>JBBMOE010000040.1:3895276-4495276 GCA_037975065.1 Chaetodon trifasciatus
CCCCCGCCCCCCCCGCTCTGGAGGGGGGTCAAAGATCAACCAATCAGAAATGCCTGTCGAGGTAAACTGCTTCCTTTCACTATGAGCGGTGCAACTCCTTCCTCAGCGGCACAGATAGAAGTGAACTCGCGGCAGCAGGATTTACATCTGAATCAAGACGTCCACACTGGGTTTTGAAGGAAGGCATTGAAGGAAGGAAGAAAGCTTAAGTGAAAGAAACGCAGACAGGATTGCGGGCGGCCAAGCCAAAAGGGAGGAAGGAAGGAAACAAACATGTCAGCATTCAGCAGAAACATTACATCATCATAATGGCAGCTTTCATAGCCATGTAGTACATTTTCTAATCCAATATCAAAGGGGTTTGGCGGATGAAGCAGTTACCCCTGAGACAACAAGACATTGATTCATTCATTCATTCATTCATGCAATATCGTTCTTATTATGCCTCCCAGGCTTTTATTTTTTCATTTGTCACATACCAAAATCTCCAAAGAGGCAAGCTTTCCCAAATCCTGGCAGAGACATGATTACTTCTGCTAATGAAAAGTTTTCCTCCTATTCTAAAGGTTGGTCCAGTTGCATCTTTTTTTAAGTTACCAATTTCCTTCTCAGTCAGTGGCCTGACTCTGTTATTGATCCCACTGCTAACATAGTGGGAGTAAACAGGACTTTTAAGCTCCATTTCTTCTGTGGGGACACACTATTTGATGCTATTTGGAGTACACAGCCAGCCATACTCTGATGCTCCGGCAGTGAAGCTACACAGGAGGCTGACAGACAGTTTTAGCCTGTGGGCTGATGAGTCAAAACAGCAGGAAGTGCAGAGAGAAGAAAACTTTACCCACCTGTGTTATGAATGTGGCTGCCGGTGCTGGTCTGCTGAAGCCGCTCCTCGGTCTGGCAGCTCTGGTCCCTGGTCTCAGCGTGGGACTCAGGGAGCAGAGGGGGGATTGGCTTCCACAGAGGCTTGCCCTGGGACTGGGCACAGGAGTTGCCCTTTTCCTGGACATCTATTGGAGCATCCTGGTCCAAGTTCTCCGCTGGCGCCTCAGCTGAAGCAGAGGTCTGGACTGGAGTTTCAGCAGAGGACTGGTCTGCTTCTCTGGGTGCAGCCTCCTGTGGTGGATGCTGGGTGTCTGACTGAAGCTGGCCTTCCTCCATCTCCGCCTGACCGCTACTCTGTGGGACCAAAACCAGCAAAACCATGAAGGCATGAGCAACAGGAAAAGGAGGACGCAAATCAACAAACACATGGGTAAAAAAAGCCACTATGTGTATGATTTCTATGCCATTATGGCGTCTTTGTTTTAAGAATCATGGGACAAAAACATGTTGCTTTCGGTCCAACAATCCTAGTGTCCGAAATTCAACATAGTGGCTTTAAGAAAGAAAAACACTTGCAATCTAGTTTATATAACTTGGAGCATATCGTGATTTTAGATTTTGCCAGCGTCAGCTTTGCATTGTGAAGTAGAAAGATCCAGAACATAATCAATTCCCTCGGTCAGGGAAATACTCACCTACTGACTACTAGAAATACGAAAAACTAATACATTAACTGACACACACAAACACACACACAAAACCTTATAAATAAAACATGATCATAAATAAATAAATACTGGCATTAATCCAACAGGGGAAAGAGTGTCCATCACAAACAAAATTAGTTTTCAGCCCAGCAAAAAAAATGAAATAAAAGTATATTGTTGGGCAGAATGAGGAGTCACAGCGGGTGAGCAACAGAGAGAGAGAGAGTGTGTGTGAGTGTGTGTGTGTGTGTGCATGTGGCTGTCATGTCTCCTGAGCGTCCAGAGATTTTGTAGGGGGACATTAACCTTGTCGCACACAGCCACCCTTCAGCAGATAAGTGACTCCACACCAACCCATCACTGTGCACACATACATCTATTTGTGTGTGTGTGTGTGTGTGTGTGTGTGTGTGTAGCTGTGTCTCTTGACCAGACCTCCTTTCTCTCTAAGTCCCCAATCTTTCCCCCTCTCACACCCACCAATTTATCCTCATTTTCTCTCTCTGTCTGTGTCTGTCTCTCTCCCTCGTCGTGTCCCTGCTGCCCTTGAAGAGGGATAAATGACTCCCACCGTTCAGGCACATTACAGCACATCACCACAGGACACACACGCACACACACACATACAGCTGCGTAACCAAATGAGTACAAAATAGCTTGCAACACACGTAACTCATTATCACCAATGAACAAACAGTTTGTGAGTGGTGAAATGGGGAAAAAAAACTAAATAAAATGGGAGCTATTTCATCGAAATCTAAACTCTATATATTTATATGGCAAGAAAAGAAGAGTCAGAGTAAGTGGACTAGTCATGAGGTTCCCCCTACAGCTCAATAAAACTATAAGGTGGAATAAAAGAGGCAGGTGAAACTTGGATTATAATCACCATGACTAATTATTTGACATTTTCCATATGCATGAAAACAGGAATATACCTTACATCAAAGTGTGGGCTCGTCTGTTACTTTCATTACGATTCTTAGAGCGTAATGAAGATCTTGAACAAACTGCTCGCATTAAATGAGCACCTGCTGTCTCTGGTGTTTGCTTGAATATGAGTATGTGAATTTATCACAACACAATGACTTCCATCATGTTGCCTGGTGTTTGAGACACACACACAGACACACACACAGTAAACTTTGACCATTGCACAATGATAGTTCAGGTAAGAAGTTGCACGGGTGGAGGGTCAAGATAGGTCTTAACATAAAGGAAGTGTGTTTTCCACACAATTAAGGGGGTGAGACCGGAAAATAACATCCAGACATTGTTCTCTTATTGTTTTTTGTCCAGTACCTGTCTGCGGTGACAGTGAGAGCTCTTCCTCCCACTTGACTTCTGGGCCTTCACCATGCTGCCAAGACTGGCCTGCGGCACCACACGTTCACTACCAGCACACACCTGTAACCTGCAACAACACTCCGTATGAGCCAAAGAAGGGCCAAGGAGAAGACATTACAGACGCTTCTCGTGTCTCATCCTTGCACTGTTGCCAGCTGTTGCCTGCAACAGACAACAAAACTTTTGCTAAGATCTGTCATGAACTGTACATTACATGTTGCTGCACGACAACCTGCTGCATCATTGATACTAAAGCATTGAGGGAAGAGAGAACAATGCAGTGGTTACATACAGTATGGCATCATTCTCAAACATACAGTGCTTACCAGGTATGTTTTAATTCGCTGCTTTTACACTGCTGTTATATTATGACATCAACAAATAAACCAACCACATCCTGTTTCATGTAAAGAGATTAAATTTTAGAATAACAATAAAAAAAGTTTAGATAACTGGTTCATTTATCGGTAGAATCAAAAACAAAACTGTACACCCACAACAGCGTTCTGCGCGGACGTATCCTTGAGAAAGCATGTATAATGCATTAAAAAATACACAGTACACATAATGACTTTGTGTGTTTACTGGCTGCAGAGCGCTTGGGTGACAAACTGGATCTAAATATAAAACAAAACTGAATATTTTAAGGTCACAGTAAAGGTTTCCCACAATGCTAATTTGGCTGCTTGCCATATTACTGGCACGACAATTAATCCTATGTTACCTGCACCATTATTCTGGATGAGGCACATTTTCCCCGTGTGCATTCAAAATGAGTGCGCAGGCTTTTCTTAACTTAGCTTATGCTAGTGGTTATGTATATTTTTCCCTGGGCACCTTCCAGTGCAAGGGGCACTGTTACAGCATGTATATGTGGATCTGCACTGAAAACATTGCAAGTAATTTAATGCAAATAAGCACTACTATAGTCAACATACATGTGTAAGCACACTTCCACTGGGATTCCTCTGAAGCTGTGAGTTGGCATCAACAGATATCCACCTTATTTCCAGTATTTTACTCTGGTAAGCTAATTATTCCTGGAATATTAGAGAATGTGTCAGGGTGAATATTTTAGGGTGAACCCACATTTATTAAAGCAGATTAGAGCTTCAACCAAAAAATGAGAGTTTTATTTCATGGCATTATATTTCTATGAAAGCATCAATGGCTGCTATAACGTTTTTGCTGCCCTCTAGTGGCAGCCTAAGTTACAACTCAGTCACATGCACCTGACACCACACTCAGTTCCACAGGTTCAATATTCATGCTTCAGCTGCACTGTGCATGCTGAGCGTGTCTCACTGTTTTCTGATTTGTTATCCTTGGTCTTATCTACGAGCAACACACGTCCAGCGTGAGCTGTCATCAAGGTTAGTGGACCAACTGACAACTATAGACTTGAAATTGACATTTTTTTGTCCTGTTTTGTCAGTGGATTAGCCTTAAATACTCCACAAGTCAAATGGTGGACTACTTAAGATGAGGTGCGACTGACAGATGCTTAATGCAGTCTGAAAAATCGGTGTCACAGACTCATGGGAATTTGGATCGAGCAGACAGCAGAACACCAAACAACTGAGCAGAATTTGAGAAAGGGAAACACCGCTCTTTGATTAAAAACCACATCTGTTCTAAGCCTGGGGCCAGCATAAATATGTTAATTCTGTGATTTCATGAGCTACCATAAAGTAGTCATTACATAGACTAATAGCTAGAAATACTCATTGTGCCTCATGACTATAAGGAAACTGAGATCCAAAATAATAAGATAATCTGACAAAAATGGAAACAAAGTCTTTTAAAGGATCATTTAAAATGAGCACCAGACCTTGAGCCTCAACTTACAGTGAACTTACATAACACTAAAAAGTAAGTGTGGTGGGGACCTCCGATGCTTCCATGATAACAGTCAATGTCACCTGCACAGGCATCTCCCCACTTGGGAGACTTGTAGTTCCACTGAAACTGCAGCAGAGGGCGACAAAGCTTGTACTTACAATGTTGCTGGAGTTGAAAAGTTTTGCAGTCTGGTGAGGTCTCCAAACAACATGACACAGAGGGGTTGCCCCAGCGCAACGCATGTCTTCATATTCAAATGATGTGAATTTGCTATTGAGTTTCACTCAGGCACGCACACACAGAGTTTTGCCTGATACTTGAAGTAGCAGAAGCAAAGAGGAGCAGCTGAGACGATTATGATTCAGAACTAGGAGGGCACACAGAGAGCGTAAACCTCCACCAAGGTCAACAGTCCACTCTTCTATGATATGCAAATCTGCAGGTGCAATCATTATATATGTATGGATATATATCCAAAACAATTAGAATTTCACATTTGAATATGAGTAGGAGTATAATCAGCTGCATGACTTGTGTCTATTTACGTTTACACAGTTATACAATTTTGCCAATATTACAATTGTACCAGTTCTCCCATGAAACCAGTCCCAGGGGGCTCCATAACAACTGTCTTCTGCATGAAGTTTGAGCAACTACACCAGAGGACTGCTGGTAACTTGAAAGTGGATTGTGATATGGAGTCATTGCATTTCAACAATTGGATATGTTTTGTCACTGCTGAACTTTACTTCCATTTATAGGATTTTAAGATGTGGCATTTATTCTGCCAAGTTCAAGTGACCTATTTGCAATGTTAACAAAACTTCCTTGGCCTTGCTGTACCCTACCCCCAAGCTTCATGAAAATCAGGCAGTTTTTCAACTGTCTTGCAGACAGACAAATAAGCCAACAAACACAACCTCCTTGACAGAGGTGACAATAACTTCACTAACTTCATTATCTGCCTGAACAGTGTCAACACGAAGCCACTGTGTACATGAAAAGACAAAGGTCAGATTGCTCGTGGCCCTAAAATGGGAAATGGAATACTTTGCAAGGTAACAGCTGTGTAAATCATGTTATCACACAGGTACGGTCCTGAACACAGAGGCATCACTATGATTCTAAAGAGCTTTTGCATGAAATTAAAAACAAAAACATGAGAGCACACATGTTTTCTAATCACTGAATCAGGACCAGACTGCTGGTCGCACATCTGTTTCAGTGAAGTCACTCGATGGACATGGAAACACACAGGCCTTGGCAGCCCACAGTCCTAATCAAATACACCATAAACAACTAACTGCAGATCAGAACTCAAACAGGTTTGATACTATCGTGGGAGGACATAATACAGATTTAACCTAGGGGAGTAGACCAGGTGACGTTGGTCTGTCAGGAGTGAAAGTTGTTAACTTGGATCATACCTCACTAATATAGCCGATATCTTCCGCTACAAACCACAGCTGCATCATATTCTGTATAAGAGGTGAAGGCAGAGAGAGATGCTATAGGTGAAGTATGACTTGGGGACTTTACTCCTGACCCATTTCTGAGCACAGGTTTTCCTTGTTGAAATTTAACTGTAATGAAGACACAATTAATTTCAAACAGAGCTATTAGATAAAAATAATTTATATTCTAGCAAAATTAAGTGCAGGCATATTAATGCATTATGCACCTTTCCAGGTTCTATTTATATCAGGGGGAGATTAGCACTAGCCATTAACTATAATGGGAAATTAGGACTTTGACCGGAAAGTCTGTCTCCCCTACTGACGACTGCAGCAACCTCATTTAAAGTTTGTATTGCTTTATTCAAAAAATAATGTTAATTTTAGTTGGTATAATACTTGAAGGGGTGATAAATTTCAAACTCAAGTTTAATTATCTCTCTCTTACCCCTCTACATCGGTCTTAGCTGTGAGTGTGAGCTTGAGAGAAATTGACTCTCTATTGTGTGTTAGCTTGTTAGCTCTGTGGCCCCTGATGACCTGTTGAGGCTGTTTCTCAGTGTTCCACCTCATGCATGCTGGGATACACTCTAGCGCCCTGTCATCCTGAATAGGAGTAAGCGGGTACAGGGAATATATATGGATCCAAAATTTCAGACAAAAGGATACTTTGAAGATGAAAAGCTGCAAATGAAAACCTCTGTGCATTCGGGAGCATCTTGGCAAAACAAAGTTTTTACAGAAGTCAATGAGAATGTTTTCCTTTTCTTATCCTTAAGTCTGCTTGAAGGAGCGTTCCAAGTCAAACTGTCTCAACTGCACAAACTTGACATGAAATGCTTGTTTCAGCCTGATGAATGTCACAGAGGAGGTGTGTGTTTGTGAGATTTGATCATTAGCATCATCAAAAATGTTTCCAAAGGGTAAAAAAACACTTAACTTTCAAGTCTTGCTGTTAGAAATCGGCAGATGAAGACTAAACTAATTTAGCAGATTCAGTAGCCATATAAGAGGACCCCTTTGTTATTTAGAATAGTTTGTATTTTGTGTAATTAGAAAGAATTCATCATCATCATCATCATCACAGTGATGCAATAAAGGGATAGACATGAAGGGGGAATGACTCAGGCTACATGAATTCATGCTGAAGCAAAGTGCTCCAATGACCGATATGTGACCATCATGGAGATGTTTGATGAGATAATATTCTAGTTTACAGGAGGTGATTCACACAGTCAGGTGCAACAGGAGATGATACTGGCCATACTGGAGAGAACTGTCCTGTAAATTAGTGCAAAATATGCCAATTAAAACTATAAAAACTAAAAAGAAAAACAAAAAAAGACCCTCTCAGCAAATTGGATCATCTAATGAAGAGAATTCATTTCAGTTACATAACTCATGACTTAATTCACGTCTATCGAGGCATTATCCTTCTCAAGAGAGTTTTTTCCCTCTTATTACTTATGAATTTTGTTCATATCTGAGGAAATTCATCATACAAGAAATTCGGTGGACGCCACAATCCCTCTTTAACCACTGGTACATGCCATTGAACTACAAAGCTGTTGCTATGAGTGGTTCTTGCATGGGCAGAATGAGGAAGGTCTGTCACAATCACAGCAACAAATAGAACTTTACATAACTTCATTTACATTTACAGTGGCATTTTATATGGTAATCAACGGCTAGGTTTGTCTTAGGATTTCGAGTCTCGTTCGAGTGTGCCGCGGCACGGTGAAGGTTGCAAATCCCAACCGAGGACCAACAGCAGCCTAATTACTTTGTTCAGAAGTGTTTCATATAAACCTGACAGGCAGCGGTCTGCTGGTGCTGACCGAGGCTTAAAAACCCCGGTGTGGACAACCGTCTGACAACATACTGTACGCAACGCTCTCTTAACTCACTTCTGAGGAGGATTAATGCTCTACAAAAGGTTTCAAACAAACACATCACGCCACACACACGTGCCAATAATGCACTCGCACACAAACGCGAGGGACTCTCCCGTTTCCGTGGCAACAGCCAGACGTGGTCGTGAAGTGGTGACTCCTGTTCTGAGTCAGGTAATGAGAGCGAAGGCGTCCTGTGCTCAAACTGTGGATTTCAGGATGGTTGGCACCCCGTCGTCTGACCTCCCAATCCACACTCCACACTGACTGCGTGCCACTGGAGGCTTGTGATGCTGACAGATAACAAATTCAGGTTGTCTTTTTTTCTTTGCAAATGTCAACTTATTCTATATTAACTAAACGTCATAATAATCTTTTCTGGTCCAAACTTAAACTTACTAATGTTTCTGCGTTAAATATTTGGAAAGCTGTGCTCGCTGGTGTCCCGACCTTTGACGTAAAGAAACAACACGTCCCCCCAACTACTCAAGAAAAGATGAGATTGCTCTGGAAGTCCTGTGATGTGCTGCGGAAATGTTATTCTCTGCTCAACACAGACTGAAAGACCAATTTCACATATCGATTGAAGATGGAAAAAAAAACTGATTTGAAAACAGCATTTCCTTCTCTCCTCCTCAGCAATGCACTTAGTAAACAACTGTTGATGGTGAGGGTAAGACTGGCAAAATGGCTAATACTGCATAAAAGATGAACAAAATGAGCCTCTGTTAGAAATGAATGGGTGAGATGTGACCAAAACGCCAGAGGCACTTTGAAAAAAAAAAAATAAAAATCTGAGACTAACAATCTGAAGAATTTATCACTAACGGCTAAAAATGGCCATACACAGTAATAACCCTGACCGAATCCCCTGTTACCCCATAACTGATCCAGCTCCATGACTCACTCCATCAGTAGCCATTTAAATAAATCTACAACTTCCAAATGTAATACTGACGATCATCACCCATTTTCACATACTAACCATCTCAGCAAACACTCCACAACCTTTGCTTAATATTCCACAAATACATCTGCCGATGTCCTCCAATGTTACATATTTTATAAGCAAATATGTTTAAGTTCCATCTCTGGTGATAATCCATGGTGAATTTTGCTTACACAAGCCAGAAATCAATTTGTCAAAGCATTCCCCTTTAGGGAACATCTCATATTTTAGGAGACAAATCTTCCATTTGCCCTTTCAGAGGCAACAAATGAGGTGAATCAATGTCAGAAGAGAAAAACTTTTTCGGTGAGGCCTCAGAGAGACTTCAGACGTGATGTTTCCTCATGCCTGAGTGTGAATATATATCCTGTGTGATATGCATACATGCATATTTCTGTGGTTCTACAGCCAATTGCTGTGGGCCTGCAATCACCACTGCCTTCTCATAGTTATTTCCGATGGCTGTGTGGAGGCGGTCTGACAGGACTTCCTCCTAATGGAGGGACTCCACGCTTGCTGACATGATGCTGACTGCTGGCAGACGCACTAGTGATACCACCTGACCACAAGATAGGATGGGAACAATAATGTGGCCTACTGACAGAGTTCCCCTGTGCCTAAAAATATGTCTTTTCCCTGGGTATTTTGTACACACAGTGTTACTGAATGGTAGAGTTCATGTTCTGTGGCTCTGAGCTTTTACTACTTCTGGTTCTTCAAACCTTGTCACCCTCTCATTGCACCCCAAATCCCCGAAAAAGTGAGTATTTCATAATATGGGACCTTTAAGTCACACTTGACAAAAAATGACAACATGCAAATACATAAAATAGATGGTATGGTGACAAAGTACACTTACAATGTTCAGCTCAACATTTAAAGTGTGTCACAAAACAGGGTGAAAAGGTGAAGATATGTTGTGATGTTGTATATCCGGTCTAGACCGCGATCTCATCTGAAAATAATCATTCCACACACACTAGATACACAACGCTCATTCACTAAAATTACACCACAGCATCTCTGTACACAACAACAAGCACAAACAACCAGAAGAGCAAAGAGAATTTGCATCTTCGCTTGGTGTGGAGTTAAACTTTGGTGAACTTTGACCGGAGAAGAAACAGCCTCGACCAATAATAATACAGTGTGTGTGACTGACCCCACTTGGCAGTCACCGTCACATCCTGCACTGCCCACCTCCAGCGTGACGAGATCGCCTTGGCAGGCAGTGGCCATTCGCCTGCACATGTGTGACCCTGCCCTCCCAAACATTAATCACTGTGGCAACAAATCATTCCCTGCACAGATTTCTTCGCAAATGGGGAAATACCTGAAAGGACCGCACATGCACGCACACACACAAACAAACACAGATGCAGAGTTGTGTGCACACACACCAAATTACTGAAATACCAGCAGTCTTCTAAACAGCGACTTTCAGTTTCTACCCTGTTTGATTGCTCAATAAAGTTTACAAACTGAAACATACAATATGCTGTTTTAAGGGTCTGAAATAAGCTCCATTTGTTTTTCTGTGGTAACTTTGATCACACCACCACGGCAGAACGCACTTGGTGGCAGAACAGCGGGTACCAAACTGTTGGATTTGGTGAAATTTGCTGCTGGATCTTCAAAACCAGATATGAAAGGGAATTCTGCAAAGTGCATTGTCTAGTAGTAGTAGTCAAAGCAGGCACACAGCACATAAGCGAGGTAAAGAGATGCAGCAGCAGAGTGTGGAAGAGAAACGCGGACACAGATTTAAATAAATATAGCCATGGGAGATACATAATGGGCATTTTCAGGCCAGGTGTGGATGCACAGCCTATGATCTTTGAAATCAAGCCTCTAAAATCACATGTAAAAGTATAATTAAGCGCAGTGTATGGTGAAGTCAACATGAGGAGAAAAAGCAGCAATTCCTGAGATACTCAAAAAGCACCATCTACTTCAAGTAATCAGAGCATGTTCTGTGACAATGGACAGAAAGCAGGGCCTTGTTGACAGCTGGAGCTGCGCTGGAAACTCAGTGTTCACCTTCACCGCTGACACAGGAAGGCAACAGTTTAGGTTCGGCTGGTGTACTTACTAACTGGTTTGTGGCTCTTGAAATATCTGAGCGCCGCTTCCAAACATGCAGGTAATAAGCCTAACTGGATAACCAGTGGGGCTGACTTACTTACTGACTGGCTGACACGGACTCTGTGGCAGCCTGACTGACTGGATATCTTAATGTCTGTCTCGCTGTCTGCCTCGCTGACAGGTTACAGGTTAATGGGTTTGTTGAATGACTTAACTTGTACACTGGTTTGATGAGGTGACTCAGTGACTGAACACAGCACTACATCATTAAACGGACTGAATCATGCAGTGACATCACTGAACTGTTGCAGTCAACAGCCACTCTGGTTAAAAAAAAAAGGATACCTGGGAAACTTTATCAGGGAAGAGAGTCAGGCATTGCTGGCTGCTGTATTAATAAAGAAAGACTAATCCCAGGTTGCTATAACCCCAAGCCTCATGGGATAGTGGGAGGCCAGCTGAGGCAGTCAGAAGACTTGCAAATGTGATGGATGCAAACAATATTTTATATGTGGAAGAATGAAAATAAAGTATTTGAAATATGCAGGGTGATTCTATCAACTTCAGGCTAATCTTTCTTTTCGTTTTATTTCAGTTCCTTATAACCCACTTTGTTATCTCCACTCATGTCCCAGTTACCCGTTCATATTCCTCCTCAAGGTTAGACTAGCCATCTCTATTGTGTCAGAATTACTCTTGTTATGTCTTATGGATTTTAGAGCACAATAGAACCACATCAACATCTGAGTTTAGACTGAGCCAGGGTCTTGGTCAGTGTGAAATGCTAAATAAGTTTCCATTCAAACAAACATGAAATAACAGCCAAATGCACATTTGAAGTTGCACCAATGAACCTTGCACTAAACCCTTAAATTATTTAAGATAAAAGTACTCCATGGACTCTGGCCTTCTGGGGTGAATCTCTACCTTTGGGACCATGTTTCCAGGGTGCAGGTAGCAATCTCTATTCCTTGATTTGCACTTGTAACAATACACACCTGTAACAGCACTTAATACACAACTTGACTGCACCTGCAGCCTTTTTAACAAAGCTCAGGGAAGTGGACAATGTTGTCTAAATCAAAAAATAAAGTTTATGTAAACATAATGACTTAGCCACATGAAACCTCTTTAGGCCAGATTAGACTTTATATCTAATTAAACCGAATTGCAAAAATCTAAATACCATGTATTTGCACTATTGTAACAGTATATTGTACTGCAATATTTGCATATTGCTGCAGTTTAACATACTCATTCATTTTAGTCCCATTCTCTTAAGACCTTTCCTTTTATTTTGTTTACCTCTGGCTACATCAGATCACATCATTAGAAGAGATGTTATGGTGATTGCATGTTACCATCCGGAATAACCTATACAATTTTAAATATATATTTCTCCCACACCGTAAATCTATAAGTGATTTCCGTGCTGATCGAATCTGCACTTTCTACTGTGAGAATTTCAGGACTTTCTATCTCGTGAGAAAGTTCTCGGAGCTCCGGTGGATGAAACCATGCGCAGTGCCCAAAAGCGCAACAGCAACAAATAAAACGTTCCTGGATAAAAACGCCCTGCTCATCTCCATACCAGAAACGCGTGGCGCGCCGTGGATGTCATAAAAACGACGCGGGTGTGTATCCACTGTCCGAGTCATAATCCAACCTTATCCTCTGCGCTGTTAATAAAGGTTTTACGGTCATATCATCACGATCCAGTGGAAAGACGTTTATCCACACATGAGCGACTCCACAATAGCCACATGCACCGAGCACCATGAGGGAAGGACCGGACGGATATGCTCCTCTCCGGCTGGCCTGTCGAGCCCTAAAGCAGGTTTAACCAGTGTGTGTACGCATCCACTTACGCATCCCAGGCAGGGCGAGGGAAACCTAACCATCCCGAATAAACTGCGCGATCTTCCGTGTTGATACACAATCCCAAGTCGGTGCACTACTGGAGAGTGGAAGCGCACGGCGATTGCTGCCGCCCGGGTCCGTGTCTATTGGTTCCCTTTCAGCTGGGGCAGCGTCAGCACACATCCACACACACACATACACACACAGTCTCCATTTGCAACTCCATCGCCCCCCATGGGCGTGCGAGGCCGCGGGCTGTGACGCAAATGGCACTGGGTGATTTGCAAATGACATATCTTCCTCAATCAGTGTCGTCGCCGTAGGGACTGGTCCAATTCACCAGATATTACACGCAGAAATATCCCACCGATGGTGGGTGGCGAGTAAATAAAGGCGGATGAGCAGTTGGCTCTACGGGGATGCGGTTGCATAACTCAGGAAACTTAATAAAAATGTGCACGGGCAGAGCGATGTGCAGTCTCCGTGGCTGATGTTTAGTCGTTGTTTCGAATTGATCGTGATTGCCTGTACCATAACACTCAGCGCACGAATCAGTCTTCGACTTTTGGTCACAGGAGGAACCAGGCAGAGCGTATTCACAGGGAACCGAGTGGCCTCGCTATGGTGGATGTGTGGTGGCCAGTGCTAGGACGCATGCACGTAGCTGACGGGGAAAGACAGGACAGCCGGAGTGGGACTTAGGACCGCATTCACAGGCCATAAAGGGCCCGCATGAATACTATTGTGCTCTTTTATCCAAGAGTCCCCAACTATTTACAAAAGGTTGGCCAACACACACAAAAAATATCGCGGCGAAATGGTGGCGGCGGTTACAGCAGCTGCCACTGTGCTCTGCGCAAAGCAGCAGCACAATCATTGCGCAGCGCCGGACTTCCCCAGTTTTGTGCAAACTATGTGATTCGTCCGAAAGACTTTTATTTTTTATCTCATTCAGCCTGTCCTCGTCTGGCAAGTAGCGAACCAGAGCGCAGGGCAGTCGCCGTTCTCATGGCACGATTTGCATCGCCCCCATTATCCCCGAAAATCTCTTTTTACACGGTTATATTGTCAGCCGAAAAACGCCACTATTTTGAGCAACAAAGGGGCAGCTTGACTTGATCAAAGGAAAAGCCATGTGCAAAATGCACCTTTCAAGCCGTAAAAGAGAGGCCCCTCATAACGATTGCAGCATGGCAGGGGAGTGCGGCGTAAAAACGAGCTAACCCGAATAAAATGCACACAAAGACAAGGTGCAGTATTCCCACAAATACGTCCATCACCACGCTGGTGACAACACTAAACCATCCTCGGTCATTTGGATTAGCCCAGAGCCGGTGGGGATGGCATTATTACGAATGTAAAACGCTGCGTTTTGCGGCTCCGTGCCACCTTTTCCAAGAAGCAGCTTGGCGCACAGGACCGGTGACCCTTCCATCTTTGCGCGTCCTTCTACCGAGCGAAACCACCAACTATCTCCTATTTTGACGATTCACTATTGAATAAAACACATCGCAGTAGATGATTTGCTCTCCGAGGAGCTAAACGCTTCACGTAAAGGCTGCTACAACTCTCTGAAACTATTCCTCTCCCCACCGCGGCCAGGCAGAAACAAGAGGGCGATGACGCCATTTTCTGCAAAAACAACCATGCTCGGGAAGCCAAAGCGAAGGAGGTTTAACCCGCTCCGCAGCCATCCAGTCCCGCTGAAACGTACTAAAAACAAGTCCTTACCTTGTATTTGTTGGATGGGCGGTGGAATCGTGTGTTTGAAGGGGTAAAACTGAGCGGCCGCGACTACTTCACGTCCGGAGATTGTTTATTTCGCCTCCCAGCGTCCCCGGCTCACTCTGAACAAGTTCGTCTGCGAGCCGCTGTCTTTGTGCACCCAGAGGAGCCTCTCAGCATTAAACCAGTCTCTGCGCAAAGGTGCACCCTCTACCTCCAATTTCAGCTGGAAATGCCGGCACTTTAGGGCGACATTGCGAAAAAGGGACTGATGTGACCTCTTTCGATGAAGGGAAGTCTTATAATTTCCCAGCTTTTGACCAAAGGCCACAGTTGTAACGCTGATTTATCCCCAAAACGCGCAACCCTTGTGAGGACACGCAGCTCTCCAGGAGAGTCCACGACGCAAACGCAAAATAAAACCGGGGTGGATACACCCTCCCAAAACACAGGACTTATAAAACTTAAAAATAGTTTATATCACCAATTAAATAAAATACATCCTCACTCGCCAGGGTGACAATTAGGGAACTGAAGTAAAAGTAATATCAAGAAATGTGTTTCCAAGATTACATGTCATGACATGTCTACGGACCATGGGATCACAATTTTCTCCAAACAGGGCTCACATGTAGAGGTCCAAAATTTTCTCAGAAGAAGCACAGTTGAGAAGTGCATTATCTTTCTTTAGAAATATCATGAAACACAAGTTATCATATTAAACTTGTTCAGCATCACCTCCTGCACTGTGCCAATGAGGATGAGAGCTCACGACCCTTCATTTGGATGGAGACCACTGCTGTCCATCGTAGGACCCCTGAATAAAACTTTGGCAGCTACTGATATAATAAATTAATCTTGTCACATTGCTCATATCAGTGGTTTTAGTCTCATTTTTGAAACCCTACGAGCGTTAATGCAGAGTTTGGAAGCCCAATACAAGAACCACTGAGCCAATCAATGACTGACAAAATACCTTGCAGGTTATACTGTTATGCTAATAAGGTTTACACAATGAACACACAACTCCTCTGCAAACAAATGTAGAAGCATCCATAACATATTTAAATGTTTTTTTATTGCTTAGCAAGGAAAGGTAGCTTTAAATAAGTGTATGCTTAACTAAAAAAATGTGGCATTTACTGGCTAGCCGCTCTGCTAACGTAGAGTGGCTAACTCAATTTAACGTTAGCAGAATTGGAGTTAGCTAGTGTCAAATAATTTATGTCAAATAACGGTTTAGTCTTCCCCTCATAATAACTTTCCTTACGTTTAACTAGCGTATAAACAATATAAACAATTTCATATTCTAGCTAGGTAAAATAACAGGTATGCAATAAATTCAACTAAGTGCCATTTCTCATAAAAAGCTAGCTAGCTTAACTGCAACAGCTTAGCAATGGCTAGAAACAGCACAACTGGGTTAGCTTGAGTCGTTCACTGAGAGGTGCAGCTCAGCTAATTTGTTTTAAGTTATACATTTTCAAACTAATAACTACAGTAACTGCTGATACAAAACTGCTTACATAGAAATGTAACCTCATGATAGCAAGTCCTTACCTTGTTTACAGACTTTTTTGGGCCATCAGTTCTTATCAGCTGAAAGATCAAATTTGAATATGTGAAACACCTGTGACCATAACGACATAGTTGAATATAATTCATTATCCAAAGTAAAAAAGCTCCAGAGTAACCAAGACATTAAGCTGCATTTAGCTAGCTAATGCATTTCACTAACTAACCTGTTTTCTGTGGAATGAAAATTGGTTAATATTAGGGGAAACTGGCCCAAACGCTTTACTTACAAGGTGACGGTGTAGGTGAGTTTCGGCAGGTGGGGGTGATGAAGAGGCGATGAAAAGCAGAAATGGAGGGATATGATGTGACTTGATGAAAAGTTTTTTAACAAGGACAAAGGCGGAGTCAACTGATTGGACAAAAGGCTGTGGTCAAACAACAAGTTATAAAACTTTATTAGTGCATTAGTGCAAAGCTGTGTTACCACAGTTTCCCTCATGGACTACTGTTTAAATCATTGCTGAAAGTTGTGACACAAGTACTACAGATTTACTACTCATCAGGTAACGGAATAGTGATACAACAGTATAATATAGCAGTTTCATGAGGATAATTTTACACAAAGATTGTACTTTAAGAGAAAGCATGTCGATCTCTGTAATGCATGGAGGCCCACTCTACTTCTTCTACTTTGGACGTGGTGTAACTGAGTATTTGAGTACAACCTCAAAGTATAATATTAGTCGTACAGTTTTGTAGAAGTAGTACAAGTAACTAGTCTAGTATAATATACTGCAGTCTTGGTGCCCTGAAGCCAGAGGATCCAAACAAAAACCATATGACTGTGCAGTAATGAACAGATTTTTTTTTTAATTTTATTTATTTATTTATTTTTTACCCGCTTTCCCAAATCTTATAGTACTTTTCACAGTATGCATTAAGAGTTACAACATTACCCTTTTGTTATACAGCAAGGTGTCCTCAGCTGCTGGCAGGACCATCAACAGGATCTTTGGTTAGCTGCTGTCAAACCAGCCGATTAGCCAACCTGCTAACTAATCTTAATGAGACAACTGCAGCATTTAAGTGGTGTAAAAATGCAAAATGTAAACAGTGAATATCCACATTAAAAAGGAACTGGAGGCCTACAGTTAGATATTGAATGAGAGTATATAAATGTAGTTAAAAGAAAAGTGTAAGGTAAGATGCAATTCTATTCTACCCAGAACATTATGACATTTTAATTTGGACTCATTGTGAACTGATGTGTTACATCTCTTGTAAAACATTTCTTATGCTGGTAACATCTCAAGCAGTTCATAATAATCTTTAATTTAGCCACCACCACGTTATGCAGCATTGGATAGATACCATATATGTGTACATTAGTACAAAAATGCACTGCCTATGTTGAGTACATCCTACAAAATCTCAAATCAGTTCAAGAAAAACACTCAACTCACTGAATGCAAAGTGGGTAGAAAGTGTGGTCACTAGGGGGAATTTGAGAAGTTCTACAAGAGTTATAATCCCTGCCAGCTCTTTCCTTTAGGCTCATGAGAGCGCTCAACAAAAGGTGCCCACCACTATCGCCTATACACAATTAACTAAAGCACCAGCATTATTCCATTATCATAAGAATGCTGTTTGCAATGGGGGGAGAAACTCCTCGGCATTCATGGACGTCGCCGAATAGAGCCGAGAGCTTTTATCTTCTCAATTACATGCAGGCTGCATTTATCACACCACCTAGTGACATGTTTGGACACTTTTTGTGCATGAAGATAATTTACACTGTTGATTTAAATAGCCTGTTTATAATTTCAGCATGGGCTCCAAGTGGGCCTCGTCTGGAGGGACGGGTGAGGATTTGGGTACGACTTGATTCCAGCGGGGTCCACTTAGTAAAAGACAAACAAGATGAGCAGATTAGACTGAAACAGTCTTTTGTTTTTCCCGATTAAGCTCTCCAACAGGAGCATTAGAGGAGTATTACGATTGACAAATTTGGAGAAGTTATGAAAATCCCCATTCAGCATAATCAGATTTGTGTTCAAGTTTCTTACCATTTGCAGAAAAGTTAAGTCTATTTTCATTTGCAGACACCCTTGGATGTGTGAGTATCTGACATCCTTGGATGTTGCATGGTAGCTGCTATGATTATGAATTCAGCAGACAACCTGTGCTGTAATTGTTCATCTCAGCAGGAGTATTGGAATAAATGAAGACTAAATAAGAGCGGTTCCTCACTTTGACGTAGCATCATTTGCTCTGCATTGCATTTCTTCCTGAGTGCTTTTGATCTGATATGCGGCTGATGAGATTTGGGGTCGTGTTAGAGGTAACTGACCACAAGGTGTCAATGTTGTTGGGAATGTGTTTTTCTGTCTGTCATTTCAGTCCATTAATGTAAAAAAGCGGCGAGGAAAGCAGTGGGTAGAAAATGCCTGCTGGATGTCATGCTCACATAAATCTAATTGGATGTAGCGATTTGTCTGGAGAGCAGTAATAGATGGCAGTCGTGCAATCTGTACGTGTAACTACAGTCACTGCTTCAGTGCTGTTTAATATGTTTGCCAAAGCAGGTTGTTAGACAGACTTTACACATGCATATAAATATTAACAAAAAAGGGTACAATACATACACTATGTTTTAGGCTGAATTTTTCCTCTTTAAAGAAAAATGATGTTTGGAGATGGTGTGGGCATACGAGCGGCATAGCAGTGCAGAACAGTGATCATGAAAAAATAATGCAGCAGCTTCTTTTGTGGAAAAAGTCTCATAACTGTCAGCTTCAGATGCAAACGCCGGAGCAATCTGTGGGGCTGTACGCACGAAGGCGCCGATGACCGTGCAGTGTTGTGAGTTTGGGCCAGTCTCCTTTGCATTCACGTTTCCATGTGTAACTGAACTTTTCTTCCCTCCCTGCTGAATGAGATTCTGTTTCTTTCTGACCTTTGTCACGTACCATCTTCTCTCCTCAGCTGAGAGAGTTACCGCTAAAATGGCTTTAAACTCACTTGAACTACAGGACCTGAAGGACAGTTTGACTGTTCCTGTAATATCAATCAGATAGCTTATAGTTTGCAGCCTGCTATTGACATTGTTCACATGATCTCCAGCTTAAACGCTCACCAAGCAGAGAAAAACATCAACATCTGGGTTGGGGAGAGACAGTGATCATTATATCTATTTATTGAGCTTGTTCCAAGGTTTACTGAGTTGTCAGGATAAAACCTGGATCATGGACCAGTGGTTCTCAGCAAAGTTATCCACATTACTCAGTAAAACTGTGTCAAGAAAACCTCAAGATGCAGGTGCCATTAAAAAAATGTGTAGTTGAAAGCTGATAAAGAATTAAAATAAGTGTGATTGATCTTTAAAGCAAATTAAATAGCTACATATGGAAAGAAGACTGCAGTTAAAAGGACTGAGGATTGCAATAGAATCAGGACAGACTGCGTGTCTGAACAGCAGGAAACCTGGTCAAATGTTTTAAAGTTAGACTATGGCACTTTTCAAAGAAGAAAAAACAAATAAGTGAATAACAATTGTTCACTTAGATATATAAAGTTGAATTTATAAGCAATAAAACACAACTAGTATACAAACAGATTTTGCTGTTACAGCCCTACTTGGTCTGGTGTGACCACTAGCTTACTGATGCTAATGCTAGCGAGTGATACTTTCAGTAGCAGGTTCTTTAATCAATATTAATAACTCACTTTTTTTACTCTATTGCACAATATTTTAACATTTACCATTATCCTATAATTCTTGAGGGGCTGGGGGACGCTGTTCTGCAAAAGTTAAATCCTCTTGCTTTAGCATTTATGAGAAGTATTTTGGCGCTAAAGTGGGGTTACGTGGGAACAGTGTTCTCCCATCTTTTTGTGGACAGCTGCAATCTCATCTTGTTTTTCTTTATAACAGTCTCTAGTCACCACTCTCTGGGGGTCTACAGTCACATCTGACTCAGACGTGAGGGCAAATTAGCTGCTCTCCGCAACAGCGGCAAGAAGCACTTGCAAGGACTGAACAGAAGACAATTCGCAGTCATCAGGGGTTGCACAAAAAAAAAAAAAAAAAGCAAAGACAAATAAATACTGCCAGGTATGTTTGGTAAATCCCCAGATATAAAATAATGTTATTAGAAGACATTATTTCTTACTTCACTGTACATGTTTGTGGTTTAATGTACAATAGCTGATCATCCTTCCAGGGATGATGATGATAGAGGTAAATGCTGCGCTCCCTTTATGAGTTGATCTAATGAGCATTAAACATAGCAGACGGGAAATGAAGCCTGTTAATAAGGCCTGAGTTATCATTTTTCAAGATCAAAAGTAGCCTCCGTTTTAAGTTTGATGTTAAATGTAATTGATTTTTCCTTTGGTCTATTAGTTATGAATGATCTACCAAAAGATGCAAATTGCCATCTTCAGGTTTTTGATCAAAAAGGATGCAGCCAAAAAAAAAAAAAAAAAATAAAAATAAATTGGATACCAAATTGATTGTGCACTTCCTGAGAAGAAGGCCATTTTTTGACCATTACTTCAGCCTGTAAATGACGACAAAAAGATGGAATATGTTGCTAAAGTTGGTAGAATCAGAAGGAAAAAAAAGCATTATTTACATTATCCTGACTTTTCATAAAGCTGCACAGGTAAGGATGAGTCAACATGCACAGGAGAGCAAATGTCTGATGACTGATTCCTTCCTCAGGCCAGGTGAGGATATTGCTGAAAGACCAACGCGAGCAGGGATGTCGTCTCAGGAGCCCGCTTTCCACTGTAAACAGTGACAACATAAAATCAGTGCTATAAAGAGAGACGGGCTCTAAAATGGCTCCACAGAACAATCTGACTTAATGTTTTATCATCCCTTCCCATTTTATCTATCTTCCAGCACACCAGATGGATATTATCAAAGGCAATATTGTCTATGTTGAAGCTGCATCATGAAGGAATCATAAATTCTCTCACCATCTTCCTTGGAGGTCAAAGGTCAATGACAGCTCCATCACCAATGAGGTCTGGTCTGGGATTCAACGTCATGTTCCAAGATGTTAAATGTGTGCTGAGACGGGGTCTGAGCCCATGTTCTGTGATTAAAAAGACTGTGTTTCTAACTTGTAAGAAGTGGTAAATGGATGATAAAGGAGTGAATAAAAAATTAGCTTAACTCCTACAATGGGCACCAAGAGAGACTCCCAAAAGATCACTTGTTATGCACTTAATTATGTGCCCCACAAAATTACTTCTTCCATTTCATTTCCCTGACAACATACAGTGGGTGATCTGCTGCCTGCCTGCCTTACGAGCTGGACCTTCACCTGGCAAGTCACCCTGTCATGGAGGCATGGTTAGATTTCACTGAAACTTTAATTCTAATTCAGAACTATACACTGTATTTGTTGTCCAGCACAACCTGACATTGCTAAGCAGAGACTGAAAGCCTCGAGTGATGCTGTAGTTTCATTTTAATCGGCGACGGACTGAACATGAAATACGACTCAAATGCTGGCTGTAGCTTTGCGAGGCTGCCTGTAGATGCTGACAAGCTTATGTTTTTTACAGGGATACCATGTTCACCATCTATTTAGCATGTTAGCATGTTTACATTTGCTGCTTGGCACTAAATGCTAATGCGATATCACTCATTTTTCAAGGTGCATGGCCACTTGACAAGTTGAAATTTTAGCCCAATGATCATCAAGGGTATTAGGATTGATCCTCTGGGGGCCATGAATGTCTGTAAAATTACTGCAATCTTTCCAATAGAGACGAAAACCCCATAATGTTAAGCTGCTAGTGGCACTAGGAGGAAAAGATCATGAGATCACCACAGTGAGGAGGATTGGAGGCAGGACACTACCAGAGAAATCCTGACAATCAAACTCGACAAAACAACTACCCTGAGGCTTTGGCTTGGGAAGCAGACAGGGCTCAGCACACTTCAGTGTTTTCAATGATAAAAATGACAATTACAGATGCATCTGGCAAAATGCAAGCACAAAAGATATAATTGAAGCTCCTTTGTGAAACACTGACAGCCACAGAATACTTCTCCAGCAACACAAAAATATCATGTGAGAACACCCGACAGATCGTTGCAATAGTGACAAGTCAAATTTACAAAACAAACATTCATCATCAGCGGGACTTTCCTTCCAATTCAAGAGCTGCATCTCCGATTTACAAATAACACAACATCCACTTTCAATCATTTAATAAAAGCTTGGATATAAGAGGTTTTTTTGCTTTCTTTTTTCTTTTTCTACAGCAAGTGTTCAGTTGTTTTGATGGGAAATCCATTTTCTGATCAAACTGCGGTGAGACTGAATTAGCCCACGACTCTTTCAAGGCATTTTTCAGACATTCAACATTCACCAACAGTTTGGATCAGATACAACAAACAACAACAGTGCGCTGGTTTGGGGGCCAACTCACCACGAATATACTCTTCATCTTCTTTTACTGTAGTTGCCAGAAACACATTTACAAATATATATAGATTTTTTTTCATATCTCAAATATTTATATAAATAGAAGTTGATTAAAGATCTGGGCATTAAGACAAAGTGCAAAAAAAGGAAGAGGAAGGGTTGAAAAAAAAAATGTTAATACCTCCATAAAATTCAATAGCAAATAATATAGAACTGCTCTGAAATCAACATCCATGAGCCTTTGTCTTAGTTTAAGCTGCGACAGACTGGAAATTTCCATTACTATAAACACTAAGTCAGGGTGGCATTTCCCAAAAACATCTTAGCACTACGACTGCCATCTTTCATCTGTAGATACACATGAGAAGAGCAAAAAAGTCTTGCATGAACACATTCCCACCTTATTTTCAGTCATTAAACCAATAGAAAATATCTACATCATAGTACATCTGTTGGTATGTTGTGTTAAACGGAGGAAAAGAGAAAAGGTTTGTTTTGTAGCTGTTGGCATGTTACCCAGTTAACTGATAAAGCACGTGTATCTACAGGAAAATAAAGACCACCGAGCTGGAATCAAAAAACTGATCTCAGAGCTATTAGACCATCTCACGCACTGATGAATAAAGTGTCATCATGGGAAGCACTTGGGGAAAAGCACAACACAAATACGACTGATTATGTACAATTCATTCATCATTAGTGCTTAGATGCTTTTGAGACAAAAGAATAAAAATAACAAGAGGGAAAAAAAAAATTCTCAATGTTATTTTCACTGAAGCAGTTGACAAGTACCAGGTGGGAGTGTCGCTCACAGCTTCGCTCTGCCATCAAACAAATCAAAATGCTTTCAGTTACTTTAGCTTCATCAGCGACACGAGATGACGAGACGCGGTACTTTTCAGACATTTTGAAGGCTTGCGCCATTTGTTTTGTGGCACATTATGGCGTCCACAATACCAATTTTAAGTAAGGAAATCACCTGGCTTTTCATGAATTTAACATTTGTCTTGCACCTACACAATATGGTATCAGTTAACTCTAATCATGCATGACACACGTGACACTCGCAGGCTTTAATCGTGATTTTTCCCTCTAAACTTCAGCGTACTCTCTTCAATCAGGGCTTTTTTTGGACACCTGATGCTGTGTGTGCGTGCATCATGCAGATTTAAAGGACATTACAGGCTCACAGGAATGGCTGTGCTGCATTTTCAGTGCAGTGAACTACTTGAGCCATCAGAGAAGAACTGAGAGCATGAAGTGAAGGCATTTTGACCTGGCTTTGATTTCACACTCACAACGACCAATTCTAATCGCACTGAGACTAGACCAATCGGCCTGGGAAGATAAAAACAGCTTAAGAATGCAGCTCTAGTCTCGAACATTGGAAGAAGTATGAAAAAGGGTGGAACCACAGGCAAACAGGGAGCTGGGGCCCTTTATACCAAAATACTAACCAGGGCCTGGTTTCACAAACATTAACCTGCGTTCATTAGCGTAAGATAAACCAAAGAAATATTGGTATTGAAACACGATAGTCAACAGACATTTTGAACGATCACCTCTTCAGTTTGACGACATCTAAAGTCTTGATAAAGTGTTGAGTGAGATTTAATTGCTGAGGTCAAGTGATGGCACGAGCCACCGACAGCAACTGAGGCAACTCATCTGCTGATGAAGTCTGTGGCTCTGACTCAATTGCAAACTACATTCTAACTTTGTGCAGGTTTTGAGTGTGTTGTGTGTTCACACTGGAAAAGTGTGACTCAAAGTGGACTGAAGAAAGCCAGCAGGCATCTGAAAGCAAAAACAAGCTGCTCATTGCTGCAAAAAACCTACAGAAATTGCGGGCAATAATGAGACAGCTGCAGAATGAACTAGAAAAACAAAGAAAATCATTATTAAATCTTTGGAAAAAACATTCTGCTTTCCTGCTTGCTTGGTGAAGCTGGATTGCCAGTAGCTTCATAAAGTTGCAGTTTGATTGCGATGACAGACTTACATCTGTGCGGCCACATATTGTATCACTTCCTGTTTGATGAAAACTATTAACTCAACTTATTTGAAACAAGCTGCTGGCACCAAATTCGAGTAAACGCCAATAAGGATTAGCAAATGATCCCTTTGTGTTTGAGTTTAGACATTTTTTCAGGTCACATAATTTGCCAGACTTAACTAGAAGAAGTTATTGGGACTAAAATAATGTCATTTTTAGAACTGACCACAGGCTGTTGTTAAATTGGAAATGACATACGCAGCAGTCACAGTCCAAGTTCACATTTGGCTGCTTGAGTATCAATTAGAATAAATTTAAAACCTTGCTAATGAACACAATCTTGAAAGATTTGAGAAACCAGGCCAATCTCATCAATATCATTAAACACAGACCAAGTCAGAGGGCAAAAACACTCTCTCGCTGTAGCAAAGGAAAAGGGGAAATTATTAATAAATACAAAAATAATAACAGATATGTACACATTTTCAACAATATGAACTCCTCGTAATACTTTCAACATTTCTTCAAAATGCCATAGAAATTATTTTTTGCTCAAAAAGTCTCTGTAGCTCAAACCTCAACAGTCAGTTAGAAAATCATTTAAGAACGATAAATTATTATACAAAAAAGGAAAAAATAAAGAGATCCAACACCGTAGTAATAATTCCTTTTTGGATGCAAGTCCTGACAAACAGACGGGAGTTTGTGTTTCTTGCAACATTTAAAAACACAACGAAGAAGAAAACAATCTGAACTCGGATATCTTCCTATGCTGAAACACAATGCATTGACGCGGCGTCGTTTTTCCCCCTTCCCTCATGTGAACGGGTCCTCGTGTGGCACTGCTGGAGTCAGTGAGGAGGGAAGCAACGGAAAGCGAGGGCAGTAAGTGCACTTTGAACACGGGCATGCTGGGGTGGAGGAGGCGAGAGGAAAAAAGTTGTAAAGATGTAGACAAAAGTTGTTTGATATGAAGAAAGATGGACAGAAATATAGAAAAAGGATGAGGCTGAAAGAGGAGAAAAAGCTGGATAAAACCCAACTACAGCTGCTGTTGTCTCTTCCATCTTTGAGGAAAAGCTGAAATCAAGAGAAAGGGGAGAAAAAGGGGGTAATGGATGGTGGAACAGCTGAAGGCCGAGTCCTACAGTAGTCGTGTCAGTAGGTCCTTCAACCATCTAACTCCAAGACACAATCACTCTTCCCCTGTCAGCTGACCCCACAGCAACCAGGAAACAACATAAACTCTGGTTGGTTCCAAAAACTTGTCTCCCCAAAAGCTGTACAGTGGCGGTTTTATTAACTGTCTTTGAGGCAAATTCCCTTTTCAGAGGGCGAGTTTTTGGATTCCACCGCCTTGTTCCGAACAGGCACGCGACCACAGTGATGCACGGCAGCTTTCCACCAAAAGGCTCCATGAATCGAGGTGGAGGGTCAGAAGTGATTGCCAGCCAACTGTGTGGGCTCCAGAGTCACAGCGGGTGGAACTGAACGGTCATTGGGTAAATAGGGGTGACATCGGCGAGACGAAGCCGCCTGATTGGTGCCGTCAGTGGAAGAGTGGTGAGGTCAAAGGTCACAAACGGTGGTGGTCTGCACAGCTGCCCAACATTCAGTCTGTGAAACTGGTTTCTGTCAGTGATGTAACTTGGCCTGTAGGGAGAGGGAGACAGAGGCTTATTCATTTTAATCTATTATGGATTTAATAATGAGTTTGTAAAGTTTATGTTTATGTTTGTAAAGCAACTGCTAACACTTGTTAAAAAGACAGACACATTTAATTTTTAATTTGAACAAAGCTCGACTGTTTTCGGGGAGAAACTGCACTCATGCATGAGAACGAGCTTGTTCATTGCAGTGATTTATTATTTCATGTGTTTCATGTCACTTTGCCTTTTTGTTTCAGGTTTCAGGTACACATTTTCATTTTTTCAGGTTTTCTTAGAGGACTGACAATATTACAGAATTCCAGCTTGTACATTTCTTTTGTAGCGCTGTGATTTTAGCATTACATCGGTTATGACCTTATTAACCTTGCCATCCATGGATGCTGCTAGTACGGCTAGGTCACGACTAGGTCATGCAAGTCAGCCATCTCCATGCCAACTGGGCAAACTCCAGAGCTTATGAGCTCATTCGATGTTTAAAAACTCAATGGAGCGCACCACATCATACACATCGATATCCCCATTAGTGTATAATAAAGAGACTGCCTGTATGTAACACCTACCTGTCTCGGGGACTCGGGCCCCGAAGCCAGTATTCCTCCACTGTCGCTCCCATTCCCAAAGAGGCTCTCCAACCCACCCGGCCTGCTCAGCTTGCTGCCCTTCCCTCTGTAAGAGCTGGGACTCCTCCTCTTCCTCCCCTCTGCACCACCCCCATAAGCCAAGGGTCCAGAGGGGGGAGCCAGGGGCTGGTGGGTGGCAGAGGGAGGCTCCCGGTTGGGCGAGTACGATATACTGGTCGTGCCAAGTTCACGACTGGAGCAGACCAGAAGAGGAGGGAAAATTGCCATTAATGATATACAATGAGCTCCAGTTGAACTATCATTGGACAGTAGGATCTATTTGAAATGGTGTAAAATCATCTGAGCAGATTTTACAGTGCTGTGTATTTTAGAGGAAAGCCAAACACCTGTCATCATCGCCTCTGCACTGCTGGCACTGTCCTCTCTATTTACACACTGCTCTACTTTTAATAAATCACCCTCTCATGTGTTTCTCTACGCACGATGTCGTGCTGAGCTGAGCCTGCATTGTGTTTGCAGCCCTGGTGACGATCAAAATTTCCTTTGTTAGCCCGATAAAGACAATAGCATTTAATCTGAGGGCACATTTAGCTGATGCTTTTGTTTCCAGGGACTTCTAGTGAGTGAACAGATCCTCCCCAGCACCTTCTCAAGAACACAAACTTCAGAGAAAACTGTCACCCTCTGGAAAACAGTGAATCTTTAATCGCCATATTCAATTCTTCATACGTAGATCAAAATAACACAAGTTTCTGTAAATTTGAAAAAGCCCTACACCCACCTGTTCTGTGAGTTGTGGCTTTGAGACCCGTCCGCGCTGGACAGCCAGTCCTCTCCGCCGCTCCAAAACCCGCTTCCCCCATGCCCAAGTCCCATTTTCCTGGCAGGGGTTGCCGCTGTCCCCCCTGAACCTTGTAATGTTGGATGATAGCTGCTGCCGTTCCTCTTGTGATTATCCACAGTCGGAAACAAGGAAGAAGAAAAGGATGAGGAGGAGGAGGAGGAGTAGGAAGAGTTTTTTCTCTTCTTATATCCCACTACTGAGTCCTCCATGTCTTTGGATGGGCGACTGGCTTTATGCGTGCCGTTACGGGCTTTACCCAGTGCGGAAACTGGGGCGACAAGCTGTGCAGCGTCTCGAATGCTGAACACCCCGGCCATGGATGTGGACTGAGGAAATGTGGCAGTGTAGGAAAGGGAGTTGGAGGGGGAGGAGAGGAGAGGAGAAGCGACAGAGGTGGGAGAGGGAGTCTGTTGTGAAGTGACGGGGGAGGTACCAGAGGAGGAGACGCTCTCAGAAGCCAGAGGCACCTTCCTGAAACAGGAAGAAGATCATTAAAGTGAGAAACGCACCAAGACAGCTGACTGAATAGAGACAGAGTACTTAAACTTAAGCACTAATCAATAAGTTGGATTTCATGCACACTCACCTCCACATTTGTGCGTTAAGGTGTTTCTCCACCATGTTCTGGAGCGCCAGCCTCATCCTGTCCCATCGCCTGTCGAACACATAGTGGCCCCGTCCCATGAGCCTGCTGCTGAATACGCAACACTGAAGGGAAGTAAGGTGAGGCAAGGAGAAAGATGATGGGAAAACGGTGAAAAGGAGAATGCACATGAGATAAACGTAAATAGAGTGGTAAAGGAGAAAAAGATTCAGAGGAAAACAAAAAAGTGAGTGAAAGAGAGAAAGACGGAGGAAGTGAGGTGGGTAGACAGAGTCGGATGTGGAGTGAAAGAGGCATCAAATGACAGAAAGATGAGACAGATGTAAAAGAGCGGATGGCCATGAGACAGCAGAGAGGAGATGAAAAAATACTTAATTAACACTGACAGATATGAAAGATGATCTAACACAAGCAAAACTAAAATATAGTCGAGAACTTAACGAGTTCAGACATCTTCAAAAAAAAAAAAAAAAAAAAAGCTGGAAACCCAGCCATCTTATAAGCTAGGACAATACTACCACATCAATGCCTCTTTTTAGTTTCTAACAGACGACTGGACTATCCGTCTTGTGAGAGGAGACAGCTTACAACTAACAGTGGTTTAATGATAATATACAGTGTAATGTAGAATCTGATTGAGACAGGAAATGAGTCATGTATCCTTCCTGGGATCACCTTTTTTGGTCTAGACCCAGATTCTAAACAACAACAATTTAGCTATCAATCCTATGTTTTCAGATAGATGGTATAATAACACACTGAAGCCACATTTAAACTGCTCAATGGACATACTGACATCAAAACTGCACACAAGACTTACCTTTTGTTACACTTAAAACAGTCAGTAAGAGTTACACCTGAGTCTGAACACTGAAAATTATAATTGCTCTGAATGGCATAAATGTAGACCCTGAAGGGTAAGAATGGGAAATATTGCGTCAAGGCTATGGACTATAAAATGTCTTAGCGCAGCTTTAGAAGTGATAGTATTTACCCCTAAAGGCTGTGGGTGGTAACTTGAGCAGTGAAAGGCAGGTCTGTCACTGTCCTCTGGAGTCTCTGCGTCTCCCTCATCACTAGAAAGTCGACCGCTGTCTCCGGCTGCCGTCACCCAACTGTGGGGGGACGGCTCTGGGTTAGGGGCCGGGGCAGGGGCTGGCGCTGGGGGCAGAGGACTGGAAGTGCCGGCAGTGGAGCCTGGAGCCCTGGAGTGGACATTGTAAAAATAAAGAAGGGTGAATGAAAGTAAAGTAATGGTGGAGAAGGAGAATAGCAGTGAAAGCAGAAGCAGTGAAAAAAGAAGAAGGGAAAGGGGAGGAGAGCAGGTTTGAAGAACAGAGTGGAGAAGGGAGGAGATGGGAGAAACCAGACGACAGAATGAAAGAAAGGTCAGAGCAGATAAACTCAAAAGCTTATGTCATATCTACACCAACATGTCTGCTACAGTGACCAAACCCCCAATCCTTTACTTCTTCAAACAGGGGATCATATTCTAAACAGAAAGATGAAATGAGAAACACGTTCACAACAGAAGACTTGACATTCTTTTCCAACTGTTTCTCTTATCTTACGCTCTTGTTTACGGCACCCCCTGGTGGACAAACATGACCAGACAAGGATTTTCCATGCATCTGTGTGGGCCCAGTGCAATCTAACACTATGTGTGATGTGAAAATGCTTAAAAGGCCATTTTTAAGTAAACGTGAAGATACATTTCAGAAAAATGACACATAAAAGTAACTACTTACTCAACTACAAAAGTAAAAGTCTTAAATCACTGGGTAAATTGTGCACAAAAGCATCTGAAATAAGTATCCTTTGAGTACAGAATAAACTTGAAAACTTCAATTGAGTGCACCTACTGAAATCCCCTACTGGAATTTATACTTTTGCTGTGTGTGTGTGTCAGTTGTCCTACCTGGGTATGTGTGCATTTGCCAGCCGTAGCTTCAGCGTGGACAGGGGTCGTCCATTTGGGCAGTGAGGCTTGCTGGGACTTGCGGTCTCTTGTGACGTGACACTCTGGCTGCTGCCTTCCCTCCCTCCCGGCGTTCCGTCCTTGTCTTTCTCCTTCTCTTTCACCCCCTCCTTCGGCCGCCCCTTATGTTCGGCCAGGAGGATGTCGAAATGTTTCCTTCGGCCGGGGACGGCTCGGCGGTGGGTTAAGGAGTGAGTCTGTAGTAGCCAAAAAAAAAAAAAAAAAAAACACAGAAAAAGGTTAATAGCAATTTTATACTTGTCCTTCTGTGAGCTAATAAGCACGAAGCACCAAGAGGTATTAGCTTATTTCCAGAGAGACTTTGTTGATGAAAGTATTGATCTGTGAAGAATTCAGCGTACCATCCTTCAGCAGGGATAATGGTTGCACTCACAGGGGCTTGAATCATGGCTCTCTGGCATCAGGAAAGTTTCCATAATCGCTGCACCATGCTGCTGCCCATGTCACACCAGACTAACACGGGCAAATATTGTCAGTGCATGGTGAGCTTGTCTACCCTTCCAACTACTCTGGAAGGTAACCAGCCATCAAACATTTGGTTTTCAAACAGTCCAAAGAGAAGGAAAAAGGTTTCCTGTACTTTCCAGTGCGGTCGTATTGAGAGTAGGGGCCACTTCAAATGCTTTAAGGCCTGGAAGGTGCAATTTAAAGGGGCACCACAACTTCACAGGCTGTGAACGAGTTGTATGTTAAAACAAGATAATCTTGATGATGTCACAGGGTTTGGGCTTTCAGACACATTTATAACAGAAAAACTGAGTTAGAAATTGAAGGTGTGGAGTCTGAAAGATGTGGCTGTTTACCAAGCTGTATCTAATGAAAGACCCTATTCATCTAGAATTAGGAAATAGTAGGAATCCAGCCTTTCTGAAGCCTTTCCCATGGCCCTGTTCCCCGATAATGATCAATCTTTGAAGTTAAGGACATTTTCAAAGAGTGTTTCTACATGCACTCTTGAATTTTTACATGCGTTTCCCAAACCAGCACTTAAGAGCAAGTGCTCTCCAGAGGAGGCTGAATTCCCTTTTTCAAAGGTTTTTTTTGGGACATTTTTAGGCTTTATTATAACAGTGGAGGGATGACAGGAAATGAGGAAGAGAGAGATGCAACAAAGGCCAGCCAGACATGAACTTGGCATGTTGTGGTTCACAGTTGCAGCTCAATCCCTGAGCCATGGCAGGGTGCCTCGAATAGTCATTAAAGTCACCTGCTGTATTCAACTGTCTGGAGGCTTTCTGTCTGGAAACAAAGGTGAATGTACACTCAACAGCTTTCAACTTGCTGCCTTTTGCGATTTCAGTTTTGGTGAAAGAATGCTGAAGAAAGTGAACTTTGAGTGGTTTGGCTGTCGCTCAAGGCAGACGTTAGTCGTACGCATATAAAATCAAGAGATCAAGCAGTGACAGTTCCTACAGGATTCATGAATATGTATGTTATTCATTGTGAAAGTCAATCTGTCACTATGTATGTGACACATCTACTATATAAGCACAAGGAAAATGACATACAGTGTAAAAATAAAAGATGCACATTAAAAATAAGCTATGCAAATGGAAAACAGAGCACCAGGAGAGAGGCCTGAAGAGATTAATATGTAAGCAAAGAAGGAAAGGAGAGGGTGATGGCATCATAAAATGGCAGAACAATTGTGCAAATCAATTTTTCGATGAATGTTATTTTATGTGTGTTTTATTTTCTCATTAAAAATCATTACTAGCTGAACGATAAACATCACTTAATAGAGAGCATCAGTGGTCACGAAACCTGTGAAATGTATTTTATGCTTCCTCCTGCAGGTTCAGGAGCGTCTTAAGACACACTTAGCCTCCTGTGAGGCAGCAGGACATACTGAGAGCATCTTCAGTGACAAATGCTTTTGGGAAAACGCCTCTGAAGCTTAAGAAGGTTCACAAGCTGGATTTTACAATGATTGAAACCTTCGGATGCTTTTGAGAAGCAGGGCTCAGGTCCCTCTCTTCAAATCGTTGTTCTCATTGGGACTCCTAGTATAAATGAGACGTTGACATAATCATTCTCCCCCAACCACTCTGAAAAAAACATCAACATGTTAGCCTGATACATGTTTAATTACTTAATAACCAGTTTGAAGTGATTAGTAAAGCTTGCTAGAGGTAATTAAAGGGCAGTAAAATTGAGTTTTACTGCTGAAAGATGTTGAAGCCTTATCCAACATCTATAATTACCTCATCAAGGGAAGTGTAGGCCCTATAATGCTTCTGCACTGCTACCCCGTATGAGCTGAGAAATGGGAAGTGCAGACGTATCACTGAGGCAGGCAGGGCGGCAGACAGGGTCATAGCTGTGGTTGGAATCCTACAGTTGGGATGTCAGTGCACCCTTGAATATTACTGCTCTCATAAACAAACAGAGCTGCTTTCCTGGTCAGACGGCCTCAGACAGGAAGCAGGAAGAAGGGTCAGAAACTATCATTGCCTCCAACCAAATTACACACAGGTGGAGAGTGTGCGTGCTGGCGTCCATTTGTGTTACCTTGCAGGTGAGAGATCGCGTGCAGGGTCGCTTAGTCTCGGGGTCCTGGACTCCACAGTGCTTATTGGGATCAAACACTCGACCTGGAAAAAAACAGACACAGACGCACACACATAAAGACACACACACATTAGACTGGTACTAAGGGCCATCATTTAGTTTTTTCATCCTTCTCTCCTTCAAGTTTCAATCACATTTGTTGGAAGCCTTCCAGTATCACAAGTGCACATTATTAATTTGTCTCGTTTGAGACAGCAGTTCACTCACTGACATTTGTCTATTCACATATTCCTTTTTTCATTCAATCACTCGCCTGTGGTCTAAGACTACTGCTGTCTAATAGTACTATTCTGTATGACATTATTAGCTATCCTTCCAATTTCAAACAGATAAACTGTACAGATCCCACAAGCTGTGACAAATCACTCCTGACAGGACGTACTGGCAGGCTGACAAGAGTCAACTGTCAATGGCAGCCCAAGAAACTCTCTCCTGCTTTAATGAGTGGAATTTGAGGGGAGAATGCACTTGGTGATAAAATGTAAGCCTTAACTGTGAGGACTGTGTCAGTTTGCTGCCAAAATCTCTGATGTTTACTGTAAAGAGCTCTTCTTATGTCATAATGTTTTATGCTATGTTTGATGAAAATCCTCAGGTGTTGGGAGCAGACTTAAGCTGGAACATTCTTACAATGTATTTTCTCAATCAGTTATTTACAATGAGTATTAGGATTCTACAAGAATACAATATTTTTGTTGCCAAAGTTGGAAAAGTTTGGGCAATTCTGATCAAACCGCATCCACACAGCCCTGAAGAAGCAGATTAGCTGAGCGTGAAATGCCTGACAATGTTTTTTTAAGATTAATTGTTCTTAATTCTGTGATGAATATTCAATGTTATAAACAATTCTTTCAGGGGCTTTAAGGGTTCATTCACCAGTTTTTACCAAATATGCATCCAACAAAAAACTCAGAAAGTCTCAAAAGTAGAACACAGCAATGAATACAAGCAGATACTGTTAGCAAGTTAAGGGAAAAGTACCCTTTTTTCTTAGTTTCATAGCTTTAGCCACCATTTCTACAAGATATGATAACATTTCTTGAACAAGTGTGATTGCCTGGATGTTGGGAAGCAGCAACACTGTCACACACAGGTTTGTTTACGGTGATGGTTGCACTTGAGTGCGCACTTTGATAGTTTCATGTCCAATCACCCTCACATTTTGACATTTATCTGACCTTATCTCTTATTTAGGTTTACATTTAATCACAGGTAACTTTCATACCGTGTGACTGAACAGCCAAGGCAAACTGATCCTGTATGAGCGTATTAATGCTGCTGTTCTTTTTCAAAGTTGACATTGTTGTTAGTGAGCTGTCTGTCTAATGTTTACTGTGGTTATGTTAGCTATAATGTTTTGTCCACCAGTCACATGACATAAAGGTTGGGTCCGTCTAATTCAGTTGTTGTTGAACTGTTTAAGGCCCAGTTTAGTTAACACTAATTTTTGGGGGGTAAATGAAAGCAATTTTTTTTTTTTGAAACGCCTGCACCATGTCCCTGCCTACTTGGTCCCTAACATCCAATAAGGCGACGACAAGAGCAATCACGCTGACCACACAGACTTTAAACATATCCTCAGTTTAACCATATCATTGCTAAACAATTCATCCACTCTGAAGTAGCTTCCAAATCTAACTGATGTTTACAAGTGACTGTTTGGGCAATTATTTTTAACACTCACCTTCATTTTCTCTTTCAGAAGTGTTTTAGATAATATGGTTACACCAGACCATAGTTTAAAACTTGCTGATTGTTACCGTTGCTTCCCATAATGAACTAACTTTTAAAGCTGGATCTGGTGCTGCTGAGTCCATTCATCTCAGCACTGAAGCTGGTGAAAAGGTTGTTTTAACATGAACGATGATCAGAAAAACAAAAATAAGTTGGAAAACAAAACTTGGATTTTCTTTTTACATGCATAAAAACCTTCTGAATGAACCACTTGTTACTATGAATTGCACATTTTGTTGAGTGTTGAAACCAAGTAGCTGAAAGTGAGTTAAGTGAGTTTTCTTTGCTTTTCTAGTGAAAAAGCAATGCTCAGAAACACAGAGAGACCTTTGCTGCCCCACACAAACGAGTCGGCCAACAACAACCTCCGGTCAGCAGGTTATCTTCAACAGTGTTGCTGTCAGAGGGCTGTAATCTAGTGCTGGCCTTTCCTATAATCCCTGTAATCTTTTTGTGTTTGCAGTGTGAGACAGTCCCGGTGGATACGGGTGGACAGACAAACACATGCAAATGTACAACAGCAACAACCATGCACTTAGATATAAACAAACTCAAGCGCTCACTCACAAGTTCACATCAACTTAAAAAGGAAGTTGACAGAGAGAGAGAGACAGAGAGAGAGAGAGAGAGAGAGAGAGAGAGAGAGAGAGACAGAGAGAGAGAGAGGAAGATGGGTTGTGTTAATGCAGACTGAAGAAAAAATAATGAGAAAAAGAAACCAAACAACAAGAAAGCAGAACAAGATGAGTGAGAGAGAAGATGCCGAGAAAAAGGCAACAGAAAGGAGGAGACGGGAGTGTGTGAAAGGAAGAGAAATGATGCCAGAATAGGAGTGTGTGAGAGAGGAACGAGGAGGTCGAGGCAGGAGGTGGAGAGTGAGAGGATGAAAAAATATGTATAGACACACGCAGGAGGTGGGGGAAATCTCTCAAGAAGACAAGCAGCTTTTTGGCAGCAGGAGCTCGTGAATTAGAGGGTGTAAATCAGAGGCTTGGAGCACAGCGAGACTACAGCGCAAATGAAGAGAAAAAAGACAGACGAGGAGGAGGGAGGAAGCTGGATCGAGAGACGTGACACCAACAACCAGACCCTGCTGCATCCCATCAGAAATCTTTTGAGCTTCATTGCTGTGTGTGCTCAATCTGCATGTGGCATCCATGTTCATTTAAAATCAAAAGAGTTGAGAGTTCAGAAGAGTTAGAATGAGACAGAAAAAGAGACAGACACTCAAAGCTTCAGGGAGGTGGCTCTCTCTTTCCAAAGCACACAGTCTCACCCGACCACTGTCCTGTCTGCAGCCAAATAGGCTGGAGGCATTCCATAGGATATGGAGATAAGAAACACTGAGTGTGAACTTGAGAGAACATATGCATGTATGTTTATGTAGGAAAACGTGTGAATCTTTAGAGAGTAATTTAATGAGTGAAGCCAGAAATATTTAACTCTTCCAGCACAGGAATGCTGGTAGCTTAAAAGTTTTAGAATCAGTTTTCTGGCCTATATATTCATATGATCATGCTCACAAACCAGCCATGAAAACACAGACAGGAGAATGATTAAATTATTAAATGGTCCCCACTGCCACTGCACCCATGAGTTAGCAGTAGGAGACTGCGGGTGGAGTGCGTCACTGTGAAACAGGATGTTGCAAGAAAAAACATGCGCAAGGATTTCACCTGGATCGGTAAAGAAAACATAACATCTTAGGACTGACCTGAGAGTCTTTTCTGTGACCTGGAGGAAGTCTTAGTCCCGTTTTGGTGCTTCTTCTCCAATGGTGATGATGACAGCGGTGGCAGAGTGCCAGCTCGGTGAGAAGGGGAAGGTGATGGGGAGGGTTTCCGGTCCAGCGGGGAAGGAGAAGGTGTAGATGACGGTCGTCTGTCCAGCGGAGAGCGTGCAGGGCTGGGCCGCCCATCCAGAGAGGATGGAGATGCACTGGAGCGCGGCGTGGATGGCCCGCTGGTGCTGCGGCCGTTCATGAGCTTCTCGCTTGACCGTTGGGAGGCTGGGGGAGTGAGGGACGCAGGTTTGAGGGAGGAGGGGGAGGGGGAGGAGGAAGATGAGGAGGTGAGGCGCACATGTGATGCCGAGTCGGTGCGGTTGAGGCACGTCATCTTCTCCAGGCTTACAACTGGAAGAGATACACTGGAGAGGGAAAGAGCGTAGTTAAAATAATGTATAGTTAAATACTTTGGGAGCAGCAAAAGGAGCATTTTATGAAACCTGACAGCTCCTAAAAATGTTGTGGGGATGTAAGTAAGCCATCATGTTGAAAATAACATAAGAATGTGCCCACCATGTCTTGTTCCGTGCCCCCTTTGGTGGGTAGACAGCAAGCGGCGCTTTGCTGAAGCGGGAGTGAGGGTAATCTTTCGGGACCCTGAAGGCCAGCGTGTCCCCAGGACTGGGAGCCACAGCGGGCGCCACTGCAGGTGCTTTGGGCTTCATGGGGACCAGGGGGCTCCGGGAGGGCACAGGGGAGATGTGGCGCTTCTCTGAAAACAGGTCAAGACAGAAGCAGAGAGAAAGATCTTACGTGTCAGGTCAGATAGATGGATGACATGACAGACACAAAAACACATTCAGATCAAGACACACTGTTACGTTGCATTGCTAGTGGGTACTTTTTTTTGGATCTGGGTACTTTTTTGGATCTGGTTTGAATCTTGTTAGCACCACAGTCTAGTTCTGCAAGTAGTGCAGAGTGGTATTTACACCAAGTTTTTTCTTTTTACTCCGCTTAGATGCCAGATGGCTGTGTTGTAACACAGGAGACAAATCTGTGCCAGAACCTTTCCAAAAAGAATGAAGTATTTACAAATCAATTAAGTGTACTTTTCTCTAATTAGCAACTTGTCTAACACCATCTGAAGTGTCCTTGTGAGATAAAAATCTGTTATTATGTGAAGTTCAAACAAGAACAACAATTAGAAATCCCTTTTGACCCCGATCTGATCAGAATACATAAGTGAAAGGATGCTGAGGCACAGATAGAAACATGGAGGGGAATAAATCAAGAGGCTGGAGGGGAAACAAGTAGGAGAGGAGAGGACGTCACACTTACGGTTTTTGCTATGCATGTCTTTGTGGGAGAATGATGGGGAGGGAATGAGGGTGTGTGGTCCAGGACTGTCTGTGTCTCTCTGACTGTCTCACAGGGAAACTACACCCCAGCTACCTGAATGAAAACAGAGGGGTGAACATGTCATAAAAAACAGAGAAAGGAGGTGGGGGAAAAGACACACAGCACACACAGTAAAACAGTAGTTTGAATTGCTCACAATTACATTCACGGTTCAAAACAAAGTTCATCTGATCGACCAGCTTAAGGAGATAAATAACCAGCATCTGCAAGATCTGGCAAGATTTAGTTGATAGAGAAAATGGTGAAAGCAGCTGTTTTTGGGGATTTTGGGGATGAGATTGGCCCTTGTGATTAGCAGAATTTCCTGTCTGCTGATAAGATGCAAATCTAAAACTGTAAGAGCAGTTAAATGATGAAAAACACCTAAAGGGAACAGCTCACGTAGAGTATATACTAGACTGCTACATTTCAAAGTTAATTACAGTGTGTGTATTTGGGAAAAAACAACAGATTATAACAGACTTTATGTAGTCAGCATCATTGATATTTATCTAGGAAACATGAACACACACTGTTGCAGATGAATAATGTACATTCATGCACAATGATGAACAAACACAACTACTCAAGTATGCACTCATGAGCAGAGGCACATGTGCTCACAATTACACAGATTAACAGCAAATATACAAGTATCCACAAACATCTTTTCTCAGGCCCTGCCTTAAAATACTTGACAGAGAGTATGATATGTGCAAGCCAAGGTCAAGCTAAAAAAACTCTCTAATACAACAACACGCACACACCCTCACAAAGTGACAGAAACAGAGTTGCTATAAGTTCACCCCATCGAGGCCCCGCCTCAGCACCCTCAGACAGAGTTTTGCACTCAACTCCAAATCAAGCGGTCGCATGCAAGCCCTGGAAATCAGCAACAGCTCTGCTGGTGATGCACAGTTGGAGTTACATGCAGGTAACTCCTATTTCTATTTCATACATACATCTCCCTCTCAAGGGCTTGCTCTGGGTAAACACTGGGGGTGACGGCCGTTAGGGATGTGATGTACTCCATTAATACAGCAACTTAGACCCAACTGCTGCTGACTGGGCAAAGGAGAAGTTTGGTTTACGCGGCAATGCTCCTTGTCCCATCTGGGAAGCACAACCCGCTCCCTTGTAACCTGTGCGCAATCACACTACACAACCAAGAGCCTGGACCTGAACACATCATCCCGCCTCCCCAGTCCAACTGATAAACAACCTCCTGACCGTGCAGTACTGATGACGATTCTGTGTGTGTGTCACGGCGTTGCACAAGTCAGTTAATGAGTGTAGTAGTAGTCTACTAACAGCAGCACGTTGGAACAAAGGGCCGGGCAGACAGACAGAACCACCCTGTGTGTTTGCTTAGACTGCATGAGTGCACTTGAAAGTGTGCTGCAGGTGACTGAGGGAGAGTGTGTGTACAATGTGTGTGTCAAGTGTGTCTGTGTGTATGTAAGAGATTAGCCAATGCATGCATAACAGGTGTGTGTGGGGGTATGACACCACATTGCTAACTTCTATACATCATGTGTATGTGTCTTTCCCCAGGCTATGGGCTATATATAGTTTGCGTGCACAGGAGAATGTATAAGTCTCTGTGTGCAGTATGTACATATAAGAACACTTTGTGAGAACATAATTTGTGAGAATATAAATGTGTGTATGTGTGTGTGTGTGTGTGTGTGTGTGTGTGTGTGGCAGGTGTGTAAATAGGCCAGTGGAAGTAGAGGCAGCTGCATTCAGAGTAGCAGTATCAAAGTCCACATTCACAGGTATGCAGCTACAACAGTCACAATTTCACACATTCAATCACACATTAAACACACACAATAGAGTTCAATGAAGCTGCGCTGTAGGAACGGACTGGTAAAAGTGTGCATGTGTGTGCACTTACTCTGTAGGAGGGTATGGGGTGTTTTTTTTTTATTTTCTGATCTCAGCAGCTTCCTATTTTTTGAGGCAAGAATAAGGTAAATAATAAATCTGAAGAAATATGATATCAGATGTGCCCTTGCGGCTATCGGGCCAAACCAAATACAGCCTGTAGTTGTGACTTTGTGGGTCCAGCTTGACCTGCTATTCAAACTCTGTGTCTTTGGATTCCTGTTCATTTTTCTATTCAGCGCACGAACAAAACATTTCTTTTTATTCTGTTCCAAGATGAAAAATTGTGAGGAAAAAAAAAGCAAATCTGCAAAATGACAGAATAACAGTTAAGGTATTGATTGGGTACATATAGATTTATACAATGTAAAGTTAAAAAAAAAAACAGTAACATGCAGGTTAAACAGTTGGCTAACAAAACTTATTAACCCCTTTATAGTTATTTTTCTCTTGTGCTTTGAACAGAACTCATCCTGTGAGTAAGGAGCCGGTTGGGAGCAAACTGTACTGATTTACAATGCATGGACGGCTGCCCAGGCAAGGTCAGTAAGCCACTCGACCACAAGGGCACCCTCACTACTACGCTCTCCTGCCTGCCTGTCGTTATGGCAATGCTGAGAGCCCAGCTGGTTGCCGATTGGCTGAGAACTCATGTGGGTGGAGCCAACGTATGATGAGGAAGCGGAGGCTCTCGGAGCTCAGCTGGGTTTGTTTACACTGAGAGAGGAGCAGGGGAGAGAGTGAGAGAGAAAGAGATATGAGGAAATGCAGAAAAGTGTCTCTGAACTTTCTCAGTCATTTCGGTTATCGAGAAGTATTGAGTGAAAAGCAGCAGGACAGAGTGTAGTTTATACCATATCTATCAAAGCAAAGAGGAGGTTTACCCATGATCCTCTACTGCAGTAGTCCCAAAGGGTGCCTTAAGGATAGCTCAAGGCACCCTGCACCCGTAACCTGTCCTGTTTTTTTAATATTGTCTTCCCATACAAAAACAAGGCAACATTTACATTAACTACATATTTATATTGTTTTCCAACATATCACAGGCATTAGAAATGAGGAAAAAATAATTAATAAATTCACCACATTAAAAACCCTGAAATATACAGTCAAGTCACAGATAAGACCACTCACAGTTGCAGGCTTGTGAACGACTGAGCCATTGGAGGATGCCCCTTTCATACCCAATTATGATACTGTCACCTGTTACCAGCGAACCTGTTTACCTGTGGAATGTTCCAAACAGGTGTTTTTGGAGCATTCCATCACATTCCCAGTCTTCAGTCGTTCCTGTCCCAACTTTGAAACATGTTGCTGCATCATATTAAGAATAAGCTGATAGTTACAGAAATCAATGAAGCCGATGAGGCAAAACATTAAATCTGTCGTAATTGAGTATATGTTGAAAAGGATTAGCAAATTATAACATTTTTTTTAAAATGCTTTACACAGTATCCCAGCTTTTTTGGAATCAGGGTTGCGGCGATGCTCAGTAGAAGCTGGCGTTTTAATTGGCCTGAGCCTCAGCTAATGCTTCACACTCAGCCAAGCCGCAATAACAATAACGCAACAGTGGAATGAGCAACATCACCAGTAAACGAAACTAAGCAGAGCGTCTGTGGTTAAGGGCAAAACTTTCCAACAGACAAATGCCTATGCCACAGCTCAGAAACACACACACTCTGTTACACAGCAACAACAAACTCAGACACAGAAACGTTGAGCAGCCCCAAACACTTGTTAAGTTAGGGGGTGAAATGAAACTGAAAGGAAATGGATGATTTTTCTTCTTTTTTTTGCCTCAGAGCTCAATTAATCTACCACTACTGAGAAAAGTTGGGAGGCGAGTAGAGAGAGAGAGACAGACACTCGTACCATCAGTAACAACACTACCCTTTCATCATATGCTCGACTTATGCACACGCAGCAGGCCACCAGCAGGGGAGACGGACTGAAAGAGTGGATGGAAGGAATCATAGTGGATGAGAGAATTGGAGGGAAGACACGGAAATATCTTAACGCAGCATGGAGTGCTGATTTATCCGAACACACGGCATCAAAAGCATGACTCGCACACACACACGCACAAACCAAATCATCAGTTGTGACTTTTGAATACTCTAGTTTGTCACTGTGTTCAGGGCCCAAATGTGAAATAAACCCAAACTGATCACACTAGTCCTTATAAAACACTTCATTCATCCAACACAAATCATCCACCTTCACTGAAAAAATGTCTTTACAACATCCTGGTCTGTCCATAATAAGCTTTGGGATTCACTCAAAAGTATTAAAAACAATATCTTTACCCATTTTCCCCTTTACGAGGCCACTGGAGAGAGCGCGGTATGAACACTGCCAGAGTGAGGGATTTATTTGATATCCCACTGGGGCCACTTATGCTAAGAATATACATGCTTGCTTTACTCTAAGGAGATTTAAATAAACAAATCCACTAAACTGAGCAAGTCTCTGATGTATAAAATACAGCATATATGAACCTTTTCGAACAAGACGTGGCATATATTAAACATCTATCCAGCACAGGACATAGATAATAAGTTGTCTCTTCCTCACACACAGCACAGCCTAAGCAGCAAACTGGGCGTGTATAACTCTGAGCCACTGACCCCTGAGGCAGCCGACCCCCTCCTCCTCTGTGTGTGTGCATGTACACGTGTGTATTACCCATGTTGTGGGGATGTAAATCTCTTTACAGAGTGACAGTGTGGGCCTCGCCTTCATTATGTGGACAAAACATGATTTACATTATGGGAACTTAGGCTGAAGTCAAGGGTAAGGGTTAGGGGTAGGTATATTAAAGCCCCAGCGTTCAATGCACAGGTAAAGCATAAAGGCAGATCCCACAGTGGATACCGGCACCAAGACAAATAAAAGGCCACTGCAATGAATAAAAATGCTTCTCAGGGTCACAACATTTAAAGCAGAATCCCCAGCCGGGAACAACTGCCCTATACTTGTTTGGATATTACAGTGACATGATGGAAACGTGCAACAATGGGAGGAAATGCATAAAACATTAAGAATATCCTGACAGGGCCAGTTCCTCGAGGCAATCCACTCAGCAGAGGTCAGGAGGAGTGTTTTTCATATCGTGACACATTGTACTTATAATGCTTCAAATTTAAGGATGAAGTCAATTAATCAATTCAAGTGGCTGGACAGTTTGGCTTGTAGGTTACTGCACCACAGTTAAAATTAGTCTAACCACAAAAGCATATGATGAAACAAGATGAAAATGACTCAAACACGCAACTTCTCTGCTGGTCAGCATATGACTTGGCCTGCTGGCTTCCTTATTACCATATTGTGGCCCAGAGATAGATTTGTGTTATGGGGTGCTCTCAGGAGATTCCCACTCATGACTGTGTGTGTTGGTGTGTGTGCATGAGTGTGTTTTAGACCTGTTGTCGCCCAACTGTGTGCGTGTCAGCAAGTAAAAACGCTGCCAACAAAAAAAAAAGGGGGGGGGCTGCAGGGGGCAGAAGCAGGGACAAAACAACAGTGCCTGCCAGGAGTGTGAGTGTGTGCGCGAGTCTCACAATACCACTGACCTCTTTCTGCAGAGAAACAGAAAGTGAGAATGTGTGTGCGTGCAACTCCACTGGCCTCTCTCCTCTAAGGGAGAAGTGTGTGTATGTTCATTAAGCGTGACTGTGCAACAGACGGCTCAGGCTGGTGCACGTGCCGCCAACAGAAGGAAGCAGCGGCCTGCAGGCAGATGCGAGCGCGCTCAGTGGAGCCACAATCAAAAACAAACAAGAGGTAGACGGACAGGGTGGAGAGCCAATGAGAGCCAGGATCAACGACCAATACCACTAGCTACTTTCTATACATTTTTAAAAATGCAGACTTTTGCTAACTTGATGATACTTTTTTCATGTTTAATGCAAGAAGGACAACTACTAGTGATGTAGAGCAACAACTCAACTAGATCATTAGGGTGTTTTGCTGGAAATCTCAGTATCCATAGCAACAAATACTGCGTTTTATGAAATGATGGTAAACTTACAGGTGTGTAAAGAGCAGTGGAAAAACTCAGGACAGGGGTACATTTGTAGAGGTTTAACCAGTGCTGGGAAGAAGTACTCAGATCGCTTGCTACGATGCATTTTCCAATTAATCCAAGAGGGTTTTTAAATAGTTTATTTACCTTAAGAAGTGGTTGAATTTTCTCAACCCACGAACTTAATCTTTCAGTTAATGACAAACATTCAAAGTGACCACATTTGGAGATAAATGGTTTTCACAGGGCAGGAAGGGCATGAAAAATTGGAATCTGAAAAGTAACCAGTAATCAAAGGTGTCAGACAAATGTAGTGGAGCAAAAAACACAATATTTGCCTCTGAGGTGTAGTTCACAAATATCTCAAATCTGTACTGAAGTACAGTACTTTAGTAAACGTCCTTAGTTACATTCCAGGACTGGTTTTAACATATGGATCAACCCATCCTCTTGTCTTCTGTTTTTTAGTTTCAGAGCACGAGAATAGCCGTCTATTTTAAAAGCATTACCTTAGGAGCAGAAATTCTCATAATTGGCTTTGTCTGTATACTTATTTCTTGTGCACGACGCTACATCTGGTCCATTATTCTGTAAATTATTTAGTGTTTTTCAGTTAGTGTCAGCCTGCTGAGTATTAGAAGGCATAACCAAGTGGTGCTTGTTTGTTTGGAGGATAAGCTGCAGGGAGGCTATTTTTTAAAGAGTCCTGCAGGGCCAAACAGAAATTATTATATTGATCTGAATGGCTCTCCGTGTGTGTGCTTGAGTATGTTTGTTCTGTGTCTGTGTGCGACAACTTGAGATACCCCGAGGTGTGTACCTTAGTGAAGTGTATGACTGGGTCCTGAGGTTTCTGTGTGGCACTCCGCCCTGAGGCATCTTACCATAGTGTGTGAGGATGCCCTGAGGAGTGACCACCTGATTGCAGACATGGCAGACAACAAGACAAAAATCCTGCAGTGCTGGAAACTGGCTGTTGACAAGCATCTCTGAAAAAGACACCAAGAGTGGAGACCAAATTTTAGAAAAGGAACAGGATTTCAACTGGCTCACTTTATCACATAATTAGCAGTTCCACTGTGAGTAAAATGACTCTCTTTAGCTGTAAAAATTCATCGATCAGTACAACTTTTGTTTGGCATCTGAGCTCATTTTTGAACTGATTCATGTCTTCAACATGTATAAACATTTCAGGAAAATTCACTTCCTATGCAAACAGTCAAAGTAGTGCTTGCTGGTTCTTCTATTTATGCACCCTTTTTAAGTGACATAAGGGAAAATTTGAGGGTACAACATGCTGCAAAGGGCCCCAGGTTGGGAATCGAGCGCTGGCTGCTGCGGGAAGGACACAGCCTTAGTAATGTAACTCTACCAGGTGAGCAACGGGGGCACCCCACCTGTTGTCGCGATCATAACAAACAATTCACCACAGACACATGGAGGATAATGTGTGCTCTCATCACTAAACTGACAGGCATGAACACACACAAACTAGCATACAGCAACATCACGTCTGCAGTTACCCCACCCACTACACAAAAACTAAAGATTATTGGAAATATTGTGGAAAAACAAATAGGTCCAATAGAAAATAGCTATTATCTCTTTTGGCTAAGCTTTGAGAACCTAATCTTCCTGTACCCAAACAGGCTCTGCTGACAGAAATCACAGCATATATTAGCATGGGGCTTAAGCCAGACTCGCTGTGGGGAGGTGGGGTGTGAGTGGATGTGTTTGTTTGTGAAAGCTCGCAAAGGAAAAACTGGAGAACGTGTGGGTGTCTGACAGTGGATGTGTGTGTGTCATCATGACCTTGCATTGCTGGCGAGTCATCTGGGGAGTCGAAGAGACCGGCAGTCATGCTTTGCGTGCATCAGTGTGTGTGTGCAGGGAAAATGATCTGCTGGATCATTCAAGGTCAAAGCCATCTTATACACATATGTATACAACATGAGCTTGTGCTTATGTACATGATGTAAAAGGTCAGATAGCTTCATTACACATACTTTAAGTGTTAGATGACACACACACACTGAGATTGTCATGATCACTGGTAGGAATATTTCATTACTTTTGAATTATATTAATACTAATTGAAGGCTGCTGTTCAACAAATACTGAAGACTAATGAGACTGAATCAAATTAAGGGCTCAACAGTAATACCAAGGCAGTAAAATAAACTGATCTTCGCAGCTGATGAAGAAGCTTTCAAATCAGACCTTGAGTTGGATGTTGAGCAGTTGCGCTGAAGCGGTTAGCGGTAAGATGCTTTGCCCAAGTTCACCTTGTCAATACAGAGAAGGAGATTATTTCTGACTTATTTCCCATGGCCCATCATTTCTAAGCATGCTCCTGGATTTGAGCCACAACTCAAACTGTCCGCTACCCATGTTTGCTGAACAACAACTGCTCTCCCTCGCTAGCAAATAAGCTGTAGTGTTTGATTTTGACTTAACCGAGCGGCCTGATCAGAGCCATAATGCAAACACAAAAGGAAAGGTGTGGCTGAATGTGAAAACCAACTTTTAATTATTGTCCTTGTCATCAACAGCTTGCTAAGTGATGAGGACTGTTAACTTTGTAACGTGAGCAGTTCAACAGAGAGAGTGGAAGCACGGCTGCAGGTTAGCTCAACCTGCCAAGTGGTTTCTGTTCAAAAAGTAGATCAGCGTCACCACGGTTTGTGTTTTTCCTGCAATCATTTTCAGGGGGGAAATGACATTTTCTTGGCGATAAACTATCAGCAAAGCCAAGCCAAGGTGGAAAAAAAAAAAGAGGAAAAAAAAATTATGGGAAAAATTTGCAGTTTGCAGTAACAGAATAGTGGGAGTGCTGCAAAAAAAGAAGCAAGATTGCAATTTCCTCTGCATCTGCCAAGTCAAATGCAAACTAAGTGCGTAGCCTATTTCTACAGCCTGAACTGAGTGTCTCTCAGGCCAACTGCCACAGGCTGCCAAATGACTGACAGGCCAGAAAATGACCTACAAAAACATCAGTCACTGGTGAATAAGCATGTTTAGAGCTACTAAAACAATGTATCATTGGACCCTGATTACATTTAGAGTAAGTTATTCAACTTCCCATTGGTGAATTCGGGTTCGGACGGCAACTTAAACGACCTTACTGATAAACAAAAGGGTCTGAAAGCAGTGACTATCAACATGAGAAGAAAAAGAGAACAAGAAGTTGCTCAGCCCTGCTCTCTAATGCAACAGTAACATAGAAACAGTGACATATTTCACTGAATAAACGGCATACAATTACCCAACTTAGGGGAAATCTTGGGGATAGGAGCCACTTTTAAGTGTTCACTGTGTTACACAAAGTTAGACAGGAGGGCACAGGCCTCAGCTTTGACTGTGGTTGTTTTTTTAACTAGGACACCGGATGATTATTGGTACTGCACCAAAATGTCTGACAGAGTAAACAATCTTACCAGCAGTTGGCTGGCGGCTAATGTTGCAGACTCATGGCTACAAACTCAACTAGTCTCTCCATTTTTAGCAAAATGCAGCAGACACAAATCTGGGTTAAACCTGGGAGAGAAGATGGTTCTAGGATCCTGTATTAAGACAGTCCCGAGTCTTCTTTTATAAAATAAGAGTTAGACTGTTGGTTGGTGGAAAAAAGTAAGCGGCTTATTTTTTTCTTGTGAGTAAACCTGTTTATAACCGCAATAAAAACAGCATGTCACAAGGAGAAACCAAACAACTGTGCTGTGTTATGATGAGGAATCCATCATTTAAAACCGACTCCTCCAAAGTTATTACTGTATAAAGTTTCAAAGTACCAGTTTTCAAGTAGGAGTCATGTGATCATCAGGCGCAAAAGCCGGGATGAGAAATGAACTGCTGCCAGGGAAACTACAATACGAAGCCATTTATGAAACAAAACATAAAAAGGGTTTCACCGGTAGATCACAAAAGGTGAAACTAGAGTTATAATCAAACATTTATGCTGAATACCATTCACATATCTATTCAGGGCACCAAATTTTGATTTATGCATTTCTTTTTTGTCTCACATTCCCTTTATATCAAACTCTGCTTCAATATGCAGGGCTTTTAGGACTAAATCTTATGATTACTTTCATGATCAAATAATCTGGAGATTATTTTCTTTATTAATCAATTAATTGTTTAGCCTGAGGTGAGGTCTTCAACTTATGGTCCAAAACCCAAATACATTCAGTTTCTTGTCACATAAGCTGAAGAAAAACAGAAATTCGTCACAGGCTAGAGGCTTGATCTAGTGAATGTTTGGCACTTTTGCTTGAAAAATGACTTCATCAAAACACTTGTCGATTAATTGCTGACAAATCGCTCTTCAGGTTTTTGATGGATTTTTTTGCTTTAACCTGTTTTTCACTGAGACACTTTTTCATTAGGCAATGTGTCATGCATCTCGAATCTACCTCATTTTACAGCATTTGCAAAAAGTACAAGAAATGCGTGCATCATCTTCTCTGACTGGATTCAACAGTTGACAGGGTAATGTGACTAATATCAAGCTGAAATCATTTGAATGCCTTTTACTAAATGACTAATTTAGAGTCGTCTGCGAGATAACAGAGACGTTTTTAAATCCTCGTAGGTTTCGAACACCAGAGGAAACAGCTCATGTCCTGCCATAGCTTGCACAATGTGGTATGTTCCCTTCTGTTCATGCATACTGCAGTTCAGTACATTTACGCTCCAAACACATTTGGCATAGGGCAGCTCCCAAAGCATGCTTGCAGAGATATTTTCAGCATACTACTGACATACTGTACCTTGAGGTTAATAACATTATGTTCCTGATGACTCCCGTCCCTACTAAAGACATTGGTAAACATACAAATAGCAGCATTACAGCACTGCCTATTTCTAGTGAGATGATGACAGTGGCTGCCAGTCTAGCTCGACTAAGTTGCTGTTGGCTGTCATCATCTCCGCTGTGTGTATGCATGCGAGCGTCAAGAGAAAGAGACACAGACACCAATCATGTCCTGCACCACACACCAATTACTGACAACCTGGCCTCACCATCTACAAATATGTGTGTGCACTGAAGTGTCAAGTGAGTAAACATGTAATTTATCAATCTACGATGAATCACACTACTTTCTTCTAGATACAAATTAACAAATAAAGCATTTAAGACATGTTTCCTTGTGGGTGTCTGTGTATGCATATCACTCTCAGCAGGCCTTCGTGTCATGTTGCCAACAGATCAGCAATTCTGAGAAAGCAAGATGATGCATGTGTGCGTGTGTGTGTGGGGGTATTTGACCGGTGAGAGTCAGAAGAGAGTTTCCCCGGCTGCTTGTGTGCGTCAGTGTGTCCATACCAGGGCTGCAGCACGCTCCAACTTTCAGGGATGACTCAAGTGTGTTAGTGTGCAGCGCGTGCTCCTGTGGGTATTTATACACGCTGAGGTGTGGAGGAACTCCTCTGGCTCTGTACCCACTCACTGCTTGGGGCCACCCCACAACCCCCTCCATGCGCACTTACACACGATATATAACTTTACGCAGAAACCTGAATGCAGCACAGTAAAAAAAGAGAGTGACAGCCAGACACAAGCTGAGTCTGTTACGGACACTTAGTGGTGCATCAAGCATACACTATAGATAATATATACAAATATACCAAAAAATACAACAACGCAAGCACTGCTATTGGACTGCTGACGATAATGTAGGACTATCAAATAGGTAACATATCCATTGATTACTGATCTACAGTTTGTTTTGGGCTACATTTAATATTATATTCATTTATTGCCAACAGCACAACAGCTTACCTAAACCCATTAATATGCTGTTTGATACATATTCCACTGAACCAAAAATAATGAAGGCACTTCAGATTCACCCACAGGGGACACCTACACCTGGCTTTGTGTTGAAAGACCCAAACCATCCAGATCACAGGATGTATATAACAGCTACTGGTTAATATTTAATGGTGTCCTCATTAACTGCAATTTTAATTCTGTTTCGTCTTTCTAATGATACAGGTAGAGCTGAAACGACTGGATTATTAATTGATGAGTCAATCGACAGGAAATGAATTGGCAACTCTTTGATAATCAATTACTCATGTTTTCAAGGAAAAAAAAATGACAAATGTTTTCTGGTTCCAGCTTCTCAAATGTCAAGATCTGATGCTTTTCTTTGTCATACATGATAGTAAACGGAGTCTACTTTACTTTGAGACAGCAGGTCAGCATAACAGGCAATCTGAATGCATTACCATGAGAATTTTTCACAATTTTCTGATGTTTTATGGGCAACAGATTAATCAACAAATGGACAAAATACTCATTAGCTACAGCCCTCGAAACAGAATACTTACTGTATCACAGATTTGTACTACAGACACGTCGCAGGTAATGTTTTTTCCCCCCCTTCAAAGCTCATTTCTCAACTTAAGTGCGTAACAGGTATTTCAAAAGTATGTATGAAGCATCAGTGATACCCAGTGTTGGTGATTTCTGTGAGAAGAGGTCAAAAATAGAACTATTCTGGCATCATTAATGCTGCACAGCATGTGCAACAAAACCATAACAAACCATCGTCGTCTACGTGACAGCGCTGAGTATCTCTCCGAGTCTAACTTCCTTACCTTCTTTGCCGACCTCCACGGCTTCACCGAGGCAGTAAAGCTCTTTCTCGTTGTTATCCAAAGACGAGTCTGCGTCTGAAGACACACAACAAAGCCACTTACAAACACATTCACAACAAACTTTGGGGCCATGCGTGGAGCCATGCTGGTCCGAGGCTGGCTATCGGGTTAGCATTAGCTTGCTAGCGCCTGAGCTGGCTTCCTAAAGCAAGTGAAGCTGTCAAAGCTAACAAACTTACAGCTGGACAGTTGAGGATACGATTACTGCACGCGCCGCTGGTACTAACTCCGCGCGGTAACGGTTAGCTTTGCTGGCGCGCCCGTGCACGACTGTTCAAACAACCCATTAATATTGCATCTCGTAGTAATATTTTTGACAGTTACTTTGCTGCGCTTTGACAGACGTTGCATGGTGGAGGTGCTTACTCAACTCAATCACAGACAGTTGGACCACGCACTTCCCGACAGTTTGTCCGCAAAAACAACAACGCTACCGACGTGCGAACTTACTGTCAACAAAATGTAATTTAGCCGCACTGACGAAGGAAGACCAAGGCTCGCAAAGGAAGGTATCCAGACTTGGTATTTGGCGATCCAGTGTCGCCATTGCTCTTCCTTCTTGTTGCTTTGCTGAGAGCCGTTTTTTCCTCTCTCTCCTTCGCACGCAGCAGGCTAAAAACGAAAGAACGAGATACGCTGACGTCGTCGTCGGCGAGCTTCGGCTGCGTTCGGCATCCGTCGGAGGGTTGAGAGGTTGAGCGATAGACGGGGAGCTACTCCCGAGTTCAAAAGTTCAGTATGCGGGTACAGCCCAAAGCATATTGAGATTATACAGGTTTCTCACTGTAGTGCGAATACGTTATGTTGTATTAGAAAACATTAGAATTTATTTACAATTAATCACAATGAAGGTTGTGGCGTTTTACAGTGTCAGTACTGAACGGCCATTGGTAGGCCTGTTAACTACAAAGGGGAGATTTATTAGTAGGCTATTCATATTTGCCAGCCATTTAAATTCTATAAAAAATGGGCAAAATTCTTAACCAACTGTTCTGGAATTAGTACTAATGACACATTACATCAGACAGACCTACTTAATATACAAGTGTCTACACTGTATATGGTGTCTACACTGAAAAATGGTGGCAATTGAGCATTTTGTTAATATTAAAAGAAGTGATTTGGCAGAAATGACTATGGCTGTGCTCCTTTATAAACTAGGTTGAGAACTGAAACATTAGGCCCTTGTTTGAACCTAAAAATGTACCAATGCTAGATTCAAATCTTCTCTCCGCTTCATTAAAAGAAATTAGAGTACTATGAGGGCTTGCCAGGAAGCTTGCACAGTAATGGCTATAATGGATTTTGGAAAGAGGAGGTCAGACATATGAATAACACTAAAATCCCTTTACTGCCTAACATTATGGCGTTAGTGGCTCAGATTTTATTGCAAGGTTACAGCTGCAGCATTACTATGACTTGTTTAATTCTGTGCATATTTTGATTTGATTTGGCTTCACTGATGGCCTAAAAAGGTCTGAATGATTAAGTGGTGACACCGATATATCATGACCAGTAGCTTCAAAACTCTGGACACTAGGGACAACCAAGGGTCCTTCAGAGGGGCACAAGGGTTCCCCAGCAAAATCCACAGTTTGATTTTAAGTGTAGCTTATATCAGAATCAGTTATCCTTTCTCTAACAAGTGTTAATAACAACAAAAATATTGAAATTGGGTGATGTAGAGAACAGATAAAAAGTAGGATTTGAAGTTTCATCTACATCAGTAATTTATAAGAATTTTATGGAGGACATTGCTGATTAAATATGTCTCAAAAAAAGTGTCCCAGGATGTTTAGCTTCTCAAAGTGGCTCAGTAGGTCAAGCTCACAGCACTGCATTGACCTCTTGTGGCTGAAAACCGAACCTGCATTTCCAGTGGAAACTCCGGTTAGTCTGCTTTTCATGCAACTTAATGTCAATTAAATAACAATATATGAGGAGGGGTTAGGCTGCATTAAGCACTCTCTCGCACACACAACACATACACAAACAAATAACCTACTTTGTGTTATGAAACCTGAACAGACTTTAACAATCCAGTGGCTGCAAGCCTGTGATCACATGATGCGACATGAAGTCGTCTGTTTCAGCTGAATTAGAGTGTGAGTAAACCAGAGAAGGGTGGAGATCCAGAGGAAATAGCAGCCTTAAGTGAGGGTAAGGAAATTACTTTGATTAGCTTATACTAATATGTCCCATACACATTCAAATGATAATGTGTGGTTGTCTCTCTCTCTCACACACACACCAGCACACTTGTCTGTTCTTTCTGTTCCTGATCCTCTTTCCCACTCACACACAAACATATAAAGCAGGACTCGACCACAATGTTGTGTTTGTTTCCCAACACAGTGATCATTGAGGTCGCAGGACAAACCAGGAAGTCACAAGACAAACCCGGAAACACAAAGTACCATTTTTCTGCTTTCATAACAGCAGTTTTGGGTCACTGATGCTCCACCGTCTTTGAACGCTTTCACTCTTTTATTCAACCTTCCTGACAGTTTGAATTTTCAGACGTGTAAACCTGAACCACCTGCGCTGCACTCACAGGCACACAGAAATACAACCACACAGATTGCAGATGACAAGGACGTTCGACAAAGAGATTAATGAAAAAAATCATTTTTATTGAAAAAAACAAAGGCACACTGGAATTGTGCGGGTCACAGAGTGAGTATGTCTCTCTCAAATATGACAGTTTGGCAGGTTAAATGCATAGGAATCAATGACAAAGCTAGAGCTTCTTGGATGATGATTACAGCAGTGCAGAGGCATAACCAGTACACCAAACACATTTGTTGTTTCAAACTGCTTCTATGTGCATCATCCCACTTACATTTTTCCTATATCAAAAGGCAACAGACAAAAAATAAATGAGAAATTCCTTCAAATGATCATCTACACATGCAGGAAATGAAAAAGAAGACAAAAAAGTAACACAGTTTATAAAATACAACACCAGCTCACAGTTTTGGTGTCTTATGACAGAATTTTCAAAAACTAGACAATCAAAAAATAAAAAGACAGGCCGGACACAAATAACTGATTTATCTTCACATGGAGATATGGAATAAGCTGAAATAGTCAGGAAAAATAGTGCTTTGGCAGATTTGTTTAACAGTGATGCAAAAAAAGTGATGAATGAACATTAAAACAAACATTTTTTTTGTTTAATGGCACAATCAAGGAGGGATTTCAGCTGGTACCGAAGCAGACGCTAAATAAATCAAAGCCTTCGAAAGACTCCAAACTTTGGCTGCACTCGCACGCCGCAGCCAACTCTCAATCAACTATTCCTCATGGATTCACACTCTCTCAGTGCTTTTAAGGACAGCGTTTTAAGCACCATAACACGAGCGCACTGTGCATGTTGTGATCATACACTGAATGTACAAAGTACCTCCCTGATGAGAGGGTGAGAGGCCATTTTACACAGGAATAGTCAAGTCTTGATCAAGACTTTTGTAAGGATTCAGTGTACTTCACGAAAACAGGACATCTCCACACTAGTTTTGTTAATCTGCAATCCTCGTTAAATTTTGTCTTGACGTTGCAATACCTGCCAGCCACCAGTAGAGGGCTAGTGGGATACCTGTGAGACAGGCCGTGAATCACGGACTGAATTGATGTTTGAGTGAGTCAGTTTTTATAGATGAAGAGGCCGCTTTTGAATCTAAAAATAAACAAAATATGCATGGCTCTATTTCAAGACCAACATCACATTTATTCAATATAGTTTCCATCAATAAAATACGATGAATGCGATTCAGAAATTTGGCAGTACCAAGGACTACGCTTCAAAGTGCACCGCAGACATCCGTCTCACCCTGTCTGTTACCCTGACAACCTCTATCACATTATCCCCATTGCTGCAGATGTTATAAAATTAAATCTTGTGGTTGGTTTTATGTCATAGACAAAGAGAGGAGTTCAAAGTACCTTACATTCATCAGTATATAATTAAGCATAATAAATTAGGCCAGTATCCTAAAATTGGTTCAGAGAGATAAGGAAACCTCTCCTCACACACTCATAAGCCTGGATGCTGCTATAAAGCTCAGTTTTAAAAGGCCTATTTGGTCATTGAGCATGTATCTACTTACGAAAGCATAAGAGAAGCCCCGTTTAAAAGGATTTGACACACTGCTTGCATTTGTGTTGCTATAGTGTATGAAACAGGTAAAAAAAATACAAAAATAACAAAGGCTAATCTACACATGAAACTTTCTCCTCTTACCGGTTGCTTGGGCCCTCAGAAGAAATCTTTTGGGAAATGCACATTGCTCTTAGAAGCGTTCTCAGGTTAAGGGTGCCACGCAATGCAGTCATCTTGGGTTACGAAATGCCAATTTAGCTGTATGTACTACCTAGACAGCTGCGACTGCATTCATACACCCAAATCCATCAGTTTTTATCCTTCCTTTTGTCTGTCTTCATCATCTTCACAGAGGATTATTTCTTGTAACAATGTTGTCATGTGCATGGGGTGTACGTGCTCAAATTGTGTTGTCTGTCCTATGTGTGGTGTGTACATGTGGATTTCTGTGTCTGTCAGTTTGTGTGTGTGTGTGTGTGTGTGTGTGACCGTGTGTTTGTGTTGCTTTACAGCGTACTGAATGTTAGATGGGTGCAGGGACCTGCTGCCTTCCAGGTCCGGGCTGAGAGGAGAATTTCTGGGAGTGCCAGCGCGTCTCCTTGTACACAAACCAGGCGTTCCCCGCCCACACAAACATGTTGAGGAAGCCAAACACCTGGAGGAGAAGAAAACAGGTAATAATAATGCTAGAAGGAATAAAGGGACGCTTTGAGACATTTGTGTTCATTCCAACAAATTTGCTTTGGACTTGTGACACAGAAAATATTGAGCAGAACACATTGTCTGAGGAAAATAAAGTGTTATTGCTCAGAGTCTCATGACTGGGAGTCAGGCTTTCTACAGGCTAATGATTTGGATTTATAGGTCAGAGTAAAACCCAGGCGGCAAAGAAGTTCACTAACAACGGATAAACTTTCACAGTTTTATCACAGAAAAGAATGAAGTGAACACCCACTGAAACTTGGGCAAATGTCACCAAAATCTTCTCTTGTGCAAAGCTGCTCTGTATTTCCTCTCACCACAGAGATGTTGAGGGTCCGCAGGTTGGCGAACTCTGTGACCTCGCAGGTGATGTTGCCCCCCTTGCAGAGCGCCAGCGTGGCGCCGATGCCCTCGGTGTCGGTGGCATCCTTCACATTCTGCAGGCCCTTCGCCCAGGCTGACGAACACACCAGCCACAGGAAGACCAGGATCGCCGTGATCACAAAGTCCTGGAGGCAAGGATGAAAACACACCAGCTCCATGAGTCTCTTGTGAAATGCCACCATTTCCACAGCTTGACAGCAAGACAGCAAGATCAATACTCACAAAAATGGGTCCAAAGTCAGAGTCCTTGTAGACATGCATGTAGCCTAAGTACACCAGCAGAGCCACCATGCTGTACAGGAAGCAGACAATGGCGATGCCCACGAAGAACTCTGCTGAGGAGGCCGAGTCTCCCACCATGTGTGTCGTTGTCACAGAGTGGTTACAAATAGTGGTATTTCCCTCAACGAGTGGCACCTGGCTTAACCTGGCCGCGAAACAAGATGCAAAGTGAAAATCATCATTCTCCCTTGCCATTCCTTCAAATGTTGTTCTGTAATGAATTCAAAATGATCTGTGCTGGTGGTCCTCTTGAAAATGATAATGTAGCTGATGTGAATGACATTTTAATCCTGTTCCTGACATTAAAATACCACCAAAACTCTGTTGAGATTCCCACCTAAATGGGTAGTGAAAGTTGGCGTTGAGGGTTTCATTCCTGCCATCGCCACAGAAGACAGATACGATGTTCCTCCCCGAGTATCCGCCACAGCTTCCAAAAGCAAATATGGCCGTGAGCTGAGCAGACAAGAGAGAGCGAGAGATTAGGGGAATAGTTGAGACTGATGTGAGGAAAAACCTCGTGCAGCTTGGCAGAAATAAGACAAAAAACCAATACAATTAAGATACTGGAGATTTGTTTAAGAGCAGGGGATGATTTTCAGTTTCTATGCAGACAATACAGCTTGAAAGCGCAGTGTAATGTCACCAGAACTTCACACCCTGAAGAAAGCTGGCAGCCTGAAACATAACGTCAGCAGTGGAGAGCCAGAGGGACTAACAGATGGCCTGCATTTTAGTCTTACAAACAGCTGAAAATAAAACTCTACTACTCAACAATTTTTACAAGATCAGTTTTCATCCTTTGAGTCCTCTGCTGTTCTGCTGGAAACACCCAATGCAAGTCACATTTCTCATTGTGTTCAGATAAAAGAAAGCGGCCGTGACAACAAAAATCTTTATTTGCACCATTTCCTATGTTCTCCCGACACCTTATGTTATTTCTAACACGTATGATTTGATTTTATCTTGGAAAATATGGCTTACATGCCTGCGCTAATGCTGCTAAACATTTCTTAAATTCTTTCTTGCAGAGGCAGAAAGCATCTGACTCAGCGTGTAGGCCATGTGACACTAATACGTTCCTTAAAACCAACACATACTAAATTCTTTTAGTCAGGGTGGCTGCTACTGAGCTCAACCTTCAAACTGCAGTAGGCGCGACGATAATCATATAATTCGTGGGTACTGAGCTCTTTCAGACTCTCACTGATATCAATTTACTCATACCTCACGGGTAATGATGATCTGGCAGGGAAATAAGCACAATAAATCACAGCATACTGCAGAGGCAGATTTTGTTCTTGTCCAAACAGTTTTCACACAGTCCCCACATGCATAACTTCTTGTGTCCGCACATCATCACACACTGACTGAACCTTCCGGCACAACAGACGGCTGCGCTACAGTACAATGCTACTTCAAAGATTAACGGCAAACCACAGAGCAACTGTGTGGCTTCTCAGGGCAGGCATTTTGACCCTTTTATAATGTGTGGACTAGGAAGAATCAGGCATTCAGCTCAGCGATCGTATGTCTTAAATGAATACGGCTAACGAATTCAAGAATCCAGAGGGTTACAGAATCATATTTTATCATCCCCGTTTCCCAAGAAACGTCTTCATGCTGTTGGTTTTGGCAAGCTGGAGACATCGCAATAAGCCGTACACAGCACTGACACATATGGTGGACATGCCATTATCATACATCTACATTTGTTTATCTACAGCATTTAATTCGACCTTATTGGTGCTATTAAAAACATACAGGACGTAGTATTATGTAATGTAATTGTTACTGGTAATAATAATGATGTAGATGAACTTTTGTGGTATTTCTGTTGTGGCAGACAGCATGCAGTGGACAGGAAGTGGACTACATCATGTGACCTTTGATTCACACATCACGACCTGAGCCACAGGACACCCCAAACAAAAACATTTAAAAACAAACACCTTTGGCTGACCTCATGAATTCTGCTTCATCAGCACATGTACTAACGCCCTTGAAAAACACTTACAACAACCCACCTCGACTTTTAGCCTTTGCTGTCTGACCACAAGACCCGCACACGCATACAGTACTGTACGCCTGCACACACCCACGCGCACACACCTCCAGATGTTTCTCCAGATGTCACTGGCTGCCACTTCCTGTTTTTCTGGCTACACACCACAGCAGGCTACTTCTCTCACATTCTTGTTTCACCGACTCTGCCACTCTCCCCCTACGAGGTCATGGAGCCTCGGCATGAAGGACCGTGAAAGCCAGTGTGGACCAGACGCGCACACATCGACATCTTAATTCTTTTGTTTATGCTCACATTTTCAAACAGAGCATAAATACTGGACTGCACAAACACTGCGCGACAGTTTGTCATGTTTCCAGTATCATCGCTTAGTCCCAATTAAGGCCGCAGATGGCACCTTCTCCAAACATGGCGACCCCCAGATTGTGGACATACAGAACTATCTTGCCTGTCCTTCCAGTCATCTGCAAAGCACATGGTGCCAGTTTATGGACACTGCAGGGACTGTCAAATAGCTTTCACTCATAAGCACGCTATGAGACAGGACATGTAATTTGCATACAGAAACCACTCTAATGTGGCAAATGATTCAGGTTCCTGCATGAGATGCAAACAAAGAAAAGAGAAATATTCCCTCTAGAATGTCCTGGAATCTGGTGAATATCCCCATCAGTCTGAAATACCTTCTAATCAGCAGCGCTCCCTTCAGTTCTTACTCAGAGGTCACTGAGTCCAGGTCAGCCTGACCAAAAACCCCAAAGCCACTGGAGCGTGTGCCCGTTTTGTCACCGGGGTTCCTTCAGGAGCCCAAGCAACCAACCCTTCTCGACCTGACATCGCCACAAGTCCAGAAAGAGAGACATAGCTAGCATTTGTTACTCCGAGCCCTTCTTCCTGTTTACTACTCTGAGGGAGATAATATCTGGGGAGGTATGAGTGTTTAAGCCAAACCACTCATGTGCCAAGCAAAGTATTTTTTCACTTAGATCACTCAAGGTGAATGGACGTTGGGTAAAAATGTTGGATTTTAGACAACCTGCTGGACGCTGTCCACTTTCACTGACAGCAGTGGAATGAACCATCTGTCAGAACTCCACAATGATAACATCACGATACTGTTTCCACTCAACTGCTGTGTTTAATATATGTCCAGAATCCATTGACTGCTGCTGCCTGGAGGGAAGATATACAGTATCCTCCATGCATCGTTTCAACAGCTCTGTTATTTATTAATGGAAGGTTTGCTGAGAGGGAATGCTCCAGCTTCATGTTAAATACGTCCCTGACTGACAGAGATTTGATTATGTTGACCCCAATTAAATAATTAGGTGTTTGTTACAAAGTGAAGGTGACATTTACAAAAACCATGAAGCGGCATTACTGATTAATCTGCCTTTTATTTTCTCCCTTCACTGATTAATCGTCTGCTCTGTAGAGCATTAGAATAACGAGAATAATAAAACATATGTTCCAAAAATGCCTTGCTTTGTCTGATCAACTGTCTAAAACCTAAAGATCTTCAGTTTACTATCACATCAGAAAAGGAAGACCAGTAAATCCCCACAACTTTAGAACCGGAAATGGGGGACTGTTGGGCATTTATGCTTGAAAAATGACAGCATGAATGATAACTCAAGTATCAAAAACAAATGCGGCCATGAAAAAGTGCACATGCAAACCTGAAAATGATATGTTTTCCACTTTTTCTTATCTGTGTTAGTGCCATTGCATCTCAAACGCGTTGCAACTTGAAAGTAGCTAATGCACTATTAAACTATTATAGAAATTCATTCATTCAATTCAATCCTGAAATGGAATATATGTTTAAAACAATCCACCAAATGCTGGCTCCAATAATAAAAAACTTTGCATTCAAGCATCAAATAAATCATTGTCGAAGAATAGCTCAGTGACATCCTGTTTAGTGTTTGTTAAACTGTTGCTTGGTATCCAGCCTAACTTTCCTGATGTGTCCTGAAGCTGCTCAATGATGTATTATACAGCCCTTTCTGCACACTATTGGGTGGGCTGGGACCCCTTAATTACCTCATTACACTTCCTCTGCATAAAATGAGTGATTATGAACATAATTTATCATGCGGAACCTTGTGATTAACAAATATGTCAAGTTAAATAAGGGTTGCATAAGGCCAACACAGTAACACACACACACACACACACACACACACACACACACACACACACACACACACACACACACACACANACACACACACACACACACACACACACACACTGGTCCTGGGTCAGATGACTGCAGCTCCATACCTCTGTGCGAGTATGTGCGCGCGCTTCATGGGAGAAACTGCGGCTGAGCTGCATTATACCCCACACTGACCCAGTTATGTAGAGCAGGACTAATGACTGGACTTTCCCTGAGAAACTTTCATGACAAACTGTGTGTGAGCGCGGCCAAACGTTTTGCAAGCCTCCGCACAGTTATTCGGAAGGTAAATTATTGGTGGGAGATGCATTAATCTGTAACTGTGCCGTCTGAAGGGCAGGCCCGTGCATCCCAGCAGAAAGGACCCAAAGGAAGTGGACATAACTGAGCTGCAGTTTTCTTTGTTGAACACACCTTCAGTGTGAAAGATCTGAATTTAGAGTGCAGGAAGATAAAGTAAAGCAAAAATATGATCAAGAAAAACCTAAATTATTGCAATAATTGGCACATTATGGGGTATTAACTTGTTATTCGTGCGTAATAAGCATTAAAGTTTACATTTTCAACTGAATTACAGGGCTGCACGTATTTTATTAATTCTTGAGAGTGTAAAACTTCAAAGCTGCAGATGAAAAAAAGATAAAGAAAGTTGATGTAAGCTTTCTATGAATGTATGGAAAAAGTCACGCTCATGTTTGTGCAGTATAAACATTTTTCCCCCCATCAGCATTTATAAAAACTTCCCCATGATTTCTCTCAAGGGTGAAAATCGCCGGGAAAAAGGGAAAATCCGAGGAGCAAGAAAAGCACTGAACCTCCCTGTCCTCCGGGTATGACACACACTGACACACACATGCATCCAACTTACCCACTCCACCAGTTTGACGAAGCCCAGAGGCTCTTTCAGCGGCGACAAGTTCAGCCGAAATCCGGTCATCATGATTTTGCTTCTGACCCAGAATCTTTATCCAGTTGTTCCCAAACTGTGGATGTTGGTCCAACAGGGAGGAAAAAGGGGGAGTTGTTTGACAGAATGACGTGGTTTTACTGCCAGCGCTGCAAAAAATGGCCAGCCCAAGTTATCCAAAGTGAGTTTTACAAGCCAACTTTGCGCTAAAGCGACTAAATCCAATTTCTGCCACCGATATGAGGACGTTCGATTTACTGAAAAATACGGTTTGATGCGTTTCCGGAGCTTTTAGCAACAAAAGTGAAAGGAAAAGCTGAGAGTTGAGGGAGATACTTTTTGCAGTGTAGCTTGAAAAACGAGTTCCTAACGCTCCGCTTGGGGATGCGCAAAATACGCAGGCGATGTTGCGAATAAAGAGCGTAAAGTGTGCCAAATTACGCGTCGCTTTTGGCTACACAGCGTCATGTGTATTTGGTTACAGGAAATGATGCTGATTGAAAAAGCGTGTCCACACTGTTGCAAGAAAGTTTCGTCTTGTTTCCGCTGCAGCTGGGAAAAAACTCTCCATCTTTCAAACGATCATATAAATAAAATACCGCAGAGACAGCTGGAAATACGTGCAGCTACCACGGAAAGTCCATGCACAGTAACACCAGCAGACGAAAGCTGCAGCTCAAGCAGCAGAAAGCATCAGAAGCGTCCTCCTGAGTTTTCATTGGATCCATCCGCTGGAGGACGCAGGCTGCCTCCTCCTTGCTGAGTGTGCAGTTACGGTGTAAACGCCTCTTTTGGTGCTGACAGGGATCATATGACTCTCAGAGCGAAGCACAGATTCTCAAAATTCTTTTAACAAAGCAGACAAAAAGATTATCTCAGAGATCAGCTGCAAGTGACCCGAATTAAAATGAGTGAAAGGATCATTTCAGAAGACATGAGGTTATCTGAACAGTTGGTGCTCTCTGGTGGACGCCGCGTGACTCAGGCACCTTCAAAATATCTTTGAAATGATATTTAAAATCAGTCCAGAACCAAAGCAGGCAAAATAAATCAGCCATTTCAAACTGACAGGGTGGCATCTTTAATCAATGTATTGTTGACAATATAGCAAGTTATGTTAAAATATCAGTTGTGTTGGGAGAGAATTTGGGAAAACCAACATATACATACAAGTAAAACAACAACAACGTAAAGAAAAAAAAAAGTATTCACAAACACTTTCTCATCCAAACACATGAGCCATTCACACGGGACTACACACACCCACACGAGCACGCACGCACACACACACACCCACACAGAAGCTAATAGCTTGACGGTCACAAAAAACAGTCACACTGCCAATTCAGTCAAGCCGTTTTGGATATTCTGTTGGTACAAAAAACGGTCGTTCTGACAAAAATAATAATAATAATATTATCTATTGTGGTCGTCTCCCGGACCTGCCCTCGCTGCTCTCAGTCAAGCTCGTCGTTGTATGTACAAGTGAGAAGGCAGTATGGCCGCATTGGTTGTAAATAAGGAATATTTACTGCAATATTTCTGGCATTTTTTTCTCCTTTGTCATACAAAATAATATTTCTCTGAGGTAAGAACTGAGACAGTATCAAAATAGTAAAATAAAAGTTTTACTAAAATGCACCCCGGAAATTGGAAAAAGGACAACTGTGTCGTTCGTCCAGAACAACTGGATAACAAATGATCTGACAGGTAACAGCAGTGACAGGTGCAAAAACAGAAGGGAAATAAAGAAAAGAGTGTGACACTGTTTCAGCGTTTGACTTGCTGTCTTGCCAGCTTGTCTTGAGTTCGATCAGGCTGGTCTGAGCCTTAAGTGGGAGATGTGGAGTGGGTGACATCACAGGTTTCTTCAAGGTCACACTGAACCGATGGAGTCAGCGTCCATGGGGGGAGTGAGTAAGGTCACTGAAGCTGTAATAGCTCCAGTGAAGCTGCTACGGGGCAAACACTGAGCAGAGCGTGGTAGCAGTGGGCAGCTCCCAGAAGAGAATGTGTGAAGTTATGAATGTGAAACAGCCGAGTGTCCGTGTGCAGAGAATAAACTGGATCTGTCTCAAAAAGACAGCGTACGGCCATGATAGCAGTGGTAAGGCTGTGCTTTGAGCCTGATGCTAACGTCAGCATGCTAACACGCTCACAATGAGACTGCTAACATGCTAATGTTCCCCAGGTATACTATTTACCACGCTCAGCACCTTAGCTTAGCGTGTTAGCATGCTACCATTTGCTAATTAGCATACAGTTGAGGCTGGTATTTGGACATAAACCAAAGTCTCAGGCACATTTAAATTTATACCTGATAATGGCGCTGAGTGAAATGCTAAGGGATTGCCAAAGCCAGTGGGGTTCAGCATCTGGGGAGCATGAATGTCTATTCATCCTGTAGTAGTTCAGATATTTCAGTCTGGACCAAAGTGTCGCCCTCAGAGCCTTAATGGCGAAAAATAACGTGTTACTGGCTGCATCTTTATTTAGTCAAAACTTAGCTGGGAGCAAACAGGGCACCGACCATACAGCCTGAACATTTTTTACGAAAATATCTTGCCTCTGGCCTTAAAAAAAAAAAAAGGTTTCTTGTGATGTCACCAGCTCCTAGCTCCTCTTAAATAGCCTCTAGCACTGTGACAGAAAAATCCCTTCACTCTGAAAAGGGCCAACTCAGCAATGTGACTAAACACAGGAGGGACACTCCACTGAGGCGCTATGAATGGGAAGATAATTAACTATAAAAGGCTTTAATAGCAAATTTATACCTGCGCAATGGCGCCAAACCAGAATACAAGGTGCCACCGTTGGGCAAATTTACACTTTTCCAGAAACACTGCTGTTGATGTTTCCCTGCTTTTCACGAATTAAGGCAGTGATACTGAGGGCAATGTTTGGCTGATCTGCAACTGTGCACCAAAGTGTCAATGTCGGTGCGTTGCAGTCAGAAACTCATTTCTGATCCTGATCTGCCTCTTGGTTGCTTTCACATCGCCCGCAGGAAAAGCTCACTCGCGACTGTTTGTCACACCGCTGTGTGTCCTTTCAGAATAAAAGGCCGGCAAAGAAAAAGGAGTGTTCTCTATTCCCCCGATCAACAAGTACGTTTGCATAAAGGAATACCACACAGTCCTTTAGAGGAAGAAAACATCAGTACACACACAAAACCATACGCACAAATCCAAGCGCACATACACACACACGCGCCAACATTTAGCATATACTTCTGCCCGGGAGCCAGATGTGCAATCTTCCATCAAAGCATAATTGGATCATCTTCATTCCAGTGAAGACAATTTCTGTGATGTATTTTTTTTTTCTTTTTACATCATCTCTTGGTCTTATACTGCAAAGACTGGTTTCAAGAGCACTGGACCAACATGAAGACCCGATCCCACACTGCTGACTCAAATCTAGTCTTAGTTCTCGACTTAGTCTTGTAAAGTTCTGTGGCTTCTCCAGGACTTTAACAACACTTAAATCATTGATGGAAAAAGAGCTTTTTATAATCTTCTCATGTATTATTTGTATCTGAAATTTAAAAACTGGACTGGACTGTGGATTGGGCCTTCATGATGTGAATGCTCTGTGGGCAAAGTAATGGCAAGTAGATGATCACTTATATACCTTCAGAGATGCACCAACAACATTTTATTTGGCGGAATAAAGAGTACAAAATATTCAGGTTTACTTGATATAGGTTAGCCTTTTATGATGGAGGCCATAACTACTGATTAAAAGCAAGAAAACTGGGAGAAATGAAGTCCTTCATCATCAATAATTACAGCGTAAGTGTTGACGAACTTCTCGGTTTGCAAGTAGAAGCAAGGTATTAACTGTTATCGGTCAATGTTATCGGTGCACCGTCATATACCATAATCATCCTTTTCCTCCTTCACATAAAAGACAAAGCTAAGTAGATTCAGACATGGATTTTTGTTTCAGAACATTTCTGTACACAATACACGGGGGCACGGTCATTGGTGTGGGTGTGGATCATCATCTTCCTCACTTTGGCTCACCGTGGTGCTCACTCTGCATGCAGCTGCAAGGAGCTCATTGAAAAAACTACAATCATCTGATTTGCCTGTGGAAAAGCCTGCAGACACGCAGCCTACCAGTAGCCAATCACATTCTTATGTTGCAACATGTGTAGCCTATCACGGTGAACGCACGGTTTCCTGTCATAATCACGACTTCTCTTCCTCTCTGTCACTCCGGTTGCTTACTGCGCCTCTCACTTATTTTCTTCTTTTTCTCCCCCCTCCCGTGGGCTGTTTGTCAGAGGTGTGGGAGTTTCCAAATTCTTTACTCTGTTCAAGAACCAACGACAGAGTTTTGGAACGTTTTTGAAGGTGGATTTCTGTGAATTTTAAAGTTTTTAGAAATGTTTCAGGGATTTCTCAGGCTTTGGGAGTGGGATCTATTAGCAGTGCACGCTACCTCCATTTTTTGAGGTGAGGCCAAAAGGTGAAAGGTTAAGGGGTGGAAAGGGTTGTTTTGGGGGTTAGGGTGGAGGGTGGTGGAAGGGGATTCAGTAGTGCTGCGTTCAGTGCGGCAGCTCTTCAAGCTCACTCTCTTTGAGCTTGGCATTGTCTCTGACTTCGTCAAATGTGTACGTCTTGACAATTTTCCCATTCTGAAAGACTGTGTGCAGCAGGTCCTGGAGATGAATAGAAACACACGACGGAGGGAGGATAAAGTAAAAGGAGGGTACAGAAGGAGAGGTGACAAGGGAGGGAAGAAGGGCCAGAGCAAAGGCGAGAGAAAAGGCAGGTTAGCGTTGGTGAAATTAATTCCTTTGCAGTTGTGTGTATAAAAGTGTCTGCACACTGTTGTGGCCATAAAACTCACCACGCCATACTCCTCCAGGTCACCCTTGCCCTCCTCCAGGGTGACAAAGTCTCCGTTCTGTGTCCGGTGCAGAGACAGGCGACCTTTCTTTGACCTCTTGTTGGGGTCGGCCACCGGGTCCTTGAACACGTTCACCTTTTGCCACCACACAGGAAAACAATGTCACATTTAAGCAGAAAAAGGGAATTTCAAACCAACATGAAGCGCTGCGCAGACAAAAAAATAAGATTCAGACAAGAGTGCATTGGACAAAAACAAGCAATGCTCATGCTAATGAGAATGGTGACATTGCCCACAATGTAAGTACTCTGCAATTCATGTTATTTAAACCACACTGTAACGCAGCTACTCACCCCCAGTCCATTAGTGACCACGTAGCTGCATTTGAAGGAGCAGTTGAGCAGATCTCTGGTCAGTTTCTGCAGCAGAGCCCCTCCGGACCCGAAGGCAATGTTCTCAATGGACCACCGGTGTTCCTTCATGCCCTCCACTATCTGTGGAAAAACACACACAGTCAAAAAGCTTGCATCAGTCCAGCATTATGTAACTGCTGATGTGGATAACGTGATTGTGCAATGAAAGCTCATTTGAGGGTTGCGAAAATTCTCATATTTCTTCAATAAATCATTGGAAGAACCAACGGGATTACCCCTCAAAAAGTTGTCATAAATGTTTTTCACAGTTCTTCCTGTACAGTGAATGAGTAAAGTAAATAGTGAGTTCATACCTCTTGCAGTGTGTTGATGTCAACTCCATCTCCTTGTATGACTCTGATGTAAGGAGGGAGAACCTTAAAACCTTTAGAGTTCTCCACTGGAATAAACTTCTTACCCAGGATCTCCAAAACCTGATAAAAGTAAAAGGAGAGAGGAAGAAGAAGGTGGTGTAGAGAGGGTGAAAGTTAGCGTCTTGTTTTAAGATCGTATCTGACAGAAGAGCTGTCCATGTGACCACACACCTTCAAAACCGTATCAAGAGGGTTTCCAGAGTCTGGTCGGACGACCAGCGGGGCATCTGCGCTGCGTGTCTCTATCAGCCCCCGGAGGTCTTCTCCCCAGATCTTCTCACAGGCGTTGTAGATGTCGTAACTGTCACTGACTATGGATACGGGCACGTTGGGAAACTGCTTGACGATGTGCTCAAAGGCATCTTTTTCATGGTCCTTCCCCCACGCCGTGATGGTACTGCAGAGAGAATAGCAGAGATGTTACTTTATGGCGGACAGCAACTTCGCTTCCTGTGTGGTTGGTGTGAGTGCTGTGGCTTTACATGAACCTATAAACTAATAAACAGGAGACCACTTTCCATCTTTCAACAGGAACAAACTGGAGTTAAAGCAAGTAGCCAGACCCTCAGATTGGTTGTCTGTTGGGGAGAAAGACTCTGGGAGCAAAAGCGAAAGTAAACAAGATGAGAAGCACATTAAAGGTTAAAAATGTTCTCACAAAATAGGGAAGAATCGTCACATGACATTCATCAAAAGATAATGCCACAGCTCGTCCAGAAGAGGGCAGTGCACTCCAGGTTTTAGTCTTGGAGGAAACAGACCTGGGCCAGATTGTATTTTCTTCAGGCTGTTTTCGAGTACTATTCTCTGCTATGCAGGTTGTTGATTGGCTGGAGGGAAGATGGTCATCATAACTACAGTATCAGGCCAACGAATGAAGAGATGCAGGTCCCACATGCAGGTGCACCACGTGCTACAGTTCACACAAGCTAGAATGAAGGAGGTCATTTCTACCTTTGCCCCAGATAAACCTGACCACGAAGACAGTTTTATGTCCTGATGTTATGAGATAAATGAGATTAATGGCACCACTTCATTACAAGGAAGGCACTTGGAACTTGGTTTATGGTTTCTTTGGCAACTTTTATCTATGAATGAATTCTGAAACCTGCTCAGTGTACACAGTAAACCTAAGCTACTGGCGCTCCATCAAAATAGATGAGAGAGATGGTGTGTGCTCACTATTTGACAAAAACAGATGTTTTTTGTGATGCTCTGACAATTACTCATCCATGATTGTATTTTTACTTAAATGTAAGTTTCTGGACACCTTTCAGTAAAAGTCTTTTCTTGATTTCTGCTATGTTGAAAGAGAACAGGAAACAGCAGAAGACACTCAAAGTTTTAAGAGCTCTGAAGGTGACATACCTCTGCTCTGAAATACCCACCCATCCCTTTCCTTCTACATCAAAATGCAAAGTGGAATTTCACTGTGACTCCTCCCTCTGAGGTAGAAACCAAACAGGAGGGGGCCATTACATAACGGTTACTATGACAACTCCTGCCACCATCCCACAATGCACTGGTGCTGGGTGGAAGGGTGCGCTGGAGCAGCAGTAACTGGCCTGGTGGCAAGGAAGTGACAGTGTGCAAGAGAGCAAAACGGAAAGAGAGAATGTGTGTGTGTGTGTGTGTGTGTGAGCAGGATGAATGGATCAGCACCATAAAACAACACCAGTGACATATGAGGGACATGCACGTCAGGGCGGCAGCCAATCAAAACCTTCTCTTTCCAGCCAATCGCAGCCCCACTCACAAACTGAGACAGATGAACCAGATAATTAGTGTGAGGGTGACCAAGCTCTCATCATGGAGACAAACAAACACCAACGTCGGCCAAACGATGACTAAATTTGCACTTGGGATGATAAATTTCCCTCCATCTACAGCGCTGGCAGGTGACCAACTGTTATTTCAAACAAGTTTTCTGGGTTTTCTTTTGAAAATTGATTTGGCTTGTGGCTGAAAGAAGTTTGCTTCTCGACCTGGCTCTTAGCCCAAACGTGGACTATCTCACCAGAGGCAGCGCTGGAGATGAATAACGATGGGCCGACTGCACCCCTGTGCTTTCTGGGATTATGTGAATACGTGGCTTATGCTGATAATTAACACTGTGCACAGGAATTTAGCAGCCTGCAGAGGCTACATGTTATACTCAGAAGTTGCTGCGAACCTTGCCTATCCCTTAAAAGGTGTGTTGTCCACGTTGGCAGACACCCGTCATAACTTGGGAGGTCTTATGTTACTGGTGTAATAATTGAAGTGGGTGGTGAGCTACTTTACTTCATCACAATGGAAACAGTGCCACTAAACCCTGTGGAAAAGCCAGGAAACGCTCTAAAGCGAAGATATGTAGGCTGCACAGAGAGATATCTTGTCTCCAAGCAGGTAAAATGCTTCAATGAGCAGTGTTAGATTAAGAAAATGCTGAAAAAAAGTGTGTCTACCTGTGCTCTGCAGCAGGCACTGAGAAGCCTGGCACAGGGTCCTTGGTGCCGTAGTACTTCTTAATGACCCCGATGCCGGCGACCGTGTCTGTGCCTTTGAAGTTGACCAGATGGGCGGAGGCTCCGATGCCTGCAGTCTGCAAACAGAAGAGAGATGGGTTATGGGAGCTAAAGGGCAAAGACATCCCATTATAAAGCAAATCTTCAGCAGTGAGTGGACCTGGAGTTAGGATTATGTTGTCCAACTAATATTTTAAAAGTCCTAAAAGTGCTGTTCTGTTGGGTGTTTGTCAGTTTGCTCCAAAAAATCTTCAGGTTTCCATACACCTCATCTGTTACTAAATCTTCTGTATAGCAGTATAGTAAAGTATAGTACACTGTAGTTGCACAGCAGAGTATACAGTACCTCTTGTGAGGAGACACCCCTGTAGCCAAAGTCATGCAGTTTATACTCCAGCCCCTCCAGGTTCCCAGAAGTCTCCATGAGGTACTTGGCGAGGATCTTCTTCTGCTCTCTGGAGTTGGTCGCCACAGTGATGGGGTACCAGATCTGAACCAGAATGGTCTGATGAAGGGAGAAAGGAGTTGAGTTGAGTCCAGTTCACTGGATATTTATTACTGGTTGTCAGAGACCATTTCACTGCAAATGTTTACTTCCTCTAATTTCCCCTCTATGTTGAGAAAAGAAAAGTTGAGCTGGTCTCAAAGCAAAGATGCCGCAAAAGATTTTTGCCTGTCAGCCAACCATCCCCCTTTCCCAGAATTCTACTGGTACTAAAACTAACAGGCTCAGGGATCAAAGAGGGCTGCTTATTCATACAAGACAAACTCTGGGATCCTCCATGCCTCGTGTCAACTCTGGACCAGAATCACACGTTTTGATATGAAAACAAGTGGCTTATCTGTACTCACCGTCACCTGGGAAATTTTATGAATACGCACTTTCTATCACCATATATGTACACTGTGTGTGTGTGTGAGAAGACCTGCCTGTCAACATATTCAAAATTGTTTTAGCACTAAATATATTCTATATCAAGCCACACCACGCAGAGTTAAAAGCTCATGTTATTCTGTGTTTTATGTTAATGAACTGTCTTATCTCTGGCCTGACTCCACACCCCACGTCACCTACAAACACTGCGCAGTGTCTTCTCACCCTATAACCTTCAGCGCAGTCACATGCCTCCTTAGACTAATCATAATCTAAACCATAATATGGACTCATGTGACTGTCAGAGCAATGCAAATGTCTCTCTCCCCTCCACACACACATACACTCACAGGTCAGACAGCCTTAGCCTTGTCTGCATGTTGACCTTTTCATGAGGAATCATCATATAACAGCGAATATAACACTTGAGTACAACTGAAAGTTGATAAACACTCTCAAAGCTGCAAACAGATCGTAATTCGTTCTAATTCTTATCAATCCAGAGGTCTGTTTACTTTTTATGACTGGAAATTATAATAAAAAAAAAAGAAAAAAGGTCTAATTAAGATGACTGTGACATTTATAGAAAGTTAAATACAGCATGCAATCATCTGTCGACAGTTCGTCAGGGATAATGTCCCTAATGGGACAGCAGGACAGTAAAAACAACACTCAGGAGGAATGCTTGCACACACATAAACACACACACGTGCCAACATAACCATGCCTATGTCTAAGAACAAAATGGAGGGAGATAAGGAAGGAGAGAGGGTGGTGAGAAGGAGGAAGGTGGGGAGAAGGGAAAAGGCAAAAGAGCAAGAAAGATGCTAAAAAAAGAACGACAAAGAGAAGAAAATGACAGTAAAAGAAGAAGGGACAGTAAGAGTGAAGGGGAGGTAGAGAACAAGTCAAGGACACGAGGGTGATGGACGCTGTGGCTAATTTTACACCAGCCACGAAGAGTGACTGTGTGTGTGTGTGTGTGTGTGTGTGTGTGTGTGTGTGTGTGTGTGGTGACTGTGCTGTGTTGGTTGTGGGTGACCTCTGTTAGAGCACACCTTCCTTTAAATGGCGCGCTCGTCATTTGAGTTGAGTGTATGTGCATCAAGTTAAGGAGCCAAATGCAGTCGAAATCTACTGAGACTCAAGTCTGACTGCTCTGAATGGGGCCCGCATGGAGAAGCAGAGAGGAGCACGAGACAAAGAGGGCAGTTACAGACAGGGGGGATGTGGAAGAGCCACATAAGAGTGAAGATATTGCTCATGGGAAATGAATTTAGTTGGGCCGAGTCATTGCGGACAGTGTGTTCACGTCGCGTTACGTTCATGAGATCTTCCTCATCTCAGGGAGGAAACACATGTGCATTAGCTCAGTGTAATAAAAGCAGCCCATGTTTGTGTGCTTACATTCACTGATGCCACCTCATCACTCACATCTACAGTCTCAAAACGATTAAAAGAATGGTTCAACATTTGCTTATTGGCTCTCTTGCTGAGGATAGAAGACAACTGCATCTGTACAGTGAATAAGGAATGGGTAAAAATGTGTAAAACGAACATTTACTGGGACCAGTTGCCATGCAACCAGCAGAAGTTACTGGTCCTGGGCCAAGAAATAGTTTTGCAAATAAATCTGTAAAATGGCAAATACTTTTTTTTCACTTTGGTTTTTGTATGGATTCAAGAAGGCAGATTTTGTTCCCTTTGAACAGAACCAGACGAGCTGTTTCCCCCTGTTCTCCTGTCTTAAAGTAAATTAAAACGCAAAGTGAAGAAAGCTGACAGACATTCTTCAGACTAATTCCAAAGGTGTGATGCATCAGGGAAGAGAACCGTTCAGGGCGAGGGGTTGATTTAGGATTTAAATGATTTTGTCAACCTCCAAAACACCAAACAAGGATTTTTCTCGCACCTGGTTCTCTGCTCTTCTACTTCTCAGCCAACCTGTGAATGACTTTGCTGCAGTTACAGCCCATCTCTGAGCGGTGATGAAGCAATAAGCCGTGACACGACTGTAATGCAGTGAGATTTAAGGGGAGATAAGAGGCATCGTTGGGCATGCTGCCAAGCAATATAGTTTATGGCTTTTATAAAACTGTTAACTCTCCACTGTAATTAAAAGGGCATAAACGTTGTTCATATATTTCACCTTTAATCAATAATCAAATAAAGCTAACCATGAAATCTTCCTGATATGCTGGGCGATGTAGTTTTTGTAGCACATTAGCAATTAAACTGTTATATGAGGGCACAGGGGTGAGGTATTTAAAACAGCTTTAACTTGCTAATCCAGAGCTGAAGACTGATACCATTCAAGGGGTATTCCAGTGATGGGTCCAGCTCAAAAAACTCTGAATCCTACCTGCTACCACCAGCATGATGGCATGCTCTACTTCAACAATACACTTGTGTCATGTCAGGACGCTCAGGACTTGACCCCGCTATCCATTCTGGACCCAGATGACAGACAAAACAAACTTACCTCCACCCAGTTGGTGAGCCAGTAGCACTCAGGGTCTGTGCTCTCCACTGTGAACAAAACATTGCCCCGAGGAATGACACTCCCCTCTGGCACCGCCTTGATTTCAATGGGTAGGTGACCGTTGTATTTCTGCAAACACAAAGACACAAATTCCTCACTCAGAGTCAGATTCACACTGCGGCAGTTTGTTCTTTATTGAGACGACCTGAAAGGGAAGACAAAAGTGACACTTTTTTGGAGCCAATATGGTGTCTGGTGAGATTCGACCGAAGAGAAAGGGGAGAATAAATAAGGGGTTACCAACACTTGAGAACATACTGTCAGTCCAAAGCGCTGTGCTCTCTCCAAGGTGCTGAAACAGTATGTTTCAATAACCAGAAACATCCTATGCACATTTTCTTGGATATTTAAACTGACTTTGATTCATTTTTACTTGTTGACCCTCGATCTCAAGAATTTGGCGAGTTCAGCCCTTTTTCTCCTCCTAAGAAAAACCACAGCACCAAAAGTGGCTCAGATTTTTGGTTATTTTAGTGTGCAGACTTTCTGGACACATCAAGACAATGCCGCCTCTGAAAACATACACACTTTTGTTTTTTTTGTGGTCCTACTTCTTTCGGATTTTGGGATCCAAAGTTGCGACGAAGACCTCAAAATCCATCAAGAAACAAATTCGATCAGACTGCAAGCTTGCTGTGTGTACATTATATGTGTTTACTGGGAACACACTGTACATCCTAAGGGTGTGTGCATGTCTCTGATAACACAGAATGTTTCATGTGTGAACATCTATATCTTGATGCCACTGTAAAGTATCACTTTGAAGGAAAGTTTTTCTGGGCATTTTTGGCCATTCTTTACCTCCAAAATGTAATTCCACCCCGTCTCGTTGAAAACATCATCCTGGAAGTGCTCTCTGTATACCTCCTTTGCTTCCTGGATCTTCTCTGGAGTCACTACCTTTCCTGCAGAGGAGGAAGGAGGAGGAGGAGGAGAGAGGAGAGAGGAAGGGGAAGGGAAAAGAAAGCAGAGGCACAACAGGGTACAGAGAGAGACGTTAGAGAAACACACACCGTTATAGAGAAGACACCGGAATGCTTCTCTACTGTCCGCTGTCGTAATTCAGTTAGAAGCATCCCGTGCATGCTGACAGGGCGTCTTTGTCCAAAACACACACACTTCCTCGGCAAGTCTAGACCATAGAAACTCCTGTATACAACAAGAGGGGAAGACATGTACTGTGCAAATGCAAGAGCACACTTTGACATTTTCAAATCTTCAAACAAAATGTTTGACACTTAGAAAGAAGATTAATACCACTCTCACGTCTGTACAGTAAATATGAAGCTCCAGCCAGCTCAGCCAGTTTAGCACAGAGACAAAATACAGAGAAAACAGTGAGCAATGACAAGACTGCAGGAAGTTACTGCTTCGAGCACCCCCCCCCCCCCCCATATATACATATATAATCCTGCCCCTGAAACCACGCTTAAATAGTTTTTACACTTTAAACAAACAGGATACGCTGTGTGAATTTGTGAGCTGGTAGGTGAGTTTTGTCACCTGTTAGAGCCAGGTTACCTGTTTCCGGACTGTGCTAAGCTAAGCTAAGCTAAGCATCAGCTGGCTCTAGCTTGGACAGATGCACAGATAGACAAAAAGGCTGTTATCTCAGGGCTAAACCACTTCTCTGTTTTCACTGAAATAAAAAGTTTTAACATAAGAAAATCAAGTTAAATCAAACAGCGAGGCTCCCTTTATACCCAATACGGTGGTGAAGTTTAATTGTCTCTAACCATACTTTCAATCAATGGACCGGCTCAGCAGAAGGAGCCACAGTGAGCCACTCCCTTGACAAAAAAAGTACACTTAGAAACAATTAAAATTCATTCTGCAACTCAGACAAGAAGAATCACGATGCACACTTTTGCTGTGGTAAGCTGGAGGATCAAGGATGCATCTCTGATAGTTGGCCTAATCAGTGAGCTCTGAGGGACGCTCTGCGCAGACAGCTGGCCTTTCTCCCGAAAACGGTGAAAGAGCAGCTGTGCTTTTGTCTCCCCTCTCTCTGTTCTCCCTGGCTCTCTGTCTCCCCCGCACCTCTGCTACCGCACCATGAAATCCTCTTAGGAGACAGGAGGGAGATGCATTTTCTTTCTTTCCACTCCGCCGGCCCCTCTTGCTCTCCCGTGCCCCTCAGGACCACACCAAGTAACTTAAACATCCACCTTTGCAAACTTGAGTTAATTAAGAGCGTAGAACACACTGTGTGCATTACACTGCGCCTCGTTTCAGTCTCCCCTCACTCACTTTCCTCTTTTTAACCTGCCGGCTTTGTGTTTTGCTCTGCGCTGTCTAATCGACTCGAAGCGCACTGTAACCTTGTTGTTTTTTTTAAGCCAGTACAGAGGACTGTTGCTGCGAGCCACAATGGCGAGCACCTGCCCTGCTGAAGTGCCCTTGAGCAACGCACTGAATCTTGAGTAGCTCCAGGCACGCCGTTGTGCAGCTGACCCTGCGCTACGCTAACCTCGTCCTGGAGGGGGGTTGGGGAGAAAAAAGCTAAAATGCTCCCACAGGGATGAATAACACATCACAAAAGGCTTTTGGTATGTGCCCTGATTGCAAACTGGAGAACAGTAGAATAGCGCAGTGTCCAGCTCCCGCAGAATGAGGGTGAAAACATGATGCGCACAGCTGACTTCAATAAAAGAAAGTAAAAATAAGTCCACCCCGGGGTTACTGGAATGTTACCCTTATTTAATTTGTTGAGTTGACTGGAAACACATCTGTATTTACACAAACATCCGAGAGAATCATTTATTGAAGTTGTGGCTTCGTGAGGCCAAAGCTGAAATCTGCAAAGTCATCCAGTCTGGCAGCCATGGAGGAGCTCCTACTGGGTTAAGGGTGGGTGCTTCAGTGTCGTGCTCAAGGGCACTTTTAATCACCCGACAACGCAATACAAAACATCAGCCCGTTCTGATCAGCATATATCCTGAGTCACCTACCTTTTAGGTATTTGTAGAGGATGTACTGTAGGCCGTAGAAGACGGTTTTGTCATATTTGACTTTTTTGCTCTTGGTGGGATCTGTCCTCTTCTCACGGCACTCGAAGTAAGAGTACACTTTACTCGTGTTGGGGGGGTACTGTTTGTAATGCGTTACCTGCAGAGACAGATGAGACACAGCAGCCATTTGCAATAAATAAAGTGAGTTAGAGAAAGATTAATAAAACATGAACACATTACACATATGAAGGCTGTATCATGCAATCCCTGCATACACAGCACACAAGATGTCATGACTTATCACGACCCACTTTTAAATGTCTAAGCCTCAGAACATGCATACAAGTGCAGGCAGGAGGCCAGTTTTTTATGCCCCAAAACCCCCAACAGCACACATGCACTCACACACAGAGAAAGGACTTTGAGGCGCATGACTAATGAGAAAATTCATAATTGTCATTTGCTCTTACTGCACTGGTCTTTACTTCAGGGTATTAAAGGAAATGAGCTCTCTGTGTCCACCATGAGCCTCGTTCATGAGCTGATCAGGGGACTTAAAAGTGCGCGCTTCATTCATGAGGTGCAAATATTACACTAAGGGGTGTGAACACAAGACACACAGCCTGGAATCTCTATAGATGTCTGCACATCAATGCAGGATCTGTGGACAATGGTCAAGATTTTGGTATTGGAAGCATTCCGATTTCCATTTGTAGTCTGAATAGTATTGACCAATCGCATTTGAGGGTCCATATGGGGAGCAAAAGAGGTGGAGGGCGTTCACTGAAATGCAATCTTGCTATAAATGTATCTCTGCTTATAAGAGATCAGGACACAACACATTGAGTGTTGCACCCAGAGGCTAAATCATCATCAGATGATATCCGATGGGCTCTCCCATTTCCCTACACACACACACGGACATGTGCATGATGAAGTCAATTGTATGCACAGGTTTTGAGTCATCCAGATCTTGTGAAATCGTGGCATTGCTAAACAGAAGCAACTACGAGTGCTGTGTAGTCGCGAGGCTTCACAATGCATAGTGTCAACTGGATAGTCCCACTTTTCAGAGGAGCTGATGAAACCTCATGTATAAATGTTGAAACACGTTCAATTATGTAGCAAGTCCTGTGTAAAATTTGGTGAGAGAAATGTAAACTGCAACATTCTACACATTCTGTGTTAGGGATGAAAAGGCGACAATATGGCACTTTCAAAGCAGCAAATCAAATTCTAATGCTTGGAAACGAAGAGAAATGGGTAACTCGCTGCCAACAGACACTGTTCAGAGAGCTATTCAAGGTCACAACCCAAACTTTAAGGACCACTGCCATTGTGTTATATTATCTGTGATGCTGGCAAACATTCCAGCTCAACAAAAGACCCATCAATCCATTGCGCTAAGTCAAATAATACAGTATTAAAATGTCACAATCGGGGCGAGCATGTCAGGCTTTTCCCACACATTCTTCATTATTCTCCTACTCTACTATTATTCGGAGAAATACCACCTTCAGTGTTGTGTGTATGCTTCTAGTGATCTTTTTATCCCTTGAGACCGATACCAGACACTTGAAATCAAGACTGTGCAATCGAGCAAACTGTTTGAGACACATTCAGGCATATTTCACACACACACACGGGAAACTGCTTGAGAGGGATGTGATACCTTAAAGACACACAGGAAAAGATAAGGTGCCCACCAATTAAGGGGTACAGTGGGGCACTGGAGGGGCAATTTTCTACAAATACAGCTCACTCGATCACTTTGTAACTGGACATATACTTTCAGACTGATCTGCTTTCAATATCCACACAAAAAGCGTCTTAAAATGTTAAAGGCAGTAACGTTTACAGGAGTCCAGAGACACGTGAAGAGGAGAGCCAGTCACTTCCTCTCCCACAGTTTGTGAGGAAGAGAGGAGAAGAAATAAATGTCAATGAACTACTCAGTTTCTTTGACCCGTCTCTGTCCTTTCCTCTGGGCTTTCAACGACTCAAAATAGAGTCAGGACACACAACATGACACTGGGCCCGACCACGTGTGTGTACACATTCACTGGCGCACATGCTGATGTATATACACATACACCCTTTTAAAATTGCATAACCAGTAACAGCCTAGCTTGCAATTAAGACACACAGACCTCTTTATTTATCATCCAAGAATATTACTAATTTATTATCCAGTATAACAATATCACAACAGCACAGATTATCAGGTAATGAGATGGAAACATATGTTTGATTATAAATCATACAGCATGTAGTCTTAGTCTGTGTAGTCTGTCCTCCCAGTGTTGATAGCAAATCAAGAGCATTAAAGCTGCAACAAGTATCAAACATGGGTACAACTGTGCAAGAACAAAAGCCTGCTCTGACATCTGATTATGCCGGTGAGCGTGAAAACTCCTTCAGGTATTTGAAGAGATGTTGAAAATTAAACAAAAGGAACTGAACATATTTGCTATGTAAAATCAGCTCAAGTGCCTGACATTCGACAACACGAAATCATTGAATCTTTAATTGACTATGCAACATTTCTAGGGGCGCAACTGACAATGGCCCTTGAAGGATGCTCCTGGCTGCTCTATTGGATTAAAATTCAGTTCCATCTCTGATCTAATTTTCACAGGAATATCAAATTTTACTTCCTTTTTTTTGTCTGCACTATAAAGCCCTGATGGTGGTGGGACAATTAAGAATGCAACAAATGACTAAAAAATATTGAACACACTGAAATATAGACACACACACACAGCAAGTATCTATAAGCGAATACATAACGGAGGTAGTCAAATTTTCTGGTGTGCAGTCTGTCCTTTGAAACATGAAAATTATTTCTCTGCTGCCCTTTCACGGTTAACCACCGTGTCTTCTTCCAAACAGCACAACATCTGAAGCATGCAGCAGCTGCTGGTGTGGCACAGCACTTAATGGGACCATCCCATTACCTCAGTGTCACAGTTTCAACCCCTCCTTGGACACCAGTCTACTTTCTTTAATGCTCTGGATTTAAGGGTCAGAAAACTTACGTCAATGTGGTCATACACCGTATGTGTCTGAAATCCGACATACTGCACACCTCCACCCTGTAGTATGTTCACATCTGACAGACTCTTTACACCAATAAACGTATGTGTGTGTGTGTGTGTGTGCGTGCATGTGTGTTTCCACATAGCGGGCATGCTTGGCTTTGGGAATGAGCATCTCTTTTCAATCCCAACAGACAAAACACAAAGGTATTTAGGTGCAGCTTGTTTTCATGTCCTGTGAACAAAGTATACGCCTCCGATTGGTCTGCGAGTTAGTCAAGTGCTTTGCTTGCAATACCCGCTCTCTCTTTACAAAGGTTATGACATAGTCGTGCACAGACGGCGCCCCATCATACCCACCTTATCCCATCATAAAAGCCGCTTTCAGTGAAACAATACACACCCAAGCGCAAAGTAAACACAGATGTGGTGACATTGGTGAATTTGGTAGATGATGAAAGAGCTCAGACATTCAGACAACTGATCCCAAATGACCGACTGGTTAGCTTACTCTTTAGCTTCTTTTGTGGAACTCAACCGGCTGTTTGAAGAGACAATAATGGCAACTTTAGGACCGACAACACAGGCCAGTCCTTAAGTGAAATTTGATCTGTATCATCCCATATGTTTTGCCTTAACCCTCATTTAGCATGACCTTTGCTGCTTGGAAACACACGTTTCCTCATCAATCTTCGGCTTTGGATTTGACACACACACACACACACACACACACACACACGCACACACACACACACACGGTAGCTACACAAAGCAAATGCAACCTTCTTCTGTTTGCCACAGAACAGCTCATAAAAGAGCATTTAGGGAGAAGTACCTTCCTTGAGGCACTATGAAAGCCATTACTGAGGAATAGAAAAAAAGAGATACTGTTCTTGAAATTAGTTTTGGTTGTAAGAGTGACTCAGAAATTCTGAAATCCATCAGACACTGTCCCCAACTATCTCAATATGAACTTATTTGAAGAGTCTGCTTCACTTAACTGTTAATTGGTTAACCACTGGGAATATTTCTGACTGGTTATGCATGTTGGCCTGCAGGCTAATTAGCATAGACACACACAGTGTGATGGGTCCTGTTCTGAGGCCATTACCCAGTTTGTGTGCCGTATGATTGAGACTGATATGCTGCCAATCAGTGTTGGAGAGGGTGAGGGATTCAAAGAGCTACTTCGGTACCTCGAGCCCAACTACATTTTGCCATTGTCAGCTGTGACTAAACACACTGAAAAACACTTTGAGGAGAAGAAGGATGAGCTAAAAGCCAAGCTTGGCAGGGCAGACACACTAGCTCTGACCACTTATCAAATGACTTAAATTAAACATCTGGAAAAGGTTAATTTACTTGTTCATTTTGCATTTGTAGGGTTTAGTGATCACCTCCTTAGGCTACAATGATAGTACCTAATGATTCAGAACACCGTAATTACAACCAAGGTCATAACTTATGGGTAAGCAGCAGCAGCAGCAGCAGCAGCAGCAGCAGCAATGTCACCTATGCTATAAATCAGGCACCTCTAACCTGGAGTTTTTTAATTACGACCATGCCACCCCCTGAAGGAGTTAACTGCTAAGTCCCTTTTCTTCCACTTCCCTTAACCACTGCTCAAGACAAATCATCAGTCCAAATAACGATGTGGACGCAATACTGACTGTTTCAGATCAATACTGTGTGCAGTGCCTTCTATGTTTTTTTAACTCACCTTTAATCTTAACGTAAAATATTTTCCACAATGGAAATAAACTATGAACATATCCGAGACAATGTGAAAATGAAACCAAAACTTGAGCAGTTGTCTCTAAGAAACATAAACCAAAACTGTAACTGTACCTTGGAGACAAAATAAAACGTGTTTCCTCTGGAATTGAAACCCAAGATAGAAAACTAAATTGAAAATCAATAAAACTATAATGACCATGGTAATCAGAACTGTATTCACCCACACTCATGAAAAACTAATTTCCTGTGTGAATTTAAGTGCTTTGTCAAAACGAATTGTAAAAACATATCTTAACCGTGTGAGACAATTTCAGAGGAAAGCTAAAGTAATTTTCTGTGCATGAGTAGCTCTGCTACAAGCTGAAGCACCTTTCTTTAATGCTGATAAACCTCTGTGTAAAAAGACATTCGACCAGAAGCTCACACACTGTCAAACCTGGCTGGGAATCAAAAAGAGCGCATTAGTGGATGTAGGTTCATTAAAATATACTTGAACCGACTCTGGAAGAGATACATTATAGAAATAAAGCATTACTCTGCGCTGTCGTTGGACTTTCAACCCAATAAAAGCCATTATTAACATTTGTGTACACTAGACATGTGACGGTGTGAGCAAATACTTATAACTAATTAAACTGCATCTTGTTACTTCAACAATCACTTAAGCCTAAAATGGAATTAAGACATCCAAAAGTAATAACTAATGTGCTGTGATGGCTAAAGCACCACTTGTTTTCACTATTAGTTTCCTACTTTCTTGTATTACCACGAGGAAGCGCCAACCATTACACATCTCTTAGTCACAATTAAACTTCTGGCTGGCTCATTAATGTTAATTTTTTATTGGTGTTTGTCAGAAAAAAATCGACAAATTGATAAAAATTGACTCATCACTCATGCACCCTTAATTCCTATTTATCACAATGTATTTTCTTGCTTCAACATGCATGCATTTTTTGTTACACCAGACCACATTTAAAAGGTCATTGCTCATTTATGCAGCTGTGATCTCAGTTTGAATCTTTCAATTCCCCCCCGTCCCATCATCACCACCATCAATGAAAACTGTCACATGACTGATGTACATGGCAACTGGCCTGGCAACCGTCCCGGCAACCACTTGCTACGTGCGATAATACATTCCTGCAAGTGCATTTGTTCTCTGGTTACATTGTGGGTTAACGGCCGGTCTTAACGTGCTTTAACGTTGCACAATTCTACATTTGCTATACCACAAATACCCAAAAGCCTGCAGTGAACTGTTAAATATCGTTTAAAGGCCCCCAGCGCATCAACTTTATGCCAGACTTTGGACTTAGATAGCCTAGCTGTGCCACATTGGGTAAATAAATGCCCGTCGCTCTTTTCAACTTTCAGTTTTGATTTTCAGAAAGTGACGCATTGCCATTGGTTGTAGTTCAACCCATGCTGGCTAACATTGTGCCTGGCTGGGCTCTTGAATGAGCCTTTGGTCATGAGCAGTTGACCGGGCTATCCACAGAGCACTCGCTAGCTAGTGGCTAATATTAGCTTTTATTTAATATCAGTCACCTCCGTCTCCCTTCTGCGCTCGCTGTGAGCTAACAAGCTAGCTAATTCAGCTAGCTTGATACCACTGTGACTAGCAAAGCCAGTGAGGCACTAGCTCCCCCAAAAACCAGCGGGCTGAGATATAAGTTAGCTAGCTCAATGAGGGATGCTGGCTTTCTGCATTTGGTGCCCCATCTCTGCTGTAGCAGCCCTCTCCGGCTCTTCCTCTTGCCCATTCGGCCTGCTGTAAACCGACGGAGACCGGTCACAGAAAGCAATGTGATGGCCTTGGGAATGATGATGAAACCACCTTGACTTTATCAATTTTCATGCATCAGCCGCTCCCCTCCACCCAGCCTCCCACCGCCTGAAATCGCCATCGGCAATGTACCTTGTATGAATCAGTCGCTAGCATTATGTTGAAGTCGGCGCCTCTGTGCTCCATCTTTCCCCCCTTGGTTGTGAGTCGGTCGCAGCTGTCAGTGTGATGTGTTGTGCGCCTCGCTGCCGGGGACTCCAGCCTAGTAGTGAAGCGGGAGAGGGGGGAGGACAGCGAAGAGAAACGGGCGGGGGAAAGGGCGGGCGGATTGTCGTCACCAAAATCCGGGAGTTTCGGTTCTTCTCGGCCAGCCAATCCGGTTTAAGCAAAGATTGTCTATGTTTACGAAGATGAACCACTCAATGCGGCGAGACACCCAATGATGAATTACACAATTACATAAATGAACTCCTTATTACATGCCTTCTTTTAAATGTATCGATTTTGGATTTTTATCGACAAAGGATATTGCTTGTGTTAAAAGATAGTCCTTTTGTCAAAATTCTTAGATTTTGAGTCAGAATAAATATTTGAAAATATGTACGTTGTAAAAACACTGCATGCACAAGCTGTAGATGTGTTATTACTGAATATCTATGCAACTGTAACTAACAAAATAATGGCATATCATACACTCTATGAAACATTACGTAGGTAAACATATAGAATTTTGACCTTACAAAATCATTATTGCATCCATTTTGAAACATAGAACAACAATTTTCACATTGTGTGCCACCAGATGGTACTTTATAGGAAAACTGAGAATATAACAGAAGACAGATCGCTAATAAGCACAGTTAAAGCTTTTGGGGAGCTTTTTAGAAATTCTATGGTGCCTGTGAACATTTCACGTCACAGGTGCTGCAATGTTCACTCTGTTTTTAGCATAGTGAGAAAGTATGAGTGGGATGTCTTTATTTCAATATCCTCTCAGAAAAGACGCACAGACGTCAGCCTCCCGTTTAATGCAGTTGTCAAACTGAGCAGACGGGGGCAGTGTTGGTCGTAAAATCCTATTACAACATAAAGAAAGACATAAAAGGCTCATTGAGGGTGTACTGCCTGCGTAGGGTATTGTTATTTAACCAGTTAAATACAAAGGAACATTGCCTGTATGTCTACTAAATTCACGTCATGCCTTAAGACCCTGCACAACAACACAGGTGTGTTTAGCTTTTGTGGCACATTAGACCTCTGGGAATTGCTGAGGAAGTCACTGTCCATGAAACTCATGCCTAAGACCGAGTGTCTTGTGATATTAACCATTAGAAAAGCATTTATTATAACTTTTAACATGTGTGCAAGTATACAATCAATGCACAGTGAAGAGGTGACAGAAAGACATGTAGGTGTGCTTTCAACCCACACAGTGGTCTATTCCATAAGTCCACCTCTTTCATTTTTATGCTCTCGAAACAGTCAGACAGCATTTCTCTCACTAATATTCTTTATATTGAACTGGTACATGTGGAATGCAGCAGAAATGTGAGTACATTGCAATCTTTGTGTATTTTATCACAGAATGCAGCTCAACAGCTGCACAAGCATGTGGTTTAACTCAAAATGAACAGGAAAGGAAGAAACCTTCATTATCATTTCCCTCTTGGAGCGAACACGAAGTGTCATGACATGCACAGTTTTTAATGAGCTATGTCTGGAAGGAAACTGATGTAAGAACATTCAACAGCATCGAATTCAGCAGCCACAAAAACATGCTGTGGTTTCAGTGTATATGTCCGAGTTGCTTATCTTGACAGGCAGAGCACACAGTGTGTTTTATAGCACATTAAAAAAGGTTAATACACAAAGGGAGACAAACTCGATAAAGGAATCTCACATCAAAACAACCAACATTACCTTGATTGAAAAAATCATGATAGATCTCTACTGGCTTGGTAGAATGTCTAGGAGAACAGCCAAGACTACAGCCAACCGATATGTGTGGCCTCAGCTTGCCCAAAACGCTTTTTTCGAATATTCTGGCATTCAATCAGATTTCTGGGGCTCTGGGCTTTGTCCCAGTGTTTGGATGTATTTTCCGCAGCTTTAACACAACACCAGCACATTTCTCACTTGAAACGCTCCCTCTACCTGATATCCCCGAATAAAGTGATAGAGACTGTTTTCCTTGACAAAGAGTGCTGTCCATGTTTTATTTCCTCCTTTTATTTGCTTGCCATCAACCCAGCCAGCGTGCATGTAAATGGGCAATGGAAACGGACAACAAATGCATTGAGTGTCACTGTGTGCAAGTCTCACTCAAGGAGGTGACTGGCATTCAGGAAACAAGCTTAAACTGTGAGTCTACTGCATTGACCACATGGCTGAGAAATGCAAATTGCATAATCTTCAAAGCTGCTACTGAACTTTTGATCCTCTAACTATACAAAAAGGCTGCAGATAATATTGATTCTCATTCTACCTATGATTTTCTCAATCATTTTGCTCTATTGTATGAAAAAAAAGTGCTCAGTGAAAAACAATGCCCATCAGTTTTCCAGTCTTTGGTGACAAGTTGAAATTCCCTTTTCCCCCAACAGCACCAAATCCAAATAGATTCAATATATAATGATTTAAAACAGCACCAAATCCTCAAATTAAAGTTAATTATATTTAGCAAAAGTTAATCTCCAGCCTGATACGAACCACTAGGACCCGTTGTGTAAAAGAGAGAGTCTCCTCTGTCACAGATAGTGTGAAGTGCCTTGAGGAAGGGCTCCGTCATTCAGCGGGGCGGTGAGAGATTCCAACACTGCAGGACTGATGCCTTCCTCGGCCTATGGCTGCGAACCTCCCGGTCCTCTCCTCCATGAGCGGGGAGGAGCTAACTGTGGGACAACATAACATTTCCGCATGTCAATAACTTATCTGAACCCCAGAAGCAGAAGAAGAAGTAGACAGTTCATGTATCTGGGTTAGTTAGAAGTGTCCTAAGTTAACGTGTAGACTTTCGGTCACATGATGCCACCAGCTGCCAGGTGCTGCCTCCTCACGAGGAAGCGAAACACTCCAGAGATTTTAAAAGCAGCTCAGAAGACAGAAGACTAAGGTGCACACATGCTGACATTAACGCCAAAGTTTGACCTGCACAGAGATGTGGTGGCTGATATCCTCAGGAAGGAGGCGTCGGTCTGCAGGGTGAACGGTGAGGCGTTCAGGTGTCAGCGGTCAGGGGCTTTTATCACAGCTTCTTTCGGTTAACGGACGCAATCGAGTCATTTTAGCCGGTAGTTAGCTAACAGTGCTAGCTAAAAGTGTCAGCTCAACCGTTCAGTTTAATTACAGAAACTCGAGTGAACTTAACTGTGTTGAAGACTGTGTCATTAGTATGAAATTACAATTTCCAGTCAATTTCTCTGAGAGAAAGTCAATTTCTCTGAGAGAACTTAGCTAGGAATGTAGCTTCAAAAAAGAAAATCACAGTCCCCAAGTAGTTCAAGGCTAATCCGCCATGACCAGTAGATGGCGCTCGTCACCGTTAACATCTCCTCTATGTACCATATAAAGACAGCAATTAAGGTAAAGTATTGATTTAAAACAGTCGGTATGCCGTAAAACGTCCTGAAGATGGAGCAAAATTTTAATAGATACACAAATGTCCTACTGAGTACATAGACAAGGGATGAAAATGTGTTGAAAGTGATGCATGGCAGCGGTGGACATGCAGCTGAGGCATCAGCATCCTATTATGTATCATCACTTCAAAAGTATTTGTCACATAATACAGATTTCTACCACATAATTCACTCACACATCTGGGCACTTGTACTTACATGCAATAACAGCTGAATATACACGGGAAACACACTCTATTCTCATTGAACATAATGCTTTGAGATGTATGGGCTCATCATGATAATGCTGTGTCTGCAGAATACTCTGGAGCACTGGACACTCATATCCTGAGCATTGAGAGAGATGGTGGCATCCTTTTCTCCTGGAAGGTAAGTCCACGGTGACAGCGCTGCATATTAAACGCTTCCTATGCTGAGTGTTCTCGTGAAGCCAGTGTAATTATTCTAATCCTTATTAATTCAGTGCTGTTTCCAGTGTAGCTGTGTTGCAGCCTGCATTGGTCTCGCTTCTCCTCACTGTCATTGCCGTGTCATGTCATTTTTGTTGGACTTAAGCCATGCAGTTTTATCCAAATATACTGTCTAACTCACACAGTGCTCCCACTTTTCTCTTTAAATTCTTCTCAGTAGCTTTTGGTGTATGTTTGATATAACATTGTATGCACACTCAAATGCCAACTATTCCCTCTCTGCTCTTCCCAGTCACTCGCTGAGGTTATAGCAAGTGAAATATTCAAATCCCAGATGTCATTTCTTTTGACTTCACCATTCATCATCCAATGGACGCCATCAAATGAAAAGTTCCCTATTCTTTTACACAGATTTCTATATAATTCTGTTTGACATATTTGGTATTTTTGGAAACCGTGGGATCCTTGCTAGAATTTAAAATAAAGTTCTGTGTGTTGAAGCGTGCCTCTCTGCACAACATAAATTTTTAATGATAGATCCGCCACAGAGTCTGTGGGCTTAGGAGGTTAAAGACAGTGTGCAGCCTGCAAAGACAAAATAATCTCTTTTTTAGTGCAAGGTTCACAGTTTTACGCATGCCTGGCTGTGCTTTGGGTTTCAGAGTCGACTCCCTTTTATTTTAAAATCTTCTGAACCAAAAAAAAGTAAGTGGTGAATTACTGGTTTGAAGTCAAGCAGGTCCAGGCAGGATAATCAGGAAGGTCAGCTGAGGTAATGGAGAGGTCAAGCGTGGCGTTCCACATGTATCAATGTGGTGCAAGACACCGGTGGGAATTGGATTAGGATTATCTGTCTTTGTAGTTTGATTGATTGAATGACACATGGCCTAACTAGAGGATTTGATTCTGTTCTCATAGGGTGCAACAGGGACCACCAGAATTGGAAAATATGACCCCAACACCAAACAGAACAAGGTATTATGTCCAATGTCTCCTTCCCTTCAGTGCTGCAGATTTTGCCTTTGTGTGTGTTTGTGCCTGCCTGTTCCCACGTGGCTGTGTATTCTCTCCAACAGCTCCTGTACACATTTGACAAGCAGGTGTGTGTCAGCAGCTGCTCCCTGAACAAGGAGGAGACGCTGTTAGGTGAGCCTCTGTAATGTATTGATAATGACTCGCCAGAAGCAGACATTGTGAGCAATCCTGTGTTCCTGACCCCGAATCAGGCAATTAAGAGAGTATTTCATTTTGATCCGAGCCACCACATTCATCCCTGTAACGTTACTGTTCTGCAACCCACGAGAACGAGGCCACAGACACAGTTTGGATGCAGATTATTGACTGTAGTGGTGCCAAATCATAGTTAAAGAAAGACTGATTTAGTGTCGTCTCTGTGGAAAATATATGTAAATGAAGTCACGTGACGCCTCGTCTGTGTTTTTTTCTCCCCTCTCTCAGCTGTCAGCTTGGCACAGAACACCAGAGGAGCGGAGCGCCTCAAACCAAGTAACACCCAACACGCTTTTTTCTCTACTCTACTTCCAGATCATGGCGTCAACCATTTCAGCCGCCTGAAGTGCTCAGCATGCTGCATTTTTAACCTCTCTGGTCACATTCTTCATTTCGCAGTATCCAAGTGTCTGACTCTCCTGATTGAGATCCATCCCATCAGCAACACTAAAGTCCTCAAGGCAGTAGACTGCAGGGTCAAAGTGCAGGTGGAGTATATGTGTGTTGACTTGGCCACTTTCATGAGGGTTTTACTGCAGCTACGAGCTGATGTTGCAGTTATGGAGCACTGGTGCTTACAGCGTTCCAGTGCCATAGACTATTTATTTTACAGACTTGCTGAAAGTGCACTGGGCTGCAGTTGCTGTAGTTTTTCTTTTTTTTTTTTTATCTGTCTCTTTCTCCGTTATGTCCTTTTATCAACAGAGGAATATTATGAATGCATTAGTTATTAAGCCACTGTGGCTGTAACCGTTGCACTCCTTGCTGCTGGTTGCTCTCCATATTGCCAAACCACAAATTTAAACATTTGCCAAGAATGTTTGAGGCCAGCGTTAAAATATGAAAATCAGCAAATAGAGCCTCTCCATCTGGTAACTGTTATATATTGTTATAATATAAACCGCCCGTTCGCGTGCTGACTTGTGTTTTCTGTGGCTGCTCCTAGTTCCTAAACTCAGAAACTGACAGGAGATCAGTGCTGGAGAGCCACCTGCTGCTGCTGACTGAGGACGGATGTGAGTCTGTGTGCCCTAATGCTTTTCTGTCTGCGTGGGCTACGCTTCTTTGATCTGTTACAGAACAGATCAGCACATTTCGAGAGAAATAATCTGTCTTTTTGCGTTTGTAGTGGAAAAAGCAGCATTCTCTGTTGGATATAGTTGCGCCTAGCTATCCTTGTGTGTTTCAGATGTGGATCTCTATCATGTTATGCTGACAAGACAGGAGGGTTATAGAGTGGTAAGTTGGACTCTACATTCACCACATTGCTCACTTCAGCCAGCTCTCCCTCTTCTTGAAAGAGGTGTCTGTGGAGAGGCCTCAGACTACAAATTGCACAGGAGGATTTTTCTGCCTGGTGGGTTCTGTGCAAGAGTATGAATTACTTGCACATATCTAATAATAGTAATAATTAAAAAGCAAAAAGTTTGCACCGGGTTATGTAAATACATTCCAAAGAATATATGGTTTCGACCTCATTCTCAGGCCATGAAATATACTGCGTCTCGTGTCCTCCTGGGGAGCTTTGCATTAAGAATTCAGCATGTCTACAATATGAATATGAATGTGTTTGTGTGAACCAGGTGATGGCGAATGCCGAGCGCTTGTCCAAAACAGCAGAGAGAATAGTGGAGGAATTCTGCTGGGTCCAGTGGGACGGACACACCCAGAGACTCTACTATCTCACTCATCATGCAGCACACACGCAGGCATGTACAGCCATGCTTGTGAGGACGTTGCAGTGAATTGCTTTCATGTCTAAAAAAAAAAAAAAAGGCCCATAGATGACACAAAGCAGGTACACTGAACAACAAAAAATGTCTTTCACAGGATAAGTTCCTGATGCGATGTGTTCAGTTTTACTTCAACCATAACTGTGAAACTGTGGTAAGTCACCTGTGTTTTATGAGAAGTTACCAGTCTTATAATAACAATGTGACCTGATAATAATGTATAATTGTCCCGCTTTGTCTTACCCTCCCACCCACAGTTGGAACTCCCATTAGAGTTGCCTGCTAATCCTTTCCACACCGTCAAGTAAGGCAACAACTGCTAGCACAGAAAAAATATAGAAATATGCTTTTTTTCAGCAAGTACTTCATCACATATTCTGCATTCCCTCAAATTATTGACATGCACCTGCAATCAGAGGAGCTAAAATGAATTCCTGTGCTGTGCAACTTATTAGTTTGTTCTTCACCTTCATAAATAACTGGGACTTTTGTGTATGTGCGTGCATGTGTGTGTGCGCGCAACAGGTTTGTAAATCTGGGTTTTGACCATTATCACCTGGAGAGACCGGAGAAGGAGCTTGTTAGGATGGAAGTGCTCACAAACAGAATAGGTAACACATCCAGGCACATAAGTCCCTGCATGAATAACATGCCTGCACTCATATATTCTCTCACACTCTGCAGATATAAATAAACTGACTTCTCAGTTACATGACTAATTCGATGCGTTTGTGTGTGCTTTGCATTTCTGTTTCGTGAAAACAAGAACGTAAGTCCCACGCACAACTCGGGCCATGTTCTAATCTGTAGCACATTCTGTTGTCTAAACTGTTTTATCTCACAATAAATCACACAAAAATGAATGTTTTCAAGCACCAGAGATCAGAAAATCAGTGCTGAAGGTGTTTTGGAATTCACACTCTCTGTTATAATACAGTGATTTTCCACAAATTGATGTATTGTGTTTTCGAATTACAGTCTTCAACATTCAAATTATTCTAACCTCTAACAAGGGATGAGTCATTTTTAGAATTAATCTTTAATATCTAATTCTAATTTCAAATACAAAATCTCAATCATTCCCCCTCATTCCTCTCTTAATATGTCTTCAAGATGTTTTCCTATCATAACATATCAGCTTTTATTCATTTCTTGTTGATTATCACGAGTATTGTCTTGGATCACCGCTCCGTCCTGTGGTTTGTTTTTAGGAAGCATGTGTGTGTGCTACAGCCAGCCCCTTAAAGACAAACAGGAGCTGATCTACACCGTGGTTTTAGTTCACAAAGGTGTGTAGGCTATCGACTGTGGTGTATTCAAAGAACGTATAACACCAGTCCTATTTCTGTCTCTTTTCCTCTGCCTGTTTTTTTTTATCTTGAGCACACAGTGATTTGGATTTGCTCTCTTTCTGCAGACTGCAGCAAGACGTTCAGAGTATCTCTGGGCAGCGACCCGTCACCACAGAAATCCACGCAGCTCCATCCCCTCTTCATCCCTATAGGTCACTGCACACACAGACGCGTAATACCGTCATACACACAATATCAGCATCCTCATACATTCAACCAAGTGCGTGAGCTTGACTGCCAAACATGCATCTCCTACTTTTGCATTCAAAACACAAACACAGACACATAAAAATACAAATGAGAGAGTGTATCATCATGCAGGATAATAAATGTGTGGTGTGCATACAGCATGCTAACACATACTCTGACTGTGGTGCTGTGTTTTTTCTGTATGTAGGTTACTACATCCTGGTGTACCTGCAGGGCCATTTCCTCCATTGTATCAACACCAGGCAGCAGGAGATGCTCTGTCACTCCCTCTTTCTCTCGGGTAAGACGAGGTTTTTGTACAAATCGTGTCCAAGCTGAGTGGTGGATTTGGAGCAGTTTGTTTAACTTGTTTCTCAGCTGCAGCGCATGCTCCTATTTATCCCTGATTGTTTTTTTTAAATGGTGAAATATGTAGTATGTAGTAGAGTTTGACAAAGTGTGAAGAAACAGTAATGTCAAATGACTTCTATGTATTCTCTTACAGAGATATCTCCCGAAGTTAGCAGCTAGCGCCCGCCCTGCCTCTAACACTACTTTTTACTCAAGAGGCAATAGTCCCATAGTACAGTCCTCATAGTTTCAGGCGGGAGATGTATGCGAGCTGTGAGTTTGTTTCGTTTGCCAGGTTTTAGTTTGCTAAATAGACCAAATGAGCTCACCAAATGTCAAGAAAGGAAATATTATTTAACACAAAAATACAACCACATACCTTCTGAGTTCAAATTTCTCTCATTTACCGCACTAAGATGAGCTAAATTGAATTTTTTTTAGCCTTTATTTATTAAGGGAAGTTTCACTGACAGGAAGACACTCTTTAGCAGGAATGCACTGATCATATTTGCACACTTAAACACATTCATACCTGGAAGCTGCCCAGTACAACCACAGTCTCAACTGTTGGCCTCAGAGTGGTTGGGCAGACTCCAGTCAGCTAATAGGCTCACTAGCTGCACAGCTAACTGAGTTAACTTGCTAATGGCGGCTAGTAGCTACAGCCATAGAGAGCTACTTGAAAGAGTACCGTGAGCAGCACTTACCCTGGTGAGCGACCTTTGACAGGTGTCTACATGATCGAAATTACACCTATACAAACAGGGAAAGAAGTCCTCTATTCTCTGTCTGTCTCAACAATGTCAAGGTTCTGACGTGGACTTGGACCTGCGGTGTCAGTCAGCTGACATGTCAGTGCTGCATGCAGAGGAAGAGTCTTGCAGCAGTCTGTTGGACCTGGCCAGCGGGAGGATCCACGCTGCTGAGCTCAGCCCTGACTACCTGCTGCAGATGCTGCGGTCAGATGCGCCTTCCAGGTGAGCATGATTCCCAACTTTTTGTGAAGATGAAGGATTTATGTATATTGGGGTTATGAGGTACTTGAGAGCAGAGGATAATATAGGAAGGCAGGAAGCAGACGGGTGGAACGTTATTTTGTGAAAAGTTATTTTTGTGCATGCACCTGCAGAGTTGTTTTGGAATAAACAGCAGCTTTAACTTGAATCCTGGCCACCAGGCACCTTGGATTCAACCATCCTGCTCAATAAAGATGAATCAGTGGCCCCTTGCTTTATTCTTTTCTCTGACATTTTGTTTTGTTCTTTTTATCCATTCAATTATTCATTCATTTTCCAACTTGAATCCACTTTTTAAACGGCACATACATCATCGTACAGTACCTGACTGCTGGCTGTCTGCCTGTGCATCTGCCTTTGTGTCTCGCTGTTTGTACATGCTTATGTTGTATAAAAGTAAATTTGTTGTATGTCACCTCCATCCAAGGTGCCCCAGCAGCAAGACTGACCCTCAGCGCCTGGCCGCCCTCCACTGCCTGCTGGTTTACATGGGAAACGACCCAAACCTGGAACTGAAGGTACAAATGAAGGCAGGAAGGGTGTTGGGAGGACAGAAATATTGCCTTTCTGTCAAAGTTACCATCATGTATTGTTATTTTCCCCCCCAGACGGAGATGCAACACATAATCAGAGCCCATGGAACTTAAACTTTTGAGCTGAAGGATTGCATTTTCACACAACACACTGCTATTTATTTGAAAACTTCAGTTGCTATGACAGTTTAAACAAAGACATTAGATCAGTAATGTCTCCTTGATGAAGAGAGATACTGACGTGAGGGGAGGATAAAGAAGCGGAAAAGTGGGAGAACGCAGTCACTTTTAATAAAACGTGCATGTTAATGTCACTATAAGATGCTTTACTTTAAAGAAAATGAACCGCTCAGTAAAATTGAGTAGATAAGCTTCGAGATGGCAGCTTTTCTGCACTTCTGCTTAAATTCGGCAGGTGTCAACCTTGAGGTGGAAGTGAGCAGATGGAGGGAAGAGGACAGAAAGAAAGAAAAGACAGGATGGTGCAATAAAGCAGGAGAGGAGAGGAGACAAGTGGACAGAGATCAAATAGTCAAACAAAGACAGAAGTAAAAGGACAGATATTTTGTTTGGGCACAGTGCTGACGATGACTCAGACTCTATTAGTAGTTCACCTAAATTAAGATGTTCCAGCTGCGCTGATAGATGTAATAAATTCTTTCTTTCGAGGTTAAATGAGTCGCCAGCTTCATTAGTGCAGCTAGCACTGGGAAATTGGACACCACACATAACTTTTGTATTCTTCGTAGAATCTGTTAATGGGGTCAGCAGCACAAAAAGCAGCGGTTTTAATAAAGGTGATTGCTTGTTAACATTTTATGCTTTGCTCACAGCATTTCTTTAGTTGAAGAGAATACTGTGCAGATGAAGTTCCTCTACTCCCACTTCTGCTTCTTTTTCCTCCTCTTCACACAGTTGTTACACAGTTTCTGGACAGAAGACTCACGCTGACTTTGGCAAAGAGATCTTTCTTCAAACAGCAGAGAACTGGGCAACAGAAAATGAGTTTTCACTCCGCTGCACTGTGAGATTCGCAGGGCCTATCTTTGAGGACATCATTAATTTTTCATGTTTCTGTAATGTAAACATCCATTGAGGCCACGTCATCTGAAAAATTCTTATCAGTCACTGGAACTGTTTTATTGAGATAAGATATCCGCTGTTTGAACAAGAGTCCACAGCCATAACGTCAGCATGCTAACATTGCTCGCGTTGACAATTCCATCCCTAGAGCCACGTTGCTGGCATGGCTAAAAATGGATGTCTTTTCAACACTGAACACTGATTTCCACAAAATGGCACATTCATATTAATACTTCATCACTTTTATGCTGAGAGGTAGATGAGCAGATCAGCACCGGTTTCCTGTCTGTGTGTTTTAATATGAAGCTACAGCTAGAAGACGATTAGCTTAGCGTGAGAGCTTGAAGCTGCTAGCCTGGCTCATAGAACCCTCATAGAACCACAACGTGTTTTAAAGCTTCAGTCTCTGCCAAGATTAAACAAATGAGACATAATCTCTCTGCAAGAAAGTAAATATTTCCCTAAGTGTCAAACTGTTTCTTTAAAGGACAGTCATTTTACAGCGTGAACTCTCCGCGTGTTGAAAGATGAACTTGTGCAGCTGTCATGTTGCGCTCTCACCACTTTCACACACGCCTCCTGTGTTTCTCCATCCTGCCTCTAGATAATTGAATGGCTCTGTGACAACGTGAACGCCTTCGAGTCCTTTGATCAGATCCAGGAGTTTATTCTAGGTCAGTGGCAGCTCAAGCATGGGGACACAAGTCTCCTGGGTATCACTTCTTCTTCCTTTCAGAGTTTAACTGTTCTCTCAACTTTTTATGTCTGCCTGTCTATGGTTACTTGACTGTTTGCATCTTTTCTGCACAAAACCGAATCCTTTCATCAAGTCTGCTTGGCTCTTAAATTTCTTCTCGCAGACTTGTGCCAACGCGAGTCTGGAAAGTGTGGATTAGAGAATGAACACAGTTATTTTGAGACCTCGGAGACTTGTGGCTTGCACAGAACGGTTTGATAAAATATGGTTAAGTCCTCGTAGACACACAGAAACACATTTGTGAGTCCCACAGTGTCTGTCTGAAGGAAATAACTCCAGAGTGGTACATGATATTAATTTTATATTTACAAAAACAGTCATCACCTAGAGAGTAGACGATGGCATGAGATGTTGGAGCACCTTGCCGCATACATTTGCATGTTATTTCTGCTGCTGTAACGACTTCAACTTTCTCTGGGATAGAGAGTCATTTTTAATACAGGTGATACTGTACAGTATATGAAAACAATTAAGTTGACCTTATAAATAAAACATTAGTAACCTGCACTCACTTGTGATTATGGTGGGACCAAGGCGAGCAGGCCTACTGATGAGGGGAGGGGTTGAAGCCTTGTTTGTCGGCCCTCTTCTCCAGTCACTGAATAATTTAATCTGTAATATTGTTCATAAATACAATATAAAATCTACCAAAAGGATGCTGACTGAATCATAAAAACATCAGTTCTCACTCCACAGATTATCATTTGATCATATTATTATGTACAACATTATTATAATATAGTTAAAGTACCACATTTTGTCATCTAATCTCTAATATCGCTTTGAAATCATATAGTATCTTCTGATTTTGCTCTGTTGTAGTTACACCTCGTGACGTACTCAACATTATCTCAGTGTTAATTAATCCTATCATTTGATAACACGTCCGTCTTTTGTAGCGACTCATCAGTGTGTTTGACATTTTTCTCACGTATCAGAATAATGTACAATCGTGGCTGTGAGTGCTTCCTCTGAAATCTCCCCAGAGACTCTCCACTGTCTCCTGAGAGTCTGGACGGGGGAAGAGATTTGTCTGCCAGTCACAGGTGCCGCCACTGCAGCCAAAGCTGAACAGAGGAGGCAGAATATTGATAAAACACCCACATCAGGATCACAGCGCCCAGGCCGGTGTTACTGGCCTGTGCTGCCAGTGTGCCGCTGATAAACAAGAAGCCAGTGCAAGGCAGCAGTCCACACAATAATCTGCCTAACATTTCAGTACCAAGGAGAGCGCACATCTCGGCTGGGAATTTAGCAATAAGCAACATAAAACCAGCAGCAAAAATAACCAACCTCACTGTTAACAATTCAACCACAGTGTGAATAACATCAGAAGTATCGCCGGCAGACTAAATAGTACTTAATGTCCAGGTTTAGATGTCCATCTGTGTCTGCTTCATACTGACAAACTTAAAATTTGACAGAAACACCCACAACTAAATTTACCAGACAAAGCTTCTCTGCCTCATTGCGTCTGTGCACCAAATATGAGTTTTTCTGTTTATTTTGCAGCATCCTAACCCTTGTACACTGTAGAACAGCGTCCGTGGAAAGAAATATCCCCCCAGTGCTAATTCAAAATATACCGCACAGTTTTCTACAACTTATATAACCCACTCATTGTCAAACTAAATTCATTATGAAATGAAGCATTTTTGAAAACGAAGGTCAGAGGGCCTTTTCGGGGGGGGTGCCAGACTGCCAACGCTGCAGGGACACCACAGTGCCCCCAGAATAGAGGTACAGGAGAACAGCAGATCTGTATCACTGCTGCATGATATTAAACATGATATCAAATGGGACGGGTCGTTGGTTCAAATGCCCTGTTTGTCCTGTAGTTATTTTAGGAGAAGAATTCTGGATAAGCGTAACATAGAGGTCTTAACTGAACTCTCTCTCTCTTTCTCTCTCACACGCACACTCTAACAGCCTCTATGTACAGAATAAGCTATGAGAAATCTCTTGGCCTGGATAAAGTCCTGCCTTACTCCTCTGTATTCGACAAGAAGGTACCACACACACACACACACACACACACACACACACACACACACACACCCACACACCCACACCACTTATACATACATTTCCACATGCATAACGGCATAAGAAATAAACAGGCAGCCATATAGTATATGGATATGAATGCAAAGAGGACACACTTGCAGTTCCATTTCTTTCTTCATGGCTTAAATAGTTCATACACACACACCTTGGTCTGTCTGTGTGTGTTCCAGGAGATACCAGTGTGTCTGTCGGAGGTCTCTGGTGTGTCGTGTACCACTGAGCTGCATAATGAAGCTGTGTTCAAAGGAAAGGTAGCAACATGCTTTTACATTTTTAAAACTGATATTTGGCTTTAAAACTACTTTAAAGTTATTATTGAACGATATGTACGACTGTCACAGTGTAGAGTCTCCTCACTGCTCTGTTTCCTGCCCTGTTTTCCAATTTGCTTGCGCGCAATTCAGACGCACTTATTCTCAATTGTTCTGCAGCACTGTCCTTGCTGTGTCACTGTAGTGTTGTTGTTTGTGTGTGCACGTGTGTGTGCGTGCATGCAGGCCAGAAGTCCCCAGGGTTTCTGGTCAGAGCTGCAGTGCAACACGGAGACGACAAAATATCTGGATGCTGCTCCAAACCCCAGATACAGAACCTTAAACATACAAGCCGACTGGGATAAACTGGTGAGTGAGTGAGTGAGTGAGTGTGTGTGTGTTAACGTGTGTGTGCTCCAACAAAAACCTCTCATGTATATCAGTTAACACAAATCACAACCAAATCAGAATTTCCATAATGGAAGTTAAATTGATTGAAGGTAATCGATTGGACATGCTAGTTGCTGTGTGTGTGTGTCTGTGTGTGTGTGTGTATTTCTTGTGTGCCCTTGCCAGCATTCCTGTGGGTTTGTGTCAAACAATGGCAGCTTATTTTCAGCCCTCCCATGATGGTGTTGGTTGTTTCAGAGGACCGAGAGGAGACCATCCGGCCACATGAATCACATGGAGGAGAACACGAAGAAGTAGGTCTGCCTCCCACAGGAGCTTTGTTAGGAAAAGTGCATCAGTTCAGACACAGTCCTGAAAATGGAGGGAGGGAAGGCATGACTGCACCTGTTTGAGAAATTACACAGTTTGCTCCACTTAGGCACTGTAAAGTCAGAATTTCACCACTTAGCCCTTTTTTGATGAATGTTTGAAGTGTTTTAGCACTATTAGCACTGAGGTTTTTAAAAGATATTAGCTAATTTCACAAAACAGTCTCACCAAAAGGTCCATTTAGCAGCTTTTCTGGAGCTGATAAGCTGAGTTGCCTGATGGAGGAACTATAATTAGTTTTCTAAATTGATTGGGTTTGGAAAAGTATTTAATTTGTACACTTTAAAGCCAACAATAGCTACAAAACTGCTACGCAAGTTCAGCTATTCTTGGAAGTTACATTGATTTTCCCAACAGAGATGGTCTGATAAAAACCTCTGTGGCACACAGCTCTAATCCCACTGGTTCCTACTGATTAAAATCTTTGAAAATGGGTTTCATATTTATATTTTTATTTATTTAAAAAGCCTCGATTATTGCCTAAAGCAGCTGGGCACTGTAGGTTTTAGCAAACCTTACTCATACAGGAGGAAATGTGCATTAGTTAAAGACTATTTTCAGCTCTGGATTGATACACCAAATGTGTATTAATATAGAAAATCGACAGCCTTACCCTTTAACTATGCTGGACTGCATTTGCAGCCAAAAATATGTTTAGATTTCTCAGCTCAGATAAGTTCTAAGGTAAAAGTTCAGTTGAAGAATCAAACATAATCTAACACAATAAAGAGGCAAAGCCAGTTTAAAGTGCTTTAGTGCGTTTGATTTTACTAAAAAAATTCTCAGATTATTTGATGTAGTCCTGTCTGGAATCTAAATCAAATTCATTCCTCACTTTTTATGACCCGTTGGGAGCCGTGATGAATATGCCTCTTACCTGCTCTTTGCAAGGCGGTATGAATAGAAATGTGGAACAGGATTGTGGAAGGCAGACATTCAGTTTCCATTACCAAAATCAGTGTAAACCACTCTGGAAAACACTGGCTCCAAAGAACAAAAACGTCTGTTCTCTGTCTCCTCACCATGCGGTTACTTGGTGTCTCCCTTCCTGTGTGGATGCTTGGCTCTCTTTTAAGGGGACTGTCTCTTTTGGTTTTAACTATCCAAACTGTAAAATCACACCAAACCCAGTTCTCCCTCTGATGATATGCATTAATGACCTGCATGAACCTGTTACTGGGTTCCTCTTTGAATCTGAAAAATCCACTTTCTATTAAAATAGAAAAAATATAGATCAGTTTATGATTTACTGACTTGTTGATGGGCATGTACCTGAATGCACCACTGATGTAAACCTGCTCTGAATTAAATATACCTCTGCCCTGTTTGTGCCAGGGATCAAACCAACAGCCTCGTGGTTCATAATTAGCTCGCTCCAGGCCAAACTTCAGCACCTGCTTGAAAAGTTTTGCTTTTATATATATATATATTTATATTGTATTTATACTTTTGCTGTCGACTGCAGCAGTGAAGCATTATACTCCCTCTGCTTAGAGCATGAAAAGACTCTTATTATAATGCTGGCTTCAGGGATTGTTTTCATACAAAGCTTCTCTTCTGATTTTGTAGAGTTCTATCAATGGTGGACACCTGGTGTCTCGGTAAGACGGCACGAGCACACTGAACACACACATATCCCCTCACAAACATAAATCCAGAGATGTTGCACACACAGGTACACAGACGCACACAATGCAAGTGTGAATGTCATAAATAAGAAAACCTTGGCTTATTCTTTGGAGCTCAAAACTGTGTGCAAGTGTGTTTGGGGTTGTGTGTTTGTGTGTTCGTCTGAGGTCGCATTCTTCATGCCCACTGGAGAATTCAGCTAAACAGAACCACCATGCTAATTTATCTTGGAGGGCGAGGTTGAGAAGACAGAGGAGGGAGGAAGAAAGGGAGAAGGGGGTGAAAAATACAGTGAAAAAAATTAAAGTTGAAGAATGCTACAATTATATAACAGTGGGGAGTTAGGTACTTCCTTCCCCTCTCTCTCTCTCTCTCTCTCCCTCTTTTTGCTTCTCTTCTTGTGCCTCGCTCTCTCGGCACAGCTGTTTTATGTCAACCACAACACGGGACCTTCCCTTACCTCAGTTTATTCACGTGGATGATCTCATACACCCTCAGATTCTCTTGTAAAACACACTCACAGCATTATGATCAGTTTCACTGCACCAACACTTATGCACGGATGATAGCACTCATGTAAGAAGCTGTCTTAATGATTCCCTAAAAGATATGTGGTGGTAAAATGATGCTGTATCACCTGTATTACATGGGTAGTTGTTGGAAGGTGTTGGCTTTTGCAGCTATTTTAAAGGAAAATGGACACTCAGACATTTTTAACCCAGAAAGTCTGATAGACAGGTCATTCAGATCAAAAAATGCTACAAAGTTGTTGAAAATAGGAAAATCTTACCTAGCAGGAATTATGTTTACCATCTTTGTGTAGCATGTTAGCATTGTAGCATCCTGAGAGGACCGTGAACATCTGTACCAGATTTCATGGCAATCCATCCACTAGTTGTGGAGATATTTCTCACAAAACCACAAATGTTAACACAGTGTTAGTACTAGGGGGTTATCAAAGTCAGCAGGATATATCAGGGAACTGTGAATGTCTGTGCCAAATTTTCTGTCAATCCATCAAGTAGATGTTGAGATATTTCACTGATTTGTGAAAACACATTTTCTGTCAATCCATCCAATAGCTCTTGAGATATTTCAGGAACAAAGTGATGGACTGACTGACAGAGAGACAGACATTGCCATCCCTAGAGCCATGTTGCTAGCAGGGCGAGAAATGCCCTTCACACCTTCAAATGGCTTGTTTTGTCCAACCAAGGGTGAAAAACCAAAGAGAGTCCATTAGTTTTATAGTTTGACTAGCTGGAACCAGCAAATCTTCTTAGAGGCATCCAGTTAATCTGGCAGCGCAGCCTGTCAGTTAGCTGTGCCCTGCAAGCTCTATTTATATCTGAAACAAACTACACTGCAACATAAAACCCCCCAATTTCTGGCATGTGTGTACAAATGATCAAAAGATGTTGATGATGTTTGTGCACGCAAGCGTGCAAAAATTCATCCACAGTAACTGAGCTGGAGCATCATCCACTTTGTGTGGCTGACGTAAAAAAAAAAAAGAAGAAGCAACTCTAGCATGCATGCACGCACACACACAAACACAGCAGGATTGCAGCCTCATAACCCCCAAGCTTTAGGATGTATTTTTAAAGCGAACCCACCCCAAAAGAATCCATTAATATCTTAGGTTCAGTCCTCTTTTTTCTTTTTTTTTATTAAAGCCATAAACAAGTCAGAGTTTGGGTTTCTTCCATTCCTACTGATGGCCTGTTTAATGATGCTACTGCTCTGACACACCTGAGGCTACCTGTACTGTTCATTTTAGTTGAGATACAGCATCAAAGGTTTCTTCAAACGTCTCTTTTATGTGTGTGGTCTCACTATCGCCTTGTCTCTTCTAGATAAGAAGCTGGTGCCACTTTTCCAGGAGGAGGACCATCAACAGAGGGCGCTCATAGGCCTGGTGAGGCAGTAGCTGAAAGCAGTCAACGGCTGCGAAACATGCGCACACACAAACAGATTTATACACCCTTAGTTCCTGTAAAGGGAAAATTTTAATGCTTGGCAAAGGCATGCTTCCACATTTAAGGGGGGATCCTTTCCTTTTCTAACATGACAGTAACCTTAGAGTTCTGACCGTCACATATTAAAGTCAAGGTGGTCGTGTTATTACAGAATTGGCTGTAAACATACTCTGTGTTGACAACATAGCTTCACATTCATAGGTGTTTTTTTTAGCTTTCAGGCACATTTGTGTCATTTAACGCCAATGTAGCAAAACTTTAAGAAAAATATGCTCTAAATATACTTCAAAACTATTTAATTCATACATTATGACATCAGTGTTCTCATCCTCCATGAAGCTGGAACAGGTCTGCATTCAGCAGGGAAATGAAGGCTGTCACCATTGTAGCCCCCTCCTCTGCATGGTAATCGCTTAGAACCCCTTCATTCAGAAAAAAGCATGGTCCTCCCTCATATTTATACCCATCATGGCTGTAGTTTACCTCTTTCCCAATCGCAGTTATAACTTAGATGTGGACTTGAAGAACGCTGAAACCGGTAATTACAGTAGCTCTGACAATTTGCTTTTTTTTGAGGGGCAGTGATGTGCTGGCCTGCTTGGGTGTCCACATACCTTTGGCCATAAGGCAGAAATCACAATCCCCTCGTAAAAAGCCAGTCCAAAGATTTTGCAAGAATTATAGTTTGAACTCGCATGTTCTCCAAAACCTCGAAAAGCCTCACCTGCGAAATGCTGCCAGCTGAATGAATCATTCAGCGAAAGCACCAGCCATTCAGCCGGGCGTGGCAAAAGATGCAGATGTTTAGAAAGCAGAAAGCCCTTCAACGTTCCAAAAACACAGCGGGGACCATCCTTCCACTCAGAATCAAAGAACGGGAGCAGAATGGAAAATAACGAACCGCGTCAGCCTGGGTTGTTGCTTTTTAGATCAAGTGTCTGCTTTGACATCCTGTGGTAGATGAAGATGAGGTGGGTGAATGATTGTTTAAAACAGTTTAACAGCAGGTGGATTCTTCCTTAAACATGGGTTGATATATGCACCACTAAAGATCCATTGTGAAACGCTGACAGCCGGTTGTTCCCCTCCATAGTCATCTTTTAAGGTGAAACTCCTTTTACGCTTCAGATGAGTCGACACTTTAAAAAAAGGGCATCTTAAGGTTCCTGTCCTGCATTTTTTTTTTTTTTTTAATGTTGTACATCGTCAATTTCATGTCCTCCCGTTTTCCCTGTGCTCAGCATAGTTTTTAAAGAGCACATAGCTTCAATTTAATGGATTTCAGGCTAGATGCTAGCAGTCTCTCCACTATTTAGAAAGATCCCTCCTGTGTGCCTCCCTTTATTCCCTCCATCACTTCCTCCATCCTTCTTTCGCCCCTTCTTCTCTTTCCTCTTCTTTCCTTTCACTCCATATTTTCGCTGTTCACTTCCCTCCCTCTTTCTCCTCCTCTTTCCCCCTTTTCCTCCCAGAAGGATTTCAGGTCATTCTGTCAACTTCACACTGTTTTTAGACCTCAGCCCCTCTGTGTTTTTCCACCTCTCACATCCACAGGTCTCCTCCTCTCCTCTCCTCTCCATGGTTAAATCAATTTTGGGACACTGTAGTCTAGGAAAACGTTGAGGTGAACTCAGTTTGACCCTGCTGGGTGCACAGCAAAGTATGGTTAAAACACACAAACACAGCGTTCGACTCCCAGCCCCACACACACACATGCACACACACTCACACACATGCAGAGAAAATAATCAGTGTGTGCTTTCTTCCTTTTGCAGACAGTCGACAAGCTACGCGAGCATCTCAACAGAAACCTGCCTCGACTGGGGAAGAAGAGGATTGACTCACTGGTTGTCAGCTATGTAGCCAAACTGGTTGGTACACTCTGTGTGTGTTTCTGTGTGTGTTCCAGAAGCTCTGTGTATTTTAAAGGCACATCAGGTTATATTTATTTCATGTTTGCCCTTACTCTTTTCCTGCAAGGTTAAGTGACACTCACAGAGGAGAGTGCTCAGAGGAGAAGGCAGCAAGTTTTCCACTTTAGTTAAATGGTTGACAGAGCTCACAGATGGATGTGCTCGTGTCAGTTAAGGGAGCTTGCTGGAAGCCGTCGGGTTGCTGTGTCGGTCCTCTAAAACACACATCAGCTCTCTGGTTAAGACATGTATCCTCCACCACTCATTGACTTTTATTCCCTGCGTACCCCGCAGAGTGCCATTAGTATAGAGAGCACAAAAAGTGATTTCATGATCATTTCTAGATTGATTTCTAAATGTTTATCTCTTCATTGTGCCCCCACTTCTAAACCCAAACCTAAGCCCTTTGTATCCACCCAAAGAGCAGCAGGTGGGATCTGCATAACCAAGTGGAAAGACGTAACCGCTCTCTGTTTCAGTACCCTATAGAGGTACTTGGTTCTGTAAAGTCAGTCTTTAGTATTCCTGGGAGGTAAATCCCTTCACAGCGAGGAGCCGCTGAAAGCAGACATACAGCATATATCAACACAACAGTATTAAATCAGGCCAAGGGTAAGGCTGGAATTGAATAGAAAGCAGGATGCAGCGCATTTTGGGACTTTCTGGAATTGCAAATGACAGAGTAAAAAAGGCCAAAGAAATCCTCCCTGCTCACTGCCGGATCGGTCGATGGCTCAGCTTGGTACCACGGGCTCATGAACCTGCGCCTCCACACTCAAAATGAAAGTAATGGAAATGGGCGCGCCTGTAATCACTCCGGCAGTGCCCCCGCGACAGACAAACACGGCGATTATTAAATCAACTCGGCTGAGTGAGAGTGAAAAAGTTTCTCATCCTGGGAGCCCGACTTATTAAAACATACTCACGCAAAGACCCGTAAGAAACAGCCTCCAGGGACGTTTCACTTAAAGAACAGTCGAGTAGCTCACCAGCCGGGCGATGTGCTTACACATCACGCTGACTCATGCTTTAAAAACTCAGGGTGGTACTGTTTCAAAGAGGCCTGACTTCCCTTCCACAAATAAAGAACATCTCCCCCTCTTGTCGGTGCTTATTGAGACTAATGGCTGCATTGACACAGGGGAGAAGTTGGGGGTGAAATAGATTACAGCTTTTAAGAGCCAGGGAACTTCTGCTATGATACATTACAGCTCCACAGCACATTATTGTCATCGTTATTTATTTCCTGTCCCTGTTGCTACAGACAACCGAGATGCATGCCTTTTTATAACATAGCCAATGTCAGAGCAAAGAACAACCCGCTGATAGCTGAATATGAATTACTAATAGCAAGAATACACATTAAAAGTAATGCAATGAAGTGAAATAGGCTGAAATATTTTTAATTCTGCGGAAAAGATGTTCTATACCGAAGGTTATTAAACTTTGTCTCAACAGGGGAGCCACACTGAGTAAATCCAGACTCTTTGTCAGGCTGAGGCTCATTAAGACAAATCGCTGATTATGGATTTTATTCTCATAGAAAGTCGCGCGGGGAATTCGGCGTGTGAGCGTGTGGCTGTGAATCACTTGTTCGCCTTTTGTGTGACTTTCCTTTCAGCACAAAAACATCCCGGCTACATATTTTCATCCTTTTTACTGATCTTCAGGGGCACGAATTACATCAGCGACGAGCACAGGAGATAGTTGGAAAAGAAAGAATTTGAATAATTTATATTGCTTGAAAAGTTGCCACCTTTTTGTTAAACAACGAATATCTGAGTTTAGAGAATAGCTGTTTTAAATACATCAAACATTTATGTTTATGCTTTAGTTTTTGACTTTTGGGGTATTATTTTCTTCACCCATGTTGACAGAGCTGGCGAAATGAGCGAGGAAATGAATAACTAAAAAAAGATCAAGCTGCACTTCATTATTCTGGCTGTGTGATTGAAAACATGACCAGTGTGTATCGACCGCACAGCAGTTTTCCTCAGGGTGGAACAATCAAACATGCAGACAAGTGAATACTGTCAGCACAAGCTTCAAACACACGCTGAGACTTTTCACAGCGATATTCAGGTTTTCTCATTAATCATACCTGTTCACAGATAATCTAATAAAAAGATGTGCATGAACAGTATTAGTAAAAGACGCCCCATCAAAAAAAAAAAGGTAAATAATAAAGTTAGAAATACACATAAATGCGAGCAAAAAGAAACAATCTGAATAACAAAAAAGGGATAGGTTGAAATGAAATGAAAAGGCACAGTGCCAAAAATGATGAGAAGAACAAATTAAAATTAAAACACTGAAAGTCGGAAAAGGGAATAATAATAACAATAATCTAGATATGATAATTGTGTTAGAAGTGAAATGAGAAAGAAAGGAAAAAGGCGAAAGGTAAATGTGCTAAAAGGTAAAATAGAAATGAAAAAAATGAATTAAATAAATTAAATAAAAAGGGCCAAAGAACCGGAAGTTATGCAGTAAACAAGTCAGCACCGCATTCATTTAATATAAAAGCTTAAAAATTAAAATGTCAAAGTTTCATAGTTTCTTGTAAACTATGACGAATTTGCATAGAAAATATGCTAATTCGGTTATTTTTTTCCATTGTGATAAATAACATAAAGGATGTATGAAAAGTGAAAAAAACATAAAATCTGTGGAGAATTTAAAAAAAAAAAAAGAATGGGACTTATTATTACAGTTGTCTTTGACGCTGCTTTTATCTTCATCCTTTACACCCTGCAAGTGATGCTAATTGAAATTCCCACCCCGAGGTCACTGGAGGACATTGCGGCCGGTGTTTGCAGGGGCTGGCGGAGGGTTTCCCACTGGTGCGCAGGATGTGAATGAGGCAGGCCGCCTTCCTGTTATTCTACAAGAGATGAGAGAGTGGTGGTTTGTTGATTGAAGGAGCGGGTATGTGGTCGTTCCAGCGCGCAGCGAGCACCTTTCGGACGCACTGGAATGATCCTGGATGCTGACAGATGTGTGGTGAACTGATGTGTGCGTGCGTGATAAAATGTGGGTTCACACTCCGTTACACTGACTTGCTGTTCAGTGGAAATGAAAATGGGAAGTAGGAAAAAAATAGGGAAGTGAGGTAACAGATCATAGAACAAGTGTACAGTACATTTCCTCAAAGAAAATAGAATCATAGCAGAAAGATACATCTAAATTGCATATTTTTCACATTCGTCAGACAGGATGCTTGTGTTGTGCAAAATTTTCAGGGCTGTGACTCGAGCCGAAAATGTTTCATTTGAATCTAATCGAGCATCTCTTCCCCTGAGCGCTAACATGTGTGTGTCTCCGTGTGTTTAGCTGGAGCTCGTCAGGCACATGCTGGAGTCAGTCTGGCTGAAGTGTAAACTCGGCCCTCGTGTTTTGTGCTTGTGAGTAGCCCGCCCTCGCCCGTGGGTCTCTCCTTTAAATTTCTAATGTAAAGTGTAAAGCGCTGACAGAATGTATGTGTTCGTCTTCACGCATGTGTGCTCCAGACCCCCATCACTCCCCGCTGTGTGTGTCTCCACATGTGCAAATTGTAGATGACCCCTCATCACGTGTGTGCTCCCGTTATGTAACATTCCCATCCGAATTTTTCTGTGTGTGTGTGTGTGTTCCAGCACACAGCAGGGCAGTCCAGCCGAGTGGTCCGTGTTTCACTTCATGTTTCGGATCCTGGAAGCCACGAGGGGTCTCTGCCTGCCCCTCCCACCTGGTACCATTCACACACACTCTCAGTTGTTATAATCCACTTTGTCTCTGTCTCACCCAGAATAACAATGTGTGTTTGCACTGAGGGACACCAGACCCACTCTCCTCAGCGCTAATGTAACCAAAAATATGTTAAACATTAGCATAGTGCAGACATGGGTAAAGCGGAGTGTGAATACATTTTCAATCATTTGAATTCATTTTCCAATTTTTTGTGGCATAACCCCCCCCCCCCGTTACACAATCCCATGATTTTAGTCGCTTATGAGTAAAAGTTTGTGGGGTCGAATCTAAACTGTCTGGGGATGAGAAAGGAAATGAGAACTGCCCCGAGGCAAGGCTGCACACCTTTAACGCTGAGGCTGCAAAGGCGAATGCGAAGCTGGAAAGCAGCAGACACGCACTCAGTCTGTTTCCCTTTGGAAAATAAATAAAAGTAAAAAAAGAAAATTACAAATTACTGTCCAAGTTGTGCAGTCAGTTTTTATATTTGCCTCAACAATTGTTTTTTAAATGCCTTTTGCCAAGCTGGCGGTATGGCCAGTACTTTGGTTGATAAACACTTGAAAACTAATGACATTCCCATCAGCCTTTGCTCAACTTCAAGTTTAATGATGACCAAATGTTAGCATGCTAACTAAGATACTGAATGTGGTAAACACTCTACCTGCTAAACATCAGCATTGAGCACGTTAGCATGCTAACATTAGCATTTAGCTCAAAGCGCTGCTGTTTCTAAAAATACCCTCACAGTTTTACTTTTTCTTTTCCTTTGTTGTTTTCAGGAATATCAGAAGCTAAAGTCTCTTCTTCTTCTTGTTCTTCTACTTCTTTTTCTTCTCTTTCATTCTCTCTCTGTCTCTCTTCTGCAGGTTATCACACACTGTTAGCAGTGTTTGCTGTGCGTTGCCTCCCTCATCACACCTTCCTACAATATGTCGACCACGGTGTCTTGCACCTCACTGAAACCTTTGTGTCAAGGCTTATGACAGGTACACACACACACACACATATGCACAGCTAAATCTTGCTTTGCATGTCTGAGAAAGTTTACAAGAAAAATACAGTGATGATAAGACAGTGAACCACCACCACTAAAAGAAACAAAGACAAAAAGAAAACACTAAATCAAAACAGTTTTATTCAAATGTTTTACATCAGTAGACATGGGACATTAGCACATTTTAATCTCTACCAAGCACATTAGTATGAAGAAGTTTAAAATATGAAACCATTCATAATGCAGGGACCATGCTAGGAGTTTTCATTAAGTGGCATGCGGAGACTCTTTCTCTTACTGTTGCTTTCATGTTGTTGATGCGCAGAGGCAAAGAAATACAGGAACGGATTCAGACAGTGATTGAAAAAGTAAAAACATTGCACGGATATCAGCATCTTAATAACATGAAGCAGTTTGTCCGATTCCGTGAAACGTGCGGCCGCATCCAGCACGCGAAGAATGAGAGGAAAAAAGCTGACAACCAGGGAGACAGCGATTATTCGAATGAAAAGTTTAGTTGCTCGAGGCTCTTTTCTGTTTGGCATCTGAGCTCGTTTGACCCCTCGAACAAGTAGCAGGTAGAAGGACAACACCACTAGGTGGCTGAAAACAATAATCGCAATGTAGACCGGTTCAAGCACCAGTGCAATCCTCTGATTCTTGCAGGAAGGACCGTATGTCTGCTCATCGTCGTTATTCACCTCCGTCAGGAAAAACACAACTGGAAGAGCCTCCAGGGCTCCGAGCATCCACACACTGAAGAGCAGAAGCCGCTGCCACGTCCGGTTCAGCTTCTCCCACTTTTTGGGGTGAAGAACCTGGCAAATGAAATAGTTTAGTTGGATATGTGACTGCTTTCTGTGGTCACTAGTTTTGTCTCTCTTTACACAATAAATAATGTATCTTTGCCTTGAAAAGCAAAGAGGATAAGAGCTGACGATGACCAGTTAAGCCCCATTTGGACTGGATTTTATTGTCTAGGGGACGAAGAGTCGTTTTAACATTACCTGCACAACTCAGTAATTTTAATCCCATCCGGAGCGTGCGTGTATATGGGTAATTTTTCACCCACACCCCAGTAAGAATTAAGCTGCGATGCCTCCAGTTTTTCAGCAAACTCACTGATCCTCCTGTAATCCTGCCGGAGCAACATCCTTGCTTTTTAAAGTGGAGTTTCTTCTGCAGTTAGAGCTATTTTTCCTTCTATTTCTTTTTTTTTTTATCAGCTCAGTGTGAAAATTGACTTTTGAGTGAAAATGGATTACAACAAAAACGTTTCTGCCGATCTGAAAACACTAACCCCAACATACTGTGTACATAGGCCTATTTGGGAAAGACGATAAGAATAATAAGACTTTAATATTTAAGATGGATGCAGCTTTGAGCTGTAAATTATAATACTCAGCAAAAATTTTGCTGGTGGGATGTATCCTGACTCTTATGTGGGCAGAACTTGATGTTCAACATCATTTCAGGATGTATGATTTCAAGTCAGGATGAAATTTCATACATCCCAGATTCCAAAAAAGTTGGGCTGCCATATAAAACATAAAGAAAAAAACACTATCACTGACGTCCTGGACTGGATGTTCCTCCTTCTGTTGCTATAAGAGACATGATTAATTTGTATCTGCTTTTGCTCCTAGTGCTTCAAACTAAATCTTTAGGGCTACTTGTATCTTATTTCCTTTCAAATTAAAAGCTTTGTGGGAGTGTGTTCATTACATACCTGGTAGTACCTCTGAATACTTATCAGCACCAGAATGTTCAAGCCAGAGGTGATGCAGAAAAAGAATAAGTAAAAGAGAAGTTGACAGACTCCAAGTGACAAATGTGGTCCATTGCAGAAAATGACCACGCCAACATGTAAGCAGAGCAGGCAGAGGAGGTCAGACACTGCCAGGTTGAAGAAGAGGCGCTGAGAGATGGAGGATCCACGCAGATGCCGACTGAGTTTTACTATCACGCCGATGTTAGCAGGGACACCCAGCAGGCAAATGACTGCGATAATCAAACAAGCAGCCATGTACCAGGGTCTGAGGCAGGGGGTCAGAGGTGTTCTTGGGGATGGGTAGTTGTTGATGGAGGAGGAAGAGGTGTTGGAGTAGCCGTCAGCAGCCATCATGGAGGTGGACATCAACGATAAAGAGAAAGACTGAACCGAAGGGAATGTGAAAGATAATAAAAAGCATCCACTCAGCTCAGACTGCATGCCCTGTTTGTTTCTGTGAAAACCACTTCCTGGTGATATGCACCCACGCTCAAGTGGTCTATGGTCTTTGCGTGTGTGAGAAGTAGGTGTGATGTCGTGAGACGGTGGCTCCAGTGCTATCAAAACTTTACCTTTGAGTCAGAAAGTGCCAGCTCAGGTTGTTTTGTGGCTCTATATGCAGTATTTGAACTAAAATGGTCACACTGTCTGAAAAGCAACATACCGTGTCAGTGTTTCACAAGACTGTAGATGTCTGCAGCTCAAACAGTAGAGAAATGCAGTGAAAGTGAGTGAAAGAGGGTCTTGTTTGTAGATGAATAAGTAGTAGTAGTGGTGGTTCCAACAGGACAGTGAGTCTTTTTTCCTCCAGTTACAAGTCAACCTCGAATGTTTGGGAATCATTGAGGCGATCACATGACACTCTGTACCAAAATATGTGGATTCTCCAGTTCCGCAAAACACCTTTTGAATTTGATGCTAGCTATTTGATGAAATAGTGGCTCTAGGTATGGCAGTGCCACTCGCTCCACATCTTTGGCCCAGACTGAAATATCTCAACTATTGCATGGACTAGCATGAAATTTTGTGATCCCCTGACTCTTGCTTTAATGCTGCCACGAGGTTGACATTTTTGGTTTTGAGCGAAATGTCTCAACAGCTGTCGGATGGATTACCATGAAATTTGGGACAGACAGTCATGGTCCCTTCAGGATGAAGTTCGTGACTGGCCTGCGAAACTAGTGCCATTCCCGTCAGCCTCAGCTTTATTTTGTGTTTCGTGCTAATGAACTGACACAAAGTAAGTAGAAGGGCACAGACTCACAGAAAGGTGAAGGAAAGTGGAGATTCTTGACTGAAGACTCTCACACTAAACACAAAGGAAGCTGTTCACTGTCAGTTCAGAACAGAAGTTGCAGAAAACTGAGACGACTGAGAGGGTAAGACATACTCAAAGTAGTAAATAACAGCATGTACATCGACAAAAAGGCCCAACACTCGAGCAGCAACATGCCGGCGCTCACCTTATATAAACTACTGATGAGGATCCTCCACAGGTGTGCTCTCAGCAGGAGTCCACTGACAACATTACACCCAGGTGTGTCACTCCGACCATGGAAAACAGCCAACTGGAGAAAGAGAGGGATAACCAAACCACACCAGTCACACAGCGTTTATACAAAAAGGGCACTTAAATAAATAGAATAGGGGTAAATGTTGGCGAGCTAACATGCTAAAGTAAGCTTGTTCATACAGTTAACATTACACCTGCTTAACATCAACATGTTAGCATGCGGGAGTAATTATTTAGCCAAGTACAACCTCAGGAGAGATGCTAATGTGGCTGCATACTCTCAGTCTTGTTCACATTCATCTCATACTCACACTGTTTTGACATTTGTATTTGTTTTTAGTAACCAGTTTTTTTTTTTTTAGTTTTTTGAGCTACTCAGCTTTTTTTTATCAGAACCACAGTCGCCAGAGTGGCTGATGCCGTACCACACCTGATGTGATCTATTTTATGAATTACCCCAGAAATCCCCAAAAAACCTATAGGACAGTAACTGTGATGAACAGGTGCAAACCACTCTTCTCAATCTGAATACATACATACATACATCCCCTGTGACACTTTGGTTTCATAATGTCACTTCTGATGACAGTGGCATTCAGTCCGCTCACCTTTCAGCCAATCACATGCACCCTTAGCCACTCAGCACGCCAGCATGCTAGCTAAATCCATGTGGCTTCACTATCCCAGAGTTTTGCTTTTCACAGAGTTGTTTATTGTTCCCTGAGACAATCTTTACCTTCACACGCTGCAGTATTAACCAGCTAGTTGCTGGTTGCTGCTAACAATGACTCTTACCTTTCATGTTAGCTAGTTGGTAGCATGAGTAACCTTGTAAAGCTAAATAAAAGGAGAGGTTATTGTACTGTAGCTGTGAACTGTGAACGTACTATATATGTTATGGTAGAGCAGCATTAATGGTTGCTACTGGAGAGTAATCAACTTGTGACTGCTGAACCTGCAAAAGCAGGTCACACCACACAGCTGTGGCCACTGGTGGAGCATGTTGGCAGGATATAGCAGTTATTTCACTTCACTGGTTGTTAATACATGTGAAGGTTTACGAGTTTGCCTCATGAAATAAGCAGTGTTGCTACTTTTCAGGATACTTTCTTGCATCTGTGTCCAGAGAGGTCAGAGATACAGCTACAGGCTTTCAACGCCTTACTCAGAGACACTGATATTGAGTATTTTGTATGTCTTGGTGTGGATTTCATACCATGGAAAGTACATTGTTCCAAGGCCAAACATTGTGACTTGGCACTGAGATCAACCGAACCAAAATATCTGGCCCTCCTCATCAGTCTTGATCTTGTTGTAGTTTACATGGGTCGTTCTCATGTAGAGAACAAACAAAGATCCTCAGAGATGAAAAGATTATTTAAAGGACAGAGTCCAAATGGTTTCAAACTTCAAAGTGAGAGACAAGGATGTTTCAGGACTTTGAAGTTGAGGGTTCATGCGTCACTCCTCTTCAGGGTTTAATCAAAGAAGTATATATACTGTAGTTATTTCAAGTTCTCGACTTTTACCCCGTGTAATTGGCTGGTCAGGTGTGCAGCTTCTGCTTCATTACAAACACCAACATATATTTTTGTCTAGAATTTCCCAGTCTGACCAGTCTCACTGAGGCTGGTTCCAGACTTCTGAAAAGCTGCACACAGCAATTTGCATAAATCATGAAGAGAAACAAAATGACAGTCCGGTCCTATTGACAGACTTACATTTGTCTTCTGAACAAATTCACTGGAGCTCTTCTTTGTCTTATCTTTAAAATGCAAATTATTTTGATGTAATATCCAACAATTAAGCCAAGAGTAGAAGCCTGCAGCCATGTTTGTGTCTCTGTAAGACTGGCACAGCGGTTTTTTGAGCTAAATTCTGGACCAAAATGGTATTGCGAACAACCAACGTTCCCATCCTCGAACCTAGCAATAACCTCAGCTAGTGGAGGTACTTCAAGGCTAAAATACGTATATATATATTTTATTTGATGTGTCTTCAAAGGACTCTGAACAATTAAATGTACAAATAAAGAGAAAGTGTGACATGCCATTCTTTGCCCTGCCATGTGAGATGCAGAAGAGTAACTCGTAACGTGTCCTCTCTTCTCCTTTCTCTTTGTGTCTAGACTTGGACAACAGTGATGCCAACGAGAGACTGAAGTTCAGCATACTTAAGAGACTCCCTGAGGTACTTCAGTGTGTGTTTGAGTGTGTGTGGCCAAACATGAGGTCTTTATGCAGGGCCAAGAATACTTTAGATTAGTTTATCTGACGGGGAAAGATTAAAGGTGCTTATTCAACCTTTTCTATCTGGTGCAATCAACTCTTGGCATGATATCAGTTGTCCAAATGCTGACATGTTGAGTGTAAAACTTGTAGGACAGAGCTGAATTATAGAGACAGGTAACAAGAACAAGGCCAACAGAGTGTGTTAGTACGGTGTTGGACCTCCTCATGCAACCAGAACAGCTTCAGTGTGCCTTGGCAGTGAACCTACAGGTCTCTGGAACTCTACTGGAGTGATGGAAGGCCATTCTTCCAAAAGGTATTTGGTGTTTTGATGACAGTGGTTGAGAGCGTTGTCCAACATGTCGGTCCAGAACCTCCCATAGGTGTTCAATTGGAGAAGATCTGGTGGCAGCGAAAGCCACAGCATATGATTTATATCATTTTCGTACTCATGGAAACGTTCAGTGACCCCTGGTACTCTATGAATGAGGCATAGATTAAAGTTGATCAGTCACATCAATTGATTTACAGTGAGCCTTCACTCTAAGGGGTCAAGTGGACCCAAACCATGCCAGTAAAACACCCCCCACAACGAACGCAGCCACCGGATCCCGTCCATGAAAGGGTCAAGCATCCAGGCCTGTGCTGTTCTCTTGCTGCACTCACCCACTTGTCAAGAAAACGGTGAAGCATGTCTCATCTGACCATATCACTTTTTTTCTCTGTCCATCAGTGCCTGTGGTTTTTGCACCACTGAACTCTCAGATGTGCATTCATCTTTGTAATGAGAGGTTTTCTGTATGCACTGCAGCCCCGCTATGATATCCCTCTCGATGTTCCTGTTCCCGCTTAGGCAGTCTGATCACGTCCTGCATTGACATTCTCAGTCACCTGCGGAACAGTTTCCCTTCTGTTTTTCCTCAAATGCGCACAAGAGTCATCAAATGTGTGCCGTCAACCCCAATTTCAGACCCTATTTCCTGATATCTCTCCCATTGATCTAAATGCAGATGTCACTTGAGTCACCGTTCCTCCTGGAACACGAGTCAGTTGAGAGGTCTTTGTGACTGAAAGAGGGGTCATTGATGGCAGGAGCTTCAAAGTCACTTAGATCTTTTTCTTCTTGCCACCTTGAGATGAAATCATCATCAAGCGGGCCTGCTCAGCTTTTTCTCTACGTGCCACAGAGCATCATTGGATGTTAATTGCTTAATTGTACCATGCAGTGCACCAGCGTGGAAGCGTGTGCATTCGTTATGTTTCTCCACTCATTTATTCAGGTTTTTCTTTTAATTTATCACCCGTCTGCACCAGTCCATGGCCGGGGTAAATTTCTCAGCCTTAATGGTATAGGGAGTAAATCAATGCATGAGGCTATTATAATCCCATCTATTAGTGAAGGGGAAGTTTTGATCTTTTCTCGGATGGCTCTCTCCCCAAACTTCCCATTCTGGTCCAATTAAGAGTTTGAAGTTATTTTAGGTCTCATCTCCCTCAAGCCCCCCTCAAGCCAATCACAAAGCACTTGTGTAACTGGCTGGTGTGCACTGTGTGTGTGTCGGGGAGGGGGGTATTGAGTCTGTGTGTGTTTATGTGTCCCCCTAACTGTTGTGTAACTTCCACGTGTTCCCGTGTGGGCGCCGTATATTTTTTTGTTAGCCGTGTGTGTGCGTGTGTTCCGTCCGCATTGTGATCAGAGGAATGTTGAGTGTTTAGTGTTTCTGTTCTGTTTCCTGCCCATCAGACTTTTGTTGGGTGAGTTTGGCAGGCAGGAGAGGTACAACACACACACACACACACAAACACACACACACACACACACACACACACACACACACACACACACACACACACACACACACACACACTCCCAGAGAACTAGAAAACAGGAGATGTTAGCCCACTGTAGGAAATCATATCTTTACTGAATCCAGCACCCGCCATAAATCTCATTGTATATGTGTTCAGCGCCCATGGAATTCCAGTAACGCTTCATATTAACTCCACAGTCCTGCAGGAGCAAACGCACAAGAGATCAGTTCAAACTTTGTCGAGTTATAATGTATGTAAGTGTTCACCAAGTGGAGATTTACGCACCACTCTTTAAAACTTGCATCTGATTTAAACTTTTATTTTTCAGTGCTGTAGTTACTGAGAACTTTGGAAGGACATGAGATGCAAAGTTTTAAAAACTCAGCTCTTTAAGTTCATGGTTGTTTCATGTCATCTGTCTGAACCATGACAGCGTGTTTGGTTGTTGTAATATTGAGATAAATCTTACATGTCTTTTCAAAGTTTTTCAGGCCCTGTTGAGAGGTTGAATACTTTTGAGCTTCTTTGAGTGCTTAAGCTCAGTAAAACAAACACTGAACCACTCAGTTGGTGATTACATTCACATTGCAAATCATTTTGAAAGTTTAGCGAGTGGTTCTTATCACAAGGCCTCACAAGCTTTTAGCCCCTTAAAACAAAGTTATGTGTACTTGACCTCTTGCTGCACATGCCATCAGGTTTAGTTCAACCAAAAAGTGATTCTTACCTCAAAGATTGGTGTATTTGAAGAATTTTTAGGCTCTGCATGAGGAGAAATTATGCAGTAATTTCAGGAAATAAAGTAAATGTGAGTCAGAATATTGTAGCAATATGTTTTTGTATCCCGTTAAACACCTTGCAACCCCTCAGATTTATCATCTTAGGTTGGGAAAAGCTGGCCTAAGGACCAAGTGCTGGCCCTGCCATTATATTATCATGTACTGATATCCAGGTATTTGCAGCTGCATGTTCTTAAATGATGTCACCCAAAAGGAAACGATCAGGCAAAAAAGGTTTAGCACTGATGATGCAGCGCTAAAACATGTGTCTCTGATTGTCTCAACTTGACTCCTCTCACCTCTGATCACAGCACAATCCTTGCAGTGATTCAGCAGCTCTGGATCAACTCAGCGGCGCGTTTGAAGCTGGACAGAAAGCATCCTCGATAAAGAAGCTGCATGCTTTCTTATTGTCAGTCAGGCTTGGAGTCTTTGTTTGCTTAAGTGTTATTTATGACCATGGTGTGCATTTCACAACACTGAAAAATGAGATTTCTCTGTACTCCCTCATTAGCAGTCAACTCCTCAATAATGGTTTTGAGTTCCAGTTGGCAAGAAAGGAAGGGACAGATGTTCACATGCTTCAGGGATGATTTTCATTCATGACGTTAACGTTAGCTACATGCCTGAAATATAAACTCCATTGTGTGCATGTATTACCGACATTGTGGGGACATATATCTGTTTGACACATTGTGGGGACTTGTCTTCCCCATGGGGACAAAACGCATGTCCTCATAAGGTAAATCATTCAATTTTAGGGTGAAGCCTTGGGTTCAGTTTAGGGTAAGCATGAGGGTTAGACAAGTAGTGGTTATGGTTAGATGTCAAGAAATGAATGTTAGTTAATGTAATGTCCCCCAAACTGATGGAAACATGTCTGTCTGTGTGTGTGTGTGTGTGTGTGGGTGTATGTAGCCTATGGAGCAGAGGATCTACCATATGTGGGACCATCCTGTCAGTTCAGCTTCAATCTCCAGAGATTATGTTCGAACTCTGCTGGAGAAACACAACAAAAACAAGGTAACGCAACAAATGCTACACACATTTGAAACACTGCAGACTAGCCAACACATAATCTCTCATACGTTAATGAAAATCCTCCATCCTCCAGGAGTGTGAAATGAAAGTTTAGGGCTGAAATGGTTCATTGGTCAATCAGTTTGTTGGACATTTTGATATCCAGTTGAATTTGTTATTTATCTGATAACAAGACTAAGAGGCTACAGCCGTGCTAGCGCTCTGTAAGGTTGTGCTGAGACAGCCAAAGGCCAGTGTCAGCATGCTAACATGCTCACAGTGACAATGCTAGCATGATCATATTTGGCAGATATAACCCTCCCTTGTGCTCTGGAAAATAGTGAGTTACTGTCAAAATTTTCTGGCAAGGTATTCCTGCAGCCCTAGAAATGCTAACTCCAGAAAAAAATGTCTTCCTCTGCAATGTTACACTTGCAAAAAAAAAGTCCTCCTCGGCCTTTCTTTATCAAATGTGCTTAAACAGTGACCCCAGCTGTACAGCTAACACTGCATCTATAAACTGCACAATGCTATTGGCCGGTTTCAGTCAGCTAATTGGCGGGCAGCCTGGCGTGGAGAGCCAGTGGCATTCGGCGCAATGACAAATAAAAATGTATGGCTGCCCTAAAAAGTTAAACTGGCAGCCAACTTTATCCATAAGAGGAAACAAGTGAGTCAAGGTGAGTGGTACCTGAATTTGCTGCAGATTTGTCTTGACTGTGTATCCCGGAAAACCTGCAGAATCCACAGTTATGCTTTTGCTTTTCCTTCCTCCTCAGGGATTTGCATTCACCGGCAGAGACAAGCCAGGCTTCAGACCTGAGTTTCTGCCTCTTACCTACCTGGCAAAAATACTCTCTGATATAGAAGAACAAGGTAGCGTATATATATGTGTGTGTGTGTGTATCCTGCCTTTGGAGGATTAAGACAGAATGTGTGTGTTTATGTACGTGCTTGGTCAGAACTCAGCAGTCTCCATCATGAAGGAGCAAGGAAGGAAGTGTGTGGTTGTGTCTGGTGTTCATATTCTTTGTAAGAAGCTATATCTCTCTCTAAGTCCTCTTGCTGTCTTTCAGCTCTGAACCCTTTCGAGGAGCAGGAGAATGTGGACGCCAGGTTTGTGGAGGAGACGGCTCTGAAACAGACACTAATACTGCTGGGCTTTGAGGAAAAATGAAGGATGTGGATGGGAGCGGAGGGAGCAGGGAGGGACACGGGATGGATGGATCAAGGGGGAAACAGATGAGGGGGAAAATGTGTTTGAAAGAGCGGCCATCATGGACTGGGCCTTGAGGACAAGGAACGGATGGATGGATGATGGAGGGTGAGGCGCGAAAGATGAATGAAGAGACCGAAAGTGCTCATAAACAACTGTTTGATGACAAATTAGGGTGGGACAGAGGGAGGCGCCCAGAAGTGAATGATGGAATAGGCTCAGAAAAATTAGACACCCAAATACAGAGTTGTGAAGGACAGCAGCACCTCATTTTACATAATAATGAATATGTGAATGTACAGTGAATGTATGAACAGCACCAAAAATTAGAACATAATAGGGAAAAGAGATGCTCAGTTAGTGATTTGACTCAATTTTAGGAAACAGGCATTTCAAATTTTTAGTGGAAATCAATAACGGCAGGCAGCTATTTATACGAACTCATATTTCTGTAGCAGCAACAATTCTCCCGACAACGTCTCCACTTTCTCGAATGCAATTTATGAACGTGGATGTCAAATACCGCAAACTGTATTTATAAATCAGACACACTTGTTTATCCTCCTGTGCTTCCTGTAACGCCGCTGCACCCCATCAACTTGATTACATGCTGACAAAAGCCTGGATGACAGAGTGGCTTGATAGGGCCAGTCAGTGGCTGCTGTGCATTAAATCTGATTTTAACACTGAGTTATGCAGAATCTTTGCAGCTGAATAACTTGGTGGGATTGGCTGAGAGAGATTTACAAACCCCATCTGGATATTTAGCACACTGATTGGTACTTTACACCAAATTTGACAGGTTATGTTCGTTAAGATTTTTTTTTTTTTTTTATTAATGCTAGTAAGACGCATACATTTCTGTGCCGAGCAAACAATACTTTACTCTGAGAGCCAATGACATATATTGTGAACTTTTCAAAGAAGAAAAAAAACACATTTGTAGTACAAAATGAGACCTTATGTTAAGAATTATAAAGATATATTCCCACAAATTCTCAGCCAGTTCTCAAACGTTAAGCATCGTCTAAACACGAGCCACCGTACACGATCTTTGGCTCGCTAGAATAGACTAAAACAAGCTAAATTTTGATTTAAAGTGAGGCTGTTAAAAAGACAAATCTTACTTTTATATATATGGAAAGTTGAATTCATGCACTGAGGGTTTTGCTGCTAACTTGGTATGACCTGTAGCTTATGATGGCTAATGGTAGCTAATGTTAGCAAACCGTGGGTCTTTAATGGCATGATGGAACCAGTTCACTGACTTTATTCACTACTCTCCACTTACGCTGGTGTTTCACTATGTTTTAACCTTTACCATTATCCTGTAATTGTCACATCATGTAAGCTAAAGTCGGGCTCACTTTAAATCAGGAACTAGCCGATCAAAGAAAAGAATCTGTCTGGATGCCAGCTTTTGGTTTTTCAGTTTTTAATGCTGGGTTTAAGTTAATACATGAGGGAAAAGCAGCAGACTTCCATAACTTTATAGCAACTTTGTTTATGTAGGGCATTGCAAAATCTGACTGCAAAATGTTTTACAAACCATCAAATCAAACAAGACTGTGCAGGGTTAATAAGAAAGCAATGAGAAAAGCTGCGACTCAGCCTTCCTGCACACACACATGTACACTCACTCACACACACACACACACACACACACACACACACACACACACACACACACACACACACACTCAGACGTCTGGTTCGAATAACGTAACCGTGTGCCCTCAATCATGACTGAGCTCTTACTGTAAGTGGAGAAATTCTTTGGTAGTGGTCGTGTGCATGCGTGTGCGTGAGGTATGTGTTCATAATCCTTTTTGTCTGAATGTTGGCACATTTACATTTACATCACATGCCTCCTTTGATTTGAGAAATTACAGCCTTCCTCTGGGAAAAAAAGGGATTTCTTGATCATCATGTTACAGATGTTTCCACCAAAAAGTGTTTTCTAAGATGACCTGTAAATAAAGAGATTTCTTTATCAAGTTTACTGTACTTTTCTCTTCCACTGTCATAATTCTGAAGAACATTGTGTCCAGAGGAGCTCAGTGGCAGCAGTTCGGCCTTGGCTCACGTTGTTTCCAATGGATTTCTGTTGAACCCTGAAAAATGTTCGAGCCGGTTGCGCCGTGGACGCTCACAGCCAAACAGTTTGTAGCTTGAATAGCTCTGAAGAGGAGGAAGTGCGCTTTCAGACTCCTGACAGCACCTGAGTGTTTTGGACAGACTCAGCAGAGCTCCACTGAAGTCAGGAAATAAACTCAGCATCAGTCATCATGCACGCTGAGTCACATTTAACGAAGAACACACCCATCATGCTGTTACACATGCACGTGTTACACACTAATACCAAATTACACAATGTTTTTTATTATTTTTTTTAAACCTTGAGCTGTACCACCTCGGTCCAGCCGTCTCAAATCATTTCTCTTCTGGGGAATTCCTCTTTTAAATGGGAATAAATGGCTCATTCCCCACTCGATTGCCTCCTCCACACTCTGTTATGCAGTCAGTGTTATGTAGCCGGCTAATAAGCACAAACAGTTAGGGGCTAAGTTTATCTGACAGCTCTCGCCATCAGCTTGCGGTGGATGATCACACACACATCACATCACCGGGTGGACAGGGCTGCCTCAGAATCAGATAAACTCAACCTGCTGCCCTCTGGAGCCTTTTAAGAAGCTGGCTCACACGGTGTGTGTTGAAAATAAAGCTCACATCAGTGTTTCTCAACATGTTTTTGTCTGACGCAGCCCCTCCATCCATCAGATGAGCTCGAGTACCCCTTCATCAACGCTGCTGATAATTTCAAACAGTTCATCCGTTACTTTTAGGTTATTATTTCATAACTGTCTCCATTACTTTTATCTAACTTTATCTGAGCAGCATAGCACTATTAACCACCAAGGCCACAGGCCCGCTTTGGGGGAGAGGAGTGTGCTTTCACATAAACTCAGAGTAACAGGAAAATGCTAAAAAGCTGTCGTGTCGCATGTTGTAACACAAATAAACATACAAATCCAGATCTCCGGTTTCCCATGCTTTCTGGAAAGGAAAGGCATCCCAAAAGGACAGCACTGAGAATGGATGAGCCTCAGGAGAACGGTGCTCTGGCAGCAGAGCAAATTCCTTTTCAGTGACAATAAATATGAATTGGCTTCTGCCATTTAAATTAGTCCAAAAAAAGAAAGTAGAAACAGTCGCGGAGATTTGAGACACATAAGATCCATGAATATTCGTGTGGTGAATAGCTAAGTGGCGCTGGTGACAGTTACTGCTGATGGATAGCTTGAGTGGGACGCTGCTGGAGTACAGTTATACTGTGTGGCAGCAACAGTTGGCTGTAAAGAGGTGTGTTATTTACTGTACGTACAACACTGAGCCTGAAGATACCTGGGAATTCAATACAGACAATATCTGGCCACTGTGTTGGGTCATTGATCCACCTGGACGTGGAGGACTGAAGGGACACGACAGCTGTCCGATTGCCCTTCATTTATTGAGATACAGCGAGTGTTCAGGCTGGACAGAGGAAGAGTGAATATGGACAAAAATTTAGAATTGATGTTCAGGTGCTTTCAAGCTCTTTCAGTGGAAATATAAGACGGGGAAATATGCAGATAATACTGAAACAGTTGGTTTTGTTAAATGTAAAACATGTGCAGCTCTGATGAGATATGACAGCATGACGAATGAGCGCCTGATCCACACTCTATGCTAAAGATCAATCACGCTAATTTTTAATTCTTTTGTGTGTTTATCTTCCCCCGAAAGACAAATCCACATATCTACTTTTTGATCAAATTATGATTTATATTATTTCAAATTAGTCAAGTTAGTCTTTGAGCAACTGCAGATGTACAGAAGGAGTTGAGAAACACAGTAATGGTCCCCACGTGAACCCCACATGTGCTTCCAAGCTGCACAACACTAACACCCAAACTACTTTCACCTCAAGTTGAGATTAGCAGATAGAACAAGTTCCAGTAAGTCTCAAAGACAAGTGACTTTGTTTTTGGTAATCGACTCTGAACTCTCCACCTCATTTCAGGCTGCGCCGCTTCCCATTTCTTCCTTTGACTCTCCTCTGCCACCTTTGCCGACTGCCATCTCTCGTTCCTCTTCATTTAAATTCCCCTCTCTCGTCATTCTCGGCGCTCTTTCACTGCCTGATCTCCCTCTCTATATTTACATTTATCATTTCAGGCATTAAGCAGGCACTCTTAGCCTAGCTCGGAGCTTAAACCCCTTGCAATGTATTCATCAGCTGCAAGATTACAAGTGCGACTGAAGCATATGTCGAAATATGCCAGTTTATCTTCCCTAAGAAAAAGGTAATAAGATGACAACGGTGTGTTGCTATATACAGGAATAACTACAAAGCTATTGTTGCACCTGATGTAACAATACACACACATATTTCCTCCATGCCCTCTGTTTTCCCTTCCCCTCTCCTACAGTATTTAGTGTTACTGCAAGCAAGAGAGTAAACAAGCTCTTGCCAGTAAATAGAAAAAAAAAAAGGAAACCCAATTACAACCAGATGCAGTCCACAAGTACGCTTTTACAAAAACAGCCTTGGTGTGCCGGACAGTGAGGACAAAGAAGCAGAGAGGAGGAGGATGGAGAGGTGTGCAGGTGTGTCGAGAGCAGACAGATCAATAAGTGTCTGGTACACATGAGCCAAATCACTCACACGGACTGAAAATCTTTTTAAAAATACAAAAAAAAGTTCATTCACTTTCAATTTTTTTTATTTGATCAATGCGGACGTGAAACAAAGCAGCACGCAAAATTCCACGAAATGTGTGCGTGTTGTTTTCTAGATCTCTAAGTGTTTGATCGGTTTGCGGATGTGTCTCATGTTGGACCCTGGCTGGGAGGGTTTGAAGGGGGCCTGGGCTCCATAGGGTTTGGGCAGAGGGAGCGCGTCGGTGTGGGGGATGTACGCAGTGGGACGTGGCTCGGCCGTGGTGTACTCTCCACTGGGCAACTGGTTCCACTCGTCTTCCTCAGCCAGCTGCACACACACACACGCACACACACACACACACACACACACACACACACACACACACACACACGCACACACGCACACACACACACACACACACACACACGCACACCAGAGACAGTTTTAATATTTGATGTAAGACTGCGTGACCTTGGACTAAATAGTCACAATTTAATTTCCCTGAATTTTAATCATGAAAGTGGAATAATTAATTTTTGCAATTTATTATTTTTTTTAACTTCTCAAGACAAACGCACGGGCACCCGTGAGCGGCTGAGTGCATGAGCTCACAACCACGACGCTGATTAAAGTTTCATCTGTGTGGTTTTTTTACGTATTCAGTTCCTGAGAAGACAAATTAGAGAGATTAGTGGAACCAGAGACGCTGTGTATTTGGGATGACACACAGGAAGCTGCACGTGTTCATCAATCTGACTGACAGGTTATGATGCACAGATGACCTGGATGCACCAACAGATGTTCAGTGCACAACAGCATCGAACAAAAGCTGTTTTTTTTTTACTCAAAATCTTCTTCCTCCAGTGAAAAACATTAAAGAATAAGGCTGCTGATGCTTGTCTGTTGTCTTTAGTCCACACTCTCTGACCCGACCCTGCTCTCAGCCTCAAGCCCGTTTGTTTCTAATTAAGAAGTAAATCTTAAAAAATGGGTCACAAATGTATTTCATTTCTGAAAACCAGATCCTGAAACAGATGGGCACTGTGGTTTTTAGCACACACATACAAAATATATCGGAAACTTATCAGTTTTGTGAAAGGACGAAGGCTGTAGTGACTGTAAATCAATACTTTTTACAATCAGGCCAGTAACCTGCTGGCACTATGTGTTGAACACCTCAGCCACACCAGAGTAAGAGTTTCTGCACTCAGGAAAAGGATTTTAGAAAACTTTCTTTCCTCCAATAAAACTGAAATGTAGCTTGCAGAGTACTGACAGTGGCTGACAAAATTGATTTGAACCCAATATGGCTGATGGATCAATTTGTAACCATGGCGGACTCCTGCTGGGAAAAAGAAAATCTTCCAGTGTGCACACGTCCGCATGACACTCCAGTGCTCCCTTTGACTTTCACCCCACAACAGCATGCAAATGAACTGTGCCTAAATCTCACTGAGACTTCAAAGAGATGGCGATTTTCTCATGCATATGAACAGTTTATCCGCTGGCATGTGATCTAAGGAGCGCACACAAAACAGGGAATAATGGCTTTGAATGCAATATAAAAAAAAATAGCAGGAACTGCCAATACATACAAACAGGAAAAGACACATTTGTCTTATCAGGTTCACAAAACACATTTACATTTTAAGAAGAAGCTCAAAACGCACGATTAACGATGACTCCAAAAGTATTAAAAGAAATTCTTCATATACACTGACAAGCAGTTCAGTCTCTGCAGGTTTCTGCCTATTTCTTGCTCTGGCACCGTGCATGCAGAGTATTGCGGTGTCTTTTTGGGCCAGCGGCTGTAATAAAGCGGGTGAGAAAATGCAGATCAGTGTAAGAGCAGGCAGGCTGCAGACAGCTGGACTGCTTTCAGACACAGCTGATCCCTGTATGTGTGCAGACAGCCTCTACTTGTTTGTCAGCCAGTCTGCCCTTCTTGTCCTGTTTGAGTGCTGGAAACGGTTCTACTTCCTGTCGACTCTGTGTGAGTGTGGAGAGTTTCTCCTCACTTCTCTGTCTGAGTCTGGGCCTGTTCAGGTATACAGCAGCCCTTTTGTGCCTCACAATCTTAATCGATTCTTGCCCCGTGTCGCGTTCCCGCTCCACTTCTCTTTTCTTTGTCACTCTATCTTCTTGTCTTGCCCCTCAGTGCTTTAATCAATTCCTGACCAGTGATCTTTGTGTGTGCCTGTGTGTTTCTTTACCCTCTCTCTCTCCTCTTTGTCCCTCTGTCTCCTTTTCTTGTCTCGGAGCATCTTCCTCCACTCCTCCTCCATCTCGGGGCACGGTGGCAGGCCCTGCTCCAGCTGCTGCTGGCACCTGTCCATCTGGAAACACGGGGGCAGAGTGAGAAACATTCACTTTGTATTCCTATCACTCCGTCCACTCTGCACTCTCCTGGCTCAATTTGGTTCGAACTGTGCCCCAAAACAGATGGCTGTATTAGTGTCAGAATTGGGCAAAGTTATGCCTCTGCATTTTCTGCTTGTGGTTGCGTCTGCGGCGCGCTGCAGGCGTACATCAGCTGCAGGGGTTCTTCAGGTTATTAACACACATCTTTTGAAACATTCACAGGGCATGTGGGAAATCCTCTCGTTTTTAGTCGCTTAATTTTTTATTGAGACAGAAAGCAGTGAGACCTTTTGCTCATAGCAGAGTCAGAATTTCAAATGTTTTTCTCTTAAATGATGATTTGGCCTTCCATTAAGATCCCAGGTGGTTGATACGCCAACTCAAGAGGAAAAGGTTGCAAAATAATGATAATAATCGTGATAATAATTTTGATGATGAGATCAAAATCAACTAAAATTCGTGGTAAAGCAATGTCTGATCACTTCTAAATGGAAATGTATCTTAAAATGACTTTGACTTGCAGAAAGGTGTATAACTGTTAAAGACAGGAAATGAAAAGTAACATGTACGTATGTTAAAGATAAAGGCATTATAATAGCAATGTGAGCAGCAGTTCGCTTTAAGCAACAATAGAAGAACATTACACACTCAGCCTACATGCAGTATTCTCATTTGATAGTATTTAAGGTTGACTTACTGTTAATGCAATCTTGAGTCTTTCAAAAGCAGGTAAGAGCACCACTGCTAAACATGAATCCTGATTCCATGATGCTTTCGTCTACTGTCTTCACACTGACTCATTTGTTTGTTATGCATCGTTTTTTTCCTCATTTCTGAAAATCATTATTGAATATCATTTTGCCTCCCTGTGTTTACTCCTTGACTTGTTATACTGTGCAAATAAGCAAAAAAATAAATGGGTTTGAGGTGAGAGATGAGATGCAGTGAGGAATTATCGCTGAGACACTTTTTGCTCTCTTCGATCGCGGTCAGCCGAGAGTGACAGCAATAATGGGAAAGACAGTGGGAGACCGAGGGGGAGAATGTGCAACCGAGATCTGACCTGGTGCTCCTTTTCTTTGATCTCCTGCTGGAGAGACAGAGCAGCAGCTTGCTTCATGGAGAGTTCTGCGGAAACGGCCATCAGACGGTGACTGGTGTCGATGGCGTGAGTGCGGAGCTCGTTTAGCTGGAGACACACACAGAGATTAGGTGGCTTTCGCGGCAGTTTAACAAGCATTTAGACACTGAAATGACGTTTAATAGACATAAGATGCAAGTTGTGAAGCCAATTGTTCAGTATGATCTGCCTTGCTGCACTATGATGACGCAGTACAGTGTCATTCAATACGAATAATAAAGTTCCACTCAGCTCCTTCTAGATCAGACACACATGTACGTGCATGCATCTCATCAGTAAGCTAATTCTGTAAGTTGCATGCATCTTCATTCATGTAATGAGCTTTGTGCTTGAGGCTATTTATAATTGGTGTGAGAGAAAGAATGAAAGAGACGGAGCAGGTGAGAGTACTAGGAAACCGTAATGCTCGGTGAACTCCTCAATGCCCACTCTGCGTGCTCCTCACATGGGCCGCACATGCCCCAAAAACAATGTGTTTCCGAGAGACACTAGACTCTGAATGAACTGGTGAGTGATATAACACGGGTCTTTGCACCTGAGTGTATATTCTTTTGTTCGTGTTGTTCGACTTGTGTGCACACATGAGTTGAGCGTCATCTTTGTGTGTATCTAAGTGGGTCTTGTTGTCTACCTTCTTTGCCAGTGAGAGTCTGTCCTGTTGGCAGTTGTCAGCCTGCTCGCTGAGTGGCTTCGAGAGCCGGGTCACCTGGTCCACGAGGAGTTCTCTCTCCAGCACCTGCCTCTCTCTCTCTGCTAGATTCACCTCCAGCTACGCACATGCACAGAGACACAATGACAAGAAAACATTCAGTCATTAAACAGACAGCATGTATGGGGCTGAGTGGCAGATACATGCTCATGTGCAATGTTTGCACTCACAAACACACACAGTAACTCCCTCTGTTGTTGTTTACCTGCTCGATCTTCTTGACCAGTTCTACAGCTGAGGGGTCTTTGCCTTTTAAGGCTTTGTAACTGGGTGATCGATTCACACCTTCACGTGTCTTGTCCCTGGCTTCTGACAGCTGAGAAATGAGAGAGAATTAGAGACAAAGTCAGGACAGCACAACAAGAGGGCAGTGTGCAAGTCAATGCACATACACACATCCTTATACTGACAAATGCAGTATATATACTGTACATATCGGCCAAAGTGTAGCCATCAAGTCGCCGTCATCGAGGTCTAGTAATAAAAATAAAACTGTAATTTCCCACAGGACAAAACACTCCACACAAAGGAATAAGTAAACGACATGAAAGTAAAAGTAAAACATCTAGAATTAGTCTGCTTCTGTTTCTCGTGTTGTCCTCCAGGCATTTAAAGATGCACTGAGGGTTTTAAAAAACACTCAAGACGTTTCTCAGCTAAATGCAGTTCCTATATGGAAGCCGCTTCCCACTCAGCGACAAGTCACCGGGAAAGTGTGATGAAAGAAACCAACATTTAAAACACCAAAGGATCCCTCAAAGGGGCCGGGTTATTTATTTTTTAATATTCTGACATCCCTTAAGACAACAGAAATAGAAGGGGAGGGGAGGAAGCACAACAAAGCCTAAAGAAGATGTCTGAAAGCGCAGAGAAACAAAAGGCAGGCAGGAGGAGAAGAGAGGATGTTAAAATTAAGAGGGGACAGCGCAGGCGTTTTCGATTCCAGCCTTCAGCTGACACTTTTATCCTCAAACAGCTGTATTTGTTGCTCAAGTAAAAAATGGAGCGACATAATTAACTTCGAAAATTAACATCTAAAACATGAATTAAAAGGACCTCGCAGTGTACCTCTGGTAGAGCTATGGACCAGTATCTGACTGAGCAGGGCTGCATTTTGTTAGTCTGGTCTGGTGCACAAGGACATAAAAAAACATGATAAACATTCCTGGCCAGTGGTTTCACACTATTCCACAAATCTACAGGTGGCAGAAATGTGCCAAGAAATGCAACAGCGTGGTAAAAAAAAAAAAAAAAAAAAAAAAAAAAAAGCAGAATGCAGGATTTCAAAAACTGTTTCACAAGGAAAGAAATGCATTCAACATGTTTTTTGAAACATAAAACACATTTCATTTGCAAGAAAACTCTACAGGGCACCTTTGAGTGAATCTATCAAACAAGACGGACAAACTTGTGAGGGTTCCGGCTTCTCAAATGTGAGGATTTTCTGCTTTGTTTTATGTCACGCCTAGACTATTTAAATTTGATGGAACGGTGCAGCCAAAAAACACTGAACGCTGCAGTCTTGTTTGGGTTTTGCGCTGCTGCTCAAAGCAAGCGGTGAAAAGACTCAAAGTAGCTCCAAACAGCTTTGGTTCATTTTCTGGATTCACCTGGTCAGTCTGTTTCATGGCTCTAACAACCACTATTTCATGTCATCATCATGGAGACATATGAGAGAAAAGGCCTCTTAATCTGTGCAGACGGAAATGAGCAATTCAAGCAGCTCCAGTATCTCAGCAGGGAAGCTGATGCAAAATGCCCAATGGCCCCATTACGGCAGAATAAAGGCAGTCTATATATAAATATATATGAATCTGAGATGATCAAGGAACCATGATGGGGACCATAAAAGGCGCATGAGCAGCAAACAGAAAGGAGGAAAAAACAGATCAGTTGACAGAAATGCCTGGAAAGATTGGAGAGGGAGACAAAGGTAAGTGAAGACGCAGCGATTGGACAGACAGCAGACAGTCAAGACAGGAGAGGGGAGGAGCTGAGGTGTGGAAAAAAAGTTGTACACAAGCGGCCTGACCTGGCACGACCTGGCTTATGAAACAACAGCTTGTCTCCACTCAACCATACAGTGTGTGTATGCACACACACCTGTATGTTTATGTGGCTGTATCTAATGAGAGAGTTTGTGTGTCAGACTTGAAGACAGCGTGGAACAAAGTGATGATTCCCATTTTCCCTCCCTTCACGGAAGAGATTAATGAAGCCTCCTTTCCGCCGACAGACAGTGAGTCTGATTAAAACGGACTTCGGCGTTCGACCCCTTAAAAAGATGCATCTCCCTCAGCGTCATGTGACTCAACTTTCAACTTAATAGTATGACTGTCATGTGATTAAATGGGGCTGAAGCTGCAGACGCTCAAGAAGAAAAAAAAAAACTGACAGTTAGCAGCTGAAAAGCAAAGACAGAGATGAGAGTGGAGCAGATGTACACAGAGAGAGTGATGAAAGACAGAGAGAGGAAGATAAAGTGAAGAAGAGCAAAGGAAAGACAGCATGAAGTCCGGGGTGAGAAAGGGAGGGAGGGATGGGATGTGAAGGCAGACAAGAAAGACAGAATTAGAGAGAGGCGAGAGATGTGGAGACAACAGGAATTGGGGCTGACCAACAGGGACCAGGGTTATCTGCAGTTTTCAGGGAATATGACTTCAACAACAAAACCGTGCTCACGGCGCAAGGAGCCGAGTGCACGTTGAGTGCATTTACAAAACCAACATTTACCAAACTGAAGCAACAAAGTGGAAAATCTGATCCGATTTCTGGCTGAACATGCAAATGAAGCACCAACCTTGACTACAAACTCTTCCCAAGGAAATCTATAATACTGCATATTTTTCCATCTATCAAAAGTGGATAAAAGTTTGTCGGACATATTTTTGGAGAGGCTGTGCAAGCTTCCAATGCTGGAGCGCGTCAAACCTCTGTATAGCTTACAAACATGGAAGACAAGCAGCCCATATAGTGCTGGTTACATACTGTGAAAGTTAGCCAACTAGCCTAACTAGCTTCTACTCAGGAAGTAGAATGTGCTAGCTGTGGTTCTTGAACCCTTCAGTTTGAACCTGGTGGTGGTAATGATATGTTTTAACCATGTCAAATAAACAAAATACTAATAGTAGGGCTTGGTACCAAAATCCGGTACTAAACCAGGCTAATGGCTATTAGCCAAGGGCTAATACCATCATAATATCATCAGTACTTCTTAACATTTTGTTTGTTTGGTGAAACAAAGCCAGTGAGTAGATTGTACAAACACTAGAGACGTTTTCATTTATTTCACAGCTTTAAAACAAAGATGAACTTTTCAGACTACGTCAGAATCTGCAAATACCCGACAGAGACAAGCGTGTGCCCACTCCTCACTTCTGAGTCTGATTGATCTGTGTTCCACCCTCATATGTAACCACCCTAAGCCATTTAAACACTACATGATGGATGGGATACAGCGCGTCTCTGTCACTCTCCTTCTCCTCTCTCCACTCTTCAATCAATCTTTTTTTTTTTCCTCTGTGGTGCCCTCGCTCTTAACATTCTTATACCCGTCCTCCTCCCTCTGTTGTTATGCGCTGATGTTTGTCTTTCTCTTTGTATTCATCTGTCTCAGTGTCTGTGTCTCCATTCTGCCTGCCTGCCTCTCTGTTTTCTTCATCTGACAGTCACAAAGAATAGCGGCTTTCTTGGCTCATGATTGGTGTAAAGGTACTGTACATGTGACAACATCTACACAGAAAACAATTTGCATATCATTTACATAATTTCTGCTTGTTAGTGGTTAGCATGAGGGCTTCAAAAGCCACATTATAGCTGGCACGCTGCATGCTTAACAGTATAATAATAAAGATAAATAATGACCTTATTTATATACCACTTGCCAAAATGAGGTTACAAATTGCCTCACAATTAAAAGTAATAAAAGACAAAGGGACAGATCAGTAAAGCAGAAAGGTCAATAAAGTAAAAGAGCAGTTAAGTCGTAATCATAATAAGGTTATGTAAGGTTAATTAACAAAACATGCGAGCAGAGGAGCTGAACTGAAGCTTTCATGAGGTCCAAAAGAAAAATCAATTCTAATGAGATATCAAATCTGCATTTTAACTTGGCTTCTCCATAAATGTTTGACAGCAGGTCACATAATGTTAGCTAACTGATTTACACTGGTAATGTCAAACTGAACTAATGTTGCGAGAAAAAGGAGAGAAAAATCAAGTCAGCTGTTGGTTTGACTTTGAGTGAGCGAACGACCTGCAGCAGGGCCGACTGCGGAAGACATAGCAGCCATCAAGATTAATAAAAACAGAATAGAAATGGGAACTGATAGGAAGAACTATTAAAAGTTAAGGGGAATAAAATATCTTGTGGTAAGAAGAGATTTGAAGGGTGATACTGACTGTGTGGGTCTAGGTTCTTCAGGCAAATCACTCCACAGCTTTGAAGCCCCTCATAACAAAAGCCCTCACTTACTTCCAGACTTTGGGATACAGGAAGAGCTATAAGGTGAAGTTCCTGCCTGCAGAGGATCTCACGCTACGTCTGGGCTCATAAGACATTAAAAGAAATGTAACTGGGGCCAGACCATGCATGAACTTAGAAGTAATCAGTGATTGCATATGATATGGAGTTATCACCCCAGTTGTGAACATCAGCAGCCGAGGTGAACCATGTGGTAAAAAAGGATTTTCATTGTGTCTTTATGTACAAGCCAGTGCAGAAATTTCATTAGAAAACTGCTGTGGGAACCTCGAGCAGAGCTAACGTACCGGTGGTCCTACAAAAAGACACGACTGCCGGATGAGTGTAACACTGTCATCACTCCACTTGAGATCGATCCCAACTAGAGCTGCAGAATTCTTGGGGATTTCGGCAGTAGTGTGAAGTCACATTTTGGAGGTGAATTACAGAACGACTGTCAACATTTGTTGAGTGGAAACGCTCACACACCACACAGTGTACAGTGCTAACATTAATTACCCGTCTCACACACACAACACACTGACTTGCGCAAGACACGACCGACGGTGGTTTTCCCCGTGGAACGCTCCAGAAAGGTTGGACAAAGATTTAAGAGAGGGACGGACAAACAATATGACTCACCACCGTGGGGACAGTGCAGCATGTCAGCCCCACCCTGTCCTAAATCCTCCTCCATTACAGACTGTGTGCGTATGTGTGTTCGTTCTATAAATATATCCCTGTCTGTCTGTATGTTTGATGTATTATGCGTGCATGTGGCTTTATGTAACAGAAGTATAGCTAGTCATTAGAGGTCTTTTGAGCGATATTCAGATGTTGCTGCCACGGTATTATCACAGCTTCACAAACAATGCACTGATCTCTGTGTGTGCGCTGATGTGTGTGCACCTGTATCTGTGTTTGCGATGCGGATGCGCCGGCAACTCATAAACAAGTTGTAAATTCAGAATCCAGCACCAACCTCTGTTTATTTTGCACCAATTAAAATTCCTCAGAGCAAATGAAAGCCTCAGAGTATATTGAACTTCAATAGTCTCACAGATGGCCCGATCTATCTTTGTCAAAATTTCCCATCAAAGGGAGGGGGGGATCCGTCTGCAATGAACAGATAAACTGGTCACAGATGAATACAAATACACAATATATATAATAAATCGACAGCAAGGCAGCTGCATGGAAATTGAATTCGCATAGAAAATGAATTTGCGGGGAGTATGAATTGAGCTGGCGAGCCTCATGCAATAGGAGAGACCCCTGTGATTCACTTTTTGTACCCAGGGGAGCTAGGCGGCTGTACAAGGGAAAACAGTGATTTAGAAAATGATTTGCTATTTACATGCAGAGGAGAGGGAGAAATGTGAAATGACTGGATGGATGCATGCACGGATGACTGCACAGAATTGATTCCCTAATCAGGGATGTAACCGTTGATTGAAAGTTCCAGGAGTTGCATCTGTGTTTAAACAAGACAGAGGCGGCATTCAAAACCGCCTACTATACTATCAATATACCAATTTTGCCAACATGTAGCGTGTAGCATTCAGTATAAAGACAAAAGAAACAGCTGCAGAAGGCCAAAAATACCCAGATGTTGTACTAATTCAGCAACAGCCTCCCGTGTGCATCAGATCAAGTCGAGCTCGCCTAATGTGTTCCACAATGCAAAGCGCTGGACCTGTCACAACAACCAGCCGCGCCAACAGTGGGAAGTTTCTTCCAATTTTCATCCGCTATTTGATCATGAAATACACTTCTGCGAATATTTGAGGCAAGAAATCCACTGTGTCAGATTTCGAAAACTGGCAGCTTTACGAAAACTGATTATAAATTGAAAATGTGCTCCAACATTTTTGGAGTTGAGAATCTAGACAAGTGCCTGTGGGGGTAGCTAATTAGCGAGCTGGCCAGTCACGCTCACAGAGCTCTTCCGCCACAGCCACACAGACCACTACAGCCAACACAGCAGACTTCATTCCAATCGACAATGGCAGACCAAAGTCAGTCCTACAACTGAAAGATATCTTCAATTTTTGTTTTACTGAACCAATACAGCTACTGCCAAGGTGGTAGTGTTCACAATATGTGCCCAAACCAACATGGTCATTAATACGAACAGAAATGCCATCAATCAACAAGTTTTATGAAAAGTCACCCAGTTTGATTGAAGCAAGGATAACAAGGATAAGGTTACACTTCTAAAGCAACGGAAATACAATGAGGTCTTGCTCATTTTGACTGTCTGGTCAAAATGTCATGACAATCCATGGAATAGTTATATGAATAGTTGGATTTCAGTCTGGACCAAAGTGGTGGACTGACCAACTGGCAGTGATTGCCTTACAGAAGGTAGGAATGTACTGTATCTACAGCCAAACGCTCGGTCAGACAGGGAAAAAAGAATTGAGAAAAATGTGAGAAGGGAAGGGAGTTTGGAAGGGATTTTCTAGTAAAAGAGCTTCTTCCAAAGAAACACAAACCTCAAGAATGCCTCCATGGAACAATGAAAGGAAGGACAGTCGGACAAAGGTGAGGAGGAAAAGAGTAAAAAGACTCACGGCTAGAGAAACAATAGAAAGAGTGAAAGATAAAAGATGGCACCAACAAGGTCTCTTGTAGCAAATGATAAACAGCAGAAGGAGTCAACAGATGGAGACAAGGGAAAGGGGCGTTTTTCAAAACAGCAGCACATGGTGAAGTCTGTTCCAACACTGCGTTCATCCAAAAGAGCACAAGACTCAGATGAGAGAAGTCTGGTCCAACAGAAAGTCAAAACCAGTCACTCTGATCCAGAGCAGCAACACACCCAATCCCACGACGCAGCCACTGGCAGGGAAACTCAGTGTGTGAGTGCGTTTGTGTTGCCTCTCTCAAATCTCTCTGCCTCTATGTGCCTGTCACTCTCTGTGTGTTGCAAAGTTCCTTGACGATGTTTGTGTTTTTTTATGTTATTTATTCATGTGCGTCTCTGAAACTTGTGCAGCGTGAGGTTGTTTTGGGTTCGTCCCTCTTGGTCTGGATCTTCATCTCCTTCCTGCGTGTCTGTCTACAGACTTTTGTAAGCAAAAGTCGTGTTCTGTCTCTGTTGAAGCCTCTGAGAACGCTCGACCGCAACAAATGAACCTCAGCAAAACTGAAGCCTCTGAAAACGAGGCTATAAATTGACCGCTTTTGATGAGTGGTCAAACACGGCTTAGAGAGAAACACAAAGCATTACAGTGTTGTTTCTCTAATAGCCTTTGTCTTAGATGGGGGAGTGATGGAGGGTCTCTGCATGTTCACAGCAGTTTTGTGTTGAGACTAGAGACTCTTTGGAGAGTGCAAGTAAAATTCATCTGGAATATGGTCAAAATGAATACTTGCTGATATTAACTGTAAGCAATGTAGAGTATGAACACTGAGTCTGTTGCAGATTTAAAAAAGCCCAGTATTAGTACACTGGTATGCTCCACACTAAAGCAATTCAAAAGTCTCATTATGCCGTGAAGCTTTCAAAGTATTTCAACACGGCGATCTGCTCGTTAGTGGTGCTGTAAGTAAATCGTTTGGTGTCTGCACATTTGCAAGTACTGTCTTCTGCTTGTACTTAATATTCTTTTTGGAGTTCCCCTAACTTGACAAAGGCACACGTACAGTTGAACAATAGTCTGCAATACCCTTGACATATACAACTCACATGTACACACAATGATCTCCTTGTTGAGATCCTGTAAGGACTCTCCACTGACATTACATAAATCACGCAAAAATCTGAAATACACACACAGTCGTGTTTCCATCACTTCAGAGGACATTACAGGGACTTGAATTCATTTTCTGGAGACTTACCCGAACCATAACCCAAGTCCTCACCCTCAAATTTAATGATTTATGTTATTGGGACTTGCATTTTGTCCCTATAAGGAAGGCTAATCTCCACAATGTGACTGTGAAAACAGATTTAACAGCATGATTAATACACATCCACACACACCCACACAGAATATGCTAGAAGATTCCAAGGAAAATCTTGCAGGCACACACAGTCTTTTCTTTTTTGCAACTTTTATCATCTGATCGCACTAGGAAGTACTAATTGACAGGCCTTACTGCTTAAAGATAGGATTTTGTATCCAATAAGCCGGGCCACATCCCAGTGTAGTCGGGGTCACGCTGTGATGGGACGCAGGGGAAATGTGGATAGCAGCATACTGAAATCTGCACAAATCAGTGGATGTATGAGCAAAGGCACTTTAGAGAAAGTGCACTGCGTTATAGAAAACAAGCTTTTGCAGTCCTCATTCAATACGATAACGTACCTGGAGGAGGCCCGAGCACTAGCCCTGGCAAAAAACAAGGACCATGAAACAATTCAGTGCTGCCGTGCACCTGCACTTTGCTGCAGCTTTTGGTAGACTATAGTCAGCTCTATTCACTGTGTTTTCAATTGTTGGCAAGGACTGAGAGAAGACAGAAAGAAAGTGGGCGTTGGGAGATTGCCACCGAAACACTGTTCACACAACAGAAAAAGATTTTAATGAATGATTTTTGTGAAACATGCCTTTTACCCATCCTCAACAATTTTTAAGTACCGATGCATCTTTCCGCCCACAACTTTCTCAAGTAATTAGTTTGCAGTTCTGAAAGTTTAGCTAAAGTTTTTTTTTTTTAAGTTTTTACAGACTGTCAGGTGGCAGATTGGGAGGAAGTTCAGATGTGGAAAGATTTCTAGACTTTGGCTGAATGTCTGCTAACGTCTGTGTAAGGATGCATATGAGTGTGCAGGTTTATGCTGGTACCTCTATCTGCAGCGTGGTGATCTCTCCCTCCAACCTTTTCTTGAGCGGTACCTCCTTCTTCTTCAGGTCTATCTGTCTCTCCTCCTCGACAATTGCTAACTGTAGGTCTCTCATCTTCTTCTCCAGGGTCTCCAGCGCCATGGTGCCCTTAGTAATGGCTGACTCCTGGAGGTTCACCTTTTCATTGTAGTTGAATAACACTTCTTCATGCTCCAGGAGCTGAATGCCACTGTAGGGCACACACACACAACAAAGCACAAACATTATTTGACATGTGCTGCATAGATCCTCCGCTTGAATTCAGGCAACATTGGCAAGCTCCAAATTCTCCGTACAGGAAATTGCGGCGCTGTATGGCTGTTTCTCGATTCTTGTGTATTTCCAGAAGGGCCGTCTCCTGGAGGTTTATCATTTGCGTGAGCTTCATCAGCTCCAGTTTGTTGTCCTCACACTCCTGAGTGGTCTGACGGTGTTTCCAGGCAACCTAGATGAGAAAAAAAGAAAAAGAAGAAACTAAAGTGTGAAATATGAGGACCTTTAGTCTTGATTTAGGAATATATTTGAACTTCTGACTGAACTTAAACTACACACACAGCTCACAGAAAAACAGTTCATCGAAAAACAAATGTACAAACAAATCATACACTTGTTCAGCTTAGTTCTGAAAAAAGCACTTTTGAACAACACAAACATTTGTCAGGCGTATGTTTTTTCTTTTTAGTGCAAAGGAATGCGTCCACTTGAAAGTGTGAGACAATGGAGGCAACTTATACACACCACAAAAGTTCACAAACTCCTGTAAACTGTGAACTATGTGTTACTGCTCAAGTGTCTGAAACTAGCCAGAATATTTGAGCTCACTCAAAATAACACAACAGCACTTTTGACTCCGTATCTCTGTTCAAGTCCGGGCTGGATCATGTTATTCTTTCTAATAGTTTTAGTCTGTTTATAAGTAAACTATTACATTTCTAATGCAGGCTCATGATCCACAGTGTGTTTTGACTGGTCTCATCCCTGTGTTTGTGTGTGTGTCTGGACCTTAGAGATGTCATTTCGCAGTTTGTCCCTCATTTTGGAGCTATTGGAGATCTTCATGTGAGCCTTTGTGAGTGATCTGGAGAGAAAAATACCAGAGATATGATGAAGACAACTAATAAACGCACTGGTCAGGAAAAACAACAGTGACAACAACGCAGTCTTAACAAACTGAACCTTATAACCTTTACAAAGACAGCAGCTGTGCAATGATATTACAGTACTTTATAATTGGTGTCTATGCTCATTTCTGCATTAGCATTTATTGTAGTAATGCCAACATAAATGACCCTGAACCCTCCCTCTACAAAGCACACCTGTCTTTGTTGATGACAATGGTACGTTGGATCTCCATCTCATTTGCCTGCACCTTCATCTGCTCCGTCAGCTCTGTGATTGTCTGCGAGGCGATCTGCTTCAGGTTGACGTACTTATTCTTCTCTTCAATAATCATGTGGCACATCTTACAATACTGTGATACTCTAAGTGGGGAAATACTGATTAGCAATGAGGTCATTCTTGATCTGGACAGGAGTCTTTTTCATGACATTTTATCAACATCTCTCATGTGGGCTTACAGTTTAAGTGTGCTTGAAAAATGGCCATAATCATCGTTGCTTAATTTTCAAATCACTTAACACCAAAATGTTCACATATAAACTACAGTACGGTAAGCATGGTAAAAGTCATATTCATGTTCATCACAAAGGATCCATGAATCAAAAACACAGTCTAATTCAGTGACACGTGAAATTTCAATTGACATTCGTATAAGACATGAAAGTTCTGAACGATTGCTAAACATTAAAACTGTTTTGGTATTACAGGTACAGAGAGAGGATGCACAATATTGAATTATCATGCCCTGTTTTTGCTTGACAGAAGCATTTTTCAGAGCAGACTCTGTGTCAATTGCAACCAACTCAGACTGTCGCCTGCGGTTGTGACCTTATTGAATGCATTGCAGGAGTCTGCTGTTGTACTGGGTGGTGCCATTAGTCTGCATCTGAACACTGAAGTATGACCAATTAGTAAGTTATGGTTTTCTAACCCTGACAACATGTGCAGATGTCTGAATTAATTGTGATCCCAGCTCTTACACAGATCAGAGGAGCCAAACAAATAACCAGGGAATCAATTATCACATCAATACATGTATAGAGGAATTCATGCTCCCCACACTGATGGCTAAGACTATGAATACATACTATACATGAACTAACTGACCCTGGATGCAGGCATGTCAGTCCTGCTGCTGCATGTAATACAAAAAGCAGTCTGTGAGGTATTTGTATTTTTTAACAGCAAGTCTACATATTTTCTATTTTAGGTTTTTTTTTGTTACTTGTGAGTATGTATATACATATATTTCTAACACCAAAATGACAATGAGGTGATTATGCTTCCCCTAACACTACCTACGAACAGCTTTGTAGCTTCTCTGTCGCCCAAATCCTCTTTATCATGACACACACCTTCGCATTTAATGAAAGGTAGCTGACAAGGAAATGAGAAGAGAAAACAGCAGTGACACCTGCGCTGTAGCATGGTATTCAGCTTGTTGTGGTCTGTGATGATCAGGTCTTTTTCTAGCAGCTCCTGCTGGATGTGCTGGTTCAGCTGCTGCGGATGGAGTTACACAGGTAAAACTACAGTATCATCACTTCTATGTATGTGTGTGTGTGTGTGTGTGTGTGTGTGTGTGTGTGTGTGTGTGTGTATACGCGTGCTCACTAACATCAACCTTCAATCAGATTTGTGGGCGCACATTTTTTCAATACTGTAGCAGCTTCTTTTCTGACACTCTGAATAAATAAAAAGGAGACAATAAATAAATTAGCTGATCTTGCAGGCCTGGTTTAGTGTACAGATTTTAAGGAGCTTGATGTTTAGATTCCTTTAGAGCATTTTTAGGAAATTAATCGATTAATTTCGGAGTCTGTCATTGTTGATTTGGGTTTTCATTACTGACTAATCAGGTAGAGGACACCATGAAATTGTAGTCACAAGTGATACGGAGCCCAGAACTATGAATGAAAGCCATGAAAGCCGTTGTAGCGACAGTAATATTGTTAGGGCTGTAAAGCATTCGTCGAAACTGTGTTTTTGTCATTTTTGGTTGCTTTCCTGTCACATTAACATCAAATGTGCCCAAAATATAAACCTACTTCAGTTCCGCTTTGATGTTTTAGACACATTTATGTGTAAAATATGCAAGTCTATGCCTGCATAAGTTATTAAATGCACTAATGATGACATCAGAACCTATCATAAATGTACCTTTGTGTGTATGTGTGGGTGTGGGTGTGTTTGTATTGAACCTCAGCCCTGATCCGTTCACGGTGCTTCTGGCCCCTCTCCTCAGCTTTGATCTGTGTCAGACATCTGAGGTTATGGAGTTCTTCTCTGAGGCAGTTGGACTCCCTCAGCAGCCCCTCAATCATCCCATACTGCTGCTTCTTCTGGCTCTCCTCCTCAGCTGCTGATAGCTGGTTAAGAGCACCGTTTAGCGCCATTTTCAGTTGAAAAATCTTCTAATCACAATTTGACTTCAATTAAAGGGTGACAGCAGAATGGGACAAAGTGGACTAAAAGTCCCTTAATACGAGGAAGATGGATAGAGGATGGATATTGAAACCTTTCTGTGCAGAACTTTCCCCTAAGCGGCCATTTAAATTTTGTCTAACTGTGTGACATTGGATAAGAAAATAATGAAGTGGGAACTCTCATTTTGCCTTCAAAATGTAAAATATCGAAAGAACTTCAACATTAAAAGGGCATTTCTTTAAAAATGATACACCTCAAATCGGAAAAAAAAAATTCTGAGTCTTAAAACGAAGACAAAACTGAACAAACAATCAACACTTTATCAGTTTCAACAAAAACAAACAAACAAAAAAAAAGGAATTACAGGCTCCACAAAGACAGATTTGTGACCGTTTACAGTTGCGAATGGTCTCGTGTCCACCCACACACATTGTTCCCACCTGTTTTTCAAAGCTGGCTTTAAGTGCATCCACCTCTTTCTGAAGCTCCATCCTCTGCTGAATAATGGCCTCTTTATTGGGAACAGCATCTAACTGGAAAGTCAAGTCAGAAGTCAAAATAAAAAAAAAACCTGTTAGAGTACAAACAAATCTTCTATCTGCTATAAGACAATCCTGAATGTTTGTTAAAAGCTATGACAATGTACTAGCATGTATTTCCTCGGTTGCAGCCCATTAAAAGGAAAGACCACGAGGATCCAGTACAAAACTACCAAACTTCAGATCAAATTCAGTCCGTGCATATTCAAATGCACATTAAACACTGACTGCAAAATAATTAATACTATATATCAGAGTTTCCCTGAGGTCTCTCTGATAGTCGTTGGCTCCAGTGACACAGAGTATTCACAGAAACTCATAAAAAATGAATGCCTTTAGGCGCTGGGTTTGCCCCTCTCTGCAGGGTTGCCAGGCCTTGTGTTCAGTTGTATGAGCTGCACCACTCCATGCTGTATTTAAAAATTGTGACTCCCTAGAAGCTGAATTACATTAAATCAGTCGGTTGAGGAGATTTAAAGAGGACAATGCAATACCACAATTTTTTTATCAGCTACATACATGAAGCACAAAACACTATTTCAAGTTCTTACTAGGCCTCATGCTGTGTAAAGTTTAGAGCACAATATCATCAATCACATCCTATTTGAGATAAATGTGATGCATTTTTGTGGCAAACCAACAGTGTCATATCCTCATCCAAACAGTCGAATTAATTATGAGAAGCTGTTCCTCTGAGAGTCGTTAGTGATTGGCAGATGAATGGAAATGAATGAATCGTATTGTACAACTGCTTTTGTTTTCAATATTTCCTCAATGTGTGAATTCTCTGGTGTGTCATAGTGATTTCCTTTCATACTGTTATGTGCGTATGAGATGTGCTGACACATTTCCCATGACTCTCCCTCTCTTCTTCTTCTCTCCATTTTTCTCTTTAAAAACTGTCACAATCAGTAAAATTGCAGGAAGCTGAAGAGTAAAAAAAAAAAGCTTCTGGTGTAACCCGGATTCAAGATTTCATGTGATGATTACTGTCACCATGACATTTACACTCGAATGTTCCCACACCTGTGTTTGGGTCTGGAAAATGTTCCTAACCAATTGCCAAGACCAGTAAAAATAGTGTCACAAATCATGAGGAGGACATGTTTTACCATTGTGAAGTTTACTGATAAACTCATGTGTTTCCAAGCTGCAATTAAGAGTTCCTACATGTACAAAAAGTTTTACATCATGCCAATGCATTTTCAGGAGAAAACAATTTTCTCGTCACCTGAGCCTTTAACTGATTGTGGACAGACTGTGTGTGTTTAAGCTGCTCAGTGGCTGTGGTCAATGCACGCTCCATCCTCCTGAGGGCTTTCTCCTGCCTGAGGAGAAACAGAGGTGCCTTTTAAATACTTCATCATCATCACCATCAAAATCATAACGCTACAAAAAATCAAGAAACTCAAACTTAAGCTCATTATATGTAGATTCCTGTTAAATATGCAGTTTTTTTATGCAGGTTGAAGAAATGCTCTTGGCTTCTTTTATCAAACTTTACATTGAACTGTTTGATCCACTGTGTGAGATTTTAATCAGCTCTGTCAAATATATCTAAAAGAAGAGCAACAAGCAGCCAAAGCTACAAGCTCTGATTGAATATCTCTAAAGAACACATATTTCTTGTATATATTTGGTGTACAGTGCAAAAATACCCTTGCATACAGTGTGGACTGATATGAGGAGACTCATTTGAATGCGTGACAGAGCTCAGTTTGACATCAGTCTGTACCTATTTTTCTCCTTGAGCTGCACAGAGAGACTCTCATGCAGGTACTTTCTGTCACACATGATGTTGTGCAGCTTCATTTCCAGGATACCTCTGGTGATAAAAAACATGATGACACGCGTGAAAACACACAGCAAAGGCCTCTCTTCTATCTATCACATTTCTTCTTGCAATGCCCTCACCATAGTGTTCACTTTTGACTGTATTAACAACTTGTACCTGTGCCCCGTTATTTCGGCCACCTCCTCCTTCTTGACCTCCTGCTCTTTTAGCAGCTGTCTGCACTCCCTCTGACTGGCCTCTACTTGGGCCCGGACACCCTCCAGCTCCTCAGCCAACTCCTTCTTCTTCAATCTGAGAGAGCAGTTCTGCTGCTCCACCTCCTCCACTTGCTCCTCCATTCCTGAAATCTCCGCACTGAGTGCTTCTATCTTCTTCATTGCAGCTCTAATACGTTAGGAAGGATGAATTTTAAAATCATCAGAAAAGACAAATGGTAAGTATAAGACCAAGAGAAGAGTATCAGTTTATTACTCCTCACTTGCACGGCAAGAGTGCATATCTTATGAAATAACAGCATGTGTATCCATATTTTACATACACCCCCCAGTACGCCTCAGCTTTGTGAATTTCAAATTACAAGCCATAGCTCACGTGGCTCATACAGACAGCTCCACTGCATCACTTGCAAGCCAAATATTAATTTGAAATAAACATAAAAGAGACTGCAGTGAAGCGGCAAGTGGAACAATTCTCTAGTGATGAAGGGGCTTGTGACTGTAGCTGCACTTAAAACAAAAATGAATGATGTTTGATGCATGTTTGCCATATTTAGTCAATTAAATTAGAAGGACTGACACCTTTAAATTCTTGAGAAGAATTTGACTGTTGCGCTGAGCTTCATTTGGACTAAATTATTACTTTCCACAGAATCTACTGCATCAAAAGGAGTGTGGCTGGGAAGATGTGACAGAGAGGAAACTGAACAACAAGTATAAGCCTGGAAAATTATGCTTTTTTTTCCCTGCTCCATATCAGGTCTGATCAAAAGTTTACACTGAGTAAAAACAATTAGCAGCATGTGTTCTTTCTATTATGAAAACTACAGTATAGTTCATCCAGTTAAATCCAGCTCTTGCTTGTATTGGAGATCAAGGTAATGGAAGCAGAGAGATTACAGAGGGATTCGAGCCAACTGACAGACGGATGGTACGAATCCGGCAGCAACTTTTTCTGTCCCCCTTTCTTCTCAGTGTGGTCTAACTGAAGCATCCTAACTGGCTCATTTGTATTCCTGATGTCTGAAACATTAACTTTCCTGTCCTTCCCCAATAAGAAATATAAGCAGGTTCAATGTACTTACTCCCTCTTAGAGCGTTTCCTTTTGGTCTCCTTTAGAATCTGGTCAGGTATGCTGATGAGCTGATCTTTCTCAGCCTTGTTACAACACACAAACACATGAACACACACGCACACACACACACAAATGTATGAAGGCAGATGATTTGTTATTCTATTGATGGTGTGCTGTAAGCTATGCTCACTCACACATGCTCTCACACGCAGACCTCTTTGAGCTCTATGATCCTCTTCCTGTCTCCCAGCTCTTTCTGTTCTTTCAATATCTGCGTTTCATGGGTTTCCACATCTTCCATCAGCCTCCTGCGTGGGGAGCGAGGGTAAGAAACACACGAAAAGTCTGCTTATTATCTGAGCAATTTTGATGAACAGATCAGCCGCACTCCCTCCAATTACAAGGATAATAAGAGCACAGCGAATGAAGCTGAACAGGAGCGCGACAAGGAAAAGTCCTGAGGACACAGGGTGCGCCAATCTGCAGGGTAATGTGAGAAGACTGCATGTGCCCACTGGACAACATAAAATACCTGACTTCCAGTTGTCTCTGGGCAACCTCTCTCCTCAGATCCTCATATGTGTCCAGCGGGGCCGTTGTTCTGCTCTCCAGCTCCTTGAGGACCAACCAGCAGCATGAACATGAGATCACATATCAAGAATATGTAGGGTGGAATTTAATTGCACTCAGGCTGCACAGGCAAAACACTACTGTTTGACTGTACCTGTCAGAGTCATTTCCGACAGTCTTTGTTTTGTTTCACATGGATTTGTTTGTTGACAGTCGTAAACACCTTTTTGTCCCAAAAAGTCTTCTGTTGTTTCAGTGGTGAAACATTTTTTTTAGAGCTATAGCTAGTTCTAGTTTGATGCTCAAGATTTAATGATCATTTGCATTCATTTTCATACATTTTCTGCACATCAAAGGCATTCTTGACAAATGTTGGATTACGCTGAGTCAATTTTGCAAGTGTGAGTGTGAACGTAAACAACTGCAACTAAACCAGCCGCTGTCAATCCAACTTGATACCCTTGTGCTCTCAAGCAAGTTTGTGGCTTTCCTCCAGTGCCCATCTACTGTACATACAGCAGAAACAATTAGAGCTGTATATGAGGGCTCCGGGATGAAACGCATAGCTTATTAATCACGTTTGACAAGTGTGTATGTGTGTTTATGTGTGACAGAGAGAGAAGAATGCAAACTCCCCCCCGGGGCCTTTGAGTGTTTCATTAGAGTTAATATCTCACTTGATGCTGAAGGTCCAATGGGAAAAGGACTCATAAAAGGCTCTTTTACACATACTCTCCATTACAACGGAATAAATTGTGAAAGTGCTGTGCCTGGCAGTGAAATGCTTTTTGTCCGTACTGTGCAATATTGCCACTCCATGATTCATGTTGAGCAGTCAAAATGCTGCGACTGTTTAACTGCAGTATCGGCTACCTATAGAGTCGCAAGCAGGGATGTAAATTCCCTTTTCAAAGCTCACTTTCAATGCAACACAACTCAAATACGCATTGGCATCTCCAGGATAAATTGATTAGATTGTGGCCATTGGTTGTGATTCAGGTTCATTTCTTCAAATCAGTTTTATTTGGTCTATTGAATGTCACCAATGAGCCACATTGACTTATGGGTACTATAGTTTTTACATGCAAAGGAAGTGATACCAGCCAGAGGCATGGAGGCAGAACTACATTATATTTGGAATGTTTTGTTCTTGCAATCATTAATTAAACGGCAGATGCATAATTGAACCCCAAAAGTATCCATGATCCAGAAGTTAATTAGAGCTGAATTTATTAAAGAAGTTCTACAAAGCTCAAACTCTAACCTTCCTTTGCCATTAGCAGCACAGGCAACAGAATTTTGATTAAGTCTGATGACTGGAAAATTGATAATGCGATACTCTTTGAGACTACCCTAAGGGTCTTATGTTCATATTCTCTTATTTTCTCCAAAACAATTGCTGAAATTTTTAGTGCCAATGATTAAACAGCTATTGTAGATTTTCATGAACGTTCCAAGCATTGGAAATTCTCAAACTGCATTACACTGGAATTATTTCTGACAGGCTAAATCCTGAAAATAATATGGTTTGAATACGCCCTACAGCATGATATGGTACATACTGACTCTACTATTCTAATATCATGCAAATGAGTGAATGCTCCTATTGTTACTGTAAATTTGTTCTGTTCTAGTCAAATGTTTTACTCCCTTTGTTATGTGTTTGTTCACTTAACTTCATGGATGATTACCAGTCTTTACTAACTTAATTCCCTGCTTATAAAGTCTCATATGAGTCGTATGCTGTGCTCTTGTCTGAACAGGAGATTGCAGTATAAAATATTTTAGCGTCACATTGATTCAAAATCGCTCCAAAAAGAGCTAATGGCAAGTCTTCATATTGAGGGATTAAGCTTGGATGGGGGCTTAAAGTAAAACTCATATTATCCTCTCTGAAGACTGCTGTTGCAGTCGTAATCCACTTCTCAGAAACTACAGTACACCTGGATGGTGCAATGATGAACTTACAGGAGGTATCGGCTGAATCTTGTTCTCTCTCTCCAGATACTGCTTCTCTTCCCAGAGACTGCATATAAGGTGAGAGGAGGAGAGGAGAGGAAGAGAGGAGAGGAGAGGAGGAGAGGAGAGGAGGAGAGGAGAGGAAAGGAGAGGACATTTTCAAAAGAAAACCAAGTGAATTTGTTATCACAAGTCAACAACATGTTTCAGTTCCTGGTTCGACAGAAAGAGGAATGCAATGAGAGGAACAGACATTTACATTTTTTAAAAATAGACTCGTGCAGTTTCTAATCAACCAAAACTACATTCTTCTTACTTGAAAGAGAAAACACCTTAAAACAAGCAATGCAGAGTCCACATTCTTAAAAGTTTTGAACAAATCGCAATGAAAACATTCTACTATTAGTGATTGAATAAAAAAGCCTATGCGGGATACCGTAGACCCACATAATATATGAAAGGACCATACACATACAAGCTTTCACATACTTAAAGAATTGGAAATAAAGCACCCAACACAGTATATGTGTGCATATAAAAGCATTATTTCTATGAATTTTTCATTGCCCTGTGGCAGACGCTTTTTGAGCAGTTGATTAAAGTTTGCATGAAATAATTTGAAGTCAGCTCTGTCATTGTGAAAAACCTTACAATGGCACGTAGCGTACAGCTCCACATTTCACAAAGTAAATGATATTAATCTTCCTGACAAGTTGATATATTGGATATTAACTGTTATAAAGAGAAAACTGCGTGAATGCTAAAATATGTGACTGGAAAAAGTGCTGAACTCCTGTGTATCTGTTTGGCTAAAGATAAAAGGACGCAAAGATTTTATAAGGCATATTTGCATGGTGAGCATCTGCTTGTCATATGCAGACCGCTAGCCATTTGGACAAGAGAGGAGAGGGGGGGGAGAACAGAAGAAAAGTCAGGAAGAGGGGATGAGATTAGGCCAGAGGGGATGAAAGAAAGGGCAGAAAGAGAAGGAGAAACAGAGGTAATGAGAAGACATGAGAGCTCACTACCAAAAGCTGTCACAAATAATACACACACTCAGTGTCTAATACTGTCTATTACTGCATCCTCTGAGGATGCTCTGTAAGTGGTTTTCATTTAATATTTCAATTACCGCTGTTCCTCCAACTCTCTGCCCCAGTGTGTGTGCTCTGCACTAAAAGTCACTGGATCTTACAGATCATGCCTTTGCAATACAGTGGTGAGTTTACATGCTGCGAGTGGTTTCATTTTGCTGAGGTAATCCAGGGTCAAATGCAGTGCAGGTATGACAAGAAAAGAGCTGAAAATGATATTGTGCTGCTGAGTAAACAAGTTTCGTTCACTTATTTTTCAGACCTTGCTCTGTTTGGACCTTTACAAATCCCCTTCAACCCCCTTCATACTCATTCATATTTTCACCTAAAAACGTCATTCACATTTAATGATTCACCATTAACTACACCGATAATAAAAATTTAAGACATTATTACCTGTTTTTATTACAGTTACAGTTTTTGCACCTGCATTTTTTGCAAAGAAAGCACACTTTCTTCAGAAAAGTTTTCTAGCTTTGCTTTTTTCTTGTCAATTACTGGTCATTTTCACTTTTTCAGGGCTCTAAAAATGATACAATCTAAGAGGGGAAAATTGCTCTAGTTGAACAGGCCATAACTCTAAATCATATGCAACTTGTTACGAGGGGTCACAAGTACACATCGCTGTTTTCAACGGTCATAAGCCAAAATGTTTAGGAACCACTGGTGTATGTTATCATGTTGCTTAGCAATGTTCTAATACACTCCCTTTGGCCCTTAAAAAGTTGGGTTTGTGTACAGAAAAGAGGGAGATACTGGAGTGAGTGCGTGCGTGATTTTCCATTTCTGTGGGTGTGTTTGACCTTTGGATACACTGATAGACGTTTGAGTGAGTTGGGGGAAGGAAAAGAGAAACCTGCCACAGAAAAGGGGAAAATGAAAAGAGTCTCACAGGAGTGAAAGGAAAAGGTTAGAGGAGAGGAACAGAAACGACTACAGGACCGACATCTAAAAAAACTAACCAGTGCAGAGAGCTCAGACAAGTAAACATGTTACATTCAGAGCCAACGTAAAAATCCACTTAAACCTGGTATTTGTATAATGAAATGCTTACATCAACTCTTCCTCTCTGACATAAATCTTTGAATGCAATGGCCATAAAATTCAGCCCAAACACACACACACACACACACACACACACACACACACATACATGCAGAATACCAATACAATTTGTGTGTGTTTATATCTTACACTCTTTCACCTTCACCTCCCTGAAAAGTCAATGAAAACTGGTGAAGATGCTGCCTCTTGTAGCTCACCTCAGTGTTTGGTCCCTAGTGACTGTGTGTGTGTGTGTGTGTGTGTGTGTGTTTGCGTGCGTGTGTGTGCACCTGTCCATGCATGCCTATGCTCTCCTACTGTACACAACTTCTCTCTTCATCACTGCAGTTTCACTTCAGTGTTTTGTCCTTACTCTCCCTAGTCTCTTGGGTTCCTATCAGTGGTGTGAAGTTCATCTGTGTGTGTGTTTGTGTGTGTGTACAACTGCACAACGACTGCCTGAGATTAAGGTTGCGTAAGAAAACTGAGCAAGGTTTGTAATATGTATCTTTTCTTGAATCGAGGCTCATTTTCATGATGTAGCATGAGCGACTGCAGTAATATCCCATGTTTATGTACAGCTCACCTTTTCAGTTTGTGCTGTGTCTTGTACTCTGTGTCCTCAGCAGCTTTCAGTTCATTGTATGCCTGGAGGAGCTGCTGCCTCAGTTCATTGACCTCACTTTCAGGCTCCTCAGAGGTGCTCTGCTCCTCTCTTCTCTCCACCTCGGCCTGCAGCCTCTCCAGCTCAGCACGATACCTCTTTGCCTTTTCCAAAAGCTGAATCTCAGAATCCTGGCTACTGTTGGAAGAAAGAAAATGGCATAAGCACATGGTATGCAGTATATGGATACTATTTACTCACTGCTGGGTACATTTAATGCCTGCTAAAACACTGTCTGACTCCACTCTGTTTTTATCCTCTAAAGTTACATCACAAGTATAAGATGACTAACATAAGTAGATTAGTGCTTAATCTTTACTTTCATTTGGCCATTAAAATCTAAATATTAGCTCAAGTTTCTATCGTTTCTTTCCACATGAAACATGACAGTACCCTCTGCTTTTCAGGCAATGCAAAGCCAGTAACTATACGGTAATGCATATATAAATGTTAGTTAAATAGAAATAATATATACAGCCTTAATTCTTATCTGAATCCAATGTTTCGCTGCGGTAAAACTGCATGTAAACATACAGTCGCTGCTGATTTTCATGATATATTCTGAGTGCTGAGCCAATTAAATTCAATGTGCACACTTTGTTTTCACAAGAAATTACTCAAAGATTTGTTCTTTATAAAAGAAATTGGGGTCTCAAAAGTTAATTTCACTATTATTTGCCTTGGTGGTGTTTTTAAGAACCAGTTCAGGTTTGGGGAAAGCTTAAAAGGAAGTATGTTTTCGACTGATAGGTGTCTCAGCCTATTACAGTCAGTTATAGTGGATGTACTTTGTTAATGTTGCCTCAGCTACATCTTTGCCTCCACCTCTTTGCTCAAATTACAATTTCTGGCCCCACTATGTGAGTGAGAAGCAACTCCAATACAGTCTTCAAAAATGTCTCTTCAGAAGGCAGCAGCTGATGTCACAAATGCTTCTTCTATATTTTTTCACCAGTATATAAGAGCAGCACAACTACATCTGATAAGGAGTTAAAGTCTTTTTCAAGGACACTTCAACTGGATGGATTCTGGCTGTCATGAGAATTGAGCGTCTCTTCTCTTCTCAGCATTTTGCAGTCACAGTGCAGCTCCAAAATATGACATGACACAAACACGACGGTGACAAATGAACTTTTGTTTCGACAAGAAAACATACCTCTTCAGAGTATTGTGGAGACGCCTGTAGCTGGTTTTCAGTTTGGCCACTTTGGTCGGGCTGATTTTGCCCAATGACAACAACTGAGGAGCAAGAAAACAGAAATATAACCAATCATATGGATGTGAAAAAACAGTTTGTATAGAAGGATTTGCAAGTAGTTCCCATTATAATTAAATATTTATTGTCTGTAGCAAGGCTTAAGTGTGTAACCAACATTTCCAAACTCCTGTCAGCAAATGACTGGGGTTTCCTGTGTCAATCATCCACACCTGAGCAGTCTTACACAGCAGTTCTAAACTGTATTCAGCTAAGTGGGCTACAGGTCCTTCTGTGCCAGCTCAGGCTGCACTATTTCAAAGTCTTTGAACTGACCCAGGGCTGTCTGTATAAAAGCTAAGGTATGAATTGTATATCACATTCTGTGGAAATCTCTTGTTGCCATTTTTCCAGAGAGAATAACTACATACATTTCTGATCAGTAAGCAGTTTCACAATAGTTTTGAGTGACAATATTAAGTTTAAGGAAAGGAAGAGGAAGAAAACTAAATCACTAGAGACCCTAAAAGAGTTTCAAACGTCATAATAGTCAGAATGATTTTGACAAAAATGGCTTGGTCTCTGTGGTAATAAGCTTGAACTAAGTGCTTTTATATTTGTCTGGACTCGCTAACACAAAGAGTGATCAACCACAACAAAGCCCAACTCCCTGATGTCTGTAAAGAGGATTTAACTAAAGTTGGGCTGAGTAAACCTTTACCAACACAGCAGTTATCGCAGTATCAGAACACCTTATTACAATCAGGATAAAATAACAAAACCCCAAATATCTGCAACCTCAAAATGGGAGGAGAAATGATTGAAAATGGCCCACATATACTGTAATGATTACAGTGAGACTACAGTTACCATTAGTCCTTAATGATTGAAAACAAAAGTTACGCAGCTGTGAAGACAAAACACAAAGCGCTGTAAAGAAAAAGATATCAGGTCACAGCACTGCAAAAAGGGAAAGTTATCACTAAGAGTTGTTGATAAATTTCTGTCTGTGGCAAGGCACTTCAGTGAGTGGAACAGTGATGGAAACAGAAGACAGGTGTTGGTCCTGTCTTATCTTCAGAGCCAGGTTGGTATAGTGGGAAGTAATGAAGGATAGCCTTGTCTGTATCAAAGAGCTGCAGAACTGAGGATATCTCAGGTCAGACTGTGTAAAGGCAATGAACACACACACACACACACACACACACACACACACACACACACACACACACACACACACACACACACACACAGACTGATAACTCCACCCAACTTCAAACATTAGTGATAGCCGATTATGTTTTTAGATTTATTCCATTATATTGTTTATCTGGCTATTGTCAAATGTGCTCGCAAGTACCCGACCACGTTCCAAGGGCTGAAAGGACAGAGATATGAATGTTGTGAATGATGCAGATTAGGGCTCTTGTTAATATGATTTATTCTGATGTTTTTCATTCGGTTTGCATTAGCAGTCACCCAAAGTCACATCACTAAAAGGAAAAACACCTGACTAGTGTTACAGGATCTGACTTGAAAACATCAGAAGTATAGTTAAACCTCCTACATCTTGAAATGTTCAGTGGTTCCTGGTCCTCACTGATCTCTTTAACTCCAACCTTAGTCGTACAATCTAATATGGAATCCTAAAAATAGCAAATTACGGCAACGTGAAATTATCTCATTGCACCAAAACAAAATAACAATTCAAAACAGATTTTGAGGCTAAAGAACACATCAAATATGGCGCATTGTTATGTTTTGAGCAACACAGAAGACATTCCAGTGATGCAGCAGACATCCTGGCAATACGCTGGGCATTTATCTGACAGAAGCAGCCTGAAGCGCTTTCAGGCAGCCTCTCTAATTCTGGTGCCAATGCTTATCTTCAGCAGTATAGAGTGTTGGAGCCTTTTATGGGGTGGCTGCATACGGCTCACATGTGGTGGACCATCTTTGAAGTGAGATAGAGACAATCACTGGAAAATATTGATGCAGGCATATGGACACACATACCTGTCCATTCACTCCCTCACCCACCCACCCACACACATGCGCACAACTTGGCGAGGCGAGCATGTGATCTGTGCTGCAGAGAAGCAGTAAACCTTCCAGTAATATGAGTGCGTGGTGCAGCAGGTATGTAACAAAAAGAACCTGTGGGCTTTAATACTCTGCACCCTCAGGGAGAAAAATAATGACCACAGAGGCACAGCACTGAATTCCACTGTGTGATGGCGAGAAACACCATCTTTCTCTCTGTGTATCTCTACTTTCATGTTCGGATATTGACTGTTTGAATTGGAGTTGAGCCCACGGCTAGATTGAATAACTTTGTTAGGGAGAAGTTTTGAGCAGTAATATTTTCCTTTCTGGAGCGTTCCTCCATCAGGGCTGAGAGCCACTTCTGTGGCTGAAATCAATTATCCGAAACTGTGTCACTTCTCTAGAAATATGATGTGTGCATGAGACATCTAACGTCCCAGAAAGAAAAATCCAATTACGTGACCTGTGGTTATGAATCACTGAATATATCCAAACAATAGCCATGTCTCACAAACAAGTTATCAGTGCCAAATTAATGAACTTACTGTAAGTTTACAACAAAATCAAGCACCGTAACATCTGGACAGTGAATGTCATCAAAAGCTCAGAATTGGTAACTACAAAAAAACAAGTCATTTTAATCACTTGTATCACTTATTAATCATTACCAATGAGATGCTCCATGAAATTGCCTAATGTATGAATAATGTTTGTGGGTGCAATTTCAAAAACCACCAAAAATGACCACATCACCACATCCTCATTACAGGCAAAAACAAAAGTATTGTTTTTGTTTATTCATTAAGACTTCATTATGAGTTCCCCCTGTTAACAACGAAACAATCTACATCAACCAAATGCCATCAACGGTGACATCACAGCAATTACAGTTTTAATAAATTTTAAATCAAGCTGCATGTTGTGTAACTTTATCAACAGCTGGGGTCACAGAGTGGAGTGATGAGAGCGAAACGATGGCCTTGTAGATGTGTCCTCAGTGTAAAATAACAGATCAATATTGCAGTTTTTGATCTCCCTATGGAGGTGGCAAGAGAAATAAGAACTTTCATGAGAGGAAATCAAGTTTTGAGCAAGTTTTCTAAAAAGCCAACCAAGGCATTGTTTAATAAATTACTGAAACTTAATGTATCAGGATAAACCGCTTGAGACATATCATCTTTTTTTCAAAAGAATCCCAAAACAAGAGATTTCTGATTTGTGCAACCAAAATGTCCCATTTCCCTTCATTAACATTGCTAATACACATCAGGAAATGTAAGAGAATCATTAAGCGGCACAAATGAATAAAGAGCAGTCAGCAGTTTCAATTAATGATATCCACCCTGACAGCCAGTGAGGCGATCAAAGCGAGGAGAAAAAAAAAAAGCTGTTTTGAATCTATTTCAGTGACATGTTGCAGGTATACCTGCTGCTGTTGGTTTGAAATTGCTTTTAAATTTCCATATTTTGTTCATGCTAGAGATAAAGAGAGTCTGTTTGAATTCAGTCCAAACTTTCTTGACACTGGAACAAACAAGAATTTCCACCTTGCGGTTGTATGCCTCCACCAACACAGTCAAATGTACATACATGACTGTCCAGACCCACATAATACCGTATATGAAGTGAAGACTTTGAAGGAATTTAATAAAAGGTATTAAGTGTATTTATTTGTGAAACTGAAGCTAGCAATATATTGACGTATATGATTCCAGTGAGAAACATACTATTTTCACTCACTATTTTTCTGGACAAGTACAGAGGACTGATTGAGAGCTTCATCACATGGTGGAACGACAATCACCTGAAGCTCAGTATCAGCAGAACCAATGAGCTTGTGGTGGACTACAATGCTGCTGTAAAGAAGATAGAAATTCTAAAAATGTGGAAGCTTCACACACTTTTTCAACCCGGCAGCACAGAAGATCTTACCAATCACCACAGTTTACAGGTGGACACTCAAGATTAGTGTCACCAGTATGACCAAATGTGAAATATGGTCAAAATCTCCCCTTCTGTTCTTGAGTTATAGTGTTGAATAATGTTGAGAAAAGTGTTTTTCCAGAACATTCTGATGTTACAGTGAGGCAGACATTTTGGACATCTTTTGGACATGACATGTCATCACTTTATCATTTTATCCTTAGACTCTGTTTGAAATTTTGTCACAATTAGTGTACGAATTCTCAACTTATGGCCAAAGTCGCATTTTTGCATGGTCACAGTGACCCTGAGTCCAAGGGGATGTCTGTACCAAATTTAAAGAAATACCCTCAGCAAGGTATCCTTGAGATATCAAGTTGACGGGAATGGGACGAATGGACAACCAAAAGCCTCTGGCCATGGCTGTCATCGGCGCAGAAGCATAAAAGTACAGGAAACTAATATAGGAAACCATTAAAGGGACAATGTGATGGAGGCTATATTTTCTTTTGGAAGCACTATTTTGCCATCAGAACATATCTTAAGTGAATTCTCCTTACCCATTTTAATGCAGACCCATAGTTAAATATCAGCTGTATTAGGTGGAAACAGTTTAATACTGAATCAAGACAGTGTGTCAGAAGGTGCTCAATATTCAAGGATGCATTCAGGGAAAACTGATTCAAAAGTCTCTGATGACTCTTGTACTTAATTTGCAACATCCTGAGTAAGCCTTGTAAATCCCCCCACCCCCCAAAAAACAAGCTGTTTGCACTAATTGAAACGAACCCTCTTTATTGTTGCTGCTGGCTAGCTGTGGATTTTACAGTAATTGTGCCCACCTGAACATAACTTGGAACTGGAGTTGACCCAGTGTTTACAGTAAGGCTTTGGAGTCTGAACTGGGTCGGGGGACAAAGCCTTTAAATTTTCTGCTGCGGACATCCAAAAATGCAAAACAACAAAGCGTGAAGAAACATCACCCCAACGTCATTTGAGAGGATAGTTCCTGTGCACTGAGTCATTTCGCTCTTCAGGGAAATGAGCCGACTTCAGGGTGAACAGGACGGCACATGCACAGACTGCAGTCAAAGGACCTACGATCTCTCTCTACATCCCTCCCTGCCTCTTTCTCTCTCCTTTCCTCACCCTCATTCTTTCTCTCTCCCCTGCCCCCCCACTCCCATAATTTCTGTCTGCATCTTTGTGGTTCACATTGCTGCTGATATGGTGTTTTGCATTACGCAATATTGCTGCCCCTCCCATCCTCTCTAACTCAACGCTCACCCTCTCTCTCTGCCTCTCTCTCTTCCTCCCTCCCTCCCTCGTCCTGATATTAATGACACAGCTATCTGAGGCAGCGGCAGTTCCCCTGCGCGCTCTCACTCCTGCAGACTGTTCTCATACACACACACACACTCTTAAACCAATAGGATACTGGACACACATTCACATACTCCGATACTTACAATCAGCAGCTGCGGGCACATACATACACTCACACAAACACACACATACTACTGTATGCAGACACTTTTTGAGTTGATCTCAGCAGCAGTTGCAGACACTCACTTTACACACACTTATTTCTCCTTTACAAACCTCTCCCAGAAAAATGAGGACAATTGTGCTTTGCGTCTGTGCCAGTCTCCTGCTTGCAGCCACCTTGGTGCCGCACACCAGCCGAGCAGCGGACTTCCCCGTCAACTCACACCAGAGATGGGACGCAAGAGGATCCTACTCTATGGGATCTGAATCTGGTACCCCCACCTCCTGCTCCATGAAATTGAGACCTTCGGGACAGTGTGGGAGCCCCGGGGCCGGGGCAGAGGAGGCGGACGATTGCCCTTATCAGCTCACCCTGCCTCCCCTCACCATCCAGCTGCCCAAGCAGTTCAGGCTGCTGGAGAAGACGATGAAGGAGCTGCAGAGTCTGAAGGAGGTGGTAAACAAACTGAAGAGTGGCTGTCAGGAGTGCCGTGGGGCACGGGGCAGTGGGACTTTTGGACATCAGCAAGCTGACCAGGGACAGACGCAGGTCCCCATTCAGAGGGATGTCGGGGAAGAAATGGCAGGACAGGAGGTGCAAGGTGGGTCCAGCCAAGAGGAGAGGGGAGATGGGATGGCTCCTGTTGACACTGCCGGACCAGGGCAAGGTTCTTTTTCTGGGAAAATTACACCGAGCCCGAGCACAATGCATGAGATGCAGGTAAGAGGCACAGTTCGGTCTCACTGAAAAAAGAGACTATTTTTATCTTCGCGATTTTATCAAGAATGAATTCTATTTTTTACAAATAAACTTGCTTCAATGCAAAGACAAAATCTGCAAATATATATTCTATATTGAGAAAATGTTTTTCTTAATTTTTTCACGACTGATAATAAAAGTTGAGTGCATTTGTCATCCAATCTAACTTAAGGTTGGGAATAGTTTTGTAATTGTTCAAACTGTGTAAAATCCACATTGGTGCACATTCTGTGTCATATAAATATAATAATTTAGAGGTCTGTACAAGCAGTGCAACAATAGCACTGCACCAATTTCTGTATTTCCATCACAACCAGTCCCATTATCAGCCTTGGGAACATTTCAGTGATACTGATCTAAACAAACCAAACTAGAATGTGCTTTCTAAACACTGTGGGAATAAAGTCACCAAAATTTGCCCAGTCAAATGTACCCAGCTGGAATGTAAACTGGCCAGATGTTTAAAGACCTGTAAAGTCCTACCTGGCACCGGAGCACCAGGGAAAATTCCTGGTACTGTAAACAGGGCGGGGAATCAGCGTTAGACACCAGCCAAATGGTGGTAAATTTTTGCTCTGTCTGGTAAGTTTGTTGACTCTCACAGCCACTTTGGCAGACAGCCAACCATCACGCAGACCCATTTCTATTCTAAAATTCTAATTGGCTGGTAAAACAATGAAGGAGGCTGGTGACTTCAGTAATCCACCTGCTTTGTATTCTGTACACAGAAATAATTCCCCCCCTACCCCCTCTGGCCCTTCCCAGGTGAAGCTGAATAGGATGTCAGCCAGTCTGCGCAACGCCAGGAGCCAGATCTCGGCTTTGCAGGGTCGCCTGGAGGGGCTCAACCTGCTAAACATGGTCAACATGCAGGCTATGGTCGACAGGCAGGTGGAGAACATCACTGGAGTGGTCAACAAGCTCAGCTCCACCTGCACCACTGCGTGCCCAGTACAGAACACCCCTCAGTGTAAGCCTGCTTTTACGAAGATTGGTTTGGAAGCATTCTCTATTTTCTTATTGTGAACAACCCAATTTTTTTCTGTCCTATCTTATATTGTCTTTTGGAAGCCCTCTCCATCTTCTCAGCTATTTACTATTATGTATTCTCTTTTGACTGAAAACCCCTTTCTTTATGTTTTCTGTTGTGTTATATTCTATTCTGTTCCATCTTTGCTATTTCAAAAGAAGCCTTTCCTCTTTCCTCCTCTCATGTGTCTCATTTCTTTTTTTTTGCTCACTTTCTGAGCATGATCAAGGAGCCCTTTCTCGATTCTCTCCTTTCTTCTATTCTTTGCTATTCCCTTAAATTCACCACAGATGTTGTTATGGTAATGAAACTCCAGTTGTAGAGGACTGGGGAGCCATTGGGTTGTTGTGAGGTGAATTTCTGGCATAGGATGTATCCAATCATGCCTAAGTGGACATGGTGACTTGTAATCACTACAAACAATCCAACTCTGGGTGGTCACCTTCACCCAACGCAGCCTTTCTGGGAAATGGAAAATGAAATCTTGCAAGCTGACCATGACATTGTCTACTGCACACAGCTTTCTGTTTCGACATGCCTTCTCCATTACCAATATGAACATTACGTATTTTCATAAGCTTCATATAATCATAACAGGAATTTCTCATCACCTTTATGAAGATAGAAAAATGAGAGTGCCACGCCAACAATAGCTGCCCATGTTCACGACATTACAATAGTAGAGCCTCAGTCAGCTAAGTGCAGCCATACCAAAAATTACAACAGCAAAATAGCTTTAGGTTGAGGTCATACTGTGACTGTGAGTAAAGCAATATGATAACTGGGGTCATAGTGAAAATTCAAATGACCTCTTATGTAACGAATTCAAGTGCTCTGACATTCCACTGCTCTCCATATGGAGAAACTCAAAAAGGGGAGGGGGTGAAAAAAAACAGATACTTGGTGCCTACGTTGTTGCATAGTTTGAACATTTAAAGCTTTAAAGCTTTAAAAAATGGTTTCTTGAGTCAGGTTTAATTCTGTAAAGAGGAAGTCCAGAGACTACAGAGACTATGCAAAAAGTTATCAGTAGGGACTGCAAGCTAGCCAAGCATAACAAAAGCTCCACTTTACATTGATGTGAAAGCTTATTTGGACGAGTTGAAATGCAGGCCACTTTTCAGACTGAAACTGAATTATATCCTCATATTGCATGAGTGAATGTGAATGTGACACTATATTGGGGCTTTTATGTGGAAAACAGATGTGAGCTTATTTCTAAGTAGATTAGCTGGGACAGTGGTGTGAAGGGAATCCCAACTTTTTCTCCTCCTCTGTTTTCTTTTCCCGTAAACTTGCCTCTTTCTCCTTCAAGCTCTCCTTCAATCCAGTTGCCTCTCCATTATACATTTATCCTCAGTCTGTTCATCTCTCCATTTCCCTTCATACTGCAACTCTTTTTCACTCCTGCTCTCGCTGTAACTTACCCGGTCTCCCTCTCTTTAATCCCTTTTCCCGGTGTCTTACCCCTGCCTCTCCCCCTACCTCTCTTCCTCTGGAGGTCATGCTCTTGAGTGCTCATTCCTGCATAAAACAACTAGATCTCATTATCTCTTGACAACAACACAAGAAGTAATGTGGGCGGCTTTTCCAACATTAGTCACGGATGGCACACAGGGTCAGTAACACTTGTATTTGTACATCAATCTGTCATGTTAAACTCAAGAACCGGCAAATTATTCTGCCGCAAGTTAGGAAACCGTGCCTGATGGTGTCTGAACTGAATCCAAAAGAAGTAGACAAGAGGCAGCTGTTGTTACCATGGAAATAGACCAAAATGTAATAAGACTTCTGCAGTTTCATAACAAGAGTATAAGCAATATCATAACTGCTGTTTTACTCAAGTGATATTTCTCATTTACAAAGACATGATGAACAGATCTTTTACAGAGGCTTTAATGAAGGTTTTCCTCATACTAATCATGACACATTCATGTCACACCAGTCCCTATTTTATTCCCAATGTGAGCTCTTATGACTGTGAATCTTAAACTGCAAATACCAGATGCTGAATTAATATGTCCCTTTGCTTGCTATGAACACTACATACTGGCTTTCAGTGAAAAATGTTTTCTCGTTGTTTATCACAGCAATTCGTGCTTTAATGGTTCCCCTGGCTCCTGAATAAACCATGCAGCTGCCAAATTGTAGCTAAGTCATTAAATAATTGTTAAATAGAGATTTGCACAAAACCAAATTTAAATTCTGTTTTCATCCAGAGCAAGAGAGGCAAGCGGACCAAAGGTTCACCATGCCATCGAAAGATTAAGAAAACATTTTTAGGAGATGTCATATGAGACAGATGTGTGCTTTTATGTAAATAGCAGTTGTGGTGATGGATCACTGGCGAGCAAATGTTAACAACCACTCACACATGCACTGGGATTTAGAAACCAGCCACACCAGCACAGCTCATTAGGCTACACTATACAGTTCAAAACAACATTTTAGAAAAGGCATCTCAGGACACTCAATTTTTCTAACTTTTTTCATCTCTTTATACAAACCGCTTTGTTCCAAGCTCAAAAATACAACAGCCGACGAACTCGCAGCCAATAAAACACTGGCATACATTACCCAGACATTTTAGGCCAATGTAGAATTGCAATTTCACTATCAAGCAGGACTAATAGTTCGTTTGTTGAGATGCTTTTATCACTCACAGCTCACAGTGCTGTAAGCATTTATTTCAACCTCTTTGCCAATTCCCATTCTTGCTGGAAGCACTAATCTTCACTTTCACTCCTGCAAGACGTATTAGGGCCTTGAGGTGAATGGAAAGCAATTCATGTTGCTGTTCAGCTACATTAACTCAATTATAAACAAAGAGAATGGATGTCCAGTCCGCCACGTTGTCAGGAACTGCTTGTCTGCAATGTGGTGATGCACAGCCTCCAAAAGGAAGGGTGGGGACAAGACTTTCTTTCCATCAAAACAGACGTATGCTATTTAAGCTGTTTTTTTCCCCGGGAAAGATTATACTATCACTTTGGACACACATTTCCTTCCATTACAAGTGCTAATCTTTGTTGACAGCTGGTTGTCACAGTGTATGCCTCCTTGATAACAAAGCTGTCTTCCTTCTGTGCCATCCATTTATCTGTGTGCAGTCAGTCAAGCAGGCAATGTGGTGTTAAAAAGAGCTGGTCAAGAAGTCACCTATAAAAACATGCTAGTTTTGAGCCTTATAGAGACCAGGCTACCACTTATGGCATTATGGAAGTCAGTAAATAAGCAAGAAAGCAGGCAAATCAATGAACCCCCAAGTAACAGGTCATCTGACTCAACAGCCACCTCAGCAGTCTGACAGCCAACCAGCCAACAGTCATTTGGAGACCAGTAAGTGGCTGATATTAGAGTTATTTAGGTCAGGCACAGCACCAGAGGTACAAAAGTTAGATGAGATGGCTGTTGGCTGCTGTCTGTCTTGGGATAGTGGCTGTCCAGTCAGACAGATGGGGACAAATAAAGAGAGGGCGATGTGAAGTGGAGAAACTACAGTCAGTGACTTAAAGTGAAGTAGACACTGAAAGAATGTACAGGACGATACTCTGAATGCCAACTGCAGACACAGCTGTTGACGTGACAAGGATAAAATCTGTAACCTCACGCTCGATTCCCAGACTGCTTTCCATATGGAGTAATCTACCATCCGCAGTCATTTTCCACCCAAAGCATTCAACGTAGTCTGACAGGAAAATACAGTATATTGCTATAGAGTCAAAGCAACCAAAAGACATAAATGGTGCTTTAATTTTGTGCACCATGTACAAGTTCACAAATGATACAATGAAGTACCTTGACTGCACGTTTCTCCACTCTACACAAAACGATTCTGTCTAGACTTCACCCTCCCTGTACTTGAAGAAACCTGAGGTCTGGCCCTTTGTAATCAGTACGATTCCCCCTACCCTTGTTCTATTATAATCTACCAAACCACTAAACAGATTTAACAGTGTGACAAAATTGTATCAGCGACGATGGAGTACACCAAACAAACTCAGGAGGGCTCCACATGCTGCCTGCCCGTTGTCAGGATGATTTAGGCCCAAGGTGCCGAACATGCAGGGAGGGGGTACGCCTCTCTAATCCAGTTTTACACTTTCCCACGTTTTGACAAGTCTGTTCCTTTCAATTCCCAAATGCTAACTGACGGGGGCCTTTGGACCTTGGTTTAGGGTGGGGTCAGCAGCCTGCAGCGCGACACGGGGGACAGGAGCAAGAGTTTGAGAAATAAGTGGGCAGGTAAAAAAAGGAAGGGATCTTAAAAAGTAGAGTGCCTGTATGAAATGGGCCTGTGGTGCAGCACAGGGGAAAGTCACTGACTTCTATCCTTTGACAGTAGCCTTTGTCTGTTCACTTACTTTCATGTTGGAGGCCTGATGCTCAATGCAATTTCCAATAAGGGGACATCATGTTGAGAAGCAGAAGATAAGGCTAGAGTGTTCTTAAATGCTTACTGAAAGACATACTTATGTTTGATGACTTGCTGAACTTTACTGTGATCCACACAAGGAACTGGGGAGCAGTCTGGTAACAGGTTGGCTAAAGAATATGCTGAACTGCTTTGTGTTTGAATAGACTGCCTCAGAAATTAATGCAGGAATGAGAACTTCCACAATGGTTAGAGCTGGATTTCCTGCTAACTTATCAGATTCTCTTTTCCCATCCCCAGCCTCAGGGGCTGCTTCTATTACTGTCTCTTGGTTGGGCAGAAAAAATGGCAGAGAAAAGTGAAAAGATTATTGAATATCATGCAGTCACATCCCCTTAAAATCTGCACCCTCTTATTTTTCTCTCTCCTTTCCTTGTCTCCCAGCAGTCATATTAGCCCCTCGGGACTGTTCAGACTACAATATGCTGGAGGTGAAGAAGAACGGTGTGTATCGGGTGACCCCTGATCCCCGCAATGGGACGTTTGAGGTCTTCTGTGACATGGAGTCCTATGGAGGTGGATGGACTGTGATACAACAAAGGCTTGATGGGTCTGTCAGCTTCAACCGCACCTGGGCCGAGTATAAGAAAGGTTTCGGGAACCTCAGGTAATTGGACATGGGTGTCATCACTAGGTTTCTCTCGCAATATAGGTTAGAAGGGGGGAAAAGGGTTTCTTACAGCCTTGCATAAACAACCAGTTATTTTTAAATGCTGTGTGCACCGCCACCCCATATAGAGGGTAGTTCATGTTGTATGGTACTGCAAAACCAAGTCTGAGAAAATAACCCTGATAATGTCATTTTTATCTCTTCCATAAAGTTCCCCAACTTTACATAAGTGCAACTCTAAATCAGCAGAGAACCCCTCTAACTAAAACAATATGAAAGAAAGGCAAAACACAAAGCTAAGACCCACAGTAAGCTTCCACCTACTTTGCCACAACTATGGCCCAGTAAATGGCCTTTTATTATCTTCTCAGCCTCACCCAACTGGAACCTACCATCTGCTCAGGTAACCAGTGGGGTGAGCCACACTGAAAACTGGAAAAAAACTTAAAAAAAAAAAAAAAAACCCTCACACAATAGAAAACAATGTGTCAACTCAAGATTCTTCTGTTACTTGTGACAAGCAGAATTTGTCTACGGGCACCCACGCACATCCATCAGTGCACCAACTTTAATAGAATGTCAATTGTTACAAAATCACTCTACCCTTCCTCCCACAACTTGGGAGCACCCAGTCAGTCAGTGCTAACGATGCACACCTGTTCTCTCTAGCACTGACTGTTCACCACCTGTTTTCACTATCCCTGATTATCACATGTAGAACAACAAAATAAATCACCACAGGAGGACTCGCCCATTTTAACAAATAAACTCACTGACAGCAAAGTAATCATTTAAGACCAAAAAATGTTAAAGTTGGGAAACAGGTCCCATTGTCAGTGGAGGGAAGCAGCCTTTTCACACTGACTATATTTTGTTTTAATGCAGAGCCTCTACTATAGCCTCTACCTGGTTTCAAATTTCAGCTCATTTTCCCTATTTTCATCTCAGCTCCTGCAGGAAAGAATTTTATGAGAGAAATAACCGTGGTTACCTCTTGATAACCATGCCTACAGATCTAGTATAACCTCCCACTGAAAGAATAATGGCTCCTCTCATCTTTCTTTTACTGTCACACTACTCTTGCCTTGCATCTCTCTTCCCCTGTGGGGATGAGTAAATTCACTTTGAGTAGGCTAAGTGTATCCACTTGCTAATCAAGTGTACAAGCATATGAGCTCGTTTATAATCTATCTCTCATTTTGCTCTGTTCTGTCCCCTCCTTCCTCTGCCTTTTTCTCTGCGGTAGAGGTGAGTTCTGGCTAGGCAATGACCATATCCACTTGCTGACAAAAGCCAAAGACATGATCGTGCGAATCGAGCTGGAGGACTTCGAGGGTGTCCGGGAGTATGCAAAGTATGACCAGTTCTATGTGGCCAATGAATTCCTGCGCTACCGGCTGTCTGTCAGTGGATACAGGTACAATATTAGATTCTGTGCATGTGTGATCAAATATTCATAAAACAGGACTACATCTACATAAATCAATGTGTCATTGCAGCGGAACGGCTGGGAATGCCATCAGTTTCAACAAGCACTTCAACCATGACCAGAAGTTTTTCTCCACGCCCGATCGCGACAACGACATGTATCCCTCCGGAAACTGCGGCGCCTACTACAGCTCTGGCTGGTGGTTCGACGCCTGCATGTCTGCCAACCTCAACGGGAAGTACTATCACAAGAGGTACAAGGGGGTCAGGAACGGGATCTTCTGGGGAACCTGGCACAACATGTCAACAGAGTACTACCCTACCAACTACAGGCAGGCATTCAAAACTGTCAAGATGATGATACGGCCCAAGAACTATGCTCCTTAAGAGTACAGGTAGATATTCGTGAGTGTAGTCAGACGGACAGATAGATGGACAAACAGAAACAAAGAGAGTCAGAAAATGGAAGAACAAGTAGACTCAGATGCTCATCTACATGCACATAGTCATGCATTTGCACACATTTACACATGCATTCAGTACGTGTACACCGAAAAAGAAGTCCTATAGACAGTTTGAATGCAGTAATAACAAAAGTAATTGTGAAAAAAATTAACAGTGCTATTACTTTTTCCACTGTAGTGAGTGTGGCCTTCAAAATGTTGGATTAAAATGATGATAGTAAAGGACAATGGACTATGAACGATGATGGACTAATAAAAAAACCACACATGCAGTGTAAAGGCCAGCCTCCTACAGGGGCTATAATATTATACGGAGGGTTACCATGAGAGATTTTTCGCTCTTTCTGACATTTCTCCACTTTCTGTCCCGCTGCCTCCTGCTATAAACCCAGCTGAGACACACCACAGCACAGAGTAGTAGTAAAAACTAATGAGCTATCATTTTCTCCGCTCTAAATGGTTTAATAATTAACAGCAACCACTCAAGTGAGGTATATGAGAGCTAATGATACGGTTTCGAGTGGGTCTGAAATTCACTGACTTCATGCTGGGGTCAGTCGACCTGTTAAAAAAAAAACCTACAGGAAGCGACGAACAGCACTTCAGCTTTGTTGTCATTTATTTAATTACACTGGGACACTCTGCAAATGTATCGTCATCCTAAATAATATAAAACATCCCAGTAAAATATGCAGCCTGAGATAAATTTCTATCAGATCACTCCCAAGTGCATTCTGCATCATTGATGCTTTAGTAAATTCTTCCTCACAGCAGCTGCAGAGCAGGCCACTGCTGCAAGAACAAAAAAGGTTTTTCCACCCTTACGTTTGGGTGCACTGAACTACTGCACATCTCTTGATGCCACACGTCAGTTTTCACATATAAAAAAAATGTTCTCCCTGACCCACCACTTGTACAATACTGCTGCCTAATGTTAGAAAACTGTATTGCATCGTTTAATCCATTCTATACACACTGTGAATGGGAAGGATGGGGAGAGAAATGTTTCACTTTAAGGATGTGTACAGTATTTATTTTATTTTGTGAGGTATGATAGCTTTTATATAATACACAGGGCCTACAGTGCAAGGTTTAAGGATTGTTGATATTTGAGCAGTGATTAAAAACTGTGCGTTATTGTGACCATTCATAGTAATTTTGTGTGTATTTGGAGCTTTGTGTGTGTACAATATTGATCTTTTCTATCATTCATATTCAACTGTCATGCCAAAAAGATATGCACTTTTTATATCAAAATATCAAAAAATGAATAAAGTTCTAACTACATGGCTGTGTACATTGCAGTGTCTGGCAGTTTTAAATCATGTTGATGCCTGCTCTTCTTTAAAAGCATCTTCTGTACTGGAATCGCCTTTCAATGAATGGATACAAAAATGTATACAAGTTTAGCATGACTATCCAGGAGAAGAAGTCCTGAACTCTGAAGTGTCTGCCGTCTAGTACCCAGGGCAATTTGACGTCTGTAAAAATGAAAGGGATGAGGTGCTGCATGCCCATAATAGATGGGTTAATGAGGTGTTGCCTCAGTAAAACAACTCAATGAAAGAATTAGCTCATGCGAACTTCACAGAGGATAAATGATCAAAATGTGAGCCTTTGACTTGAATGTCTGTTTACTGTATGTGACGATCAAGTTAATAAAAAAGTATTTTGCTCATCCACATGATGATTTCAAGCTGCAAGTATTGACTTTTTTTTTGTTGTAAACATTAGAAACGTTTTAAGTTTTTAAGTAAACGTTATAAGGCACAGAAATCCATCTAGAGTACCATGTTCTATTCTAAACGACTTTCATGAGAAAATAAAATGGTGAGGGATTTTTCTTTAAATACACTTGCCTGTGTCGTTTGTAAACAGACATCAGTTCCCCAGTACACTGTAAAATCTTTTGAAAGCATTTAACAACATTTATGAGTCCTACCTCATCTAGGTGCTGGAAAGCAGGACTAGCTGAGACATCAGAGCTGGCAGAGGGCTTCTCCTCTGGGAGTGAAGCATCAGGTGCAAGGGCCACGAGAGGGGTATCATCCTCCATTCCCTTCTCCTCCTCCTCTTGGTGCTCCAGCTCCACTTTTCCTCTGCTGGGAGGCCTGCTATCTTGCTGCTCCTCAGACAGACTCACTAAAGCACAACACATAGGTAGATACAGTAGATCAACAAATCTATCGATAGGTATACAAATACAGGAAGAAATACTAGCAAGGGCACACAAGTCTTTTGGCACTACCACAATCATTCATAATATGATAACAAAGTACAATCAGAGGACACAGAGGTAGAATCAGATAAATATGTGAAAATATCGCTTTTATTCTGAAAGATTCGAGTCGGAAGTTTTGCTGGCGGAAATCGAGACGTTACATTTTTATTCCCACACGGAAAATATATTAATTAAATAATTATATTATTTGCGATAGTTAAAAAGCCAAGCAACAGGTCAAATGAAACAGTTTAGCGTGCTGGTACAATGACATTCTTTCAAAATAATTCAAGCCCTCCTTTTCGATGTTTGGACTCGTTGAAACATCAAAGGTTATCCTGTCGCACCTGTGAAAAACCCGATAAAGACCTCCTTGAGCTTAGTATTGGCCCCAGACCCCTGGTTCTTCAGTAAAAGCTCCCCAGGTGGACATGCTAAGCAACCAGACAGTTAAGACAGTTAACGTTACACACTATTCAGAAGCTAACTAGTTAGCTCCAGGTAGTTAATATTTGTGCCTGTGTTTGTTTGCTGAACAAAGAAAAACACATTTAGGCCAAACTCACTTTTGAATATCTTAAATCTCCGCACACCTCCTCAAGAACCCGTCCCCGAGTCCACTTAAACGAACACCATACGTCTTCAACGGTTTTAAAACAGCAAACGTTGATGTTAGCAAAACACAATCACAGATTTCTCTCGGGCTTTATGGCGTGTTGTTGTTACCATAGCAACGACGCCACAAGCCCCCAGCAACGTCCGGTGTAATCCTTTATTTTCACATTGGTCATTTATATTTAGCTTTATCTCATTAAAGTTACCAGCTGACAACATACAAAGTTGTAAAAGTTTCAAACAAGTGCACGATACAAAATCTTTGTTTTACACTTGCAGTGACTGTCCAGCAGATGGCGGAAAACAGTAATTTACTGTAATCCTGCAACATGTGTCATGCATTCGCCAAGCGGAGCAGCATCAAAGTCCAACTGGATGACTTGGGAATGGAAGCACTCAAATGAAAAGTGGATTCAACTGACCTGAACCCAAGGTGAACGTAATGGTGATGATGCAATGCTCATCTCATGATAGCTTCTTTCCCACAGTGCAGCAGGAGCTGGCATGGTCCATTACTCACTGTGCAACAGCTGCAGGGATGCAGTATCTCAGCTATGTATGTGTGTGCATACCAATATATGTGTGTGCATACAATGTGTAAAAAGAGACAGAGATCCCTTTTAGGTTTTTCAGTCAAAATTAATTTGTAATGGTAGACACAGGCATGACATAACAACAAGCGAGAAGCACCTTTAACCCCCTCTCTTTAATGACATGGTCAGCCTTGACTCTTTGTTGTTTTATAGATTGTGGGGGGACAGTTTCAGGCTGTGTTTTCCCCCTTGGTATGTCCCTGATTTACAACCCTCCTCTTCAAAGGCTGTTTTCAGCGTCATTTACGGTAATTCTTGTCCATAAAAATACATAAAGCCATATGGCTTAACATATAATACAGGTATGTACATTTACCATGCTTTGAGGGTGAGTGCATCGTTATGTGCACCAGGAAGAAAGGCATTTAAATTCATATGCAAAAGCACTGACAGCACACACATCAGGCAAGGTCAATGCAAAAAACAAGCACTGGCATTGTGTATTAATGCTTGCATGCACAAATGCACTGGAGTTTAACTGTCATCACAGTAATAGCTGTGTCTATTATGCAGCTTAAATTCATTTTAGCCATATCTGACCATCTGATTGCATGTTATTTTGCCATTTGGTTGTTTTGGCCTGGGAGATGTACTATTTTTGCGCACAAAGTCAACAACTGAAATTACTGATGTTTTCCACTAATTACGGTTTTGTTTGACAAATTATCAATGGTTTGACTTCTGTTGTAAATTTTGGAAATAGTGACACATGGCATCAGCTCTCAGTAACAATGTTAATTTCATGCAGACAGAAACACCATTCAATCTTTTTTTCATTGTGAGCCAGTATGAATGAACAAAGGGGGGAAATGAAGTGAGTGCCATCCTCCTTGTTCATGTCCAAATTAGACTTTTAAAGGCAGTCTCTTTAATTAAACCTGTTAATTATGTGGACCTAATTTTACCATCCCTCGTTAAATCTGAATGAATCACCCTGCACTTTGGAATGAATGTTTTTCGTAGAGCGCAGGTTTCCAAAATAACCTTGAATCCTCTCCAACAGTCTGGATATGTGAACTTTCAAATCCTGGCAGACTCCAGCTTATTTTCTGATAAAACTATGCCCTTCATGCGCCCCTTTATTACCATTTTTGGCTAAATAAAAACTAAGCCCCAGTTTTATGGCTATTCTGGGGAGAACAACAGAATTGCAAACGCATGCGGGACAATAAGAAGACCCTGAAAATTTCGGAGTTGTTTGTTGCTGAGTCAGGCTTTGATATAATGAACTGAGATAGACTTTACCACTCTATAGTTCTGATACACATTTTGCAGTGGTTGCTTTACTGTCCAATCTCAGTCAAACTGATAAAATCTGCTGACTATATGTGTTAGAAGACTCTGTTTCACCATGTCTTCCTGTCAAACCAACTCAAATCACTGGCGTGATATTCCTGAGGTTTTTTTTTTTTTTTTTTTTTTTTTGTCATATTGAATCAGACATCAGGGGCTAGTAAGGCTGAAGAATTGGATTATACAGTATGTTGAATAGATGGGTGTTTAGTGCCAATTAACAAATTTTAACATGCTACATGCCAAACTAAAATCTAAATATAGCAAGCATTATACTTGCTAAATATCTGCATGTAAGCATTATCATTGGTGTAAAGTCAGCTCGCAGACATTAGCATTTAGGTCAAAGTATGGCTGTGCCTACAGTCTCAGAGAGCTGCAAGCTCTTGTCCCAGATTTAAGAGGCTAACCTCTTCTGCTACTCTCGTTTTGTGAGCGCTGTATAAGAGCAGGTCAAGAACCACAGCAACCATCGTTGTCACATTGTGTGTGCGTGCATGCCTGCCCTGAATATACTTGTTTGCTCATTAGCGCGTGCACAAACCAGGCCATTGGAAAAAGTTACTGTACTCCCAAGCGTCCAGATTTCTGTTTTACTGCTGTATTGTAGTCACAACAAATGCAACTTGGGGTTTGGGGGTAATTTTACAACCCCTTCCACCTCTAGGTTCCTGTCTTTCATGTGCAGTTGGGTGTTGGGAGACCATTTTAAATGCCCTAATTAAACACACACACACACACACACACACACACACACACACACACACACTTTTTCCAGACACAAATTCTGCTGTCACATTTTCTCTTGTCAAAGACTTTGTCCTTCAGACAAAGCGTCTGGAGACACTTTCTTAACAGATGTTTTAAAGCCTCTTAAAACCTTGAAACCAGCTTTTTATTGAAGATCAGGCTGAATCATTTGAGCACTTCTAAAATAGTACTTGTGTCCTTGAGAAATCTTTACCTCATATTCAAAGATTGAATGGGATATGTTATGATTACTGTCAAGTCATTTCACTAGAGTGATGGAAACATAAAGCATAATCTAACTCCTCATTGTCCTCATTTTTGGGCCAAACTCCACACTGTTGAGTTGACATCCTGCACAAACATTTTGCACCGTCCAATCTGAGCTTCATGGACTACCTAGAACATAAATCAGTGAGAAACTGAGAACTGCTTTTGGCAAAGTCTGAGTCTGATGTCATTCGTCAGAGCAATCTTGATGGAGAATCCAGGGCATTGTTCCACAGCCTGAGCGGGAGGACCAGAGGCCCAGCAGAAAACTCATTTTAGTGTAGACCACAGTCTGTTAGACCCCCTTCAGCTTGGATTCCTCTGACGCACTTCTGTATAAGGTTAACCAAAAAAAAATCACATGTACTGAACAGCCGCTTCTGTGTTTTCAGTAACTGCATCGCAAGTCAACTGATGCCATGTGTGTGAGCCAGGGACAGCTGTGCACATTTTCTAAGGAGTATCTTGACGCATTTGGAGCAAATCCTGATCTTTGAAGAGTGTCGAAATCATTTCTAACTTGAACAAAAGTTGCAATTCAGGAGGATGCGTAAAGGAGTGAAATGTTTCAGGCTCAGGGATGCAGAGTTACAGAACCTTATTTCACCTTGTCATGTCACATCTTTAAATTCTAATATATCTGAAGTATTAATATATTGTTTTGTATCATATCAAACAGATACTGTCATTTACACTATGTAATACATGGTTTTCACAAAGCAATGCAGTATGTATGGATCTTCACATGGATTTGTCTGGGTGTCAGCACATGCAAGTTAATTACATTTACAACCTGAAAGACTGCTTCGCTCTATTTTTATAGGATGATATACCTTTCAGCACTATTAGAACAACACCTGGTCTAAATATGGTGTGTGAGTCAGTTTGCAAATGTGTGACTGCAGGAGCAAATTCTTTGGCTGATGTTGGATTTTTGAAGCCTTTGACTGTTGAGGCAACACCTTTCCTCATTCAGGAAGTCTACACACAGGTGTATAGAATGAGTATAAGTATATAAATATGGTCATTTTTATGGTATTCCTACAGTCCATAGTGGTGTCCTAAAAGAAGAGGGAATGGACAATGAAGGCTTAGGCTGTCAGTGATGGAGTATTGATACAGTTGTATTGAAACAACTTGTTTTTAAACCAAGTGGTCACAGACTGATCTTTTCCATGGCATCAGTGTATTTGCCCTTATGTGGACACAAAACCATTTAAAAGGCCTCCTCTCCTCTTTCTACCCTTGATGTGGTCTTTCTTGTTATTTTACAGAGCGGGCCCTGTTCCTCACAAGGCCTTATACACTTCTAAGGGAAGCACATGTGGTCCGAGTAACTAATCATCTGTGGCTAGCCTGTGCACCAGGCTTATGTCCAATAAAATGAAACAAATTGCCAACTGCTGTACTGGTACAACCTGAGAGGAAGTGGACCCTAACTTCAGCTTTTTCAGCTACAATTAGGCTTTATTATGCATTATCCACATTACTGACAGCTTTGCAGTAGTAGATTGTTGTTATTATCTTTAAGTATGTTGTGTTTTTTCACACAATTATGGACGTGTTTTGTTTTCCATTGTGACTCCAAAATGGATGCCAAGTAAATGAAGTTCAACCTGACTTTTGACACTCAAAACAATGACTGTATTTATACTCACTCTATATAAATTCTAATTCCTGGAGAACATCAATGGAAAAAAAAACATTATTTAAAAGATCATTTGGGGAGTCTAGCTTCATGCTAAATGAAAGACTGAATCAACTTAATGCTTTTCACCTAAAATGCCCTGACTAATTATGGCTTCCTGGAACCTACTGAATCAGTGTCTTTGTTCACATGGATGACTTTGGATTGTAACCAGTAAAACAAAGTAGAGCCATGAGTGGTAAAGAAAGTCTTAACAGAGCAGAATACTGTAGCAAACAGCAATATTATTAACAACACAAGGGAAACAGACTTTTTATAGATTAGATTACAGTCAGATAAATCCCTGCTTGTGTCTTGATATATCTGAAAACTTGTGGGGAAAGCTTGGACAGGTAATTGATTCCAGGTATGTGACCCTCCATGACCTTTGCGGTGGAATTTATCCAAGGACACCCTACAAATGTCCAGAGGGATTAGAGTGAAATTACCGCCACTTTCCTGTTTCCACTGAGGAAAGGCTAGAGAGTCCTGTATCTATTTTACTGCTTTCCACAAACCTCTTTGGATTTCATGGTCAAGGGTTTGGGGATAGAATTGGAATACCTCAGAAGGGTCACACAGGTCACATTCCCTGACTGAAGAGACCTGAAATGTTGAATAGCAATAAACAGATTGGGTCAGGTTGTCTTACTGCACTGCATCAAAAGCACATCAATCTGTCACAAGTGATGAGTCGGTTTGACTTCTCACGGAAACACGCTCACGTTACATAAACATCTTTTTGTTTGGTTTAGGCTTAAAGTTAATCCAGGTGGCACGATGGCTATTTTTGCAACTGTGCCTAGACTGTTTTACTTTTCAGTGTTTATCTATACGAAGAGGATTCACTGCCCAGATGTAAGTTTCCCCATTCCTACAGACTAGCACAATAGCCTAATAAAGTAGAAATGTCTTGAAAATAGTGTCACGTTATCTCCTGCACATACCAACAATTACTGAACTATTGACATAAAATTTGGTCCAAATATAGCGGGTGCCCACCTTGGCATATGGCATATTAGCTTTGATATTGTGACCATGTTAGCATGCTGACATTAACATTTATCTCAAAGCACAGTTGACCCTTAAAGTGTGGCAGAGCAGAGCTGCTAGCATGGCAGTTGATTGCTAGTCTTGTTCTGTTGTAGTTTGCCGGTAAAGCTAATTGTCACAATTTTATAATTTTTTTTTTTTTTTTTTTTTTTTTAGAATACCTTCAAATTGTAACCCAGTAATACCTAAAACAGATGAGTTAGATTCCACCACTGTGTAAAAATGCATGTGCGAAAGGGAACCGATGCATCACAATATCATGCCTATGTACAGTAACAGGAAATAAGGGAACACAACAGAGAGGAATGCGTTCTTGGAAAACAGAGGCCTGCATGCATGTTATGTCATGTTAGAGACTTTATCATGTACAAACATCTGTAGCTGACCCATCCTTAAGGGTATTAACCTCTTTTATGGGTAACACTGGAATGTCTGGGAAAGAAAGAAAGAAAGAAATAAAGGCCCTATGATGTGTGTCTGTTTAGTGTAAGATGACTTCCCTGAGAGTTGCACTGTAGCCTGTAAAGAAGGATGGAAACAATTACCTTCATCTGTTCACCAGATCTAGAGGGTAGCCTCTCATTTACATACATGTTCACTTTATGATTGTGTGTGCGTGTGTGTTAATGTGTGTGTTCCCCACAGATCCAGGGAGGAATCCTCCAGGGCCGCCTGGCTTCCTTCCCTTTCATCCCAGCCACAGTCCACAGACAGCCACATCCTTGCAAACACCACCCTTCCTGGTAAAGATGGTTAAGTCTAAGAAACAAATCATCACCCTCTTTTCATGTGTCAGTTGCTGTCTGTTCTTCTATTCTGGTCTGTTTCTTCCATATATGCTATCTTTGAACATATCACTTTTTATAATCATGAATCATTCTCTCTCTGTCTCTCTTATTCATTGAACACACACACACACACTCCACATCTGGTAACTTGTCACTCGTCACCACTAATAAATGATAATAGCAAAATCTCTGAGGGAAAAACAGACATTCATATTTCTGGAGTAGCTATATTAGGCTCATACTAAAACTGCATGTTGTCTAATGTTTCCTATTGGAAAACTAATGTTCAGTATTATGGAAATATGCCTATTCTGCACAATGGCCACACAATGATACAGTAATACCTCTTATTAAATGGAATCACACTGTGTATTATGAGGTTTTTCAGTAGAGCGGCATTAAATAGCCCTCTGATTTTTACTGGACCAGTAACATCAAGGACTGGCTTTCAAACACTTAGGTGATCTTAGATGATCTTATTAGCAAAGAGTTGTATATTTACAAGTAGCAACATTACATGCATTTTGAGTTGTGTTTTTGGCAACCAGATAAAAGCAATTTTAATATTCACTTTTTTTCTTTTTCTTTTTTCTTAGCTCTGATTTTGTCTCCACTAACTCCACTACTAATTTGCTCCTCTTCATCTAGCTGTTAAATTCTCCCTGATGTTCACCAACTAGTCACTAGCATTGTCTGCCATGTGGGCCTAGGTGGGTAGCATAGTTTGTTTTTAGATCTTTACTGCTGAAAACAGCTGTTGAAAATGATGTGGATGAGAGCTGAGAGAGTGAACCAAAACGGTCAATTTGTGGGTCAGGAAACCAAAACAGTGAGCTGAAAGAGGCTTTAATGCTCCAGAGAGCGGAGGGGGAGAGATGAGCTTGGTAATAATTCTCTGTGGGTTCATCACCACAAGTGACACCTTTTCTATAAAAAAGCAGTAGCTCTGCCGTCCTCTCCTTTAACAAATGTCTCAGTTTACGAAAAATAATAGTCACACTAACATTATAATGCTTTTGTCATGTTAAATTGTTAGACAGTATACATTTAAACATAAAACCTTAAAAAAGTAAGATGACCAAGTGTATAAGCGCTCACTTCTTTCAGGTGACCCTTGTGCAATAAACATTTTTACACAAGCTCTCCATTTTCCCAACAAAATGTTAACCATCAACTCTGGCATGCAGGCTAAGTCCAATTATTTTACGTCCAAAAACCTCAAACTACTACTTTCCTTTGTTTCATTTTCTATTTCACTAAATGTACAAACCACAGAGACGGACTATAATTTTCCATGGATGCTGGTACCATCTTGAAGAAGGCACAGTTTACTTTTATTGCATGATATGCTATATCCACAACTTATTTGGAGTGTTTTTTTTCCTGTCTGTGGTCAGGCACAGGCTAAAATTGTTTCTATGTAGTGCGGAGGGTTTTCTGTTCAGTCCTCAGGGTGTAGCCTACACCCCAAAACCAAAATTACAGAGTGGAGAGCTCAGACTGAGGGGGAGGGAATGTGCAGCTATGATGCAAATATCTGACCTTCAAAGGACAATTTAGATCCTTCAAAACAACTCAGATTCAGAAAAAAGTCACTCTCTTGTTACCATCTGCTTCAGGAAGAGAAAAAAAGGACTTAATGGAAGAACAAACAGCAAACAAGGAAAGAAATTTGTGTGTGCCTACATATTTGCTCACAGACCGCTTAAGCAGAACGGGTTGCTGAAAGATGTCATGACTCACTCTGTCTGTTGAGTCTCAGTAAAACCATTACAGTTCAGACCTCGAAACCGACCCCCCACAGTAGTCCAGTCCTCACGCAGTTACACACATTCCCCCAATCCTCCAGACTCCACTATTTAGTGGCCAGTTTAGTGAGGTCTTAAAACCTCTCCACTGTGAAATGAAGTGATGAAAAATGTAACAGGGGCACAGACCTGCCACTGGGCCAGATGACTTGGAGTGAAAAAGAATGAAAAATTGAAACAGAAATTAACATTAAAACAAACAAACAAAAAACTATATAAAAGCTGCTAATGACCATTCATGTTGGCAAGTTAAGGCATGTTCAGTTGGTGAGTTCTTTCTAGCAGAGATGAGCAGACACTGAGATCATGGTGATGATATGCAGCCCTGGGGTCGGCTACAGGCTCTCTTGGTGACCTTTGAACCCTCATTCAGCTGTGTGGGATGTTTGCAAGTGTTTGAGCATCTAGTGGCTGTGCAATTCATGCATGCACACACAACATACAAGCCTGTCTGGATTTGTGCATATTTGCTATGGAGCATTATGCAGATTCCCTTCAAATGCACAATCAGTATGAAATGAGGCAGTTATGTACTGACAATGAATGTGTTTTACCTCTTCAATGTCACTGCTTTCTTGATGTTAAAATTTATAATGTAATAACATTAAAATATGAAATGCTATTAAACATGCAGTCATTTTTGGCAGTATAAATTGCAGCTTTACTCACTCTCTTATTGTGCATCTAAGTTTATACCTTCACACTGCGGTCACCAAACTCTGTGAAACTAACCTGAAAAGGTCTCTTCAGTAAAAATGTAAATCTTTTTATCTCTGTAATTTGAGTCTTACTGTTAGAAAACCGCAGTTTGCATCCATGAACAATATCCTTATTCAGCTGCTTTACCGTAGCAGATGTAGGTTATACTGCTAAATATTGCTCTCTGTGACCAGAATCCCAGAGGTTATAAAACTTTACTGCGAGCATGTGCGTGTGTCTGCAAGTTCACAATATAGAGCGAGACTTGGATTTTGAAAGAAACATTTAAGAGGATGTGAGTGTGGAACAACAAACTGAGTTGGTTACTCATGAAACTGTGGGACAAGTTTCTGTGATCTGTGTAAAACTGTTTTTCTTTCGAGTGCAGATTCCCTGTCTGTAAAAACACATGAGGGCTTTGGTGAGTCCAGCTTTTAATTCACAGGAACTTTTTATTGAAGTTTCTCTTCATTTTTTTTTTTTTTGGCTTGGTACTTCCAAGTAATGGACTTTATGGAGTTGGTTTAGCTCACAGACTTTTTGGATTGCAACCTTATATAACTGAACCCTGCACTTTTGAACTAACCCTGTGGAAGATTGTTTTGCCCTCTTTTGCTTGACTGAGGTTCATTCATATGTGTATCTTTTTAACTTAATAGAACAATAATGAAACAATGGTAGAAGATCAAGAAGATAAATCATAGTCCTCCACTTCAGTCCTCTGTCTCTCTCTCAGTTTCTCTTTGCACCATTTTCCATCATTAAGCATGGAAACTCATGCGTTGTCATCACTGCAACCTTTAACCAATCAGCTCCTCTCCTGTGGTGTCTTTGATGAACCGTAAATATGGAGGCATGTTCAGTATATTACTGTAAAAAACAGCTCCTTCCTGTCTTCCTGCTGTTCTGGCTTTCCACCATGAGCTAAATGTAGAGAGTTCCAGTGAATTTGGTGTTTAGGGACTTTGGTTAGCTTGAGAAAACAGGAGGGACCAGACTGGAGAGACTGGAGACAAATATTAAAGTTAACCAGTTGTATATCTTCCATATTACATATGCAAGAAAGTTAAGACGAGGAGAATTGTGTTAGTGTATATAAAAGAAAACTTAATCTTTGTTAATCTATAAATTGTCTTTTTTATTAATCCAAAAGTCTATAAAATGTTGAATGCAAATTCTAATTGCTTGTTTTGTCGAACCAAAACTCCAAAACCACAGAATTATTGGCATTTTTGCTTGATAAGTCAACTTATTAATGATGAAACTTGTTGCTTATGTATTTTCTGTCAATCTACACATCCACCATCAGAGTACAATGGGACAAGAATCAGACAGCTTGCAAACAAAAAAAACAAAAACATAGACTGTTCCTTTCAAGGCAGACAAGCTATGAAGCTGGTGCCTCTTCAAGGTCGACAGCACACACAAATATACAGATATACATGTCAGTATCACACTGTAGCTTGTCTGTGCTGGAAAGCAGATGTTCCAATGAGAGCTCTTCCTTCATGGTAAATCATCTGTGGATACCCTAGCACGCAAACACCAACACATTCACAACACTTGCACTGTACAGTTCATCATCAGTCACAAGCACTTGGACCGAGAACTGAAGGCAGCACAAACAGGATGTTCTTCAGCCAACATGAAAATCTGTTTAGTTCACTGTTCAGTTATTTAAAGACCAACGGCTATTGAGGAATTTTCTGTCATACATGACTGTTTGCCTTCATGTATGTGTGAGCAGGCATGTCCAAACCTGCCCGTATAAAATCAGAAAAGTAAATTGGAGAGGCAGAAAAAGGAATTTTTTTCTGAGCTCTTTCAAACAAAGGAAATAGATTTAAGGGATTTTGTGGGAGGTTGAAGGAGTTTTCACAAAGAAAAAAGAAAGACACACACTCACACTCTCACACACACACACACACACACACACACACACACACACAGTTCACTATCTTTTGTTCTGAGTTATTTGACTTGCTAAATTGGCCTCTTTAATCCTTTGAGATGTTGGCAGATTCAGACAAATTTTGGTTAAGCTCTTTATTGGCATCTGTGTAAGAAGAACAGGTGTGCTGGATCCAGGCTCACACATGATGACAGATATTGACACTCACACACACACACACACACACACACACACACACACACACACACACACACACACACACACATTTCTGAAAAGCACTTCTTCTTTCTGCATTCCTTCAGTGGAAATTAACTATAACCCGGGAGTGGAAAAAACATGATACAGGGAGGAAAGAAGAGGAAGAGGAGGACACGAGGTGAGGAGGGGTAAACGTGGAAATGAAGAAACTGAAAGGGGGAGAGGTGGTGGAGCGGTAGATGATGGGGTACAGGAGGAGAGTAGAGATGCGAGATTTTATGTTATGCATGAGGATCCACTGCACTCACCTGGTTGAAAACAGGTACAACACAACCAGACACACCAGACACACACACATTTGCACACATTACGCTCTCTGTGGTCTGCATCGCCCAGTCAACCATCATCATCAAACCCCAAGCTGCTGGCAAGAAAAAAACATGGCCGATGGAAGCAACATCCTCTGGTGTGACATGGAGGTGATCACCCAGGTGATGCAGGAAGAGCGCCAGGATCTGGCACTAGGTGGGCCAGGCTTCAAAGTGAGAAGAACATGCTGTTGCTGGACCACATTGACCTAAAAGACCAGAGCAGCAGCAGTTCCAGCCTGACCAGAACAACACAAAAGATCATAAGGAACTTGTTATAGTCACAGCTGGATGAGAGGCAAGAGAAAGAAAGAAACTGCAGCCAGAGATGAGCTGAAGGAGGGTGGTGCTGTTGAAGGAGGAGCTGCTGGCTCTGTATGACACCGTTGAGATCCTGGTGGAGACGATAAAGGAGACGGAGCTCACCCTGGAGGATGAGAAGCAAGAGCAGGGGGCCACCAATATAGATTTGGTGGAGGCTGAGGAGTAGAAGCAGGAGGTGCTGCAGCAGCAGACTGAAGTCATCTGCAGCTGGGAGGACGTGACATCTGGAGAAGAGCTCAAGAAAACTTCCAGAAGGCCTTCAGCATGGAAGAGATTCACTAATGCGCTCACAAGGGGATCAAAGAAAGACGGAGGAGGAGTTGCCTCAGCAGACGGATCTCTGCAGCTGCGAACTCCAGGGAATCTCCCAGAGGCCTTCAGCATGGGGTTGATTTGTGAAATCACTTATCTTCCCAGTATGCCATCCAACTGTCAAAGCAATGTAACAAGATATTATTCAGTATGAATATAAATGAATTGTATGAATTTTAGAGGGACAATTCTAGTTGACAGATAAGGTTTAAAGGGACATTACCACGGTTTTGTCTAATGTACCCTACCCATGTCATTTCTGGACATTTTATTGTTCTAGGCTATATCCACTGCTACCTCTGATAAATTTTTTTAATAATGATATTTACTTTCATACAACTTCACTCAGTGTCAGTTGGTACCTTCAAATGCACATCATGATCATCATCACATCGTCATCATGGTGACAATAATAACCACACTGTTAAGCTTATGGAAGAATCATGGCTCAAAACCTCCAATGTACATGGACTTTGTTACTCTCTAATAGCCTGGAGGGTTCAAAAGAACAATCAACAAGTGAAATGCCAATGAGGTGTGCCTGCCAGAGGAGTGTCATTCCCAGCAGTCTATGGTCATGCCCCTCCTCCTCCTTGTGAAGTGGAGCAAGCTGGTTCATCTATAGAGCAAAAAGAAACAGTTCTGAACAGGACAGATGGCATCTCAAATGTCCTCTGTTAAGTGAAGACTGCTCCACTTTGACATAGATGGCCTCCTTGACTCCTCTTTCAAACCAACTTTCTTCTCTGTCTGGGATATATACCTCATAATCATTAAAGCCATGTTTCTGAGAGGTTTGCTCGCCTGTGTTAAGACATGCGTGGCTTGAGCAGCTGTTTCGTTTCCTCTATAAATAGGTCCTTGTACCCCTCACTACACTTTACCACATATACAACATTGCTCTTGAGACATTTGGGAGTTTTTGACCATTGGATGGACCAAAAGCTGCCTTTGTGTTTTCATAGGTTGGAAAACAGTGGGATGTTCAAACCCTTCAGAACTTTTCAGAAACCCTTTTTCCTTGATTGTCTACATATGTATTTTGTGTGTGTTTTGGTGAATGCCCACTCTGGAAAACCACAATTTTTCAGTATTTGTTTGATGTGATTACGCATCATCTCTCTAGCCTCACAATGTGTGAATAAAGTCTCAGCCCGATTGAAAGATATGTATCACTCCCACTTCACGCTATTTAATAGTCCTGTTATTTCAGTAAACATTTTTAACACCCCCTAGTGTTCGTAGTTTAAGTTCTGGTATTTGAAAATGGTCTTAAGAAGTATCGTGCAAACCAAAACTGCGAACATATTGTGTTATGAAGCACACTTACTGTACCATCCTGAGCAATATGTCACCCTTATCCTGCACTCTGCTCAGAGGTCTGTTTGTGCTCAGCTAAGATCTGGCATTCTGCTTTTGGCTGTGGAAGCTCCTCCATTCAGTCCCAGACGAGGACAGCAAGCATTGCTGGTATGATATGGATGTCTGTTTGACATTATGAGTGTACATCACAGTACACATTTACAAAGGTATTCTAAATAACTTAATTTTTTGTTAAATGTCTACCATCAATATATGAGAGTTGTTTGTTTAACATGGCTGACACATGTAAGATACAGCTCCATGTACTGGCTTGCTTTCTCTTTGTTTTTCCTGCCATGGGGCACCTTTCCAGCTGGACACCTTTAGGTGTAGGTCCAAAAATATTCATTTATTCACTTGGATCAGTTCCAGTCTGTGGATCTGCTCAGGGCACTTCCATCTTCTTTCCAGTGCGACACCTTCAGAGGTGTCATTTGTCATTTTTTCTTTCCTCTCACTATTGACTGTGTAGTGTAATGTGAGCAGTGGGTTTATTTGACATCAAGGTGTGCACTACGCTGTTAAAGTGACAGACTTTTAAAGTAGATTGGATGTGTGAAACATAATGATGAAGATTATGAGACTATGAGGGATTCAAAAAAATGAAAGTGATTGTTGTGCAAATGGCATAGGCGTAGGACAAGAGATGACAAAGATGAAGAGATGAGATGTATTGGATATGAAAGTTTTGGTATATAAGAAAAGCAAAAGAGTGAAGTACTACGTTGTCGGAATTAGTTGCACATTAGAAATAAAGTAGTTTCACACTTAAATTTACTTCAGTGATGAATGATTTGTAGAGTGTGAAGATCACATAAACAGCCTGCTTATGTGGCTTCTGCAGAGTGCCCTGAAAAGTACCCACTTGGCAGACAGAGCATTGATTACATTCAATGGAAAAGATTACTGCCAGTGGTTTTCAATCAATCATTCAATTTTTTCCAATTTCAATTTCAATTTTGTGTGTTTATACATGCCGCTATAAACAGCTGGTGACATTAATAAATGGGCCACAGAGTGCCATGGCATCTAAGCACTGTGACACACCACAGCTCCTATTAGTGGTTGAGGTTTATGGTGCTGTCATCCTATTAAATCACAGATTGCAGCTTTAGAGCAAAATATAGAATCTCTATAAAAGATCCAATTAAAGAAACATGCAGTTAAATGGGTATAAAACTTTTGTGTGCTATGCCAGTGGTTATCACAAAGCTGCAAAAGAAATTATGAGACAGTGATGGTGCGTCTACATGGAAAGCATTTCAGCCATGTTAAAGATAACATTACAACTGACTCTTTCATGCTGGATATTGTGGAGAGATAATTTATTGGTTTGGTTCTGGTGAACATTTGCTGACTTTTAAAAATGCCTCAGTGTCTTTCAGCACAGAAATCCTTTTCCCAGAACAAACTAACATGGATTAAATTATGTGGATCCTCAAACGACCTCCTGCACTGCAAGCTGCAACTAGACTTAATTAAGTTACTTAATAAGATTTGGAGTTGCAGCTGGGTAGATTTTAATATCTGCTCTTCCACCACCTCTCACACTTGACACAGCTGTGTAAACGGGCTGGAGCTCAATTGAACATGATTCCAGAACTGAATATTGTTATATTGTCGTTGCGCAGAGCATGGGTATCAACAAGACATAGATCCTAAAAACAAATGCTGTTTTATGCAAAATACATCAAATATCTGTAGTAATGAAAATTACTTGATTCTCATAGTCCAGGACCATAATATATCATAATAAATAAGTGTTCGAAATGGTAGAAATGTAATTTTGAAGTTAAGACAATGGTGTTTGTATAGATCAAGGCTAAAGGAATTAAAAAATATTCTGTGCTTTCTCTCATTACCCTTCCTGTATACAGAACAGCAATGGACTGCCAAGAAACTTCTTCTTCCAAAGTTAGTCATGCTTCATTTTCAAAAAAGGGGCTTTACACATTTGCAAAGTATCAAATGTAGTTTTTAACTCCAAAAACTGCAGGGTTTGTTCTGTTTGTGATACTACAGAGAAGCTTGTTACATTTGCAAATGATTATGACTACTTTCTTTCCAAAAGCTTTGTGTTTATGTGTGTGTGGTGTGTGGGGATGTGCGTTACGCACACAACACAGGTCACTAATCTTCAGAAAATTGTGGAAAATATGTACAAAGCATGACATGTTAGATAGCTTGGAACAAATAATTTTGGTTCCCCAGGGCAGTGACATACTGTATTAGCCAGATAAAGAGAGAGAGATCTGAGTTTGCTCTGTCATTAGCAGGCCAGTGCTTGTGTTTGTACGAGATCCATGATTATGGTGACACCTGGTTGTTCTGACTTTATGTGTTCTTTAATTTCAGTCCTGCAGGAGTCACAACAGATGAATCATGACTGACTTGTTGAGGCAATAGAGATGTATCAAAGCTTGAGCAAACAGCATGGCTTGGAGAGGAGATTTAGGTTGGAAAATGGAGCAAAACCAAATGCGATAGTGGTTTGTATGGAGCGAAAGTATAATGGAAAAATACTGGTGACAGTTGGTTACTTCCAAATGGCAGCTAGTAGATTATGCAAAACACATCAAAAGACTGCAACCTTTTTACCATAAATGTAACATATTCATAATCACCTTTGGTCAGGAGACAAGATTTGGGTAGACACAAGAAGAGTTTCTAAAAAAAAAAGAAGAAAGAAAGAAAGAAACACTTGCAGCCTGTGTATAGTAGTTCTAAATTGGTGCTATAAAATCTTAAATTCAATTTTGAAACTCACAGACAACCAGAGAAAAGCAGCATGAGCTCACCTCATATTGAGCCCTAAATAGAAACAGAAACAAAGTAAAGGAAGCAAGACTCTACAAGTGTTTTCTTTTGAGCAGCCACCAGCCAGAACAGACAGGGGTTTCTAAATTCAGTGGCACAAAACACATAAAACACAGGACTGTTTGTCTCACCAGAAATTTATTTTCCCCAAAAAAGTCACAGTAACAAACAACAAAAGTCTCATGGATCCAGCACTGAACCCTGAGGAACACCATGAGACAATTCATCAATCAAAATACTTCTCAAACACAGAGCTGCATGCAGACCGTAGCGCACCCTTGCACACTCACAGATGAGAAACGCATAATTTTGTCTTTTGCATGAGCAGCACATTAGCAGACCAGCAGCATGTTAGCAAGGAAGCAGGAGCAGATTCTGTCCTCCCCTGGATGTGTTCGGGTACAGTACTGAGCGTAGGTCTCCTGTGTTTTGGCACACAGTCATTGTAGTTTGGTCTTTCCTCATCCTCCCCCATTTGTTAGTCAGAGATGGGGGGATCTGAGAGGTCTTGTGGAAGGTCAGATTAGCAGCTGTGGTATGCACTGGAAGAAGGAAAGTTTTGCACAGTGTTGGTCTTGACTTTACTGTCTCCATAGTAACAAGAGGTCTCAGTCCTGTGAACGCGCCTTGGCTGACAAGAAGGATAAATTATACTTTTACACTCTAGTGATTATTTAGTCATGATTACGAAAGAGTAAAGTGAGGACTCTTATCATCTGGTATCTGTATCAGCAGGGGATACAATTATTTTTACTGTAATCAAGAAGAAGGATGTTTGAGGTTTTGGCTGTTTAAATATCCAATAGCATACTTCCTCCTCAGGCACTTCTGTTGGGTCCTCATTTGTCTGGGTTGTGCTATCAGCTGACTGAGCAAAGTAGCCCAGGTGTCCTGAAGTAGCAGCTGCTCTAATCTGAGCTCCCTCTAGATATCTGAATTCCTCATCCTGTCCTTGTCCTTAAACCCCGAAAAGCATAATCTCTTCCCACCCATAAATACTGTCGGTAATATCTCATTGTGTTTGGGATTGAAAGGCTTCTAAACAGGCTTTTGTCATCCAAACACATCCCAACCCCATAATCCATAACATTTGATATCATGAAAAAAATTCGGCTTCTTTCCTGGTGTCCAAGACCCCAATTTGTTAAGTTTATTCCTTCTGGCATGTATCTTTTATAAAGAATTCAATATGTTATGCATCACTCACTTTTCACTCACGTATCTCCCAATGGGTCACAAGGTTTCTTCTATTGGACCTTCACTGTAACACAGCTAATATTTTGTCATTAGCTAAATTAGATTTATTCATTGGTGGGGCCAAGTAGATTTCTATGTCATGGCTGATTTGTGTTATGGACAGGACCATTACATCAGAAAAAGGGTGGAAACACTGGGCCCAGATATTTAGCACACAGGACCATTTATGATGGGTCTTGAACTGAAGCAACTTCAGGATCCTGAAGGTGATTAAAACAATTTCAAGCTTAACGTAAGACAATTCAGAGCCAGAGAACACATCTGTATGTGCTGAATACTCTGTAGCCTGCAGCTCATGGCTGAAGCTGCTTAATTCCCTGGACAATGAACACCTTAACAACACATGAGTTCAGCCGGTGGGTGACAAAAACCATGCTGTGCATGTGCAGGAATAAAGATAATTTTGGATGCATTTAGAAGAAGACTAAATTGACTCAGTATGTGTTGTGGGATTTAAAACTTGAGGTATTGGAAAGTTTTTTCAAAATGAATTTAAAGCAATCAACCCCTGATATTCTCCATACAGACTACAGTGCCTAAAGAACACATCAGGAGTAACGATTCAGAGCAACTATACTTGGAAGAAACTGTCATGCTTCTCTCATTCTTTCCAGGTTTACTCTTTGTGCAGCTGTGTAATAAAGTAAAATGGGCTGACAGGATATCAGGGTTCACACATTCTTTAAGGAAGAGCTGGAGAAATAACATGGAAAGGTGGAAAGGAGCTCCAGTCTAATACATATAAACAGTTATTACTTTTTATTGATTCATGAGTGGGGTATTCATGATCTCTCATCATGCATGGTGGCTAGCTTACCTGTTGACACATTTCTCCATTTCAGCTTTCAAATGATCAGAAAGTGTACTCTGCAAAATGTTTGTCTGTGATCTTTTCTTTCACATCTCTTATCCCTAGAAACTATATCTCTAATACTGTCACACAAGGGGAATATTTACAACACTACCCAGAAAATGAACTGATAACTCCCAATGATAACTTGCAATCATTTGCTTAAAAACGTTAAATTTGGTATATTTGAGTCATCGAAACACCACACTTGCAATCCATGCATGAACATGCGAGCCCTGGAGGATGAGTAAATTTATCTGCAGTTAGTGAGCGACAATCATTTGTGGAACATGGCGCTGCTACGCTTTGCAACCTACATGTAAACAGCGCGCGCAGAAGACTTTCGTGAAAGGGGAATGAACCGAAGGCAGAAAAACCTTTACTATCTGAGTGGATTACTCAGTTATTTTGACAAGGCAGATGGCAGATGTAAGAGAGAAGGGGCAGAAGGACAAAGTAGCAACACAGAACAGGATGTACAAACGTGTTTTCACTGAATTTAACTTTCAGGCTCTGTAAAAAAATGTATCTTTTCTTTTGTGTCCCACAACCCTTCATCTTTATTGGTTGGGTAGAAATGTTTCCATCTGAGAATCGCACAATGTGTTCTCTATTCCGCTGGACAGATCATGTATAGAAAATCTGAAACATATTTCCGGCAGAACGGCGTAAACTGTTGGACCTTGGGCTAAACTGTGGGCTACTTATTGTCTGTGAGTATTTTGAAAATTTGGGACAAGTATGAAGTCGATTGTGTAAAAGTGTCTGCATTGCAAAATTAGAACAATGTCCATAACATTGCATTATATTGATTGAACGCATGAGGACAAGTTCTGGGAAGATGTACAGAAGCAGCTTAAACAAAACCAGAACACAATATGAAGTCTCCATAATATTTCCAGCTTCAACACACAATATGAAGAGCTTTTGAATCCAACACACTAAAGCAACACTTAACCACAATCCTACTAATTAAAACTGTTTAATGGGCTGGTAGCAACATTAAACAACTACACTGAAATCCTTCAGCATCTTTAAGCAATTAAGGAATTCCTTAATGTCTCAAAGACAGACATTTGTTTTCATAAAATGTAATTCATTAAAAACTCCACTTCTTTATGTGGTATATTAAATTACGTGGCAGCCAATACAAAAGGATTTTCTTCTTATTTTTAGTTTTTTTTTAATACACAGTTGAAAAAACATGAAAGAAAAGGGACAATAAAGACAGATTTTTCACTTCCATAAAACACATTTCCAATTGATTATGCATATAAACCTGATTTGTCCCAGGTGATCAGCTTTCATCTGTGTTTTGGAGAATACAGTAACAAAAGACAGAGAGAAAAAAAGTGACGAAAACCATGAAAGTTCTTGATTTTAATTTGTTTAGCAACTTCCTGACAATCAGTGCAAAATGATCACCTAATCCTTGAAATGGTTCCATGCACTGTCATGTTGCAAACTCCTTACGGCTTTTTTTTAAAGTAAACTCCCCCAGACTTGGCAGCTCAACACAAAGTCCCAGAACTGGCCAAACTTTCTATGCAAATGAGTTTTACATGAATACATCTCCATTTTCTTCCAGCCACTGAAAACATGGTGCTTCCTTGGACTAATGTTTGCTTGGCAGTGGAAATTTCCGGTGCTGGATAACTTGTCTTCGTGACCTCTCTCTGCACTCCCCTCAGGGAGAACAGCTATGTGTCCTATGAGCTAATATGACTTAAAGCCCTTGTCTGCTAAGGGTTGTACAGGCAGGACTTTGACCAGTAGGTTGTTGGTTTCAAAAGGATGATTGGAACTGTAACGAGACTGTAGGTACTGTTCAGCAGCAGTAAAGCTGAGCAGTGGCCAGATGTTGTCAGGGGAGGATTTGTCCACATTAAATCCACTCTACCTCAAATACTCCCCAAAGTTGTAACAATTAATATTAGCTTGTTCTTGTTCAGCACACTTATATCAGTTTGGGTCCTCAGAGAGAAGAATTTCTCTGCGCAGAGAGACAGATAAACGCATTCTCTCACCGTCTTGTTATTTTATCACATTAGGGAGAAGAGCTATGCAGTCATGGTGATAACTCTGAAATGATATATGGTCATCAGGGGCGAGAGAGAGCATGGTGATAAAACCGTTATGGCCATTGCACTGAGCATATGAAAAATTACATTTTCTTCCTGGTGCTTATTACTCTTAGTTGTGTCAGCCTGATACAGTGGAGTAATGGGTTATGTCACAGCTTTGTTTGTGTAAAATCTTGCTATACAGTGATGGATGGCACTAGGTATTCAGTAGCTATTATATATGAAAAAACTTATTACTGAATTTCATAATAAGGCACTTTGTTGTATATGAAGTGCTTCTGGCCTTAATGTTTAATATCATGTAATAGCAGTATGTACTTATTTTTAGATTTGTCGGAAACTCGGGGAAGAGGCTGTACATACAACACTGACTGTGTTTACATGCACAAAATATTCAGTTTTTTGCCCTCATTCCAAAAAACAATAATCCTACTTGGCTGTTTACATGGCAAATGAAAATGAATATTCCACTAATATTCCTCTTTGCATGCAGCTGTGCATACTCCAGTTAATTCCAATTAATACTCTGACTCACTCAACCATCTTCTCGAAAAGGTTGCAATACTTGCACATATGCAGAAACCATGTATTTCATACTGCTTAAAAATACTATACTACTATACTATAGAATCCCTGGGAAAAGCCTATTCCAGGGTACTGGAGAGGAGAATCCAGCCAATAGTTGAACCCCGGATTCAGGAGGAACAATGCGGTTTTCGTCCTGGCCGTGGAACACTGGACCAGCTCTATACCCTCCACAGGGTTCATGGGAGTTTGCCCAACCAGTCCACATGTGTTTTGTGGACTTGGAGAAGGCATTGATCGTGTCTCTCACGTCATTCTGTGGGAGGTGCTCCGGGAGTACGGGGTTGGAGGCCCTCTGTTGAGGACTGTACAGTCCCTGTACAACCGGAGCAGGAGCTTGGTCCGCATTGCCGGCAGTAAGTCGGACCTGTTCCTGGTGCATGTTGGACTCCAGCAGGGCTGCCCTTTGTCACCGGTTCTATTCATCATTTTTATGGACAGAATTTCTAGGCGCAGCCAGGGGCCGGAGGGGGTTCGGTTCGGGAGCCGGCAGATTTCGTCTCTGCTTTTTGCGGATGATGTTGTCTTGTTGGCTCCCTTGAGCCAGGACCTTCAGCATGCACTGGGGCGGTTCGCAGCTGAGTGTGAAGCAGCTGGGATGAGAGTCAGCACCTCCAAGTCCGAGGCCATGGTTCTCGACTGGTAAAAGGTGGCTTGCTCCCTCCAGGTTGGGGGAGAGTTCCTGCCTCAAGTGGAGAAGTTTAAGTATCTCGGGATCCTGTTCTCGAGTGAGGGAAGGATGGAGCGTGAGATTGACAGGCGGATCGGTGCAGCGGCAACAGTAATGCGCTTGCTGTACCGATCTGTCGTGGTGAGGAAGGAGCTGAGCCGAAAGGCAAAGCTCTTGATTTACCGGTCAATCTATGTTTCTACCCTCACCTATGGTCATGAACTTTGGGTCATGACCGAAAGAACGAGGTCCCGGATACAAGCGGCTGAAATGAGTTTCCTCCGCAGGGTGGCAGGGCACTCCCTTCGGGATAGGGTGAGGAGCTCTGTCACCCGGGAGGAGCTCAGAGTAGAGTTGCTGCTCCTCCACATCGAGAGGAGTCAGCTGAGGTGGCTCGGGCATCTCTATCAGATGCCCCCTGGATGCCTCCCTAGGGAGGTGTGCCAGGCATGTCCCACCGGGAGGAGGTCCCGAGGAAGACCCAGGACACGCTGGAGGGACTATGTCACTCGGCTGGCCTGGGAACGCCTCGGGATCCCCCCGGAAGAGCTTGAGGAAGTGTCCGGGGAGAGGGAAGTTTGGGCGTCCCTGCTCAGACTGCTCCCCCCATGACCCAGCCCCGGATGAAGCGGGAGAAAATGGATGGATGGATGGAAGGATGGATGGATAAAAATACTATTGATGAATTTCTCCTTCTGACCAGAAATATGGACTTCTCTGTTGTTAATTAATCTCCACTCCAGCCTTGCAAACTGTTGGCTATACATCACACTGAGCTGACTGTAAACAAGCAAGAGGCCCATTTGTGATGCATATTCCCAATATGCTGCATGTCAAAAGAATGCTCCTAAAACCCAAATATTCTTTGCATAACCCACATGTCTTAATTGGACAATGCTCTATTTGAAATTTGAAAAATCCTATTGGAATATGCTGTTTGCATGACCTGTATTAAATTCAGAATATTGTCATGTTGCATGCAAACTCAGTCACCAGACACACAGTACATTAGTATTGACTGACCACTGGATGGATGTAAGTCCAATACTCACACTGTTTTTAGCTCTGCTTGGTCTCCACCAAGTGCCATAGGAAATATCTCTCTCTTTAGCTACTAAATACTAAACTATGTTAATAACTATGGCCTTCTGCCTTTGGTATACAGTGGGTTTAATCAAAGCTCTGAGAGTGAATGGAAGCAGTTCCTGAAAGTTGTCAGCTGTAACACCAAAACAATGAGCTGAAAGAGGCTAGTATTAATTACAACATATTGAGCTGCTGGCAGACGTGTTATTCTCTTCCTTGACACCTATTTAGATGTATTTAATGTGTCCCTCTGTTTATTCTTTCTCCATCCAACCTTCATTTGTCTTTGTGGTTCGCTGTAGTCATTTGTTATGGTCCTTTAATGCTCTATGACACCCAGAGAAACAGATTATAACAGACACCAAGTTTATTATGTGAAACATAATCTGCGGATATGAACATATGAAGGTGATTCATTGATTGTGTTTTTGTTATCAAACTTTTTGTTATCGAGCTTTTTTGCATCCTTCATTTGTCTATCCACAGACACATTCCTGTTGATGTTGTATTCCACAGTGTAATGTGCAACTGCAAGATTATTTGTACTAGTAATGCAGAGTGATTATTCATCCTAACATGACACTTGGGCTGTGACACAGTTCTAGTCCAGTCTTCCATTATCCTTTACTGCGGTTCTCCTGGCACAGCGAAGCAGAGATGAAAATAAAGAAGAGAGAGGACGGGAAGGAGTGTGACAGAAAGAAATAATGCAAAACAAATAGATGACCAAAAAGAGTGTGGGGGGGAGGACAGACACACACAGTGAGAAAATACAAGTGAGGATAAAGACGGAAATAATGAGGGGAAATAGATGACGACCTGATTTCATCATTTAAAGAGTGTTTCATGTTATTTGCCTTTGAAGTGAACAATTACCTTTAGAGCGTGGACTGAGTCACTGCTGCACACTGATAGACTTCAGCGGAAGGAATTCAGTGTAAAGTGCTTTGATTAAATAGGATTTCAGTTTATAGCCACAGCAGATGGAGATGTGGGGTCATCTGGTTTGTCTAAATAGTCAAATCCGTACGGCTGCGTTTGTGTGTACATGTGTTGTTCCAATGCGTTTCCAGTCTGTGATGGATTGTGGCCAGGAAGAGAAGCATGGGACTCTGACTGTGAAAGACAGAGATGCAGACAGACAGAGAGAGAAATTCAGAAGAAAAACATGAGAAGCAGTTGACAGACAAAACATGTATGTCCCAGATCAAGATCAAATAACGGCCCGTAGCTTGCAAAACATTAAAACCTTTCATCTCCAGCCAGAAAAGTTAGTTTGGAATCTTTGAGGTTAGAAGCTTTCTTCAAAAATAATTTGCAATATATGTCTTTCTGCTTCTATAACGTCCCCTCACTTTTTACAATTCAAGTCTCTCACCACAGTATCCTCTCACTGTCCGGCCCAGAAAACAGATGAAAGAAGCTCAGAGTTTATAAAAATGTTAATAAGCTCACCTAAATCACCTTCACACCAAGCTTTATGAGTAGCAGCGAATTCTGTCGACCTGGGTTTTGCCTCTTAGGTTACCTCACCCTTTAACTGGGGGGAGCTTGTTGGATCAAGGTTAAGACAGCCTTCAGATTATCAATAAAACTTAAAATTGTTCTAAATTGATTTAACATCAGTGATATCAACTTTTTTCTTCCATGCGTTCTTCTTCCTCTTCATAAGTTGCTGCCTACATTACCCACAATGCAGATTCAGGTGTGTTATGCTAGCAGTGCTAATGTAGCCTTGAGCTGCTAGCCTCAAGCAGAGATAATTTTTTTAGATTTCACCCCAAGATTTTTGAGGTTTCAAACGAGAGAGAAAAAAAAAAAAAAATCCCGACTCAGCAATTTTTTTTTTGCTTGGTTGGTGTCATTTGGGGCTGAAGACCACAACTGATGCTGACTCAAGTGACATCACTTGAGGCCATTTATGCAATTTTGAGCAGCTCCCTTTGAAGCCACTCAAGAATTATTACACAACTTCTTTACATATGCAACAGTACCTCCATGACTTTAATGTGAATCAGTTTCAATTGACTTTTTGGCCACTTAGAGGCAATTGAGCTAAGTTGTAAACACGATATTTTCATATGATCACACATTAAGTTGATATTGTGAACTATTTAGCAAAACCTTGCCAGCAGTTCCTTCATCAATATGTAGAAAGTTGTTCTTTTACTCTTAGGGCAGGAAAGCACTGCAGCCATCATTCACATGTTTTCTCTGTGGTAAAGGCTGGAAATAGAGGAAATGCAGCTTTAGCCTAATTAGAGGGTAGTTTTTCATGTTTACATTACATAACTGCCAACAAGTCTCCAAAGCATACAATTAGAATAAATTATAATGGCATTTAGATGGATTTCCGACCTCCCAGAAAGCCATTGCTCTCCTGTCATTTCAGTTTAGCAACTTGGGACTTGAAGCTTCGGATTCTTTAAGTTTTGTCTGCTTTGTTTTTTGACAGATGATCTAATAGATGGTGGAGTTTTAAAGATGTAACAAAGGACAAACATCCCATGAAACTGCCTTTACTGACAAAAATATAACAAATAATAAACATGTTCACACATTTTGCTCTCATCAAAGATTAATGTAGACATTTATATAGTACACGCTGGCTATAAAAATGTCTTAAAAGGATGCTTTGGGTTCAAAAGTCAACCTGACTCTTTAAAGAATGTGTTTGAAACATTTTTACAAGGCGAACATCCTTCACCTCCCCACTGGCACCACAGCTGGCTTGGCACACAAATAGGCTTTCTTATATCCGTGCATGAACACACACACTCTCACACATGCATACAAACACACACTCAGGCACATGCATGCTAGATTTAACAGAAAAATGCATTTTGCAGTTTACTTGGATGCCAGACTGTATTCTTTTCCAATCTTGTTGAGTGTCCAGATATGCATGCATGCTTTTGCAGATGTGCGTGTGCATGTGTATACAGTGGGTGTTTACATGTCAGTGAAGGGGACTACTATATGTCCATCGTTTATTACTAAACAGACAGGGTGACTGCTTTATGGCCTTTGCAGAAAAGCCTGCAGGTCTCCATCCCAGCTCCTCCTACTTACTTAACACAGTCAGTCTGGTGTAAGTGCCCTCAAGCCATTTTAAGTGTTTGGCAGTAAACAATCCATTTAAGCCAGCACAGAATAGTGATCCTAATATGGAGCGGTTTCACTCAGTGTTGATCCAGAGAAGAGAAGAGAAGGACAGAGCAGGCAGCAGTACGCTGATTAGCAGGGATTACTGTCCTCTGGCACCATAAAATTACACAGAATGCCCATTACTAGCAGATGAAACTATTCCTGTGGGAGCTCTTTTGTGTCAGAGAGGCCAAGTGGTTCATGTTTGCAACAAGTGGTTGAGAGTTTCTAGCCACTGTGGGAATCTTCACAGCTTTAAGCAAATATACAGACAGACATTGCAAAACAATTACACTGAATTTAACTCCAAAGAGATACCAGCAGCTCAAACATGATTCATCACGGAAATGTCAAAGAAATCAAACAGCACAAACACACTACGCAAGGGCTGTGTCTAATTATTCTTTTTTTAAGCATTAGAATACAGAAATGTATAAGTTTGTTATTTACAATAAGTGATACTGCTATAAGGCAGTTTTTCAGTATGCACGGATAAAATAATACCTGCACAAATCTCATGGCAATCCATTGAATAGTTATTGAGATATTTCAGAGTGAACCAAAGTTGGGGACTGCTATCCCTAAAGAATTGCTGCTAGAATGACTAAGAAGTGGCAGAGCAGAATAAAACAATGTACAAGTGGTTGGTTCTACTACTCTAAAGCGATGCAGTCCAGATGATGGGTGGTACGAAACCTTGTGAAACCACAAGTGTTGCCTGCAATAGGCACGGCAACATGGTTCAAGGCCTAATAACAAAGGAGAGATCCTCCTCTGAAGTGACGATCAAAGGCAGATGTTCAAAGTGGAACGAGGCGATTTTGGAACAAACCTGCTCAGATTTGTATCTTAAAAGCGTCTCCTTTCTGCCGGGAGCGTGACACCACACACACACACACACACACACACACACACACACACACACACACACACACACACACACACACACACACACAGGGGTGTTAGTGGTGGTGGCTCTGCCTCTGTGTCACCAAGGTGCCCAATCTCTATCTTTCTCCCAGCCCATCAGACCAGTTAGCAGCATATCCTGGAAGAAGTCCATTGGTTTAACAGAGGGGACCAGTGCAGGGTTGCAGCCCTCCTACACGTTTGTGTGTGTGTGTGTGTGTAATGCTAAACCAGACACAGCCATGTGGCTCCTATGAGACTCAGCTTTACTTTGCTCACAGTCTCTCTCTCTCTCTCTCTTCACGTTTTCAGTACGATCCAGCTGAGTGGGTGAAAAGCAAAGGAGTGAGAGAGAGAGACAGAGAGAGAGAGAGAGAGAGAGAGAGAGAGAGAGAGAGAGAGAGAGGCAGCCTGTATAAGGCAACAGTCAATCACTCAGCACAGGCAGTGAGAGAGAGAGAGAGAGAGAGAGAGAGAGAGAGAGAGAGAGAGATTGGAGAAGCAGCCAGTCGTTCGTCCCTCACTCCAGGCTCTAAGTTTATAGGCAGCCAGGCAGATTTTCTTGGCTTAGACGCAGCGCTCATGACAGGATTAGGAGCCGGGGACGCGGGACCAACCGGAGATCTGCAGGTCCTTGTGGACGAGCCCGAGCCAGATTCTCTGCCTGCACAGGTAGGACCAAAACCTTCATATCGTACCAAAGTGCATCAGATCTGCCTGTCTACAAAAGGCTATTCAGCTGAAAGCACAGCAAATCCCCAATCCTTCCTGACACAATATTCAATATGCAAGAAGATTTTTTGGCAAGCACTGTTTGGCACCACAGTTAAGTTCTTGGTAATAAAATTTGATTCCCTGAAGGCTTAGAAAAGATCATAATATATTATTTTCATATTGATGTGGAATGTTATTAATTTGCAGAATATGTCATAAAATCCACTAAAGGATTATTTCTGCCTCTTTTTTAATCTTTTGTGATAGTTTCAATAGAAGTGTGACTTCCCCCTTCAACTTATTCCTTTGTTCCTTCGACATCATCATGCACTGGAAGTGTCTGCATAGACAAAGAACGAATACAACTCGGTCATGGTGAGAAATTACTAAGTGATGATGAAATTTCTAACTTGTGAAGATGGACAGAGCTGAGCTACTCACAGGACAGTGGGCAGCTTTGTATCAATTCATGACATTTTGCTGCTTCATTGGATTTCACTTTCTGGCACTTGTTAAAATGGGGGGAAAAAAACTTCCATATAAGAATTGACTTATTGTATTAATTTAAGTTGCATCTTGTTTCTTCTGAGTATTTGAAGAATTGCTGAAGTAAGCTCTCTTTTTGCAACCACAAAACTTTGAAGCTGTTGAAGTTGTGCCAAGTTTATGGAGGGTCATTGCACCCTGGCATTCCTCTCAATGGCATATTAATCATGCATTCAATTTTGAATATTAGATGCTTCCTCACTGCTTTTGTTATGTAACTGGCTGGTCGTCCCATGCACCATAACTTCAGAGCATTCACGATGCCATGATCAGACATTCGGTTTTCTGTGTAGCTCAGCAGATAGAGCTGAGCACCTCTTCTGCGAGAGTGAGGGGGTTAATTCATCCACTTGGACCCTCTTTCTACTGTAAAGAACTCGGCATACTCATGCCCACCAAATGACTCATGTTCATTGAAAACATAGCCAACTCTTTGGTGTGAGCTGTGATTCAGAGTAGAGATTTCCAAAATTTGAAGGTAAGATCACAAAATGCTAAAGAAGAAGCCAGAACTGTGCATGTATTTGCAGTTTTTTTCAGCATCTACATGCGTGTGAGTGCAGCTATATGTACATCTGCACATGGAGTTATGTGCCCCTGTTTAAGTTTCAGTAAAATTCCAGACTCATGCAGCGCAGAGCGGAGCGACGTGTGGTTTCACTCTGGAATCCTGCACCAAAAAAAAAAAAAAAAAAGGGGGGGGAAGAGAAAAAGCTTGGCTTGCAAGTTTACTCTGATTACAAAATGTGAGTGGGTCCCTCTTACTTTAATTTCTGCTGTTTCAGCTTGCCGCAGTTAGGTTTAAGTGGAACCCTTTGTAGTAAGAGGAGCGAGAGTGTGAGCGGGAGAATTATGCATGAAGTACAGTATGTGTGCGTGTCGCAAGTGTGTGTGTGTGTTTAAGGTGCAGATGTATGTGCTGCCAACACAAAGCAAGCAACATAGCTGGCTGGTGGTGAAGACTCCTGTGTCTGTCTGTGTGTGTGTGAGAGAAAGAGAGAGCTCTGCTAAACATCTCCTGACAGTTAACTCCCTCATTCTAATGAAGCACTTTGCAAGACACTCAAGATTTTTGATAGAAAAGAATGAAAAGAAAAGCAACAACGCAGTCCAATATTACACAACAACAAAGATTAATCGCTTCCCCGACACTTAATCTTCCTGTCCCAGAATTTATAAACCTGACACATTTCAGCTCTGCAGTAATCCTGTGTTTAGCGTTTTCTGATGTGAGTGTCACAGCCGAGAAACAGGGGGAGACCACACTGACGCCTGCATAACGTCAGCTGAAAGGTGCTTTGTGGGCTCACCACCTCTGACCTCTGTCTGAAAAAAGTTTCTGTTTTTAAACCCGCTCCTCTCCTGCAGGAACGAACATGCCTGGTTTCAATTAGGCTCTCAGGGATGTGTGAGGGCTCTGTCTCTCTGTTGCTGTCTCTACATACACAGTATATGTCTGTCCGTGTCCCCGTCTCATCCTCTGGTTTAGGATTCAAGGCTTGTGGTGAGACTTTTTCCTCCTCTTCTCTTTACATTCTCATAGTTGGTCATTCTTTCCTTGTACTCCTCTCAGTTTCTTTGTTATAGCTGGCTGGTGGGTCTGTTACATGGTTACAAGCCACAGGCGTTTGGGTACACATACCCTCCACACATATAGGAAATCCAGCCCAAGGAAACAAAGTAAGGTCAGCCGACTGGGAGGCTGGTTTGAAAGAGGAAAAAATGCTCATTTTTAAGCTTTGTCCATGTTCATGCCCTCCTGTCACTGTTTTTTTTCCTTTAATTAACTCCACGACTGACTGACTGACGTCCTGCCTGTTCCCGCTTCCCTGTCTACATATACTACCAATGCATGCAACATGGATGGAAGCTGAATTTTCAAAATATTTCTTTCAGTAGCAAAGGAGAAAAGGGTTGCTCTTTTTTTTTTACAGCCTCCACTGCTTGTTCTCTCTCTCTCTCTAACACTGTGGCCATTGTGTTTTTGAAGCTGTTCCTCTGGAGGTCTGAACTCTTTCCATCCCCAGTGGCCTGTCCAATATTATTACAGCATGGAGAGCTGTTACATGCAGCCAGTGCAGGTAGAGACTGTACAGCCTCAAGGCTTTGTGGGTGAGAGGCTGTGACACTGTGCTTTCAAAGTTAGATAAGATTTTTGTTTTTGCAAGACTTGCTTATTCCTCAGCCAACACACAGTCAATTTTATCAGAGCTTTCTCACTAAAAGCAACTGCATGCTGCTGCTGACAACACGGTGCGTGAGAGTGAACCACAAAAGTAAAGTTATGGGCTGTAAAACCAAAACAACGAGCCGAAACAGGCTAAAATGCTCCGTAAGGCTGAGGGGAACTGCACAGTCTGATGATTCTCTGTCAGTTCGTTCCCTACAAGAGGCCGCTTTCATCTAGATGTAGTCATTTGATCCATTGTTGACATAAAAATATTGATTTGTGCAGCTTTAGGACAGGAGCATGTATGTTTCAGCCTGATTCTGTACTGTCCCTGCAGTGGTGGGGGATTATGGCATTCATGTTTCACCACCAGACACCAGATCACTCAGATCAGTCAGAAACAAATTGTTATGACTGGAATCAGGACAAATCTGAAAGAGATCCCGTATTTTGACCCATGAATGTAATCTGGGATGGTCTGCTGTATTGTGTGCTGTCGGCTCTCTCTCCACTTGGTTAGGATTTGAATAATCTTCCTGTGTGTTCCTGGCTTAACAGAGGTGGTGTCACCTCAAATCAAACAATCCCTCTCCTTTCGCCAGGTGGAATTTCCCTTTAGCTGACATCATGATATTTTTTGCCCCATGCAAGTTCAGCTGCAGACATTAATCTCATCCTCAGGACTTTCCCTCTGTCTTTCACTTTCTCCCTCAGCTGTTCAGTGTGAAACATTGTTGGAAAGTGGTTTTCAAGTGTGTGTGCTGCCTCCATCTGTATTTCTCTTTATGTCAGTCTCCGCTCTCACCCCCTCTTCCTGGTGTAGGTGGGTTGCGATGGCCGACCTGTCTGTGTTTCCTCCGGTCTGCTGAGACCAAACGACCCATTTGAGCCCACAGACAGTTCAGAAAACATACACAGACGCACACTCTCTCTTTTGTGTGTTGGTGTCTGTTTTTTTTTTTTTTACCTCCATTCACTGTCCTTGTATGGGCTCCTGCAATATGCACGTCTTTGTGTGTATCTGCATACTGTTATACCGTTTATATGTGTCTACATGTGGGTGTGTATGCCATATGGAGGTTTCTGTGTTTCATTCACACACATTTGCACTTTGACATTTGATTCTTTGGCTGAGCAGTGGAACTTCCTCTTGCCTTGGCTAATGTCACCACTGAAGTCCTGCCAGACCACCTGGTTAAATTACACTTTCTACTCCATGATGTAATGCTACCCTGCATTATATGTATGTCATGTATGTGGTGTGCTACTGTACGTGCAGTAACATTTATAGCTTAAACTCATCAAATTACAACACCGAGTAAGGAGTGCAAGCATCAAAAGAATGAGAGTTGTTTTAACTTCCAGATAGAGCTGGTGCAGCAGGGAGACACGTGATATTCGGTGGGAGATGAGTTATAAGTCTAGACTCCTTGCACACTATTCCCTGAAAACGAAATTCCCCACAGACTTAAGCATTTATTCAGTGGTTTGTTTTGATAGAGAGCATGCGTCTGCTCAGTACTTGCTGTCCCTTGCTTGTGTAAAAGACTGACTCGGTAAATTGTTTTGTTTGAAAAGCCATTTAATGGACGAAATAATGATTTTTCCATTTGCTCAGCAGTTTCAGACACAGTGATACAGTAAGTATTTGTTCAGCGCATGCTGTTCACTGAATCCAGCAGCTGATGACATAATCATACTCCCATTGTTACAAGTATATTTACCTGAATGGCTTACTGGCAATGCTGTTTGACTGTGGTTGCCTTGTAAAATCCACCTAATGTGAAAGTATTGAATACTGAGCCAGGAATGGAAACAAAAAATAAAAGTGTCATGATCAGCACCCAATATAAAAACCAAGCAACTTACCATTAAGAGAGTGACCCTATGGCCTTTAAACTACATTTTGTTAGCATGCAGGACCTTCACTAAACTGTGAACAAACTAATAAACTGTAGCTGAAGACTAGAGGAGCCTGTGATTAATGAGACAATCTCTTTAATATGGAGAAGTAACTCACTTTTTCAATCTGAGCATCAGTTTCAGGCAAAAACGCAGCATTTGATCAGATGGGATGATGCCCACCTCACCTCAAGGTCCTAGAGTTTGAGAAATATTTTTTTCTTTTTCCATGGTCCACAATAAGAGACATGTTGCTACCACATTTCATGTCCAGACCAAACTTTATTCTGGTTCAGTGCAGATGACAGTGGCAGAAACAAACAATCTACATGGCATTTAGAGCCATACCCCCTGAGGGAGTAACTGACCGAAACCCTGAGCTTTCTGCTTGATGTTTACAGAAAATGCGAGACAGTTTTTCTTTGAGACTTCTTTGGGTTACCAGAGACTGACCAGAAGGAGCTGGGGTGGGAAATAATACCATGCTGGAAGGGCTAATTCGGGCTGGTATGGGCATGAGGTGAACCACAAGGAACGGTTTGGCCTGAGTGGGTTTGGTATGGTCCCAGCTGGAATGTGTCTTGGATGTTGCAGACTGACCATGGATATAGTTTTCTAAGAAGGGTTGGACTATTCCTGATGAACAGCTGTGAGGGGAAAAGATCTGAGCAGTAACAGCACTGGTCCAATTCGTTTGAAGATGATTCACTGACTACTAAAGGATGTAGCAAAAGAACAGCTTTCTTTTTGCAATAAAAGTGAATAGTTTTATCATTTTATTTCACATTTTAAGTGACAAATATGAAGAAAGAGTAAATCAAAAAGCTGTATTGGTTTAGAAATTACAGTAGCATGTAAAATATATCATTAAATGAAGTACAATGGTTGTATCCTTTATTTACTTAACTGTAGACAGGTGACACAGGGCGAAAAACTTGAAATGAATGACACCATGTGGAGTTTTGACCACTAGTGGTTCTATAGAGCAATGTTTATTTTTAGATTGTGCAGACGCATGAGGAGGCAATGCATGTGATTTTACGCTAATGTGCTAAATATTGATATGCACCAACAAGTTCAGAAGAAAACTGCAGGCTAGCAGATTTGGATGTAAACAACGCAGTCTTCAAAATACTTTCAAAAATCACCTTTGCAAATCTGTTATAAGAACGGAAATGCATTTGGTATGTTTGTTTGGCCTCAAGGACACACAAAACAGGTTTTTTAAGGAAACTCTGAACGTAAACATAAGTTTTGTTTGCTTATAAGAAATTTTCACCGGGCACCTTTAATCTTTGAGCCAAAACAAGGTGTGGTGTCCCGCTGCTACAGCTGGAAACCAGAGGTTATATTGGTATTGATGAACAAGACAGGCTTTGCCAGTTATGTTGGTTGACTGAAATCAAAAATGAAATGCCCCGTGTTTTACGTTATCCTTTATATCATGATACATGTGAGGCTATTTAGTTGAAGACGCAAAATTTATACATTACGTCTATTTTGGAGGATGTGGCTATACTATACCTGAGTGTGTGCTGGCCTTGAACCAAACTTATCAATGTCTCTGCCATTCTTTACCCACTAAGCTGCACACGACCTCTAGTACAGGTGGACCACAGTACTGTGTACAAACCACATGTACCAGACCAAATGACTTGACCTGAATGCAGTAACAGACAGAGATGAAGAATGTGTCTGTGTCCACTCAAGACCCCTCTTCAGGCTTTCCACCTCAGTCTAGTCTGGTGTTTGGACTGGCATAAATCTCGCCTTATGTTGAAACATGTCTCTTGTCAGCCGCACAATGCTGCATGTGCTTACAGTTGATGTACAGTACCCATGCCCATGAACAGACATACACACAGACAAATATATGAGGGCATGCTTGTTTAGAAATATAGAGAAAGAAGACAGAGAGACAGAGTCACAGACTAAGAAGAAGCAATTTGTTGACTTTCTATTGGCTTTGGAGTAACGGCTCACTAAGAGTGTATTATTGCATGCGACTGCTGCAGTGAAGGAAATCAAACTTTCACGTTTGCTTCATTTGAGACGATTGATAGTTGGACGGTTGAACAGTTGAAGAGGAATGGATTCAATGGACTGGAAAGTGTGTCCCCAGATACATTCCCAGCTGTTTCTGTCTGGAGCTCGCTAACATGCCCGGTCTGTTATTCACAATGGAACGACACCATCTGCATTGACAGGCTTGTTCCACTGGAAGACTGCAAGGGGGCTGCGGTTTGGTACAGTTTGACTGAGTCAGCGTGCACATGTGTGTGTGTGTGTGTGTGTGTGTGTGTGTGTGTGTGTGTGTGTGTACGGTGTCTTGGCAGACCTGTGGGCCTTGCCTTTTTGCCTCTAATCACACAAGGGACCAATGACTAAATTTTTTTTTTTACCCATAAAACACACATGCACACCCACATACGCACACACATTCACATAGTCAGGGAGTTCAAAACAAGTGGCTATGTGGCAAAAAAAATAACAATCGCCATCATTATTAAGCCATAAATATTAATGTCTTCAGTGTTGGAGTTTTTATTTTTGTGGCCAGTTTCACAGTTTGCGGTAACAAAATCTGCTGCTAACAAGCATCTCGAAAGCTAAATAAATAACACGTTAAATCTTTTTTTTTAATGTGCACAAAAGCCAAGTGTAAAAATGATAATTTGTTGTTTTGATGTGGGTGGTTATGTGCCAGACATCTTCTTGTCTGGGACTAGTTTTGGGACTAGTCTTTATGAAAGACTAAGCTAACTGCTAGGCTAAGCTAGCCCTATATTTTCGCATACAGACATGAGTCTATCTAATGCTCTCTCAGAAAGCAAACCACTGTTTTAAACAATAAGTTTATAGACAAACGTCCTCTGGTGGTCATGTGAATAATCATTGACCTCTCTCAGTAGTAAAAGGAAATAGTGTGAAGTTGTTAGGTCACCACACAACCTCTTTGGAAGAAGTATGGGTTGGAAAAGGCGGGAAACCCCTAGCTAAGCTGGCATGCTTGGTTATCTGCAGGACTATTTCTTAGCCAGTCCCATTAATTGCTGGTTTCCTGGCATGGTGACAATAAGACTATTGAAATGTTAGTTGTATAAACTTAACTAGAGTAAAGGTGGATCAGATAACGCTAATAGATAATGCAGATAAAAGCACATGTGGATCTAAGACATGTCAAATGCAACATTTAACATGCAAAAACATGAATGTCAGATGTATAAGATCCCATATTTGCAAGGAATAAACATCCTGCAAGTAGATGGGTGTAATCAATAAGGAGAGACTAGAAGGAAAAGAGAGACCGATGGAATCAACAGGATGAAGACACAGAAAGAGAGAGGTGGGACATGTAGAAACATTCAAATGAAGAGCCATTAAAGGTAGCGAGAAAAGGAATGCTTAAAAGGATGGCAGGGAGAGATGGAGAGAGAAAGGTCTCTGTTTAGTTGAAGCTAGAAAACATTCATGGGGTATCCCGGAAAGAAAACCGCACTTTACTACGACCACATTTTAACCCATAACATGTTAACACGTAACAAATGTCTCTCTGTCTTTTCCCTAAAACCCCTTTTCCTGTTTTCTCTCCCCTTCTCTCCACTTCCCTCTTGCTCTACCTCTCCCCTAATTCTTTCAACATGTGCAGTGTTACCATTTGAGTTGTCAGCATGTCTCAACTTGCCACTAAGATAAATATCTGTACATTTTACTGTATTTGTGAGCAAAAGTGTTAAGATTGTATTTCCTTACTTTGAACAGATATTCACTTGCATCAAATAGAGGAATGAATGGAGGTGAACTTCACTTTGCTTTGTCTGCTTTGTCAGACTGCCTTCAGTGAGCGCTCGCTGTTAAATTTGGCAGCAACAGATTAAATCTGTGGTTGATGGACTTTGTTGACAGGTTTAATGTACCTTTAAGTACCCTTATATTTCTCTCATCAGCATTCAAGGCATCAAATGAGAGGGAAATAATGAACCTCTAAAAGCACCTTTGTGTGGCATCATTAGTTATAGTGGAATCAGCCACAAAGGGTTTCATTCACTAATCCAATTTGTCCTATAAAGCCTAAAACTCCTCACCAGTGATTGATTCATTATGTGGCCATTTAGCTGTCACTTCAGTTTGTGTGAACTAGCCAGGGAAGACCTTTGAAAACTCACCTCTCCCTCTCTTTCTTCCTGTTTTTCTCTTCATACACACAGCTGTGACCAGCCTCCTGTGTCCCGCCACACCAATCATCCGACAGCAGTCTTCTAAGGTTGACCTGATTATCAAGAGGCCTCCCTTCCTCTCCTCTCCTCTCCCATCATGCGTCTCCTCGCCACACTCCTCCTCTTGTTGCTCCTGCGGTCAGCTGAGCCCCGGAGAGGCCCTCGGTCAGGGGCTGTGGAGAGGGGCGCTGGGGGCCGCGTACGGGGCAGAGGCAGGGCCGGAGTGATGAGACGTCAAACTCAGGAGTGTAAGGAATACATGGAGGCGGGAGAAAAGTACCTGGACTGCCAGGACAGGCAGCTGACCTCTGTGATGCAGGACTGGCCCAAAGATATTCACCACCTGCTGTTGGCAAGAAATAAGATTCAGGTAAGTCCAGACAACAGACATGGACCACCTGCTGAAGACACTGTTACCAATAATGAACAGATTCCAAGAATATCTGATACAGTTTTGAGTAACAAATGCCTCAATTTTCTTGCCAGCTAATGTCTAAAACCTCCATGACCCTTAACTCAGCCAGTTTGTTGATACCATGAGCATCTGGGCACCATTTATTTGGGGCCGAGATCAAAGAAACATTTTTATGCTACGTGTGTGTGTGTGCGCGTGCAGGTTTTCGTGTGTCGGAGTGAGCACACAGGATGTGTGTGTCACAGGTGTTGAGAGGAACAAAACAAAATGGTTTGCTAGCGAGCTAATAAATAAGAAAAGACGAATGAGTTAGAAACACTGTTAAAATGACTGAATAACGACTATAATTAAGCTTTACTTTCACCCTTTCAAGTTCAAGGAGTTGGGTTGCTGAATGAATGAGTAGTGAAGGAAAGAATGTGGAAAGTCGATTATATTTTATTTGTAGCTGTATCTTTGGCTCTGATGGTTTTAGCATAAAATTATGAAACATTCAAAAGCACTAATTAAATCTACAATCTGAGTATTAAAGCTTTATCCTGCAATTTGCTCCTAAAGCTGCAATTTATCTATAATTTCTTTATTAACAATGAATCCAATGAATGTGAAACATTTAAGCCAAGGTTGCTGGCACAGCGTACTCCAGATACATAACAAGAAATATCTTTTGACTGCAGTTATACAAAAACCAATAGTTCACGTCTCCCCCTTTAGGTTTTGAGGGACAACATGTTCTCCCAGTTCACCCAGCTGAAGAGCCTCGACCTCCAGCAGAACGACATCTCCATGGTGGAGGATGGAGCGTTCAGCGGCCTCTCCCAGCTCACCACCCTGCTCCTCCAGCACAATGGTCTGAAAACAGCCACCGAGGAGGTCCTGCTCCCTATGCCCCGCCTTACCTACCTCCGTGTCTACGACAACCCCTGGAGCTGCCACTGCTCATTGGACAGCCTGGTCAGGACCCTGCAGGTGCCGAGCAACCGCAATCTGGGCAACTATGCCAAGTGTGCGGAACCCCCATCGCTGAAGGGCCAGAAGCTTAAGAAGCTGAGTGTGGAGTTACTGTGTACGGTTGACAACCTGGTGGACAGTAGGCCTGGGGACGGAGACGGGGGGCGACCGAGGCCTCCGCCAATCAAAGTGAAGCCAGAGGCTGCGTCCATGTGCCACACCTACATGTTCCCCAAACCACTGCTTGACTGCAGCAGCAGAGGTGAGACTGTCAAGTTGTGCACCAGTGTAACTTTGCTGTGTCATGTTAAAATGAAGCAAATGAAATATTGTGAAACTGCAAATTGGAAGGTCAGATGACATAACGGATAGCTGATTGCACACAACAGCTTTGATGCATGATGAGTTCAGAGTATGGTTAAAGCAGTTGTTTGCTCTTTTTAGCCATTCTGGCAGCATGTCTTTATAAATGCCAACTCCGCTCAATTGGTTGGCTGACCCAGCATCGGTCTGGTACAGACTGAAATGTCCCAAAAATATGGATTGCCGTGAAATCCAAGACACAAATTCAAAGATCAAGTAAGTAATTTTGTGATCACTAAATTCTTCATCCACAGCAGGGCCGCCATTAGGTCAAAATTTCCCTTTGTGTAGTTCTTCGATTCATGATTAATGACATTCTCATCAACCTCAGCTGTACTTTGTGTTTAGGGCTAATGTGTGTGCTAAGATGATAACCAGGTTATACATTAAACTTGCTTTAGTGTTGTTACTCTATGTTAACGTCAATGTTAGCATTTAGCTCAAGGCACCACTGCCAGCCTTGCAGAGTCACTAGCATGGCTTTAGACCCCCAGTCTTATGAATAGAATGCTACAGTGATCATCATGTTGCGTGAACATCAGTGAGGAAACACATGTACAGTCTGGCAATCACATGTGCACAAACTTTGTCTTTCATTAGAAATATGTCCCCACAAATGGGTCAAATTGAAACAAACTGTTTGAGTTTATGCAAACTTTCATATTCAAATAATCACTTTATTTTATCTGCATTACAAACTGTTCATTTACAGCAAAACTCAAGCTGAAGCTGTTCTCCTCATTTGATGGTTATCACGTGTGACGAAAAATAATTTTCTTGGCAAATGCATCATTTGCAAATAGACTGGCCTGGCAGAGGAGTACCTTGCATAAAAGGTACATTTTGTTAGGTTTGCTGAGCTCTCTCCAGTGTAGAGTCACGCTTGCTTGTCCTGTGAAATTGGGCACAAGTTTGCTGTCTAATGTTTTGGTTACAACCAGGCTGAGCAAGCAAAGTTGTGTTTGTTTTATTAAGTCTGCCACATGGGGCACCTGCAGCTCATTTTGAAGGAGCAGGTTCTGGGCTGCTCGTGGTCTGTTGCGGTGTTCTGTACTTCTATGATTTCTGCAAATATAGCACCATCTCTAGAGTACTGTATTGTAATTTGAACCACGCATTCATTAGTTTTCTGCAGATTTGTACACTACAAAAGATTTTAGGAGGCCCTAAAGCCACCAGTATCTCAGTCTGTTTGTGTTTTGAGCTTTAATACTGGGTCAGTGTAGGTAAGCTGCAGAAAAGATGGAAACAGGCAGGGATCAGTCGAAATAAAAGGAGGAGAGAGAGGAAAGCAAGTGCTGCTCCAACTTTCTCTCAGCTCCTCCAGTTTTCACATCTGGTTCTCTCTCTGTAAAAATGCCCCTACGAGGCTGCTATCATAGAGCCTGTAACTTCTCCAGCGATCCATAAAAAATTTGTTTCAGTGTTGCTTTTCAAAGACAGACAGGAGACAGAGATGACACTCTCTCAATTTGTGCAGAGATCATTGTTTTTCTACTTTTATGTGGGCTCTTTATTCTTAGTTGCTCTCTCATCTTCCCTTTTCTCTCTGTCCTGCAAACCCCTTTTATCTTTCCTTTCTTCAAAGCACAAAAACATGACTGCTCTGACGCCCAACAGCATCCGCTGTCAACACACTACACTGAAAGAGAAGGTCTTGTGTCCACGTTTCAGATGGAGCGAGCGCCCAGATTTAAATGAGTAATTGAATGCATCTATAAATGGAGAGCTTATGCCCTTCACAGAAAGCAATCTTTCACAGAGCATCGACAAGCCAAAACCACACAATGCAGCATCTGTGTTGTGTAAATGCCCAAGGATGCTTTTCACATATTTTCCTAATTTTTTTTCCGACAGTAGGACTTCTGAATCGAATCATTATCTGAGCCACTATAAGGTTTCTCTGTTTTTTCACAGGCTTATTCTCCCATCCATCTCACCACATCTTTCTCCTCTTTTTTTATGCCTGGTAATAACTCTCCACATCCTGCCTCCTTCTAAACCATGCTCCACCATGAAAGCGATATGCAATGTGTGAATGTTGCTTAATATACTACAGCTGTTGTGCATGACATTTAGTTTTTCTGCACTTTTGATTTGCAAAGACACCCATATAGTTGTATTGTAAGCTGATACAAGTCCATTCATGCTGTTATTTTCACTGTATTCCAACATCAGTGTTTTCAATAGTTGCATTGGTTGTGTCAGCTTTCAATCAATGTGAAATCTAATCACAGGTAGAATATATCATTACACATATGTTTTCTCCTCCCCTTGTCTGTGCAACAATGTAAACACTTGCAGATGCTGGCAGAGTTTGATATGCTGTGGTATGATCAAGCATTGAACTCTTTTGCTTAACTAATACAATATGAGACCCACAAACATTTTTTCAGTTAAATTTCATTGTATAGATATTTAATATTAAGTTGCATCACTTTAGCTGGAGTGAAGAGTGGCTTTTAGAAAATCAGAGCATTGTTGTTCTCTCCATGTTCCATAATACAGTGCCTCTCCATCCCACAGGGACGTTGTTTGGGGACCACAGGGCCAAAAATATGCAGTTGCCCCCCCAGTGATATCCCACCTACTGACCTCTGTGCCATTTTTATGATCCTACTGGCTCCAAGTTCCCATTAAATGAAGTGCAAACAATGCTCCAGTGCTCAAATAATATATTTTTTCTTGTAAAGAAAAAGAAAAGTTATACTTGCATCATTGCAGCTTACCAAAATGCATTATAGGTACTTGCTGAAACATGCTGAATGCATTTCCTTCATCACAAAATGCATGTAAGTCCCGTTTTAGAAAAATATCCTAAATCTACATTGTTTTTATCTATATTTATTTCTCTGCGCATTGCCGCCACAATATTACAGAAATAGCATGATACCAGTGGCAGGAATATGCTTTACATCGCCCAAGTGCTTGTACATGTGCAGTGGTCGAAAACTCCACAGGGTACCTTTAATTAGTATGAATATGAGCGTAAAGCTAAAATGATAAAGCTCTGAAAAATAGACACAGGGTTCCTCTACTGGACAAAAATACAAAGTAGTTAAATGCAATTAAAGTGACATCAAACATGAGTGTGTGGAGGGACAACCAATATGGAAGATGGTTTACTTTCACATGGCACAGCAAAGCAAGCGGGGAGCAAGAATTCGTCAACCCAGAGCAGAGTGGAAACATACTCCGATCTCTCTGTTTCCAAACCCTATATTTTCCCTCTTGTCTATCTATTCTCCCTGTTTTTCTCCCCTGTCTCCATGCCTCCCTCACTCTGGTTTGAAGGCCGTTTTTCTGAGGTGAACCACAGCAGATTTCAGGCTCCACATCAGTCTCTCTGGAGGTCGATGCTATACAGAGCGGTTAGAGTTAATATCGCTGTGTTTCTCAAAGATGGGACGTGGACTTTAGAGTGGTAATATCAAAATGTGCCTTCAAATTATTTCTGTTTAAGGCCATTTTATACAAAGGACACATTTATTTACTTTGTGAGGGACCATGTTCAATATTAAACATGTTACCAGACTGTACCAGAGTTAGCTTAAAGCTAATTTACATAGGCATCTGTCAATTCTGGCTCTTAAAAAAAGAGTAACACAAGCATAACAAAAAGTACGTCAGCATAAAAAATAGCAGCGTTAGCATTAAAAACAATTGTATATATGACCGAATATAGCCTCCTTATTCTGGATATTGTATTAGTAAGACAGCTGATATATGCCAGATGTATTACATTAGTGTAAAACTATATAAATATTGATCTCCCTATGGGCTTTCAGTCATTCCAGTATGTTTTTTCACACACGCCTCATCATGTTGCTTAGAAACCAATCAACAAGATACTATTGATAGCTTTGGCCTAGTTCCAGACTCTGACTGTGCTCAAAAGGTCAAGAAATCATTGGCTTCAGAAGTAACATAAATCCTCCATATAAACCTCAGGCCATCTGAGTAGGTGACTCATGTATATGGTGAGTTGGCTGCTTCCCAGTCACACACACGCCCACATGCATGACATTATATCAGGGTCTCCCTGGACTGCCTGGATCATAGACAGCGGGCAGTTCGTCAGCAGAAAAAATGAATGTTCCACAATATGAATGAGAAAAGAGGACAGTAGCTGGAGACTCTGCCAGGCGCCAAGAAGTTTTCCTGCAGTAGTGCGAAGGTCCTGTCCACACTGGGAACTGTACAGCTGTTATGAAACTGATGTTCAACTTCTGGGGTTCAGAGTTTCCCAAAGCAGCTTTTCACGCTGAAGTGAAAAGGTCACCAAAACACTGTGAGAACAGACCATAGGATACTAAAAATACCCCCAAAACAAGTTACTGTAAGCAATTTGGCAGTTACCTCTTCTGTTGTAGTCAGGATTTGGATGGCGATGCCATGGATGACAATAGGTTGATTATGTTTTGATTATGCCCTACGTTTTGTTATTCCGAAGATGCTGTTGTCTTGGTGACAAGGGAAAAAAGAGGCAATCACATCACCCCCAAGACAGACTGACAAAATAAGAGTTTTTTGCCCACTTGTTTGTAATTCTGTTATTGTTTTTGTTTCAAGGTTTGAGGATGATTAGTCGTGTAACTAAACAGAATATTCTCATCTCTTTTCTTTAGCTATGTACTGCATGAACACTCATGTTAGATAAATAACTATATCCAGTATAATTCCTCTGCTAACACTTTACCTTGGGTCATATAATATTTCCAGCGAAGCAACTGAGGTGATTTCACATGAAACACATTTGGATCCTATTTAACATGTTACCCTCTGAACTTTAATTTACTGCTATCTAATGTGACCATGTAGCACATCTCGTGGTAAGAAAACATTTCAAGAAATGTCTCCCTCTGTCAAGCCTGGGGCGAGGGTCCAAACCACAAAAATTCACTGCACCATGCACAGTTGACCCCAGAGTAATCACGTCAACACTGTAAAAAAATTAACTGCTTCCCTTTCGACTGTCCAAACAGTATAAAACATATTGCAGCACCTGCTCCAAAGGGAATCAGCATTGATGCGCAAATGACATAAATGCAAGTGTAGCTCTTTATTTCATCTTTTGCAAAAATGAATTACAGCGTGGCTGCAGTACATTTTAGAAAGATTTTTTTCCTTACCACTTTACATGCACATATAATTCATAAGCAGTGCAAACCCATACTGTTTGAAGTAGGATACACAGATAATATCCAGATTAATGTTAATGTTCTGCACTCTTACTAAATCATGGACACAGCTTAGCTCTATCTATTCAAACTATGTAAATACTGCTGTAAATTACTGCAGTGCATAATCTATGTGTCATACTAATGGATGGCTGACATGTGTTTAACTAAAGTTAAACCTCCATAGGATGTTTTGGCAAATTGCCAACTAAATTGCTGCAGAAAGTAGTTCAGACCTGGCACTGTGACATAAAGTAGTTCCAGTTGTTTATCATATGAAACACTTGAATTTCCAGAAAGGGAGAGAGCTCCTCAGGTAGTAGCAAAGCACTTTTTCTTGGCCAGAAAAGTCCAGGGACAGATGTTCACATGTGGATAATGAGCCTAGCAGATTCAGCTAAAAACCCAGTCCAAACCCAGTTATGAATGAATGACTTTTCTGACATGTTCTCCCTCTCTTTGCATGTTTCTTCATTCAGCAGGTCACTCTGAGGAGGCACACATGTTAAATGTAGGAAATGAGCCCAACACTTTATCTTCAAGCTTTGCTCCATTAAAAATCACAAGATGCCCCAAAGGCTCCTGATAAACGCATTTAGCTCCAGGAAGCAATTCTAAAAGGACGAGAGATACCGAAAATAGCACATCAAGATAATAAGCAAGCTAATAGCTCTCTTTCCATGTTTGGCTCAGCTTTTTTTCCTACTTTCTTTCCCAGAGGAAAAGAAGTCCTACTGGTCACAGACTTCTCCACTCTCAGCCTACAGTCACTGTTGTCAATACACTGTGTGGGAGATTATTCTCATTCACTGTAAAACACAGAAGACCACAGATGCATTTCTCTTTGACAGAGAGGCTTAGTTTTTGGCTCCAAAGGCTGAAGTCTCATTTCTCACAATTGAGCCTGGGAATTTGAGTCTGATGTCAGACTTCCAGCGATTTTCCATCTTTTTCTAATCTGAAAATCTGCTTGGACAAAGTTGCAGACACATGTACACCTAAGGCAGGGTGGGATTCCCTGTAGAGTTCTCATTGTGGCAGACTGATTGCTTGTGCAACTAAGGAGTTTCCAAAGTCTGTTTTTGCCTTTGTAAAAGTCTGCCTGCTGCACACTCGACCGCCATCACTGAACAATAATAATTACATTTCCTGAGTGCACCGGCTACATCTGTACACTTGCTTTAGATGTGTGTCCTGTGTGTGTGTGTGTGTGTGTGTGTGTAATTATATTTTCTTCCAGTCACTGATGATTTACGGCACTGTGCCTCTATGATAATAACAGCTACAACATCTGTGGCAGTAAAGTGTGCATAAAGCCGGCAACATCTGCACAGTTAAAGTGTCCATTAGCATTCTTCTTGGCAAATTATACAGTCCATGTAAATAAATACATTCAGGAAACAAGTCCACATGCATGTACGCACGAATGCTCTGTCACACGCATATCGAACACAATCCTTTTTTTTTTAACTTCTAAAATAAAGAGCTCATTTTATGTTAACATAAACATTGTTTGATTAGATCTCAGTCAGTATTCACTGCCTAAACATACTTGCGTTCCCTCTCATCTGCGTCCATTTTGCAAACTGCTTCAAGAACAGTCACTAAAATGCATTTTCTGACTTCAAAAAGCTTTGATACAAACTCTTAAAAGTAAAACTTGCAATAAGGTCTTAACATCAATCTGGATCTATTTATTGTCTGTGGAGAAGCTCCATATATCTGCATTCAAGCCTCAGCTCTTTTAGCTGTGGGACACAACATGTTGATGGGACACTTAAAATAAAGATTTGTCACTTACATTGTGTTCGTGATTTAATGTTTGTGAAATGTGCTTCAGCATGGGACTTCAATTTAAGACTCCAGGCAGGATCTGTTATCGAATTGGGAATATGTGGGAATCACTGTTTCGTACATTAGAGCCTTCAAAGACACTCTTACATGGGTGGAAATGTGTGTGTGTGTGAGGCTGGAAACACTGGAAGAGAGTGAAAACACTCCTCCCTGGCACAGAGGTGAAAAATTGTTTGCTGTCACACTTGACTCCATCTTGAAAAGGTTAAAAGTTGCACACAACCCACAGGATATCTTGAAAATGCATAAGGACAGCAGACAGATTGGACTCCGAGCTGTCCTGATGATTCTGGGCCTTCTGACTTCATTTGCTGTGCACATTCGCCTCAAAGCTGTTGGCAGGAATACAGTAGTGAATCTTTATTTGTTCTGTTGTGCGTATCATCAAATCTTTGCAAAAACCCAGTTGAACCCAGCTTAATGTTTCTTTGTCGTTCCTTCTTGGCAGATTTGAATAACGTCCCGGCTGACCTGCCATCTGACATAGTGAAGATGGATCTCTCCAGGAACAGCATCACACATCTCAGGCCCAAACAGTTCCTGCTGTCCAAAGACCTCAAGCTGCTCAACCTTAGCAGCAACAGCCTGCGCCGTATAGACACAGGTAACAGAACAGCCCTCAAAACTTTGACATATGCTTCTGGTGATGAGCGGCCTCAGATAGACAAGGAAGACATACATCATCTACAAAGCATGCCAGAAGCTCAAATATACGAAGCTACATTCACAGCATCAGACTAACATTAGCAATACGATCTTTTGAGCACGCACATACAACAAACATACAGCATACACACATGTAATCAGGGGAAACACATGTGCCACTGACATGTGTGAACCAGGAGCCATATGAAATACTGCTGTCATACTGAAAGTTCTGCAGAAGCACTGAAAATGACAATTAAATGCTATTACATGGCTATAGCAGGTACTGTTTCAGACAGTCAGAGATGTTGGTGTGAGTCACTGGAAAACTGATTAACCCACTGAGATTGGTTGTGCTCGACACGCCAGGAAAGATGCAGAGGTTCAACTGAAATGTGCCTCATTTAAGGAAAGGTTTAAGAAAATATTTGGTCTTTCATCAGGGAAACACAAGACAATTTTGTGTTCAAGAGATCGATTTTACTGAAGCAGAACATCTGTGATGAATACCAATTCTGCCTCAGCGTTGGAGGAACGCTATTAAAAAAAGTGCACACTCATTAGTCTCTCCAGGCTAATGATGTCTGGGCTCATGTCTTCCAGCCCAGGAGGGAAATCCTTTAAAAAAACTTGTCGTTTTCCTCATTACTCTGCAATGCATGTCAACAATCTCTCTCTGTATCTCGCCCCAGTGTGTCCAAGACCATTTGGAAACTGAAGAATACATTCTGTGTAATTCTAAGCGCTTGTGATAGTCAGTGACATATGGTCTAAATTGTGGTTTCTCCTTCTATAATCAGATTCACATTTGCAATAAAATAAAGCATGTTTACAATAACTTTCAAGAGGTTGTTTGGTTGCGCTTTTCGTGTGGCGGATGACCAGTTCGAGAGGGAAACGTGAATGAAAAGACGAGACAAAGGCCCTGGCACACTCATTGTTGGTTTTGGACCATTTATGTGCCAGATTGTTGGCCGGCTTTTCCTTGCAGGACGAATCCTAAACAGTAATTTAGACAGTCACAGCAAAGTACAATGTATTTGGAGGTCAATTTAGCATCCAAGTTCCCAGGACTGTTAACTTGACACTTCAGGAATCATCACAATGTGGGGACCCCACCCGTCTGAAGTATTTCTTCACACTCTACAAGTCCATAGAGAAGATCCCTCTTGCCTGCAGCTCGTTTGTCGTACTGTAAGTAAAGCAATGAAGAAGCAGCCAAAGTGGGACTTATGCAACAGTCACATCTGCACTTATGGTGACTAGGGTCTTTGAAATTGTGTTTATTTGTTATGGAGACTTGTCACCACGATCAGCCCAGAGTGGGGCAAGTCTAAATTTGTCACTCCTGCTGAAGTTGGACGAGGGTTGTGTTTTCGTACCGGTCTGTCTGTTAGCTCAGGGAATGTTGATGCATGTACATTAAAGCGGGAAACATTGATGTCAGCGTTTAAAGCCTCAGTGGGTGTTAAGTCGTATGGACCTGTGGTCGTTGTGGGAGTGCTGATTAAGACTCTTGGAGATTAGGGTTTCATGTGGCGCTCTTTACTTGCATTTATGCCGTGATGAAAGATTGACTATAGTCTCAAAGGACGGTGAGATAAGGATGCTTTGAAATGAACAACAGATGGAGAGAACAGTTATGGAAGAACTGACAAGATGCACCTACTGGCTGAAGGAAGTGTGGTCATTAAAGAAATGCTTTGATTTTTGGGGGGAAATGCACTTATTTGCTTTCTGGCAGAGAGTTAGAGGAAAAAATTGATTTCACGATCATGACTGTACACTAAATATGAAGCTACAGCCAGGAGCTAGTTAGCTCAGCTGAGGGGGAAACAGCTAGTCTGTCTCTGTCCACAGCTAACCAAATCAACGTACCATCACCTCTAATCCTCATTTGCTCTGAACAACCAGCAGAGATTCCAGAAAGTGACTGCTTAGAGCAGGAACTAGGTCAGCACATAAACTCTTATAAAACATAGAAAATATAATTTTTGGTCCAGATTCAAGAAATCAAATATTATATGATAATTAGTGAGCTTAGATGTGCTGGTAGGTGGGTCATTTCATGCTGATTTTACACATTTTAAGAGTAGAACAATAAGTTTCCATCAACTGTTCTGAAGACACTCACAAACTGAATAGAAGAGAAATTGCCTCAGTTTATTTCCGTGCCTTGGAAAATACTTTGAAAGAAGACCACACTGGGCCTCTTGTGGCCACAGTGGCTCAGACAAAGCAAATGAACAGTAGCATCCTTCATCCCTCCATTCCTTCTCATCCTTCCTCTCCTGCATTTTCCCTATATCTGTGCCATCTTTAGAGCTGAAAGATGAGACTGCAGAAACAGTAACTCATCCGTCCCAATTATTCAGAATGGATTTCAGAAGGATTTTAGTCCCCAGTGTCCATTTTTCATTTTCTCTCACATTTTTGCTTCAGTGATGTCTCTATTCTCACTGTTATTTATCTACCGCTATATGTTTCACACACTGCATACCTCTTCTTCTTCCTCCCTCTCTCTCTTCTGCTCTTTAAAGATCAAAGCCAGGCCCAGGGCTAGTGGACAGCGTGATGCAGTCTCTGCCCCTTTATGCAGACTGCTAACAATGTCTGGAACTGTTTAAGGACGTCAACAGTCACCTTTTTAACTCAAGTTAAGATGTTGTTGATTGTAAGGTCAGCTCAAAGTCACTAATGATTCACATCCATGTAAGTGGAGACGTACAAGAGACAGAGGTCATTATCATGTGTTATTGTCTAAGTAATGACAATTCAGGTCAACTGGTTTTGGGCTCACCTGTTAAATCCACTAGAAAGATTTCAACATCCTTCAAGAAGCCAGTTTGATTGATATTCTCTTGAGTATGCAATAAAAAAAACATGATTTAGGACACTGTAAACATTTTGATTTTCCAGTTCCCTGGATTGCACGCACACAGACACACAGACACACAGACACACAGACACACACACACACACACACACACACACACACACACACACACACACACTGTGCTGTACTAATGTTCAGTACAAACAGCTGCCACTGCAATCCTACAAATTATCATGTTCTCCATTTATTTGAACAGTTTTACTGCAGGCTCGAAAAATATTCAAACCTTTTAGAAATTTGAAACACTGTCAGAGTCAGTGGGCTCAAAATACATTTCCATTTCCCTCATGTTTTACTGGACATCGGCACTGAGTGTGAAAGTGTTACAGGCTGTGTTATGGTGTAACTTAAAGTGCATCATCCCAAAAATGACATTCTGCAGTTCCCTTCAGTTCTTCGGAGTGTTTTGGTATTTTGATTTTTCAGCCCACAGCTTTTCTGCTTGGCAGTGTTTTCAATGAAAAAGCTCTGATAAACTCACTGCATGTTACCTCTCAGGCACAAAACGGCAGCAACTAGCTTGTGAATAAAGTGGAAAATTCAGCAGCTCGTGTCAGACATTTCCCTCAGGAATTGGTGGAGACAAAAAGAGGAGTGAATATTGAACTATTTCAGGTGAATGCCAATGTTGCTCCATGTTTGCAGGATGTGTAAATAAGTAACAAGCGGGAAGTGTAAACTTTTGGTATTCAGAAACCAGCATGATCGATGAAACTTATCTCCCTCTACTTTCCTTCTTCTCCCAGCTGCATTCGCAGGCCTGCTGTACCTCCGTGAGCTTGACTTGTCCAACAACAGCCTCCATTACTTCCAGTATGGTGTCCTGGAGGACCTCTACTTCCTACGGAAGCTTTCGCTGGAGAACAACCCCTGGATCTGCGACTACAACATCCACTACCTGATCTACTGGCTCAAACACCACCCTGGCGTCTTCTACACTGGCCTGATCTGCTCTGAGCCTCAGGAGTTCAGGGGCTGGCGTGTCGAGGATTACGTGAAGACCTACAACGGGGAATGTCCCAAGGATAAACAAACTGGAGGGATGGATACGGGACAGGGAGGACAAGGGGGGACAGACAACGAGGCGCAGGAGGTGGTGAGGGAGACAGGTGAGGGGCAGGGCGAGCGTCTGCCTCAGCCCCTGAAAGAGAAGAAGGTCAAAAAGTTTGAGATCATCAGGCTGAGTTAGAATGGAGGTGGATGAGTGGACTGGTGTGGTTTGGTATGGAGTGAGGAGAGTTGGAGGTCTGTGGACAGGCTGAAGAGTGGATGCATAAAGGTAGACTCAGTGATTCGATGTCTAAATAAAATGTGACATGGAAAACTACAATTTCGGGATAAAAATCCATTATTTGTGCTTAAGATGTCTTTTTAGTAATCAGCATTTTCCATCTTGTGTGGATAGCATTAAATTTTTCTTGAAAGATTATTATTTGCAATGTGATATTGCTAAACAAAGGTTTAGGAGATGCCACATGAGCTTTTGTTTTATCTTTTTTGCAGAACATTCCCAATCCAGTCTGTATCAGATCTAATAAGCCCAACAAAAATGTCTCTTTGGATTTCCCACACAGTGACCTGCAGGTGCTCTTATTTCCGTTCGTGCTTTTGATGTTGACTTCAGGATATACTTTTCTCTTTCAACAAAGTAGGTTTTGATCTTTTTTGCTATTGATTAATGTATGACATTGTCAACCTGTTTTCTGGAAATAAAATTGGGTTTATTTTTTCTGAAAAGTTGTTTTACAAAGTGATGGACAGACATGATAGAAGCTCAAATCGAGGAAGAACTTGTTTACCTGCAGCGCCACCCGTTAGCCGCCAAATATGCTGGGAAGTCGATGCATTGGGTCATAGAGTGACTCACTCTTTTCATGAGGTCATGTAAGTTTCCAGACACACTTTACTGGGAATTTGCCAAGTGCATCATAACTGATTATTATGTGCTAACGTGACAAGCTGTAAAAATGGCCTGGTATCAGACCGTAACAGTGATGCTAATGGAAACTTTGAATCAGTAACTGCCAAGGTTTTTTTTTTTTTTTTGCATCTGGCATCGGAATATAAAAAAAAACTTACATTTTAGCACAAGAAAGGTATTGCATGTACCCAAGACGCTGACTTCTGTTTTATTTTTTCTGGAAACTTGAGACGGAAAACACACTGACTGTCAACCAGCACCACCAAGCATGCAGGAGACCACCACACAACAGCAGACCTCCTACTGTGTGAAACTTCTCATGATTATCTTTCCCAGTTCTGGTTATATTGAATTTTATGTCATAGTTAGACCCAGGATAATTAATTCCTGCTGTCAGTAAAGGGAAAACACAAACACAAACCAGATTATTTCAGTAGTAATAGAGTAAGTAATAGAAGAAGTGATTTTATAGATTGATCATTTATTGTCTGATGGAGCAATTTGCATACTTGACAACTAAAATAACAAACATTTAGACAGAGTAATTGTATCACGTATGAAAGTAACAATCAGTGCAGCTACATGACTTCCATGTTGGTGTTTAAATAAGACCTGCCAACTTGGCATTAGACACAAAGAAAGGTTAAATCCTCAATGGAAGCCTCGTCAGCTCCATTATCTCAGTTTGACTGTAGTGCTGGCAGGAGTGATCTTGGCAAAGTTCAGCCTTAAAGGTGATTTGAATTTTTTCCCCCGCTTGCAGGACTGCACGTACAGTAAACACAGTTAATCAATGCACTCACAGATGTTTTGAATCACCTTGGCATTCATTGTCTCAGCAATGAGCAACCAGCCTGCAGTCATAAATTATGTATAACGGCAGAGTGCCCTCTAGTGTTCACAATGGACACCTCATGGTGTATGTAGCATATGACACCTTTAACCAAAGCCTCTACTGAACCTTAATGTCACAGAAAGTCAAACTTTGTCCTGCTTTGTCATGTCAACTGATCAGAAAGAATAAATTTAGAATACATTCACAGCCCATTATAGACATTTATGACAATGAAAGACATCATTATGTATATGATTGTGACAAACCAAATGTATAATTCACAGTCTTCCGGCTTATAGCAGGTCCTCCAGGACAGCAGCAGGGGGTCACAGCTCGTCATAGAGGCACCACAAGAGGTCACTTGGGTTAAATACTCGGAGTTGTTTCAACTAAAATAGTCTTTCCCAGCTTTTCAAAAGTTTTATGGCCAAAGTGAGGCATGAAAACAATCATTTTGACAAAATACAACACCAGCAGGGGTCGAGAATGCTTGAGATGCTTACATTTTGTGGTAGCTACTGAATTACTGCTTTTTAAATTCAGATTTTGATCATGTTTGGAAGCATATACTTAAAAAAGACTGGAACAGTAACAGTCCCACAGCATTTTGTGCAAATAACATGACATCAGTTGAAGGGGAAAAGCCAGTTAAGGGACATTAAAGTTGATATAAATGAGATCGGCTTGGTGTGCCCAACACTGATCTGAAGATCTCTCTCAGGTCAGGTAAGTCACAGAAAAGTCGATAGAAATGATTTTTCAGTACTTTCCACTGATCACCTAAACTTCCTCAATGCAAAGATTCATGGCCTTTGAGGCCTTTCCAGTCATATTCCACATCCATGCATCGTCTATTCCTCTTCTCCAACATTCATGATGAAAAGTGTCCTTCATCCTCTTCCTCATCCACCGTCAAGTCTTTCTTTTCCAACATCCCCTATCCTATCCACACTTTAATCAGCAACACTTCTTCTCTGGTGGCATGTAGGCACCTGTGGTACCATCAACCGGCCGAGAGTTGGACCGGAGGAGAACTCGAGGTGTGCTGTTGCTCTCTGAGTCCCCCTGCTGGACATGAAGGCCGTTGCGAGCCAGCAGCTCTCTGGCCATCATCATGAAGGCTTCTTCCACGTTCTGACTCTCCTGGATGCAGAGAGGGAGAACTTTAGAAAACAGTTCCAATACACTTCAGAACGTCTGATCTGTGCTTGTCATGTGTGTGAGTACACTCGTTACCTTTGCAGATGTTTCTAGGGCAGCTAGTATGCCCATCTCATTTGCCAGGTTGCAGGCTTCCTCAAACTGGACCTGACGGTCCTGATCCAGGTCACATTTGTTACCTAGAGGGAGACAATCAGAGAGATGTAAACACAGCACCAGGAGATGACCTTAAATACCCAACAAGAGTCTATATCACCAAATGTCCATAATATTATCAAAGACCCTAGTTTACATTTTAGAGTTTATCATGTAAACCAATTCACAAAAGCAGCACCGCAAACTTCAGGCTAAAGAATTCCAACAGTAAACCTAAACCTATTGTTCTAAATAGCATTATACTCTCAAGTGTTTCTGTTAATTTGTCCACCTTCACTTAAAATGCACACACTGTATTCATGCACTCACATGTGACCAGTCACAGCCCCACTCACCTATGAGAACCAGCACTACATTGGATGCCCCGTAGAGCTCCACCTCCTTGATCCAGTGAGTCACTGAGTCAAAGGTGGTGCGTCGTGTGATGTCGTAGGCGATGATGGCGCCGTGAGCACTGCGGTAGTAGCTCTGGGTGATGGTGCGAAACCTCTCCTGTCCTGCTGTGTCCCACACCTGCATCTGTTACACACATATAGATGAGAACAAGGAATCAGCTTGAGAAGCAACGTGGATGAAATACACTAGGATGTATATACCCATCATACACACACACACACACACACACACACACACACACACACACACACACACACACACACACACACACACACACACGGGAAATGGTGCCGGTCTCCCTCTACAGAATACTCCCTGAGCATCTGTCAGACCCTGCTGACGTGGTAACGGCTGTCATAGCGACCAATCCAGACTCACAAGCTCGGCCTATTTGTTTGTGGTGATAGTCTGAACCACGTCTACTTTTGCTGTCTAGATAAGATTAAAAATTAGATCAAAACATCATTTTTGCGTGTTATTAATGAAATAAGTACGCCTATCTTTACATTTCTCAATCTAAGCCTGCAAAAACATAGAACACTGGTCATATTGTGAATAAAAAACAGATTCTGACAGTGTTTTCCTGCCTAAGGTTGGCAGTGACTGAAGACAGGTGCTCAATATCAGGTGGCTCAATCACACCCAGCCTCAGGCCGAAATCTTTAGTTGGCGGCTGAGGAAAAGACAGGAGCTCTCATTGTCTGCACTCATTTGAACCCTTTTACAATTGCCAGGCAATTCGGTTTATTGTGTTACCTTTACAGCCTGATGGCGACCTTATGTTGTGATTTACTGATTCATAAAAACACAGACGGATTGAATGGGTTAATGCTTCTGTGCTATCAAATGCTGACATCCTGCCTGTAAACGCTGTCAGTGATACTCTGGAATGGAGAGGAAGAGGGAGAAGCGTGGGGACCAGCCAGCATATCCATCAAAACTTAGATAGATGAAATTTAGTTATCGACCCGCTTGTTGAGATGACATGAATTTTTACCCTGCAGTCATCTAATTGGCTTGTCAACAGAACATTACAGCCAGTGTACGTGTGCATGTGTGCGTATGTGTGTGTGTGTGTGAGTGTACCCCCCCCGGCTATGAAATCTACAGATAAACCTGATGAGATGGATGCAAACATAAACACATCAAAGATGGTGGTACATTTTGATACATTAATGCAGTAAGTCACCAGAAGTAGCACACTGATGCATGCGGAACCAATCACTGTTCCCTGAAATCATTTAGTTCCTTCTCTAGCTCAGTGACGCCGCAGAGAAGACATTTCAGGTTTATTTTTGTCCGCACAAAAGCCGGCGCAGAGTAGAGGAACCTGAAGGACAGGTCCTTCATCTGAACTGCTGGTCTGACTTGTTTTGGACTGAGTCTAACTGACACTATAGTCTTAGGGCACTTTTTACTGTGGTGTCATTTACCCCCAAACCTAGAAAAGTCCATCACATCTGAGTGGCTCTTTGGAGATCCATTTTCTTTTTTATGTCATAGTTTTCACTAAATATTTCACCCAAAACACCTGTAAGCATGCTGTGCAGCCTGTCATTGTCAGGGTCAGCTGACTCTCTGACACCCATGATAAGGATTGGAGTATTTTGAAGGCATTACTGGAGCATAGTCAGCATTTTTGCAGCGTTCACAGAGTTAGATTTAAGACCTTTTTAATAGCACATAGAACATATTGATACCCAGTGCCAAAGTATGCTTGAAAGTCAGTAGGGTCCAGTTATTTCTTAAATATCACATTATTACATTCCCAACGATACAACTTATTACCTTAATTGAGTAGAGATTTTTCAGTCTATGGATTCTGAAACTCTTGTTAAAGCTGTTTTTATCTTCTCTGTTCATGGCATCACTTGCTGCAACATTACTGGATTTTGAAAATTGAATCCACTCCAATCTATTGCACAGAAAGGTCCGCGTGTGAGTTTGATGTTCTGTACTATTTTTGACACCACAATGCACACACACTCATACACACCACACGCAGGGCTAACCTTCACTTTCTTCCCCTCGATGTCCACGGTCCGTACACTGAAATCCACTCCAATGGTGTTCTGCTGTTTCTCTGAGAAAATCCCTGACTTGAAATTCTGAACCACGCAGGTCTTCCCTACGTTAGAGTCTCCGATCAGGATGATCTTAAACAGGAAATCAAAAATGTCATCATGTTCAGGTCCAGGGGTCTGCATGGTGGAGACACAGTTTTTCTGAGGATGGGAATGTGTGGGAATGGAGGAAATGATCCCCCCTTATGCTAAAATGCTTGGACTTTGAGACCAAGAGATGCTGGGTTATCTTACAGGGTAAATTCAGTTGAATAGGCCCACATGTAACTGGGAAAACCAGCTCAGGTCAAAATTTGCAGTTCAAAGGTGAGAAACGCCTGAAAATCTCTATTGAAAATAAAATTTAAATGAGCTAAAATTTGAATAATTTAGAGTGCACACAAGCAACAGTGTGGAAAAATCAGCTCTGCCTGTTAGCGGTGGCTAAAGACTGAGGGGAGTTTCTTCAGAATTCTGCATTCTCTCTATCGGGTGTCTCCTGCCAGTTCAGCCGGTCTGTCCCCCTCTTGTGCTCTTTCAGTTGGACAAAACTGTCTCAGTGTCTGCTGCTCCTTTCAGCTCCTTCTCGGGTGTTGACCCACTTCATGGCCCACAGCAGAGGCCGGCATGAATGCGCGTCCCATCCTTTTTGTCCTCCTGCACAGGTCCTGCTCAGCAGTCTGTCAAAGAAAATAGGAACTTCCTTGGAATATAATTTAAAAAGATGCTCGTCTGTAATCCAGATTCCTGTCTAATCCACCTGCTGTTCTTTCACACGTGGCAGCATTCCTCCTCCACCGGCCTTTATCTCTGTTTCCTTCTGTCATCAGTTTTTCCTGTTCTTGCTGACTTATAGCCTCCTGCCTCTCTCTCTCTCTTCATAGCACCTGTGGAGACAATAGAAACCTGCCCTACCTGTTCCAGGAAAGTAGCCCAGCCCCATTGCTGCTATGGGATCCTGGGAAATGCAGTCATTTTGCAAGGGACTCTCACAGAGTCTGTTAAATCTCAAAGACCATTGTTTTAAATTCTGGTCAACATCCCAAAAAATCATGGATGCTAAATTTGTGATAGAGAAAAAGAGCAATTTAGACTTGAATGTTTCACTCAGGGTGACAAACAAGCAGATACTGAGTATTTTCAGACTAAACTCGTGTAATTTTGATCAAAGCACTTATGACTTTATACTGGGAGACAAACGCTATATAAGTATGATCCATACTTTAACTGAATAGATAATGTGAAAAATAAAAATATAAGTAGTGATTTTTTTTTTTATTACTCTGGTCAGCATTTTGCGTGTGCTGATATTTCAGTATTTTTGTACTCCTAACTGTCCCTGCTCATAATGCACACAGCCATTCTTTCGACCATGGTTGAGCCTCACTCCTGCTCGCTAATCCTCTGCATCCCAATGTTTCCGACTGCACTTGAAAGCGCCACAGAGCATCCTCATCTAGTACGTCACACTGACGTCCTGTGCGGATGGTTTGATGCCCTCACTGGTAAAATCATAGCTCTGTAGCCTTAATATTTTCATTTTTGAGAAAGGGCGTTTTAAAGGTCGGGGGAGAAGCAGCAGCATGCAGCGGAGCGCAGTGGTCGTGGTGGCGGACAAAACGAGCCTGAAAAGGCCGTTTATCTTTGCTAATGCTGTGCATATGGTAGGTAAAATCCCCTGCTTTTGAATGCACTTAAGTCAAGAGGCCTGTTCTAGGCTATTTCTTTAATTAGATGTTTTTGCTTTGCTGCTGTTATTTTGACTCAAATCATCAAGTCTGTAATGAACCCAAACAAGATTCGCTCTGCGTGTCTGCAAACATGCAGCGGATGCCGTCCATCAGAAGGATGTGCAATGTGGCAACATCTGCAGTGCATTTTATACTAACATGTTTTCAGCTTATACAGAAAGAAAGAGACGAGAAAGAAAATAACAGCCATATCAAAAACACGCCATGAGGTAGTTAGAATTTGCATCTGCGGAGGATAAACATCCTCCTCCATCCTCCACACAGCGACATCTGTCCTGAGAGAGCATCTTATAATGCTACTGTTTACAATGTGTGAGTTTACAATCAAACGCAGTGTTGACAGTAATATTACTATATTATTTCAGTTGCAGGCTAGCCCTGAAAAGCATGCTACTGCCATCAGCCCTTAAATGAACCATACTGCTCCTCTATGAGGTGACACCTAAAGGCAGCACAGATATAAAAACCAATTGAGGTGATGCTTACAGCTATATTTACAGACTGTGTACATGTATTCTTGACTGACACTAAATTGCAAAGTTAACAGAGTCTTCTGCTCCTCTCTCCAAAGGCACTGTGCTTCTTCATGTTGACGATGACAGTAGCTTGGCATAGAGACCTCATACAAACTGGCAAGGTAAGACTGATGTTCTTCTGAACGCATGAAAATAATTTCCAAAGTAGGTAATATTTGTTGGAGGCAGAAATAGCTCCCCTCATGTCAGGAAAAGAGCCGATATCCAAGGGCAATTATTAATTCATGGGTCTACTTGGTCTTCCATCGATACTGTCTGAACACACTACAGCATTTTATATTGTCTTCTCTCTGGAACACCTGACTTCAAGCTGCTCTCTGCCAGTTGAAGTGTCCTTGGGCAAGACAGTGAATTATCTACAGGCGCCAAGGGTGCCTCTCTGTAGCTGACCCTGACCGTTGCCCTCTTTTGTAGCCATGCTATCTTGGAAAAACATCTCTGATGGCAATATTAATTTAGGTATAAGTGAACATCTCAGATGACCATAGATTCTTATTTTTGCTATATAAGCAATAATCACCAGTCAGTGTATCCTTTAACACCATTGTGTTTTTAATCCTCAGCTGGTGTCCAGTGTTTCTGTCGTGATAATGTACATTATGGAGATTGGCTGCCTGCTGCTCTCAGTGCTGGGTGTGTTTGGAGCCTGTAAAGGGAAGAGATGGTGTTTGATTCTGGTAAAAACCTGCTTTAAGTGTGTGTGTGTGTGTGTGTGTGTGTGTGTGTGTGTGTGTGTGTGTGTGTGTGTGTGTATTCACGTTCATGTTGGACTCTGTGTGTGTTCAAAAATGATATTCCTCTTTCACCTACTATTGCTGATTTATGTGTGTGTGTGCAGTATGCAACCGGGATGGCAGCAGCCAGTCAAACAATAATTGTCAGAACAGCACTAAGTTACCAAGATGTCTATGAGGTATAGTACATGAATGCCCTGCTTTTACTATATTTCATTTAATCCTGTAGTGCAACATAACCTCCAGCTGTTAAAAAGCAGCTTTGATTAAAGTACAGTGAATGTGATGCTTCCCTCCTCAGAAACGTGTGGTCCGCGAGGAGGCCAAGTTGCTGTCCATGATGCCACTGACTGGAACCAGCAAAGCCAACAGGACGCTGCTGTATAGTATTCAACAAGAAGTAAGCAGATATTTTTTTTCTCAACCAGTTTTATAAAGCACAATCCAGACGATGCATCCACCTTTCTGCAAAGTGCAGGTATTTTTTGTCTGCTGTATAATTAGATGGTGTGTGTCATCTTCTTCTATAAAAGCTCATATCTCAATTAATGTTAGCACTGTTGTGGCATTCCCTGAAGAAAGTCATTTCATAATGGTCTGGCATTTAGAAAATGACTCAGTTCAGCTCTATTTTCACCACATTGCTTCTCTCAGAGAAGATATCTTCTCTTAGTGTAATATGAAAAAAGTAAACATTAATGGATTTGGTCACTCTTATTTTTCTTTGTCTCACTTAAATTTGGGAGCTAAGCATGCTTAAAGTTCCAATAATGCTTTGGTGTAAGTAGGAAGTGAAGTGTTGCCGTGGAGTCAGCTAATTAGCTGTGGTCTACACCTTGAACCCTGTTTTTTTTAGCCCATTGTTCAAATGTTGGCAAATTGGCACAATTAAAAGCATGCCAAATGAGCTATTAGCAGTCCCTGTTTGCAGTGCATCCATGGATGCACAGACTACTACCACTGGATTACTTTGATACTGAAGAAAACCTGAAAATGTGATCATTCCCAGGCAAGTTCTGGGGTTTCAGGACCGTCTTTTATTCTGTGAGTGTATTTGTGGACATGTATTCACAATGGACATTGACTAAAATGATATCCCCAGAAGGTGCAAGTCAGACTGAATCTAAAAATAGATATATGACTGTGAACAACACACCCTTAATAGTATCAGAACCACAAAAACCACACAAGAATGTCCCTGTTTCAGCTGGCATTGGTTAAGCTCACCAATACAACCAGAAGGAAACATTGTAGTTTATCAGCCACTAACATCTGCTGTTTGCTACTTTAGGGCCTTTTTCTTAGACAAATAAAGTAAAAGGAAATCTAGGAAGGCTGCCCAAAGAAGACAGGCTAACCCAGTTTAACCAAACACACACATTCGGTGGATTTTCCAGTAAACTGTCACCTCCATCACAGACACACAAATCACACACAACACTCAGGAGGCGATCAAACCTGATTGAAGCCACGCCTGCAGTATATGTAGTCTTCAGGGTGCGGCCAGGCAAGCAGGGTGTGTCTTATCTTAAAGAGGTATCATCCGCCATTCAAATCAAGCCAATACTAAAACCATTACCAGTATCTCAGGTCACAAAGAGCACGAAACTGATGAAATTCATGTGGATTCTGTAACATGTAACGGATGCATCAGTCAGGGATGCAGACATAATATATGCTGGTTGTGTATCATAAAGTGTATTTTGTTCAGGTGTATTTGTTTTGGATTTACTTTTAATGTGTGTGTTTGTCACCTCCAGTTTGAGTGCTGTGGTCTTATTGAAGGCTACAAAGACTGGGGCTCTTCCATCCCTGCTTCCTGTAACTGTCACTATCCAGGAAAATGCGTGAGTACTTCCCTGTCTGGAAGCAGAATATAAGCAGTAAAGATGACTGTACAGTTTCTGTAGCCACACAGTATCTTTCAGTCCAGTAAGACACATGAGGGAGACAAAATTTGAGGGAGAAATTAGGTGATATGGTCTCATGACTGATAGGAGTATGGAGAAAACTATGTGAATAAGACCCAGGATGTAACAGAAACAGATTTTTTTCCCTTAAATATTAAACTGTCATGTTATCTAATGGGATTTTGTACTCCTCACCAGATTCGACTACGGGGCAGCGCCACACTTGGAGCTCCAAAGAACCAGTATGTTTATCGAGAGGTAAAAGATCTTTAAGTTAGTTTCCTGGCTAATTGGTCCTGTAAGTGGTTTTCTCTCTAAATTTGACTTAAAGTAGTGGTTCCCAGCATTTCTGGCTGTAGGCGTGACAAACTATACTCAGATCAGTTATTTCCTCATTCACATTCTAACCTCTTTTGCCACCACTTTTAAGATGAACCTGTTTTTTCACAGCCTTGCCTACCAATTTATGTGTCTGAACTGAAGCTTGCGTTCTCACTGGCGATGGGTATACAGTTTGGAAGTGGCGTGTTTTGGGTATGTTCTTCTTTTACACAAATATATGTTTGATGGGAACTAACACAGCTCTTAATTTGGATCAGATCTGATGCCAGGTCAGCAGAAGATCCCAGCTGTAGCCATCACTGAACACCACAACATGCCCGTAACTCTCGTGCCTCCCTCCCCAGGTGGTGTTACTCGTCATGAGCATCAAGCTGATGGGCCAAATAAAGAGAAAACAGGAGTTCATGGCTCTTCTCCAATCCAACAGATACGTCCCTGGTGCCTTCTAGTCACCGAGTACATTTTGATACACCCAAACAAGAGTATCTTGTTTTGCACATGTAAACACATTATGCTGTATACCATAATCTGGCTATTTTGCGCTATAGCAACATATGTTGACATTCTAATTTTCTATTAAGACGTGTTAATGCATGGAACTGATATTGGAAAGTAATCTACATGCATAGATCAATTTCAAAGTCTTTTGTTTTTTTTACCTTACTGCTGTAAAAACACTGCAATTTAATCAAAGTAATTCATATTTAATAATCGTCACGTTTTCACATGCTTTTGTCATATCTCTAAAATTATGTTACTTTTCTGATCATTTGTTTTCTTTGAGTTGCTGCAGCCTATCCTGGTGTTTTGTTATTCACCGGAAGTGTTGTCCAATGATATTTTTTCTTCCCATTTCCTTCATACCTGCACACACCAGTGAGTCTTTTCATGTTTGTGTTTTTTAATTTGCTTTGTTAGGGGCTGAGGCTACATTCTGCCTGCACGGGAAAAGATTTCTTTTTTTTTTTTTTTAGATGAGCACAGTCCTCATCTTCCACAAAATCTGCACGGCCGTCGTCATACAAAATGTGAACAGCTGAGGCTAAATTTTCCTCACCGGTGAAAGCAAACAAGCTCATCAATTAATGGCTTTAATTTAACACTTTGTCGACTGGACCAACTCCTTTTAAACACATATATTTAAATATTCGTACTTGTCTTAAGGCTCGCTCATTGTATTTTCAGCATTAGAGCAACCAATAATCTTTGAGCAAATAATAATATTAATAACCCTTATGTAGCACCTTTCTTAAACAGTGTTTACAAAGTGCTTTGATTGAAATATAATCGCTTATTTATAGTGGAGCAATGTCATTTACTTGGGTAAATAATCAGGTTAGACAAAGGAATGAGCCGCAGCTGTCATTGTGACTCCAGAATGTCTTGATGCCTTGTGAATAAGCACATTGTGTATTTGAAACCTCATCTCTCCATTCAGTTTCTCTTTAAGCACATGTAGTGAGTAAATGATACTTGATCATGTCCACTAGAGGGAGAGGGGACTCTGTTTGGTTGCACACTCAGTAGACATGCAGTAAAATCCTCAATAATCTTGCTTCCAAAATGTAATTTCAAGGTTTGGATGTATTTTGGAAAGGCTGCTGCAAACAGGCTGTGAGAGGCTCTTGCAGGAAAATGTGTCATCAGTATTCTTGCAGAGACCGTGATGTCCCACGTGGTGCAAGTCCCACCAAAGAAGCCTTTGTGCCACATCACTTCGAATATGACTTGCTGCATGAGCTGCCTGCGGTTGAGACGTCTCCTTGAGTAATGTACTGTCAAATGAATTTCATCTGAAACAGCAGATCCAATGTCTACCTGTGCACTTTAACCATTAATGCCTGATATACAGTATGTTCTTGCAAAGTACGGCATTTTTATTTCTGTCATACAGTTGTTTTTTTTTTATTTATGGAATGAATTTATGTAATATTTTGTAAATAGCAGAAATAAAAAATGTGATTCTTGTTCCTTTGATGTCTTAGTTTTTACTTTGAAATAGTTTCTTAGAGCTGGAAAACTTTAGATTTTAGTAAGTACAACTAAGTACAATTTTAGATTTCTTTTCTATGCTGCTTTAGTAGTTTTGCAGTTTAATCCAGTGATTCCCAATAAAGGGTCAGGACCCTCCAAAATAAACCTGAGGGCTGTGAGAAGATTCATGGGAAAGGAAAAAAAAACAAAGTTCTGCTGCACAAATTTGTATTCAGTGTGTTGGCAATTTTCTTAAATTATTTTTCTGTGAAATATTGGGTAATTTGACCTCCTTGGTCTTGGAACAGTTATTTTATGTCTCTTTACTGAACTTTTAATAAGTCACAGGCATCTGAAACATGACACTGGGCCCAACCAACAAGCCAAAATGGTTGTTTTTGTAAGTTGTCTGAGGCATTTTTTGTATGTAAAATGAAAAATAAAATGGAAATACTAATGTGAAGTACCTTAAAATTATACTTAAGTACAGTACTTGCAAGTACTTTACAGTTGTGATAAGTACATTTAGCTAATTTCACTTAATGCTTTTACATAAGTGGCCTTTCTGTAGGAAGACCTTTTACTTTGACCTTTTTACCCTCAACTACTGCTACTTCCTTCACTGCTCATTTTATATGAGGAAGTAACTTAACAAAAATCAGTATATAAAGATTGCAGCTGTTGAATTTTGTGTGATAATATCAGTAAGGTCACACAGTAAGCACCTGATTGGGAGGAGGAGGAGGGACGAGGATAAGTTCCTGAACTTTCTCCTTCGTTTATGTGGGGCATGAGGGAGTGCCAGGAGGCTGAAGACGACAGGGTTAATATGAAGTTGGATTTGCTTCTTTAGTGGCATGAACAGCAGCACCTGATCCTGGAAACACTCTGCATGCACCAATATGAAGAAATGAAATCCTTTTAGAGATGAATGTTTTAACGTAAAACTACACAAATACTCCAGGAGCTCCTTTAATAATAATAAAAAAACATAGTTTACATAAAGTTTGGCAGAATATGATACATACATTTTCAGAAAGCTACAAAACCACAAAATACATTCTTATTCAAACTCGAACACATCCATAATGTAAATATTTCTCAGTCATATCTTCAGTAATACTTTTGAAAACCACATTTTCTCCTTTCACTGACATCTTGGATCACATGTGCTGAATAACGATTCCAATCTGGAATCAAAATATCACAATTTCACAATAACTGTATCCACTTTGCTTCTTATTTTAACTGTCTGTTGCCCTGTGAAGGCAGTGGAACTAAATGTAGGTGATTCAAATCTCATGCAATTGATCAATTTCCTTATTTTCCATTATTCGGTAACTGGACTTATTATGCTGCTTGTGAATCTATTTTAAAAACACTGTGTATCCTTGTACCAAAGTTCTTTGCAACTTTGCTAAATATGCTGGCATGATGACCTCCACCACTGCAAGAAGCAGCCCAAAACCAAAACAAAGAAATCAGGTGTACTCTGCAGCGTCTGTGAGAATGGTGTAGTTGCCTGCTTTTGCCTCTTGACTGTAGACCACCGCAGGGGTATCATCCTTCTGACTCATCCGACACAAGATGACAACACCCAACACTGCTGCCAGTACCTAAAAGGAGAGTGAAACAGAGGAGGTTCTTTACTTCCTGTTCATCTTTTGTTGTTTCATCCAACACTTTGTCTCTTTCTAAAATTGCAGCTCTTTTCAAAACAGAGGGAGGCAGAGAAGAAATGCAGTGACTCATTTCCTTCATTGAAGACAGGCAGACAGTTCACAGGAGGAGAAGCACAGGTGAAACTAATCTAAGGAGCAATCACTGATGTTAGGAACACCTGTGCTTCTCCCACTATCACAAGTCAAAATGTCTTCTCATTAGAGATACAGAGAAAACCCATTCAGTGTAAACCTCTGTATTGTACAAGCATTAAACCAACTTATAATCAATTAAGTTTCCTTTGTAGACATCCAGCACCGTGCTTTATGACTTCTCAGTGACTGATGTTTATTCACTAGATGAAAATATTCCATGAATATTGAAGAAACTGAATACTCCCAGAGTACTATCTGCAGGTATTCCTTCCAGGTTTTATATGGTCAAGGAACCTTTACCAGTAAGATTTTTATCTGTTCATGTCTGGATTCTGGCAGCTGAATAATATTCCAAGAGGTTTTAGTTTTAACACCAATGTTAAGCTACGAAATGGGGTGACGGACAGTAGAGTTAGATGGAAAAATAGTCCTATTTATCTATTCTGGATTCATGACACATATAGACTGACAGTACATACCCAGAGTAGCATGACCCCCAGTGTTATGCCCAGTGCCACCTTCACGCTAATTACTTCATCCTGAATCAAGTATGGAAGGCATGGCTGAAACAGAAGAGTGGATCAATCAGAGTCAACAGCATCTTCACTGTCACGTTTGACGTTCCACTCCTCATTGGAAGAGCTGGTAACAACTGGTAAACATGTAAAAGCTGTGATGGGGAGTTGCAAGTATATATTGCAGAACAGGGCCTCACTGGACCTGGTAGCATGATCTCTAATGTGACCAAGCAAGACAGATAAAGCTGCAGTTCATGAGACTATCCATTTCAGTTCCTCGTTGGTTTTCTCATTGATGCAAAGCGATGAATGATGAAAGCAGATTTCACTGTGGCATCATTTTTCATGAAAATCAAATGAACATTTTAGCTATAATGTTTATATTACCTCTTTATAAATCATGACGGGCTGGTCACTGACCATGAACTGAAACAGACTGCTGTTTCTAGGAGCTGCCACCTGCAACACACAGATATGAATCACGAGCTGAATGACTAATGAATGGTAACAGGTGCAACTGCACCTGTAAAGGAAAAGAACATGAAGAGAACAACATTTAAAGGACCAGTGTCTAAGATTTAGGGGAATCTTTGGGCTGAATATGGCAGAAATTGAATATAATATTCATAAGGATGTTTTCACTATTGTATAATCACCTGAAAATAAGAATCACTTTGGTTTTGTTACCTTAGAATGAGCTATCTGTATCTACAGGGGGAGCAGGTCCAACAGAAATTTTGTTGTTGAGCTGCTTTCACACTCACACATGGATTAGTGGACTCTTCAGTGCACAGGCAGGACAATGAGATGTTGAAGCCCCAATCCAGGTAGCCCTGATCCACTCCACAGCACTGCAACTGAGGAAGAAGAGGGAAAGACGAGGGTGAAAATTAGGATACAGATACAGACTTTGTAACTGCAAAACAAATCCTGGCCAACAAACCCACCTCCTGATTGTTCCTGCTCATTATTAATTCAGCGTGTTTTCTGAGCTGCTGTGTGTTTGTGCTGCTGATACATTTGTTGGTCACACTACAGTGTGTTTGTGCCAGGTGGCTGTGCTTGTATGGGCGCCCATTTTCAGAAGAATAGGGCCCTTAAGAAACACGTCTTTGTCATCAGCAAAGATTACTGCAATGCAATGAGACTGCTCACAAATACGCTTGAACCACAACATGAACTCATACACAGACTCACACTTGGTAACTTACTTCTGACTGCACATACACGAGGACGTCTAAAAAACTCTCACTAGCATTTGACAGTGGCAGCATGTCCAGGTAATACCTCTTCATTTCTTTAACCAGCTGCAAAACAAAGAAATGTCATATAAACATTAGATAACGAGCAATCTGAGAATGTTACATCACAAAATGCATTGGGTCAAACCAAAAACGGCCAGCAGTACAGCAGTAATGCTTTTGCTAACTGAAGTTGTAAACATTTTAAAAGTAGTTTTACAAAAATTGCAACTGACCGGTCGCAAATCCCTGCCCCCTCACAGCAATTACCACTCAGAGTGTAGCAACCTTACTGGTACAGCAACACTCATCATCTGCATAATTCTGTATGTTTACTGGCTATGAGCTGCTAACATGTGCAGCTAACTAGCCTTCTACCTACAATAGTAGCCTAGTGTTATATCTATGGGGGAATAGACTGTTTCACAGGTTTTTCCTTTAAAAACAAATCAGTTGGAAACATTAAAACGCATTTGCTAATGCTAAAATCCATGTTGTCCCCTCCCTTGTTTACTTCTTCTTACTTGTTGTTTCAGATATAACAAGGAATTTCAAGGCGTGAATCTTCCACCATTGTTACTGGAAGGCTATGTGTCATGCGACGATGGAAAACTTGGCAGGCGTGACAGCAGGAAAAGTGAGAGGTGTGGCATTGAGCCAACTGTTAACTGATTTTTGCTCCTGTCTGGTAGCCTTTTCCTGTTCATGTCTGTGTATTAGTTTCATCAAGAATGCAGTTTTGATGCAGCCTGTTACCTTACATGATTTACATGATCCCCTGTATGTGAATATGTGTACTGCATGAAGAAGAAATGTCAACACATCTCAAAGTCAACTTTGTAATACCTTTGGTTGCACGACCAGTACTCGAATTACAGATGCAATCATTAACAGACTGCCCAGGGTAATTCCAACTGTAAACTGAGACACACACACAGAAACATACAGGCATGAGCAATCAGATTCTGACAAAAAGAGTTTCTGATAGTTGTATATTGCTACAATTACAGGTAATACTACTACTTATAACAATAAAAATGTGTTTTTTCTTGACCCACCACTATCAGCGGCCACTGCTTCTCTTTGCAGGCACCATACAAACCTAAGATGGTCAAGAGCAGAGTTACTATGGAAAGAGCATACATGACATGTAGGCCTGTGTTCATGTGCTCCATCTGCAGAGAAAACAGACAGAAAAGCAGGTCAGCAGGCTCTGTGAACAGGGAAAAACCTGAGCTCAATGTCCAAATTGTTGGGTTTGGTTCCTGCAGTTTATACTGAAGTCAATGCAGTTTCTACACAAATTGCAACGACTTGTTTCTACCTTCACTTCCTCTATCTGGTAAACTGGAATAGTATATTAGACAAATCTATGATCAAAGTTTGCCTAAAGTTGGACTTTCCCCATTTCTTTTTTCAGTGTGGAATGTGTGTTTTGTGGTGTTGTTGAGGAGAAGAACAATAAAGCCTCACATATACCATGACAGAAGGATCTATACACTCATATTGGAGATAGATGGACAGATAGATCTTTGCATGTCTTTTACTTGCTCTAAATGCATGTTACCTCTGCTTCATCCAAGTGGCCATGGCTCAACAGAGTCAATGCCAACAGCAGGGCACTCAGGATCTGCAAAGGGAGCAATGCACTTCATTATTCATTACTTTCACGTCTGCAGTTAACACTTATTTTTATTATTTGTAAATCTGTACATTATTTTTCAATAAACAATACATTGCACAGTCCAAAAAAAGGTCAGAAAATTGCTTCCACAGCCAAAAGTGACATCTTCCACCAAACTCCGAAAGCGTGCAGCTCCCACAGCATGCAAAGAGAGTCAAATTATGAACCTATAAACAACCGGGAGGCAACTATCAGCCCTGCAGAATGAAGGTGACAGTCATGAAATAACTGGAGGGACATGCAAACAGGTAAAACCACATGTTGCCTAATCCGCTTGCCATCAAGATTTTTTAAATCCATGTACACGTTCATAATTTTTTACCATAGTTTAGTTTTACTGCTGGCATGCTTCTGGTAAATGATCCAAGAATATCATGAAATTTAGCAACACAAGTGCAGTAAAAATGAAAGTGTTTATCGATTAATTATACAGAAAATCAACAGATCAGAACAATCATCAGCAACTACTTTGACAATCGATTCAGATTGTTTTCAATCCCAATGTCAAAATAACCTGAAGGTCTTCTTCTTTTTCACTGCTATTCAAACAAAACAGTCAATTTGATGACTTTTGATTTGATTTTTTCGCTATTTTCTGATATTTTACTGACCAAACAATAGATCAGTTAATCTAGAAAATAATATGCAGATTAATCAGTAATTACAACTTTGCAATAAGGTGTAATTGGTTCACTGGTGTCTCTGAGTATTGTGTAAACTCCTGCAACACCATATGATCTTATTTACTGCTTCAGCGTTATTTATGACCATCACATCCTGCAGAGATCTGTTTTTTAAATCATCATCAAGCCCACTTTCCCGTAATCCACTGCGGGTTCAGATCACTTCCTCTCTAAAAGGTTCATCCCAGCAGATTTTGATTACCAAATTTAACAGTTACATTTTCTTAGAATATGTAATAATTCCTCTCTTCTTTCCATCAGGTTTTAGCTTCAGTGACAGCAGCAACAATTGAACTCTTCCACTTGTGGATTTAAACATCTGATGCAACAGCTGGTTTATTAATTTACTTATTTTTAAAGCTAAAAGGAGAAATAATCTCAACGCCTGCACTTAGAAACTCTTAAAGTTTGCCTGTGTTGAGCAGCAGCAGCAGCAGCAGCAGCAGCAGCAGCAGCAGCAGCAGAAAAACACTTACCGCGATCAAACCAGCCACGACAATGAAAGCCCGTTTCAAACAGACGTTCACCTTCCCCATTTCTGTTCGGCTTGAACTCGAGGTCAGTAGATTGAAAGCACTTCAAGTCTTTGCTTTGGGACAAATCCACATGAGATGGCCTTGGTTTGAGTAAGGAGCCTCACTTCTTGACGCTCGGAGCACCTTCGTGTTTTTAACTGGGCGGAGAGAGGGATCAAGTCCCATGTTGTACTAATGAAAGCCCTCCCCATTTGGATAGAGAGGCTGTGGTGTGTGTGTGTGTGTGTGTGTGTGTGTGTGTGTGTGTGTGTGTAATCAGTCATAATCAGTGTTTACACCTCAGGCCTTTACCCAAAGCTTGTTATGGAGATGCATTAATTGTCAAGATGATGCTTAAATGTGCATTGGGTGATATGACTTCAGCAAAGGTCCACATGGCAAACAGACTGAATTGTGTGGTCAAGCATCTTGGGTGAGGCGGTGCCTGGTGAGAGGCAGGTTGTGATAACATAAGAGTGTTACAGCCAGCAAAGAATAAAAGAGAGACATAGAAAGACCAAAAAACAAAACAAAACAAAACATTTAAAGGATTCAGATTTTAAAGGACCCCCCCCCCCCAAAAAAAAAAAAAAATTAAAAAAAAATTAAGCTTTGTGTAATTATGTTTTTACCAAAAACACAGTTGTTTCGAGCTGGCTGCAGGCAGAGCTTAAGGCGTGTTGATGACCAATCTGTCAGACACAGTGTCCTGGAGCGCCACAAAGTGAGCCCATGTGCACAGATGCCAAAAATGTGCTCCTAATGGGATGTTTGTGTGTTTTGTTTGGACACAAGTGTTTTCATTTTCCCGAATTAAAAGCTCAGGAATGGAGTCGAGGGGCATCAGATTCTTATTTTTCTATTTGTGTGACTGACTGAACATGCCTTCAGTTCAGTCCGCCATAAAGCACTTTTTGTCTGCTGTTGTTTTGGGACAAACAGAGGAACTAGTGAGAGGCTGCATCAGATGACCTCTGTTCAGAGCCCCAGACATCAGAACACACTCACTCATCTATCTATCTAACTATCTATCTGCAGATGCACATTGCTGCAACGTTATTGGTGCCTGGAGTTCCTCCCAAAACATGTTCCATTGTTAAAGCAGAGTGGAGCATTTCCTGGTAAAGCATAGAAACATCAGAACACACACAAACAGCTTTCTTAGTGTCCCGTTCTTCCAAGTGTTTCAGTCACTGGCACACATTGACAAAATCGTTGGCACACACATGTGTTTGTTGGCCCGCACTCACACATCTGTAAGACATGAAAGCACAGAGGCGTTCTGTGACGCAGAGGATGTTGGTGGGCGGAAAGCATGCAAAGGGCCAAAAATCCTTCAGGGGTAAAGATGTTGGACCAGTTCTGTTGTCTAGAGGTGAATGTTGCACAAGTGGATTCTCATGGAGCAATTTGGGAAAGCTTTATCGGAATATTACAGCGAAGCACGAGAAAGATGAATCTACAGCATCGTGAGAAAATGCTGTTGACTGTCAGGAAAGAGGCGTCCACTGCTCACGAGCCTTAATAAATTTATTTCAGTCTTACACAGAAACTTAATATCTTCAGTTTTACTGACTTTGGTAAATCAGACAAAGAGTCTGAAGCCATGCTGGGGGCTCTGTGAGCGTATTTGTAGGCACAGTTATGCTTTGAGCTCAATGCTAATGCTAATGTCGAAAAGACAAAGTTCAAATGAAGTTTTGTCCGACCACAACCAAAATCAAAAGCATTTATAGTTGTTCAAAAAAAATTTTAAAAAGAGCACCTAAGAGAGAAGTTCACGCCCTCCTCCGCACAGCTGGCCAGTCATTACAGAAAGACAGTGTGAGTTGTCCACCATTTCACCCATTTTACACAGGAAGCTGACTTTCCTCATCATGGGAAGTCTTCAAATCAGCCAAATAACGTCTTCTGCGACTCTGGAGAGCTTTGTGGAAATGCAAAATTAAAATGCAGCAAAATAAATCTACAGCACTAACTTGAGAGGATGTTCTGTTATCCCATCAGTGTAAAATCTGAAAAAAAGGCCTCATAAAATACTTTTGCTTGTTTCAGATAGCATTTTCCCGAAATTATAATTTCATATACTCAAGTTTGTATTCACCTATTAATGTTCTTTGGTTAATCCAAGAGTAAGTGGTCGCGAACAAGGTATAACATGTAAATTACTGTGCAACAGAAATGCTGGTAATTGGACACTTTTACATTTAAACAGAGGTTCCAGTCTTTAAGCTAGGCTAATATAGCAAAGACTGAAGATTGGTATCAATCATGTCATCTAACTCTTGGCAATACAGACAATAAGAATCAAACTATCCACATTTTCATCTGTTTATGAGACGTGTCTGTACAAAGTTTCATACTGAATATTTTGAGCTTGTAGATTAAAGGGGAAAAGCAGTCTGTCCCATTGTTTATGAATACTTTGGTTCCTGTGGGACACATTAGCACTGCTGTTACTGCTGGTCAGATGAAGGTTTACACAGAAATACACTCATGACACTTTCAGGACCTCATGTGAACCAACAAAAACATTACAAGTCTGTGGAGCAGGAATAATCTTTTCCTTAAAATTCTCTGCAGATGCACTTCCTCCCTGACTCCCGTGGAGACTCCGTCAGGGCCTTGGTCCAAAGCAGCTGAAAGCAGCAGCGCCAGCATTAGAAACGTATCACTATAAAAGTGATCATCTTGCACTTTGTTGTTCCAAGGTCTGCAGGATGTTATGTAACCAATCTGGATGTGCAACCTCGAAGTGAAGCCGAGATTTCAACAACGCAAAGTCAGCAAAGGGACCCTCAGTTTGGATAAATATGCTCTCATTCTTTTTCAGTCCAGTCACAACTCTGGCTCTTGTTTTTTGTACATGTTGCTGATGACCTATTGCCTTCTTTGGTAGTCCTGAGAGCTGAGCAATAGCACAGTGGATAGATGTTTATCTTGGAGGAAGTTCCACTGCATTCCTCGTATGTTGCTTAAAACTCCTCTCATTTGGGGAGTCTGTGATCACCAAAATCTCACTTACAGAAAGTAAACATTGTTATAGAGATATGCCTCAGACATTTACCTAAGAGATAGACCTCAGATGTATAATTTATGTCATTAAGAATCCTACTTACTATCCTTGTCACTCCCTTTATCTGGCGAGGAAAGGCTTGTCAAACAAAATGCCAAGAAGCGCAGATGAGTTTTTTTTGGTCATCAAGAGAGCACAAGAGCACATGGAGAGTGTATGTGTTCTTTCCTGGCTTCAGTTTCCTTTTTAAATGTGCTTACATGTAGTCAAGACAATAAGACACAGAGTCGACACAATGTCACATCACTCTGCAGTACAGCTTGAACTATTTCTGGGAATTGCTTGAGTTATTTCCAGAGAATGAAAGCTGTGAAACAAAAGTTTCATTGTGAGTGGTGTGTGACCACAAAGTGTGGGGAATCAGCTGGAGTGTGTGTAAAATCTTCTGTTTATCACCAAGTACCAGTAAACCACCCCTACTGGAATCAAGTTCGCATGAAGTTTCTCCAGTCTTCATTTCTCATGGCATGTACTGAATCTTCATAACAATTGTCATATCACAAAAGCATTATCATTGACAGAAGTCTCACCACAAGGCCCATTTAGTAGATTCAATCACATCACATGATCATCATCAGCAAATGTCTTGCCAGTCGACATCGGATTGCAGTTTTTTTTGACAACCCTAAGATCATGTGATATGATTGAAAGCTCAAGAGCAGCATCTAAAGGGATTTAGTGGTGAGATTATTTTTTCAACTGCTGTTTCCAAGTTCAAGAATCAAGTGTGAATCCCTGCGTTGTCTTTTACTTCAACAACAAAAATCCGAATTTTGAACACTTGATTCATGGTATATATGTGTATATATATATGTATGTGTATGTATACATATACTGTATAGACACATATATTAGACATATATTAGAGCATGATACATACACACACACAATTCTTATTATTATAATTATTACTACCACTACTGCAATAATGTCATTAGCATTTACTGCACTATTTAAAGTATTTAAGTACTATTCATGGTATATATGTATGTGTGTGTGTGTGTGTGTGTGTGTGTGTGTGTGTGTGTGTGTATGTATGTATGTATGTATGTATGTGTGTGTATGTATAAATATACTATAGACATACATGTATTAGACATATATTAGAGCATGATACATATATTAGAGCATGATGACATATATATTAGAGCATGATACATACACACACACAATTCTTATTATTATAATTATTACTACCATTACTGCAGTAATGTCATTAGCATTTACTGCACTATTTAAAGTATTGTTAATGTTTAATATTTACTTTCACGTGGGTGTCGCCACTGACACGCCCCTTTAGGAGACTCAGGGCAGGTCCTGAGTCTATTGACACATTCTCGCATCAGCAACTGCATCAGCAACACATTATTATGAGATTTGGAGCAAGTACAGCGGCAAAATAAGGCGCAAACGTTACATTTGCATCGCACCACAGTACTGGCGCAGCTTGAAACGCATAACCATGTTTTTTAAGAGCATGTTCGCTCAGACTGTTGTCGGTCCCTTTAAGAAAAGTCACATGACGGTCACATGATGCGGAAGACGACTGATTTGTTTCAGCGTTGTTGTGTTTACATCTACAGCTTCTTGTCCACAGACCGCGTGCAGGTGCGTTCAGTAAATGAGTAAAAAAGAAAAATAAAAACAGTGAAGTTTTTATTATCCCTTCATGGTAAACTCAAACTCCCATTTAACGACAGGAACGTGCTTTACTTTCTTTGGTGCCAGAGCTGTACCTGCTATAACAAAGTCGAGGTAGGATGAATGTAAATGATAAGGATGTTACTGTAAAGAGACGCATGCATAACCTATGCTTACGCAGAATTAAAGCCCATGCTACCTTTCTTATCCTCCTGGTATTGCTTTTGAAGGCGTGCCCCAACCCTTAGATGCCTCTAACATTGTGTTTCTGTCCTTTTCAGCAACAGGAATAAGTGAAAACTCTGCAGTGTTTGGATGAAGTGACCATGAAGCAGGACAGCGATGCTGCGAATGTCCCTGCATGCTTCATATCAAACCATGAAGGTTTTCTTGGACGTATCAAACACTTCATCAAAGACTTTGTGGTGACTGAGATTGATGTGACTGGGCAGCGTGTTAACACAGCAGCAGCCAGTCAAACACCAGCCTGTGCCTCCTCAGATCAAAACAGTGAGACCAGCGTAGAATTTAAGGAGAATAGTCATTTCTCAGTCTCACAGGACACTGATGATTCAGCTGATTGTGGGGAAGACGTCGCCACACCCAGTCCAGGCACTTTTGATTTAAGTGTGATTTTAGGCCAGTCAGTGAGCGAAGAGCTTGAGCAGTTTGTGTTGACTCTCAAAGATGAAAAGCCAACCAAGCAGGAGCTCTCTCTGGGATGCTTCACCGACAAACACCACCGAGCCAACGTCCACCGGGCTGTCAGACACCGCTTCCCTTTCCTCATGACTGTCACTATTCAGCCTGAGATCAGGGTGAGGGAAGACCCAGATTACAGAGAGCTCTCCCAGCTGGTCACAGAGGATGAAGCAGAGGACTTCTTCAGGTTCATAGACGCCAAAGTGCGAGGCTCATCCTACACGTTTGGACCTGACGATGACAAGGAACACAGGACGGCGGTCCACCACTTCCTGAGCCGAAGGTTCGGCAAACTGGTGGAGACCAAAAGCTTCAGCGACCAGGGGACGACAGCGATCTCAGTTAGGCTGAGAGAGCAGGGGAGGCCCAAGAAGAGAACCGCAGAGGAGCGCAAGGAGGAAGACGTTTACACGGGTGAGATGTACAATTGTTGAAAACACACTGTTTTCTCAATTAATACTTCGAATGTTCCCAGAGCTCAAGGCGACATCTTCAAATTGCCCATTTTGTCCAACCAAAATATTCAAATTACTGTCACATAACATAAAGAAAGCAGGCAAATTTAAGAAGCTGCCACCACTAAAAAGATTGTTGAAATTGAAAAGTATGTGCTTTTCCCCACGTTTGTATCTGCCCGTTTGTTTGGATGTTGAACTCAGATCAGTTAGCAGTTTCTTAATGTTTGTGCCAAGTCTATTTAAAAAAAAAAAAAAAAAACCTGCAGTAAAAGCCTGAAAAAATACATGTCGGACAATACATTTTCTGTTATTTTACTCAGTCAGTTAACTCTCATGAGATGACTCAGCATACATTATCCAAGTCACACACCAGTTATTAGATATATCTAGCAAATCACGACAGTCATAAGGTAGGAAAGTACTTAAAATTTCAAATCAGATTTCCTGTAAGCACAAAACAGCTACGTTACGTGTGTTTGTGTTTGTGTGTGTGTGTGTGTCCTGTCTTTCAGCTTTCACCTTGTGTAAGGAGAACCTGGAGACCCTAGAGGCCATTAGCTACATGGCAGCAATTCTTGGGGTCCTGCCATCAGATTTCACCTACGCTGGCATCAAGGATAAGAGAGCCATCACCTACCAGTCCATGGTGGTCAAGAAGGTGTCACCTCTACGGTAGTACTGCGTTTCATTCTACACGAATAGTTGCACCAATCCTAAGATGCTCTTTACTGTTGTTCATTTTGAAGCCTCAATGAATGCCTGAAATCAGTTGGAAATAAGGCCTTCTTTCTGTTCCAAGCACTCATTTATTCTTATTTCTCACTAGGTTGAAAGAGAAAACAGCAGAGTTCGAGAAGAGAGGGATGAGTCTGTCTCAGATCCGCGCCGTCGGTGAGCCCCTCAGGCTCGGGCGACTGCAGGGGAACCACTTCGACCTGGTGGTCCGCGACCTGAGACCACACGGGGCCAGTGACACACACTCCTCTGGTGCAGACACACACACTCGCCTGGAAACATTGGTAAAGGAAGCGGTGGAGAATGTCGAGGTAATTTTTTGTACTTCTCAGCACCATATATGCTTACAACAGTGCACTCTCTGAATAAATTGTGTCCCAATTTAGAAACACACAAGTATAATTTTTTACATGTGAGCCACCAGAAATTATCCAATTCTATTTTCTCAATTAATAAAAGAACATTTACAAACTAAGAGTTTCCTGTGTTGCCAGATCCTGATATGGTTTACTCCTCTGTGCCACAGAGCTCCATTTTTGTCTAAAAACTATTAAAGACACATCAATGAGCCACCATTGCACTGAGTCACATGCTCCTTCATAATGATGAACGGGGTCACTGTTGTTTACTTTGAGTGCTGCTGCTGTAAATACTCACTAGAGCTGCAAATGTGGATTAATATGCAGCTAAAAATAATAAATTCAATTTCCTCCCTTCTTCAAGAATCCCCTTCAACAGCTGAGCATAGTAGTTTTTCGTAAATATAATAAAAAAAAAAAAGAAATTATATATTTGTAAATGTTTAGTGGGAACCTGTAGACTTTGTACAAAGTGCCACAGACAGGGCAGGAAAGACGGACGATGCTGAAAGACAAACTGCTTTTTATTGGATTTACTGACAGTCAGAAAAACAGGACGCCTGTTGTTTCTATATCCTGCTGTCCAGTTGTTCTGGACACATGCAGGTGATACAAATAATTCACCACTGCCACATTCACCCAGTTTGTTGCTCTTCGCAGGCCAGAGGTTTTGTCAACTACTATGGTCCACAGAGGTTTGGGAGCGGGCAGAGCGTTCAGTCTGACTGTGTAGGGCTGGCTTTAATCAAAGCAGACATGGTAAGTGTTGCAGACAGTTATTACGCACATGAGCCCAATGGTACCACCCTTCATGCTGTGACTGTGAAATGAGGCCGAGCAGCAACGGGTTCCTCAAAGACTGCACTGTGTTGTCGGTGTGTGTCGTGACGTATGCTGCTGTGTGTGGGTCAGGTGGGCGCCGTGCGTCTCTTCTTCACCCCGGAGGAAGGCGATGATCCTCAGAGCCACGCCAAGAGACACTTCCTCCAAACGGGTGAGAGCGAGGTCAATGCTGGCTTGTTTTAGTTTCGTTTTTCCTGGAAATGGTCAAAGATGATGTGAAAGTTGCTTCTCAAGAACATTTCAACACAGTTTCCTGGAAGCAAAAGTGGCCCCAATATAACAGCAACTACCCAGTTCCTCTAGTTACTTCATTGTACTTTGTAGAAAACCCAACAAGTAATTAGTAGTGTTGTTAATGTAGAAGATTTTAAACTGATTTGTGGGGTGTTAAAAGGTTGTCAAATCCCTTAATGTACATCCTTTTTTCTTTATCGCTCTTTCCTTGTTCTCTGTCCCAGATAACGCAAAGGAATCTTTGGCTCTGATGCCGTTGTCAAAGGCCAGGGAGCGGCTGATGCTCCGAGCCCTGAACCGCTACGGTACAGGTCCGGATGGCTGTGCCCAAGCCTGGCTCAGCCTGCCCCACAGCATGAGAGTCTTCTACCCACACGCCTACTGTAGCAGGTCAGCTGTGAGGAAAATAACAAGATCAAAGACACTTTATGATGGGATTCCTGCCCAATTCAAACATACTGTAGCTTTTACTGTTGGTGACTGCAACAGAGCTCTGTTGCAGCAGCTTGGAGATAAGGACATTTCTCATCTGCACTATGGCAGAGACTGTTAAAAAATGAGATAACATTGTTTATTTCCACAGCATTCAGTTTCAGTTACCGCACTTACCGTTGTTCTGAAGTTATTTCCAGAATCCTCAAAGACTTTTACGATTTTATATGCTATAGCATATGATATGTTGCATAATGAGCCATAATCAGTTCCCAGTGCCTTGTCCGATATTACAGTTTTTTTCGATTGCTAAAACACGTTTTTCAAAACTGTACGTTTTTTTCAAAACTGCACACACAAAACTCCAAACATCACACACAAATTGCTAAACCCTGGCATCCCTTTGCAAAACAACTCTGCCATCAAATCTTTTAACATGTTCACAAAATGGAACTGGTGTTTTCATTTGGTAAACACAGCCATATTTTCACATGACACACACATACCATTCATTGAATAAACACAACTAAGCTTTTGGCTGAACACTACCAAGCATGTACAGAACACTGAAGAGCAAAATTGAAAACACAATTATAGAAATGGAACACACTGAATCAATGACAATGCCCACTTCTCTCATAGACAAACATAAAACACCACACAAATTTTCAGACAAAACATTTTATTTTTAAACGCCACCACGCAGGCCTGGGACCTCAATTATGGCCCGCTGGCCAATCACATTTCTTCCCCGGCGCCTCTTCTTCATCAGGTTGGATTTTTCTTTTATTTCTTCATGAAATTACAGTACCTGGGGAACAAAAATGACATTTGCTTCTCACAGTAATTCATGGAAATATTTGCTTTCTTGGAATCATTTTTCTTTACTTAAATGTTTTGAAATAATAATAAAAATAATTAATAACAAAATGTAGGAAACAAAGAATAAAGGGACCCAAAACAATGTGACTGCGACCCACAAATGCGTCCCAATACACTGTTTAGGAAACAGTGCTGTAGTCTATTGAATGCAGTATTACAATACACACGGAAAATAGATTTTGTACCTGTTCTCCATCCTGAACGTCCTAATGATGGTCGACACTGTGAAGCGGCTGAGGTTTGGCTGGACCCTCTGGCCAGCCTCCCTCATGCTCAACCCATGGTTGAGCACATGGTCCAATACAGTAGCACGAATCTCATTGGAGATTCGGATTCTCCTTCTTCTTTCTCTTGCTTCTCCTTGTTGTCCTCCTCCTCCTCCTCTTCCTCTTCCCCCTCCTCGTCCTCTTCCTCCTCTTCCTCTTCCCCTTCCTCCTCCTCTTCCTCCTCTTCCACCTCTTCCTCCTCTTCCTATTCCTCCTCATCCTCCTCCTCCTCTCATTCGTACCCCTCTCCTTCTCTGACTGTTGTCTCTGTTCTCCATTGCTCATCAAACAAAACAGAGGGTCAAGCCTCCTTTTATGCTGCAGGCCTTGATTGCAAATTGCTCACCAGACCTGAAAGTTTAGAGATTTGAATATTTGTGTGTTGTGGATTGATGCTTTGAGATTTTATGTGAGAAGTGTGTGCAAACCTGAAAAATTGTGTGTTGTGTTTTGACAACAAGGTGATGTGAAATTGACATCAGAGTGTAAAGAAGGAAAGTCAGAGTTCTAATATGATAAGGAAATCTAAAGTGGTAACAAATTGAGTCAAGTGATTGGGGACAGAAGTAAAGGTTGTGAAAATTGTGCCTAATTTTTGCTTTTTGTGTTTTAGCAATTGAAAAAAACTGTAATAATTGTGCTGATCTGTTTGCTGCTGGTTGTCAGAGTGTGGAACGAGGCAGTGGCACACAGGCTGACGACTCTGGGTCACCGTGCCAGACGAGGAGACCTGGTGTGGATGCAGGAAAAACTGGAGGACACTGGAGAAACCAGCTTGCCTCAGGTAAGACAGAGGAGAAAATGAAGAAAGAAGACATTTACTAAGACATTTATTTCATGATGTACCAATATTTTAACTACAGTGCTTTGAACAGGATGCATGTTTAGATGCTGGAGGAAGCCCACTGTTTCACAGTATACCACGGTATGAAAATTGACGGTTACATACCCTGTACATTTGCTTATCTGCAGTATTAAATTCTGCTGTATGGCAGTAGTAGTAATAATAATAATAATAATAATAATAATAATGATAATTGTGTAATACCACAAAAATGGGATATTCTCTGAGACACCGCAGAAATCTCATTCCATTTGAACCCTAATCAGCACTGCCCTTGTGCTTGAGAATGTAAAATCCTTGTACTCCAAAGGAGAGCGGAGGTGGGTGTGGGGGGAGGGGGTGTGAGCATCAGCATGTGTGAGGCAGAGTCTCTGTGTCCTGGAAGATTACAGTGTACCAGACAAACAGGAGAAATTCCGGTCAGATATTGTCTGTGTTTATAGACACAGTTTTCCCATGTTTTGTGTCCAAGTGACTCATGGGGTCAACATTTTTTGAAATCCGTCCAATATTAAGCCACAACAAAACTCAGAGAGGGTGAACATCAGAGAAGCAGCAGGGAGAAACGGCGCGGACAAACAGAATATTTTCACACCTAACTCAGGGATTACTTTCACCAGACATTATGACCAGACAGATTTAAATATATTAGACTTAAATAGATTTAAGTCACTGAGCATATTTTAGTGACCTAGTCACCTTTCCCTCTTTGCTTTTTCAGATCCATGTGGTGACGGACCAAGAGGAGCAGGAGGGAGTGTACACACTGGGACAAGTATGTAGTTTAGGGGAATACTTTTACCTTAAATGCTCTTATTTCCCCTCCTCTCACTTGTTGCTACTCCGGTTGTAACATCCTGTCAGGTGTTGCTGCCCATGCCGGGAAACACCGTGAAGTATCCGGAAAATGCCATGGGGACTTGGTTCCAGGAGAGACTGGCCAGAGACGGACTGGAGGAGTGTCGCTTCAGAGTCACCAGCCTTAAGCTGAACCTGCCCGGCTGCTACCGCCCCCTGCTGGCATTTCCACGCAACATGCGCTACCAGCTGAAGAGAGCAGCCTGTGGGGAGGCAGGAGGAGGAGGAGGAGGAGAGGTGACAGGAGACAGCAGCAGAAGAAGTGACGGGCGGCTGAACGGCACAGCAGGAGAGGGGAAGCAGGACTCCCCCGCTCTCACCTTAAACTTCGACCTGGACTCCTCCTGCTATGCTACTATCTGCCTCAGAGAGATCATGAAGTGTGACCCCTAGAGGTCAGAGGACATTGTCCCTGTTGTATTTCTACATACCTTTTCTTGTTTTTAGTGAAAAAAAAAAAAAGATTTTTGTAACCCATCATTGTGATACATTATCAGTACCCTTTTGATTTATTGTTGAAGTGATGATCATAAGACTGTATACGAATGTGCAACTGAGAAAACAAATGTGAACAAATCTAAATGTAAAACTGTGGAAACAGTATTTGTGTTTTGTGCCATGAATAAAAATGCTAAAGATTCCATCCAACAACATTCTGAGTCTATTTTAAATGTCCTTTATTTCAGTTGTTCCTGCAACCCTCAGATTCTTTGATAAAAAGAAACCAGTAACAATGAATAACAATTTAAAAATGGGCAAAAAAAACAATCCATAAAATTGATTTAAAAACTTTGTGACCGGGAACAAAATCTGCCTAACAATTACATCCCCTCCAAATTTGGATGAATCTGCAAGTTCTCACAACTGGATATAATATAATATAATAAGCTAAAAAAATATTAGTTTTGCCTAGTTTTGCAAGTAAAAAGTGCAAGATTTGCCTCTGAATGAAGTGGAGAAGAAGTATAAAGTTACATGTACCTAATAAACTGTCAGCTGATTGTAGTGTACACTGGGTCTCTTTTCAGTACATTTTGTCGCTTTTGATTTTCAACACACTGCAAACAATGAATTAGTAACTTAGATACAGATGCTTATTTTTGTTATTGTACTGAGCACTAATCACCACTAGATGGAGACCTCATACTTTGACAGTCGCATTAAGTGTGATGTGTGAATTTAGTTTAACTGTTTCGGAAAAGTGGGAATGTTTAATTTCCTAAGTGTCCACCAAATTACCCTCAGCTGTGTTGGCGTGATATTGAGTTCCTTATCTGAGAGAAAACAGCACCTGCACCACACGACGAACACACTAATGATGTTTCTGAGTATATCACTCCTAATCTGAGACTAAATCCATCATACAAGCTCATACGATCCAGCATAATGTAAAAAAAAAGAAAGCTGTACACTAGCAGGAGAGGCATTTCAGAGCCAGTATAAAGATGAAGCATAAAAACCCTGGTGTAATTATGCTGCTGAGGGGCACTATTCGATCTGTATTAAAATTGAGCCAGCTTCGCCTCCTGTTACTAATTTATGCAGTTTTGATGAGAATGTTTAAAGACAGTCACACATAAAACCTCCCTCGTAAATAACTCGCGTCAGATATACCTCTGGGCTGTTTTTAGTACCCGTCACTGTAAGCAATGTGAAAGGTGACTAACTATATGGATGTTTTAGTTGGAGGTGGGTTCTGACATGCAGCCTGTCATCAACCCATAGCGCTGTTTGATAAAGTACCTGCCTGTGAGCTAAACTGTCTGCCGAAGAGACACATTAGCAGTAATGAGTTTCATCCCAGGTTGAAGACATTTGTTCTAAAACGACACACTATCCACCAGAAAGGAGAGCGGATAATTGAAATCCTTGCAGTAACACTTTACAGACGGAATCCTACACTGATTATTGAGAGTTTGAATGTTTTTCGCCCTGGGAGTCAAACTTAATATTGACGGACGACACGGAAATTGTCTTTTTTGTGTCTTGCATTCACACTAATGGAAGTCATGTGCGGGGTGAGTCCCTATGTCCCCCCCAGGTGGCATAAAAGCTGCATATTTAAGTGTGAAGCTCCTTGACCCCTCATCGGTCTCATTAAATCCTCAGGATTTTCGCTGTCACCTTACCTGTGGTAGTCATTTTGAGAATGTATCAACCAAAAACTTTCATCACAGAACACCATAAGACTTCATCTGAGGTTTAAACAAATTAGATATAATGTATTAATAAGCTTGAGAGGTCCTGGTAGGCAAATTTTGTTCCATTTTGGCAGAGCTAGGCTGGCTGTTTCCCCGTTTCCAGTCTTTATGCTAAGCTAAGCTAAGCAGTCGCTAGCTGTAATTTCATATTTAACTTACAGATGTGAGTGTCATGTCTGGTATCAATCTTCTCATCTAACTCTCAGCAAGAAAGTGAATTGCCCAAAATGTGAAACTATTTCCTTTTGAAAAGTCCTTTTCAGTCGTTTCTGTGGTTGCCTTGACAACTTTACCACCCATGTGTTCTGTCTGTTCTTCATTTCCTTCCTTTCCCATTTTCTTTTTACAAATTTACACTGATTTTGATCCTATAGAGGTCATGTCCACTTCAATTCAGACAGCAGAGCTGTGATCACTGTGAAGTTCTGTTGCGGTCAAAGGTTTCTGAAGACTGTAAAGCTTGTGTTGCAACATGTTGGGATATTTGTCGAATTAGCAAATATTCTGCCTTGTTGTTAGACACTTTCTAGAAAATTAATAAATCAAGTGATACCGCATTGTAAACTGTATTGTATCACTTTTTTTTTATGACAAATAAACTTTAAGATAGATAATGACATGTTCACAAGGACAGTGTCCCTGGAGGAATTCAATTAAAACATCCCCAATACAAATGAATATGATCCATCACCAGCTTGCACACTTTGGTGATTCTGTACTCAGCCACTGCAGCACAGCACAATATATCTTATATTTTGTGCAAAGGCCCAGTACACCCGCACTTCAAATGGGCACTGGCGAGTATAATCGTTCTGATTCTACATCACCGATAGTGGGAACGGGACTACATCTCGCTCAGCTGTGATTCCTCCACACAGACAGAAATGGGTGAGTGACTTCTGCGCTTCCTCGGGCTGAATGGCGCTCCAGCCGGCTGTAGATAAATGTTGACCCACTTCAGTGGCAAAGATGACAACTTTACTGCACGTCTTGCTTAGTTGAAAAGCAGAGCAAAGTCTCGAGAATGAGAAGGAAGTCGTGGGTCATGAAAGACATTTACTGTGGACGCAGAGTGATATATTTCTCCTCGCAAGGAAAGACGCAGGAAGAGGGGGAAGCCGGGGGTTATGAAAGACACGTACCATGGGCTGGGGGAGCTGTGCGTCTCTCTCTGGCCTATTGCCCTTGTTTCCTGCAGCACTTTAAAGACCTTTAAAACACATTTTCTCAATCTGTTTTGCACTGGCCCTGCATGAGCAGAGTTTTCTGCTGCAGATACAACAGTTTTGCTCACTTGGAAAAAATGTTTATTGTCACAAATTTCTGTGCACCAGTGAGAACTGCAATAGCAAAATCTGATGACAGATTGACATGGCTGGCTAAATAAGCAAACAAGGTGTCAAAACGAAGGTGATCAAACCCCACCCACAGTAAAGAACCAGTGTGTAGGATGTAGTAGCATGTAGCAGTGAGGTTGTAGGTTGCAACCATCTGAATCCCCCTCACCTCACGCCTCGCTTTCTGAGTGTGTCTTAGAAACCAAGGTTGCCATGAAAGTCGCAAAACCCATGGAAAACCAGTGTCTGGTTTGTCCATTTTGGGCTACTGTAGAAATATGGCAGACTCTGTGGAAGAGGACCCACTCCCTCTGCAGATATAAAGAACTCATTCTAAGGTCCCAAAGGTTTCGGGTGATTATACACTAAAGTAAACATTCTTATGAATATTACATTCAATTTCTGACATATTCTGCCCTAAAATCAACACGCTGGACCTGGAAATGTGGGAACCACACAAGAGATTAAACACACAAACATTTCAGTGACCTTTGACCTGCCTGAGCTGTCTGTCCTCCAGTCAGTCGATTGGGAAGTGGTTCACCATGGTTTTACTGGAGCAGAAGCTGTTATGTGGCTGTGCACGTGGGAACTTTGAAAACATATGTGCACGTGTGTGTGTTTGTGAGCTTCTGTTCGCCTGTGAAAGAGAAAGCCGAAGAGCGAATGTGTGTGTTTTTCCCCATCGACCATGTTGCCGCCACTGAGCGTTGTCCAGAAGTGACAGTCTGTGTACACAAGGTGTCTGAACACGGACAGGAGAGGTTGGACAGAAGCAGAAGCTTTACTGTTATGAAAATGTCAAAATGTATTCTGACTAGTCGCAGAATAAGAAAACAAGTCATCCACTGTTTTGAAGTTGTTTTTACAGAATGTGCCTTTTTACTTTTAAGTTGCCACATTAATGTGAATATCTTCTGTTTCGTCTTTCCAGTATTTTCTTAAGAGTTCCCACACTTACACTGCAGGCATTTATGTAAGTGATTTATTTAACAGAGCATACTTAGTGCATATTTAACAGATGCGCTAAGTGACATTCATGGAGTAGGTGCACACAGGCTCTTGGATTGGATTCTGGTTCTTTGATTGCAAGGCTTGAAGCTAACACGCGTATGAGTTCATTTCAGCCCTTGAAATGATTTGGAAATGGTTTTACCATATGAAATTCATGCTGAACACACAGATTCAAACCCAAGAAACATAACTTTTTTTTTGTTTGCTCTGGTTTTAAAGGAAGCTCACAGTGATTTTAACCAATGGAAAAATGTATGATATAAAAAAACGCACATGATCGGACATATGAATCATCAGCAAAACTCTGCCCAGAGGCTTCTCCGTCACTCTGTTAGTGTACTAAAGTCAGTGTCCCACATGTGAGAGGCCTGCAAGTGGAAAATACACTGACCTGATAACTACAGCTGAGCTATTGACAAGCGGAAAGAAAAAAAAAACAAAACAATGCTGTGTCAAATGAGATTGATTAATGGGTAGCATCATGCAGCAGTGCTTTAGGAGCATCCTGCACATGTGGAGCAGCTGGAACCACTGAATAGAAATGAATGCTGGATGAGCCATTCCCATGATGTCAATCCATGATGTGTATCAAAAAGCCATAGAGATACATGCAGTCAGAAACAGAGGTCGAAGTATTCTGAGCAGATGTACAGAGCAGTACTGACGCCCGTGTTAGAAAACCCCCACGTGTGAGTGTGAATGAGACGCTGGTGAAAAGCAGCATTCATGCTGGATCAGGTCACGATCAAGCATTTTAAGATGATAAGTTCAGTCACGTGCTTGAGCGGAGCATACTCCAAATCAAATTTTGCGTCAGTATGGACTCTCGAGTTCATTCCAACTGCAGCTGTGGCACAATGTGATTGAAACCAGGGTGGAAAATGAATGTTATAACTGCAAGCACAAATGTTGGTAATCTCTGGCTACAAACGAAGCACAGATCCAACACGGCTCTCTTCCATAATAAAATAAATAAAAAGCTGTAAAACATCTGGCTGCGAAAATATAAAAAGTGGCTGTCAACTTTTGGATCCGACCCCTCACTGTGTCCAGTCGCTGGAAAAACTTAATTTCCTGCCCTGTTTGTGACCCAACGAACAACCCAGCTTTTAACACACTCAGGCACAACACCAATCGTGTGGAATCATGGTAAACTGCCTGCACATGAGCCATTAATGGGTTACTTGCTACAACTGGGACTTTTTCTCACACTGTAAAAGTTAAGAAAAAGAAAAAAAACTGTTAAAGCTCCGCCTGGGTACAGTGAGCACTCTGTGCCAGAGTGGAAGAATCTGTTGACTGGCTGCAAAGCACAGGGAGGTGAAGGAAAGCTCATTATTTTTAATGGCGTCTCTCCACCGGTTGAGAGAGGGAGAGAGTGAGAGCTGGGGCGAGAGATGAACCATGATAGTATCTCAGCAAGCTCCAGGCTGCAACACTAAGGCCTTGTCGAAATGTATGCAAGCATGCACACCCATGCTGTCATATAAAACCCAAAAAACTCGTGTTTTTCCATTGCCGTAATTTCTCGACTGACACGGTACTTTTTGTCTGAAAATATGTTTAGTTTTTAGGAATTTAGCGCATTTCACAAAACAGCTTTGATGGAAACTCACACATGGATAATTATAAGCGCTAAATGAACTACATTGTTAAGACCTCCTGCCAGGTGCCGACTGACCATCGGGAAGTTGGAAGTCCTGGTCTTGCGAGGGCCACTCTTTTTCAATAGGTTGGAGCATTGTTTCAAGCTATTCCTTGAAGATATGCCCACAAACACACAGACACACACACACACACACACACACACACACACACCTCGAGAGGCCCATGCTGAAGCTTAGCATCCTATATCCTTTCATTGCCGTCAACCTTTCTCTTTTACATCAATCAGTGTCTCGGGCTCCAAACCAGCTTCGCCACTCAGTGCAGTCCTGTAATTACCTTGTTGCCGAAATCCCAACTGTGTGCGTGTGTGTTTGCAAAACATGTCCATGGTGTGTTCATGGACAGAAAGGAATGAAAATGGGAGGCAGGCCACTTTGGAGCAGCTGCACCGGTGCGACTGTTGGGTTCAGTGCCCGAGGAGGAGAGAGAGAGTTGTCCTCGTGCTGATTGATGGAGCAGATTCCTGTCCTGGTCGAGGTTATTGAGGAGCTCTGAGGGACCATCGTTATTTCCTGATGCTCTTAAATATCCTGCTGCAATCCACCCTACCCCACTCTTTATCTTTTTCACTTTCTCAGCCCCTCAAGCCCCCTGCCCCGTTCCCCTTGCCCTCTCTCTTGATTTAAAAAGCAATGGCAGATACTGTTTGGGTTACATATCTCCATACACCAAATTATCTACACAGTATTTCACATCCAGTCATGCCTAGACCATTAGATAATATGTTGAGGAAAGTAAAAGCACCATTTATCAGAGATGCAGGCTAACAGACACACTATAGGCTGCTAAAATTGGATATGGCACAGACAAAAAGCTGTTATTCTCTCTGTGTGTCTATACAAACAGTCAGGCCTATGGCACATATATCTTGCCCACGTTTGTCCAATCCCTCTTTTTACGCCAGTTTTGATCTCTGCTCTACTTCTCTCTCTTTGTTTCTCACCCTTCTTTTCTGCCTCATCGCTACACCGCAGCAAAAGCTTAAAGAAATAGACATTGTGGGAAATTCTCTTATTCGCTTTCTTTGTTAGATTGATACCATGTGTCTGTCTAAATATGAAACGAGAGCCAGGAGCTTAATTTAGCATAAAAATTGGAAGGGGGGTTTCAGAGGGATTCATTTGCTGGACTATTTCTTTGACTGGCGCAGTGACTTTCTCTGAGCACGGATTCAACAAGCAAGACATAGCATGTTAATTAGTGAGCTTTAGAGATGTTGGTAGGAAGTGTTTTTAAACCTCTGGACAGAGCCACGCTAGCTGTTTGTCAGTTTTTAGGCTTAAATCCGCTAATCGTCTGATGGCTCTTGCTTTATCCTTAACACATAGAAATGAAAGTGATATAAATCTGTCTTTTGGGATATTTCCTAAAATGTCAAACTATTCCTTTAACAAAAGATTTAAACTTGTTTTCAGTATTTTAAGAGACCGTATTTCACTTAACTGAAAATTGTGCTATCGTCTGCAAAAGTAATCCCTGTTTTCCCTGAATCTATTGTCCTCTTCTTCCACCATTATTAATAAAAGCATCATTTTAAAGCACCATGAGCTTCTTTTAACCAATAAAGCACAAGCCATGTACTCTTTACATGGCTGCCAAAGCATACTATGGGATTTTAGATCAATTTCCTACCTTCCAGGCAACCACTGTTTTCAGTTACTTTCAGAAAAAGGATGAAAAACAACTTGCAGAAATTCGAGATCTGAAATCCATCACAATGAGCATTAAGTCCTCTTTATTTTCCTGTTTTACTAGTGATCCAGATACAAGCAGGGGCTGCTGGCAGCTCTTCCACATTAATGCATTCAAGTAAGCTTTGACATTAAAGGTTTAAGTGCCAGAATCATTGGATTCAGTTGCTGTGTTGATGAAAAAGGAAACATAATGCTGCCTGAGGAGTGACTCTAACTATGAAAGGGAACTCCGATGACTTTATGCATCAAAGTCTGTTTATGAGTCTTGGGGGTACAACTGCATCTGTGAAAAAAGGTGCATAAAGCCTTTTGTGGCTGAAGACTACAAGTTTGAAAATGAAATTAATCCGGGGGTGTAGAGTTTAAAAGACATGATCTTATCAGACCTCTGTAACCTGCTCCTCATCTCTGCTTGAGGCTCGCAGCTCGTGGCTACATTAGTCACGACCAGCAAGACACATCTGAATCTCTGACTGAGGTGTAGGCGGTTGAGTAGCATTGTGGGTGATGTAGGTGCCAGGATTTGACAAGAAAGAAGAATACATGGAATAAAATGACGATACCTCTGGCATCAATCGATACCTCTCTTCGGCAACCTTCAGTTGATCAAAGTTGCAGATTGTCACCAAGTGTTAAATTCTGATATCTGAGTTTCCCACAGGCACATAAATGCACCACAATCGAGCGTGCTCACAATCAGTCAATGGCTGCTACTGCTTTAGGATGTGTACCAATGCTGCTATTTTTACAATACTGTATATATCACATATACATGTGATATATACAGTATTGTAACAATAAAGAGATGCTGTGCCAGACTCCAACCATCAAGTATAAAACTCAGTTCAAACCTCAGCACGTTTCTTTATTGGCAGCTTTGACATGTCTGAGAAACTCACAATTAGCCTCTGTCTTACAGCTAAACCTGTGCTCACTCCTGACAAACTGAGCATCACTCGGCTGGTCTGTAAACCCAAATTACACTAACGGCCGGTGAAGAGGCCAGAGACAGAGAGAGAGAAGACAAGGAACAAAGGGGTTGAGAAGCAAGAACACAAAGTACAGAGTATGCAACTGTTCAATGTCTAATTGAATTTAGTATGAGGGGAATTTGCCAAGAATGGAGCCATTGTTTGGGGGCATCTGGAAAAACCTGACATGCATCTGTGCATGTGGTTCTTTTAAAAGCCGTTGTTCTGCAAAGGAAATGGATTTGGTTCACTTAAGAGGAGAAAAAAAAGGGAAAGAAAAAATCATTCATCATAAATGAACATGAAAACACTGAATTGGTGGCATTCTGTTGAGTAGAAACAACTGGGCACAACAGATGGGATGATATGCGGTTGGTTTTGTTAAAACAATTTCGGCCACACAAGGAGAAACACATATGAATATTGCTTTTTGTAGATGTTTGACATGATAAAACATAACCACTCTGTGGCTACATAATACACAGTCATACCATGACTGATCCAAAACACCTCAGCCATTTTCCCTCTGTTGCTGAAAGCTCTTATCACTCCTTGCTATGGTTTGTGTAAATACACAGGCTCAATGGACCGCCATGCCCTCCTCATGGTTCTTTGGAGGAGCACAAAGCCTGCATGTCTCACTGATCTCATATGGGAGTTCAGCACATTCAGATAGAGACATGAGAACAATTTATCCCAAATGGATTCATCTCCTACATCAACACAGTCATCCTGTCAAAAGAAGTCTCATTGGAGGGGGAGTGCAGGGCCCTGGGCCCTCGCCTGGCTGGATTTCTAAGAGGGTCACACATTAAAGTGTCGTAAGGAGAACTGCAGTTTTAATGGAGACAAACTTTCATTTATCCAGCCTGAGAAATGTTCATGATTGCAGGCCACAGGAAATGTTTCTCAAAATGCTTTTAAAATACTAAACATAAAATGCAGGGATGACTCATGTTCTGGATAATCCACTCAGCTGAGCACTAAAAGTGTTTCTGGTGTTAATGGAAACTGAACTGAGACTTTGGTCCACTTATCCAGCTGCACTGCTCCAGAAAGAACTACATGAAGGATGAGAAGCATTAAGCAAGATGACTAAAATACAAAATGTTTTTATCGTAAATTATATTAAAGATGGTGTGTAAAGACTATGACAATTTGGTTTTGTTTAAATAAATTCATTTCTCATCTTATTATTTGTATCTTTGCCACATGCATTTGTCAGCACTTCAACAATTCTGGTCTGTTGGTTGGACCACCACCTTGGTCAAGACTGAAATATCTTACCAACTATTGCATGGATCACAATGAAATTTAGTACTGATACTCATGGTCCCCAGAGGATGAATCTCACTAACTTTGGCCTAAAGCGAGCCAAAGTGCAACCATTTCACAACGTCAACCAGATGTCCATTATTGCTCTCAGCAAGCTTTATTTTGAAAGTGTCACTGGACGTTGCTAGCTCGGCGTTGTATATTTATTATTGCTGACTTAACCTTGGAGCCCTGCATTTTGACAAAGTGGTACCCAGTGCCTGACCAAGTGTCCATAAGTGACGAGATGGAAGTGAAAACTTGTTGCTGTGAGTGAGGATTGGAAATCCTCACCATGTCACTCCACTCGGGTGGGTAGCAGATCTCTACATTTGACTGGCGAGTGTGTGAAACAAGCTGGCACAGCTGAATCTCCACCAGCCAAAAAAATATAAGCTTCCATTGCAAATCACACTGGCAACATACCATTATGTTAAATTCATCGGCCTATTTCAAAAGCTCTGTTCAATTACTTTATACAGTCAGGTGCATTGCAGTGGAAAAAGCTGCTCATATTGAGGTAGCCACAGCCAGGGCTTCAGGAATGACTCAGGGCTGAAGTTCTTGACTCTGTCGTTCAGTTTGCTGTGAAGTGTGTGTGATTCATCAAGATAAGGGGAGAGCGGTTGTGAACATAGTTGATTTCCTATAGGAGTCATCTCCGACATCTGTGGAATTTTCTTCTTTCCTTTTTAAAACGCACAATCTGTCAGAGCAGATCAAGAAAACATTTTTGTGTGGCGTTACCCAGCACTCGAAGAACATTCACGGCAGATTGTGACATGAACACTTCTGAACATCTGTTGGGGTAGATACTGTATAATACCAGGTTTCCTCACTTCTGTCACATCTGGGTTATTGCATCAACCTTTTTCACGTGTTTTCTTGTTGCTCCACTGGGAGCAAAGACAGATGAGGAGAGAGAGGGAAATTACCCTACTTGGGTATATTTAGACCTGATGGTTAGAGAAACATTATCTAAACGATATTGCTGATAAGGGCTAGAAAAAGCAAACAATGGGCTTATGAGCAATTACGTAACATGTCTCTTTAATTCTGCTCTCCAGTGAAAAGCTGAATTGGGATTAGCAGTGCTGGCGGCCTTATAGGGACAAAAGGATCAAGAAATAGGTGGATGCCGACTGTTCCCACCAAACTCCTTCAGATTTTACTTAAGAAATGTAAAAACTTGGATGTTGCCAAAACTTCCAAGGAGTTGTTCATAATATTCCACATTTTTGCTCCTATTGTTTCTCTATTGTACAATTTTACTCACAACAGATTCTCTTAGTCTCTGTTTTTGTCTCACTTTAGATTTTTCTTCTCTCTGTTGTTTGTGTGTCTTTTCTTTTCCTTTCCCCTCAGCTAAGTGAGTGACTTAATAGACTCTGAATGGCTTTTTAAGAAAGCCAGACCTCTGTGGTTTGGACAGCAGGGGATGGTCAGGCAGGCTGAGCTTGAGGTGTTGTCACACAGCTGCGTTTTGGAACTAAAAAGTGGTTGTTATTACTCCTCTAAGACATCTAAGATGAAAAGTTTGACTTCATTATGAGTCCTCAACTGAGCCAAGTTGTCAAATGACCAAACTTGAACAGATGGATTCCTTTTAATGTAGATATTGAGTATGAAATGATTGGGCAATAAATTCTGCAAAAACTGGATTGGAAATGAGCTTTTTTAGTCTGCATACTTGTTTTGTACCTCATTAGTTGTCCATCTGCTTTGCTTGGATATACATTTTGTCCAATACTTAATGCTGCTCTTATCAAAAATCTTTTTGATTTTAGCAGTGGATTAAATGACTCATGAGTAATGTCACAAGCATCCTTCATAGTATTAAACCCAAGGAGAATTATCCTTGATCCTGTGATTGTTGTGGTGTTATAGCCCAAATCTTTACCATTTTGACAAAGTTAGCAACTAGCTGGAAAGCTAAAAAGGATCATGAATATTGGATGTACATTCTCCTGGTAGCTGGACACACAACTCCTAATGAATGCTAGTGTTGCTGGGTAACTGCTAGATGTATAATTAGAATTTAATGTATAATTTAAGACATTATGGCACTATCATTCAATCAATTTGTCTGTGAGTATCTCAGTTTAAAGGGATGAGACTCCAAGGAGATTTCGAATATAAAGAACCAAAGAAAACAGATTTTCACAATACTTTAATTAAGTTGAGTCTTTTTTTTTTTGTAAAGTACGTCATTTCTTGTAGTGGTAGTGGAAAAGTCAAGTGATTCTCACTTACACTTTGACCGGGATGGGTGATAGTCTCTAATGACAAACATACATTCAGACTGAGCAGAAAGCATACAACACTTACATACTGGAAAAAATATAATGTGTGACCTGTTGATTTGGACTAAAGGAAATCCCTAAATTAAAGTAAACACCTACAACTGGTCTTAATAGAGTGCTGGGCCATTGCAAACTGCCAAAACAGCTTCAGTATACTTTGGCCTTGATTCAATGCAGAGTGTGTGACACTGATTTAAATCATCCCGGTGGTGTTCATTTGGGTTGAGGTCTCGGACAGCCATGAGGGTGTTTCCATTGCAGCTGAATAGGCAGGTTGCAGCACCTGAGCAGCTGTTCCCCCTTTTTAAAGAATTTAAATTGACACATAGTAAAAGTGCCTACATCTGCTGGGCATCTTTAGTTTCGGCTTCCTAAAACAAGACCTACCTCCACTCTCAAGTTGGGAACTGCACACAGAGTGTCAGTGCAGCACTGTAAAAAAATCACAGCTTCAGCTTCCCATCTGCATTGCTGAGTTGATCAGATCAGAACACGCCCCTCTCCTGCTCCCTCCCTGTCCTCACAGGTCCTGCTGCAGGTATGATATCGAATGACACATTCCCACACTCCCAGTCAGGCATGGGAGAGTGAGGTGGTTGGGCAAGACAGCACGATCTGGCCTCACACGTGCCTTGCTGCCTCTGCCACAACTGGCCCACTTAGATAGGGATGCAGACACCCATGCAGATGATCCACATTGAGATGTCCTTGTGCATGAAGGGTACACAGCATGTAAAATACATGAGAAAAGAAAAAGCATGCGTACATTCACACGTTTGCTGAGATAAGAACGGAGACAAGCTCAGGCTGTCGACCCGATTAAGATGATTATCAGATACTTGTGAGAAAAAGGGCGAAAGGTTTCTAGACAGAAAGAGAGAAAAAGATAAAAGAAATAGAAATGCGATGGTAGAAATAGTGAAAGTTAAAGATATGGGAATGAAGAGAAAACTGAAATTTGGGAAATACCCTTACTGGCTAACTTACTCCTACTACTGTTGCAGCAAATATGGAGCCAAGTAACTCTCAGACATTTAGACAGCGTAAGCAGCCCTTCACTTTTTACCCAGATACTGAAGTTTGTGTGATGGACAACATGTCTGATCACACCGCTGTGAGGTCCTTGAGTTTTGAGTTTTGTTAAGTGTCTGTGATGTTCACGCTCCCACTGTGACCTTTTGTTATACGTCCTCCCTGTTCTTTTACAGCACCCCCGTGGGACTCATATTCCACAGGTCGACGGAGTAAAGGGTGAGAAACAGGCGTCAAAGTTCAGCACTGTCACATGAACGGGCAGACAACGGCCATTTTACAGTCGGAAAGAATGGCTTCACACATGCCTTTGAGGGAAGATTTTAATGGCTTTTAGTAACCGTGTGTGTCTGTTCGAGTGGGAGGGAAAAAAATGAGGGACTTGCACTAAATCTGTAACTAATCCATTCCCCACAAAGCATCGGGTGCTCTACATCTCAGGATCACCGGTTTACGACACCACATCCACATGTTCAGGGCTGGCTGGCGAGTAAACAAACATATGTTTGTGATGTTTATTGTTTCTGGCTTGAGGTTTTACCATTGAGCATACAGTTTCATCATGAAAAGTACTGTTGAACCAACCATCAGAACACATTGCTGATTAAGGACAGATCTGCTTGGAACAATAGAAAAGGTCCAAGAAAGGAAAATAAGACAGTCAAATTGTAGCTAAAACAGCACAAGGGCCTTGGTTTTTGTTGGGACTGCAGAGGAGAGGATCTGGTTAGGCTGTATGTTACTGATACTGTATGTCACTGATTGAATGTATAGTCCTGAGGCGTGGAATCCATCTTGCTAGGCCAACTTATAAGAAAACATTCCCCATATTAAATTGGACTTGAGGGATTTATGTGATGAAAACAATTATTTCCAAATTCTGGCCATCAGACAATTTTTAAACCAAGGGGCCTGCTACCCTGATTGCACACCTCCACCCATGGATCCGATTCAGAGCACTTAGATGGTGGTCTTTGGTTGTCAATGGAGTCTTGTCCACTGGGATCCACTCTTTAAAAAAATCAAATTGCACTGGAAAACATGTGAAGTGATCTCATTTTACTGGCAAACATGTTACTGGCGCCAATATCAGATATTCAGGCTGAATTCAAGAACAAGTGTGAGGACATTTTTTAAAGTGGTGGTCCGTGTCACTGGGTGGCTGGTTATTAGTGTCACAGGGCATCACCTTCAGCCTGGATTAAATCTTCTTAAAGAGCCAGAGCAATGTCCCAGACTAAACTCCATACGACAGGATTTAGTGAAATGCGTCTAAATTAGCGTGTGATAGTGCCTTAATGCCTCTGCCTTTTTTTCTTTGCTGTTTTTTTCCTCGTTGACCATGTGAAAGAGGCTGCCAGCCAACACAAACTGGATCAGGTTAATAGTTCCGTCACTAATGGATGTTATTGTTGAGTAATAGGAAAATTCACTGCCTAGAAAGAGTATTGGGATGGGCAAAAGCTTATTGCTGTATATCTGCCTTACACTACATAAAACATTTGTCCTCATTCTGAGGCATTTTATAGTATTAAGTGGTAGTTATTATGTGACTTTAATTTATTCCAAAGCAGTTTAATCTAAAACCTGCTTTAATTGCCTTTTTGTCCCCTTCAGGGCAATGAAAACCAGCTGTAAACATAACACTGACACCTTTTCAGTTGAATGGAGAATGTGTTAGCAAACAGTTATTAGCATTCATTTGGAGACGTGTTTCTGCCGCCTTATGAATGTAAGTCCAATATTCAAACATTTTTAGATCTGCTTTTGGTCTCCACCAGTTTCTGAGATAAATATCTGGCTGTTTAGCTGCTAAATGTTCCACTGTGTTCACCAGTGAGCACTAACTTTGTTGTCATTTACAGGCTGATACAAAAGACAGTTTTAGTCTCAATAGCTAATTTCCCCTTTCATATTAATTGTATTGGGGTAAATATTTTAAATTTGAATTATATTAAGGATCATAGTTCTACTTAACTATGGGCATGAGCTGCTTCATCTAGCCCACCTCAACTCCATCCACGCGCCACCTCTTTGCCCATTTTTGGATACGTTTTTGGATAAGTGGAATCAGGCGATACCAAGATGGCGACAGCTGGACCACCATCACTGAACTTCATCACAGCTCTTCAGAAACCTATGGGTGATATCACAGAGATGTCCGTGTTTTATACAGTCTATGCTCAAGAGAGGAGATGGTAAAACATTCTGTAAGAAGGAAATGCAGAGTTTGGAAGATAATTCTCTGTAGGGTTTGTAACTATGAGTGACACATCTCACTTATACATGTAGTCATTTGGTCCATTGCTAATATTAAATAATGGTTATAGCAACTTTAAGTTTCTGGGACTGTAATTTTAAGAAACCATATGCTCTCAGTGTTTCAGTTTAGTGTCTCTCCTCCAAAAAGTGTTCATTTAATTGACCACAAGTGAAATTATATCACTCTAACCAGAAAGTTTTCACATTAAAAAAAGAAGACAGAAAGGCTTAATAGACATTAATTGGAAAACTTATAAGAATTGACATTTTTACAGTGTATCCTGGCTGCAGGCTCCCCAGACTGAGGCCAAAACAAAACATTATCTTGCGATCTGACTCCTGGCGCAGAGCTTCTGAGCCTGTCTGCTTCAGACAAAGCACAGGTTCATGCCAACATGAGATATCCTCCATCTGACAAGGGTGACACTTACACTTGAAAATACTTTGTGGCATTTAAGTACTTTCTCTTATAGAATTAGTGCAACAGCGTAGGAGGTAACACTTGACACATGAGATAAGGATGAAAATATCCATCAGCATTTTTTAAAATTAAAGTTAATGTCCTACATCTCCTCTCAGATTGAAAACACGTGCACATAAGGCCTGTTAAGGAAATCTTTGTCAAACAGTTCATCATCAGCCTATAAAAACCCTGCTGGTTTGTCATCTTAAGTAACCTCAATGTGCTTTCATTTTATGCTTCAGTGTGAATCATTTTGCAAGAGCAGCTGTCAATGCTTTTAAATGATGGATTTTTTTTTTTCCATTTTGGAGCAAAATCAAGAGCGGATGCATTCCATGTGGCTCATCCTGCACACCTGGTAGGTGGAGTTTATTGAACTAAGACCAAAGTGAAACTTGAAATATGGCTTCACTCTGTGATAAACACATTTTGTAACCTAAACGCATGCATCCAGCACTTTTAATGGCATTTTCAGTAACACACACTGACATATCTAATGTGTATTTTGAGCCCTTTCATCCAGCCCCATGTCTATCAAAACAGACAATGTAGCACTAAGATATATTTGAATCCAAAGTTCAGCTGTTTAGGGTGTAAAAACTCTCAATCTAAGATGCACAACCTTTTTTAGGGGGGGAAGCTCAGTTCCTCCACTTTAAAAAGGCAGTTATTACAGAGTTTGTGGCTGCAATTTTGTTGAACAAAACCTAAAGCTTACAGATAATCAACCAAGCTTAAACTCCCCCTTAACAAATCTCATCGACAACAGTTTGTGGCTAGCTGAGCCAAGCAGACGGCAGCCCATCTCTGCAACAGGCCTGTCACACATCCACCGGGAAAAGGAAGAGCATGTCACAACAGATCAGCCGTTTGTTAGAGGCAGAGTCACACGCTAATGGCAACAATGTGTTTTCTCTCCCCACAGACGCCTCAGCAGAGTCACGTGCGCTCCCGGCTAACTCCGCTCATACCCTGCAATTTTCCAAGGATAGTTGGGGAGGTTATTTCCATGCAGGGGTCGAACACAAACGGAGGGGCATCATTTAAATGCTGTGAGCAAGTTCAGGAGAAGTTCAAGGGATGCAGGGCATCATTTTCACAATTAGGCTTGCTGTAAGTATTGAGGCCCTTTGCCATGATTGAGGCTTTGGGTTTTGAGCTCAGTGTTTATGACTGAATCAGAGCTGGTTTGTCTTGTTCCTGTTGTCTAATGTCTTGTTTCTTTGTGCCGGACTAAATTTATGCTTCAGGTGGTAGGTGTGCTCACATGTCTTCATATGTTTACTTGTGTCAGAGCAGATGAGGGTGTCTGCAGACAGAAGTGTGGCAGCTACACTGCTAGCTTACATTAAACTGTTGCTGTTTTGGCTTGCAGCTTGGCTCCAAGAATGCAATGTCAGTTAGTCAGATCACTTTGTGCCACACTGAAATGTTGTAATTTTGCGCAGTCAGACAGTCATGGTCCCCAGAGGATCAATCCTAGTGAATTTGGTAATAACTCAGACTTTCCCTCTTGCGCCACTAGCTGGTCAAACTTTTCTTTTGCCCAGTGAAATATGTCTATTGTTTATATATGTACTGGATGATTTTCATATTCATGGCTCCCAGACACTGAAGTATTTGATGATGATGCCGTGAAACTTTGTACAAAGGATGCATTTGAACAACTTTGGTCATCCTCAGTACCATCCTTTGCATCAGCATCATCAAATTTAACCCTTCAACACACAATGAGGATGGTTGAGAAGATTAGAAGGGTCTCTCTTCCTCCATCAAGGACATCTTTGAGAGGCGCTGTGCACACAGAGCCTCCTCCATCATGAAAGACCCCTCCCAGGCCTTAAACAGACTGTTTGCCCTCTGCCATCAGGCAGAAGGTTTTGCAGCATCAAAACCAGCTCTGCCAGATTCTGCAACAGCTTATCAGATACGAGCCACCAAGTCAACGTTTAGAGGGACAGACCACACCATCTTTGGACACCTGCTTGCCATCTTGTTCTTCACCGGAAACCGAGAGACTCATAAAAGTGACAGATTATACTCAGAACTCTTAACCAATGTAATGCACTTATTGCTGTTTTGAGTGAAACAAATAGTTTTGGGGCTCTCTGCTCCCATCACATCAGGCCTGCAGCAGAGGTTTTCTTTTTTGTTTATCTTAATAAACATCGGCTTGTGTGTGTGTGTGTGTGTGTGTGTGTGTGTGTGTGTGTGTGTGTGTGTGTGTGTGTGTGTGTGTGTGTTTGTGTCCTTGTTGAATGTGGGCCCACTGAGTTTGGTGAAAACTGTTAATTGTAATTGGAGGTTAAGCGAATTTTAGTTATATTGTGTTGTTTCCAGTTGAAGGGACTTATTCTCACAATAACTCTGAAATTATTGAAGGAAGAGTCAAGTCAAGTTTCAAGGGGACTAAATGTCATTTCATTTTGTTTATTTTCAGCTTTTCAAAAGCAAATAAAATGTGTTATTTCTAAAACTGACTCCAGTGTGATGTCTTTAGCAGTTTACCGTTTTCCTTTTGCAGGGATTTAAGCACAGAAGATAAATAGTTTACTGAGGAAGTGAAACTGTTCACAGGCTGATTTCAGTGTGTAGATTTGCAAGACGGATGAAGTAAACATAGCCTAAAAGTAAAGTCAGGGCAATTGAAATTGTATATACTGTAGGTTAAAGAGATTTTTTTCAAAAAGCCTTAAAAAAGCCTCACATTTTTTTAAATTCTGTTTTCTGTGCACAGATATTGGCACAATTTACACATGGCCATTCTTTTTTTGTCTAATGAGCATGCATCTGAAATGACAACAATGGTGGACTGCTGATCAGTTTAGATTTGAGTGGCACTGCTGGGCCGTGTGCCAGAAAGGTGTTAAATAACTCTAAATAAATAATTAGCCACTGTTCATGTGTGTTTTAAGTGACTACCACCAAAGAAAAATATCACTGTAGATGCTCAGAATGTTCTTCTCTGGTATCTGATGTGCCGTTGATGCAGACTTTATCGCCACCTACTGGTCTGGCATGCAGGAGGGGAAAAATATCCATTTAAAAAAATATTGTAAAACATGTGACCAAGGCCTAAGTGCTCTTTACTGTAAATTAACTGAAATGAAGAACTCTGTACATTGTATTTAGTGCTAATTAACAAATGTCAGCATGCACAGGCAAAAAAAAGGCAAATATTACAGCACGTGCTAGCCATCAGCATGTTAGCGTGTTACCATGCTGACATGTAGCCCAATGGACCAGCCTCAGAGTGGCTAGCATGGCTGTTGACTGTTGTTCACCCCAAAGATTCAGCTGCTACCTTAATGTAAAGAACCACCCAAAGGTGCTCTCTTGTCCTCTTTATTTCTTTATTGGTGGCAGGGTGAAAAGGACAAAGAGGACAAGAGAAAGGGGAGTAAAGGTGCCTCTCTGTCTGTCAGATGTTTTATTCATTTTGTATTCTAAAGCCAGATGGAAGAGGTTTGTTACGCAGCATGTCATATAAATTCTTGAGACATAGGTTTGGGTTGGGCAGGGAGAGACGGAAATCAAGGGTTATTAAAGACACCAACCATGGAAAGAGTGTGATATTTTTCTTCTGAGACAGCAGAGGAGAAAGCTTAAGAAAGACAGAGAGTGTGATACATTTCCTTCGGACATCTGAACCATCACATAAATCTCTGCTTCACCTAAAGATTTAGGTGAAATGTGGGATCTGGACAATGCTTTTCGCGCTTCCTCGTCGTCTTCTGCAAAAGCTGAGAGTCCAAAGGAAGAAAACAAATCATGAGGGATGTATAGGAAAAGTGCTGAAAGGAGGAGGCAGAAGGTTTCGGGGTGCTCAGACAGGATGGGGAGGTTACGGCAACTGGGAGAGCAAAGGGCAGGGAAGGTAGACAAGGGTGAGAAAGGGGAGACAGAAGGGAGAGCAGTATAAGGTGGATGGGAGGTGGAGAGGAGGAAAAGGAGGGGGGATGCTTTAAAGTGTCTGGGACAGATTATCCTTGGAAGGCAATCAATCTTCCCTGGGATTTAGACGTCTGCAGGGGGGAAACGCACACACACATATACACACACAGGCATACAAACACACATTGAGAGATCACCCCTCTTAACCTCGCCTGTCTCTCCTTTTTTAATCTCCCTATCTCTCCCTCCACCTTCCCTCTCCTAGAACTATTGCTCCCTCTCTTCATACACTTGAAGTTTGAAGTCAATTGTGGATAATAGTGTTGTTTCTCAAGGTGCGTGTTTGAACCGGGGGTCCCCTCAGACATATGGCTGCAATTTTGGAAATATAGGGGAACGAGCGACACAGAGAGGGAGAGAGAGACTGACAATGTGGTGGTGGTGGTGGTGGTGAGTTCTGTTTCAGGGGAACATGAGGGTGCATTTAGCTGTGTGGAGAATCGCAGGATCCACGTGAGCGCTGGAAAATAAAGACAGTCTGATCTGCAGATGGTTGAATCTCAGTCCTGTATTGTGTCAACAGCACAGGCCTCAATAAACTGTGGCATCTTGGCTGGAGACGTCCAGGATTCTCCACCCATTTGTAACCCTGCACAAACAGTCTTTTTTCCCCCCAGTATAATTATTTGGCCTTGTTGTCCAATTTAAAAAAAAAACCTCCCTGCTTTGCTTTAAAGTGGACTGCACAGTGATAGACGCTCTCACAATATTATTCCACTCCTCCTTGACAGCTTCTTGTCTCCATAATAAGCCACATATCAGAGGCCATCTGTGAATACATTAGCTCCATCTACTTAGTATGGATGCCATGATGACAGGCTGTGCAGCAAAAATCAATCTTCACAGCAGCAGCAGCAGCAGGTGAGATGTGGTCAGACACGCAGACGAAATATGCTGAGAGAGAGAAAAAATGATTTAATTAGCTTGGCTTGTCAAACACTGGAACAAATCATCTCAAGGTGATTGAAGTTAATAGAAAATTTGTTTTTAATGACTGGGCAATGCTGAAAATCTGATATCTGAGATTATGCAAATTAAAAAAGACACATTAACTTGAAATGTTAAAACCTTCCTTTAATCTTGAGATAAATACAAATTAGAATTCATAATTTGCCTTCATGCCTCTTTCAGTTCATTTTTAATGTGGAACGGTGAGTGCTGTTGACTCCAGGGTTATCAAGAAGTGGTGTCAGGTGTGTGCAGCTGAGGTGAGCAGTCCCTTCATACAGAAACATGGCCTGAACAGTTTCAGAGAGCCAGCAGAGGCGCCTCAAAAGCAGTGCATCATATGCAAAACACAAGAAAGTGTGAGAAATGGGGGTGAAGCATTTCAGTCTCAAAGCTACCTTCAGCTACACTTACAGACCATGAAACACGTCAGACTTAAAAAGACTGTCACACAAACAGCAGCAGCCAATCAGGAGGAAGGCGGTAAGAGGTAGAAGGTGTTTTCAATGACCTCATTAAGTGGTTGAGTGTGATCACAAGGCCATCAAGGGAATGTGAATAAAAACAAAAAGAGGCCTTTTTCACAGAAGGAAAAGCACAAGTTTAAATATTAAAATGAATTATGATTTAGTTCCATTCATCTGGTATTGTGCATGTTGGCTCACTGTCACACTGCCATGGCTTACAGGGACACCAGAAGAGATCAGAGCCATTGTTAATGTTATTAGTAACACATGTGCTCCGACTATGACAAGCCAAGAAGTCGGCTGTGAAAAGGGCCTATATATCTATATCTATATATATCTGTGTGTGTGTATATATAGTATGCAACTGCACAAAACATACAGGCCGAAACTTTTTAAATGTTTTTCATGCCACTTTTCACACTGACACCTTTTCATGAACATACAGAGACTACACAGTGTACTGCACGTATAGACATATAAAAGCCATGTACCCTCATGTACAGACAAACTCTTTGAAAGAATTGGTGCAAACATACAGACCCTTTAACCTGATGTACAAGATTACGTCTTTTCTTGTGATAATCATCAAAATATCTCTTCTAATAAATGTAAAAAGTGCCCAGTTTCACACATCAACTGGGAGTAATGGCTGTTTTTTGGTCTTCTACTGTAGTAAAGTGAATATTTTTGGGTTTTTTGGACAAAATAGGCAAGTTAAAGATATCACCTTGAGGCCTGGGGAATTGTGATGCACATTTTTCGCTATTTTCTAGCATTTTGTAGACCCAGCAATTAATTGATTAGTCATGAATATAGCTGTCAGATAACCTCATAAGAGAAATAATCATGAGCTGCCACCCTAATCGTATTTTCTGGGTGAGATGGGTGCCCTCTCGCTCTCACCACCTCCCAGCCACTTTCCTCTCAACAAACACAAGCACGATCTGTCATATGTTGTCCACAGCTTCAATATGAAGTCGTACAGTCGTCGTTGAACAGTCTGACAGCACAAAATTAAATATGTTTTCCAGAGGATTTAAATGTTGGAATGTCTTTATTTGAGTGATGATTTTCAGGTGGAAGAGTTTCATGCATCTCAGGCATCCACTCTTAAAATATTCCCCTCCATGAAGAATGGGACTCCTCGTCGAAAGGCTGGCCAAGTGTGGCTCCTCACTGCGATAAATTGAAGCCATGGATTCTGAGTTAAAACCCAAATCCCAGGATTAAATATCTCTCTTTTTGCTGCGTCAGAGTGATTGATTCTCAGAGTGGTAAAAGAGAGCGGAATGCCGAGGATGACAAATTCTTTGTGTGTGCTCACCTCCAAGTAATGCATGTTACTTCTTTGAGAGACGCGAGGGCAGATGACACATTTAGTGGAAGAAGTTGAATAAGCTTTCGCAAGACGTGAGAGGAGGCCGTGAAAAAGAAATTGGAGTTGTTTGTCGGAGGAGGCCTGTCCTTGGCTTCATGCATGTTTCCAGCTGTGAGATCATTGTGAGCATCTATCCTTTTTTTTTCTCTTCTTCCTGTTCTGAAGAGTGTCTTCAGCAAGAAGACACACACATGTGGACACACACACATGCACACGCAGATGCAATCATGCTGTCTGTTCAGCTGCCAAGGCTAAGTGCCCTGAATCTGCAAGATCTCTATCAAATTTGCAGACCCACAGAGAGCAATTTCTCAGTGTGACTGCACGTGCATGCATGTGTGTGTGTGCATCTTTTTTAGCGTGTGTCTTCGTATGTGCATGCGTGTGTGTGTCGAGCCTCGGTCTGTGTACACTCAGCTCGGACCTCTGCCACAGCATTTGTTAGCATTTCTTTGTACTCAGCCTTAAGACAAACAACTCTTGGCAGATCACATCACATGCTCTCTCTCTCTCTTTAACACACACACACACACACACACACACACACACACACACACACACTGTGGTCTCCTGTCCCTGATTGATAAGATGTCTGCTGAGAGGTCTATCTGATCATTTCAACATGGTTGTGTTGACTGTGGCTTTGCCCGGCTTAACTCGCTCTTCTTTTCTCCCTCTTCTGTTTCACTTTCTTTCTTTTCTTTTGTTCTGCATCACTCTCAGATTCTCAGTTTAACTTTTCTCCCATTTTTGGTGTCTATCAATTGTGGAAAATACAGATGAACTGCAGACTGAAATTGTTTCTTGTTCCACTGTAATCTATTTTATCACTTTCCTGGCTACTCCAGCAAAAGAGGAATACTGTGCTTACAGCTCTCTGGCTGGCTGCAGAGCTGGCCATCTGAGAAATGAAGCTCCCTCAGTTGTTGCTCACACTGTAAGTCCCCTTGGATAAGAGCATAAGGCAGACGCCTCAGATGTAAATGTTTATACAAAGAATACAAAGCTGCAATGAATTGCATGAGATGTGGGGCCTAATGAAAAAACTGGCAGGAGTTCATAAGATTCATTTTTTTTTTCTCAAGGTTTGTCTAGACAGAATGCAAAGGGAATTTTAGTGATTGCATACAGCGTCAATGCAAAGACACAGGTGGATGCGAGCATGAATTGAGGTGAAGACACGTCCAAGCGAGTTGAAAATGCTTCTGAGCAAACGGCTTTATGACCCTAATTCATTGAGATACAGACACTAGAGGAGAAAGGAGACAGGCTGGAGGGAAATAACTAGAGTGTGTGAGTTCTGAGACATACACACACACGCACACTAGTCAATGTGTATGTTGCTGGCAAGCTACAGCTCATGTCTGTGGAGTCATTTGTCTGTCCATGTACAGGTATGCTAGCTACATTAGCTAAATGTGGACGACAAAAACACTGGATTTCAATAGCAGCAAGCAAGACAAGCAAGAATGCAAACTTTTATGAAGAAAAAAATGTGCAACTGCATGTTTTTATGTGCTTTTGATCAACTGAAAAACATAACTCTGTTTACAAGAAAACTCCACAGGAAACTTTTCAAGACAATATGGCAGAATTTGCTAATCTCCCTATTTGGTGCCTCTAGTGGTCATATCAAAAAGACTGAAAGCAACACAAGCACTCTACCAAGCTTCTCCCATTCTACACACAGTGGCTTTAAGAAATATAATATGGCAGAGTTTTGCATGTTTTAGATTATGTGAATTACAGAGAGTGAAGATTGTCGCCCTTTGCGCCCTCTCCATCTGCCTCTCTGTCATCCCATCCGTCGTCATTCTAACTGTAAACCTCTGCATGACGCTTTCTATTAGTCTGACCTCTCTCTCTGTCAGTCAGCTTGTCAGTACAGTCGTTAAGTGCTGCCACTCATGACTTTTTTTCCTGTCTGTGAGCCTGCCTGTTGAAATCTTCCACGCATCAGACTGAGGGTGACCGGTCTTGGCTCGCCTTGTCTGTCGGTGTCTTTCCAGGGCAGCTGCTGGGGGTTTTGTTTAAAGTGGGAGAGACTCTTGGCGATGCTGTGAATCATATGGTGCTGCCTTGATAGATGTTTGAGGAATGCCCCAAGGCTATTTCAGTCTCCCCCTCCCCTCGCTTTTCACTAGCTTCCCCACTCCTTGTCTCTCTCTTTTCTCTCCTTAACTCCTGTAGTGATATAATGACAAGCTCTCGGCTGTGACTTTCTCTTCCTCTTTCATCAATCTAAACTCATTCCACTATGACAGACAGACTGAAGGGATCTCCCTAAAAGAGGCCCAAGTGTGTATATATTTGTGTGAGCGCATATGATGTGTAGATAAACGACCATTCCTCCTTGTATCCGGGAGAGCCAGAAAACTATTTCTTTCCACTGTCATAAATCTGCCATGAAGGGGGAATATTATTTCAGTGGCAGACACAATTGCTTTGTAGCAGCAGGACTGTGTTTTAACAGATGACTGATATTATCACTGATGTTGTTAATGGTCAATTATAAATGAAAATGTTTTCAGATTTCTCAGCTTTCCAGCATTAAAACATTCTTAGCGATAAATCAGGAAATAGTTGCGCCTCTTTTACTTGGTGTGTATGTGTTGTGTTTTTGCTCTTGTGTGTCACTATTTCTGATGATCAAAGGTCTTCAAAAGGTCAGAAAGGTGAGACAAACGCATGACTGCATTAATGCCAGTCAGAACACACACACACACACACACACACACACACACACCTACATGTATTCCTATTGATGCCTTTATTTAACCAGGAAGTCACTTAAAATATCTCTGGTCTGCCATCATCATATCACACCACCGACAATCTCAGGTACACGTACAAATCCACAATTGTAGTAGAGCGGTGCTTTGTAAATGCTACCACTGGCATCCTGACATGCTCACAGTGACAATGCTAACAATGCTAATGTTTAGCAGGTAATATTTTCAAAGCTTGTCTTAGTTTGGCCTGATAGCATGCTAATATTTGCTAATTAGTACTAAACACAGAGTGCAGCTGAGGCTGAGGAGAATGTCATTAGTTTTGCAGGTATTTGATCGAAAAAGTGTTGGACAATTTAAGATTTTGACCTGATATTGGTGCTGGCTGAAAGACAAAAACACATTTTAACCTCAAACTTCAAATTGCATAACTATAATAAATATCTTCAGCAGTGGAGTTCTTTGCAAAGGAGAGTATGATGATATAGCCGTCGTGGTCCGACTTCAGTCCCTGTCCTTTGAATCGATACAGCAACAGTGGAAACACCAGATCACAGATGATGCTCCCGTGCCTTAAGGGAATGCGTCTAATGTGAAAAACATTGAGCCATTTGTCTGCAGTGGAAAAGGAGATGGGCAATTAGGAAATATGCAATGCAATATCAGACAAAGCCATGAAGACAGTATTGAATGAGTAAACCATTTTCAACGGCCTCATCTTAATGTCATTGTGGCTTCAGCTGCAGTTTGTCATTCCTCTGTAGTTTGTGACTGTCCCTCTGAATTCATTTCTTCTCACATAATTCTTTTTCCACTTCCTTTGTCTTTTGTTTTCTCTCCTTCTCTTCATACATCTGTCTTTTTTATCTTCTTGTGTCTTTTGCTTTCTTCCCTCTCTAGCTCTGCAAATCAGACCTAACATTTCTGTCCACTCCCATATTATTTAAGCGGCTCTTGAAATCACATTAACCTAATGCAGGAGGCTCGACGCACCTCATCATATTGGAGCTGAACTCTTAAGAAAGCATTATGACATTTCCCCTGGATGAATCCAAGATCAACATACAGTATCTACAGGACTGGATGTTGATCCATGAGGTCTACAGTCCTGACCTGCACTGTAGTTCTGGGTACATCAGACGTCTCACTGGGTGGCCTTTTCATTACAAAAATGTCCCACCAAAGAAAGAGCGTCTCAAATACTTTTTGCGTCCATTTTTCAGTCAAGTATTATGGACGAGCCTTTGAATCTGAGCCTGCAATGAAATGCCAAAAAAAAAGAAGAAAAATCCATCATTTTCTGCTCTAGATATTTTTCTTCCATACACTACAGATCATCTCACTCTGGAGTTGTAAGTCCATCATTCTTTGTCTCTCATGAGGCACACAGACTGACCTTTGACCCCTGTCTGCTGACCTTCTCCAAAGGTTGTATGTTTGGGGTGTAACAGTGAGCCAACAAGCACACTGAGAGTGAGATACTTATCATCTGAAGCGTCTAGAGGAGGGATTGGTTGGTCGGCATTTTTGTGCGTAGGTGATGGACGGAAACAGCCAAAACTACAGTATTTTTTTCAGTGGGGTTGCACATTTTTTTCATTTTTTTTAAATGACATCATATTCCAAACAGATACTTGTGAATTTTGCGTGTGGATGTGTAATACTCCCTAAGTTGTGGGGACATAAATCTGTTTACACAATCACAGGGCAAAACGCAAGTTGCCATAATGTAATTAACTAAATTTTAGTGTGAAGACTTGGGTTAAAGGTTTAGGTTAGCGTTAGTGTTAGGGTTAGCCAAGTAGTGGTTATGCTTATCCAGTAAATGAATGTAAGCCTTTGTAATGTCCCTAAAACAGATGGAAACACCACTGTATTATGTGCATGTGTGTGAGAGAGAGAGAGTACATGTGTGTGGGTATTTGCCTGGTGTCCCTGTACCTCAAGGCCCTATAATCCACTTGTCAACTGACCGTAAACTCGAGAGTGTGTGGTCGCCGTGACGGCTGCTGCCTGTGCGTGTGTGATGTGTGACATTCCTGCCATACCAGACGATCACGCAGACTAGGAGAGAGAGAGAGAGCGAGTGAGAGAGAGAGAGAGAGAGAGAGAGAGAGAGAGCCAGATCAGCCAGATCTCTAAATTTAAAGTCACCTCAAGTGTGACCTGCGTGAAAGCCAATATTGCTTGATCAGTGTTAAAATATGCAAACGTGAAATGGAAACATGGTACACAGGTGTTGGCAGACAGAGATAGAGAAATCCAAAGAGGTGAGAGGAATCAAATGAGTTACAGATGGAGACTACGCCACACTGATCCGGTAAATCTGAAAACGGTTCATGTGTAAAAACGCGTCTACGTTAGCACTGTTGACACACTGGATGTGTGGCATTCACCAAACTCCTTTGCTTCATGTTGGTGTGCATGCCAAACCGCAACAGTGAACACAACAGCTGTGTGGAGCTCAGCGGTGCGTGCCAAAGCTTGAGGTCCTTCTGTAGCCTCGGTACACCACACACAGATCTCTGATTGTTAATCAACTTATAAAGTTGATATGGCGAACTTGTTAGGAAGCAGCATATTTGCACATCCAGCAGATTCGAGCACCAATCAGCATTTGTCTGGAGTCATGTTTCTGGCCACCAAAGTTCAGTATTTGCTCTCTTCTAGGTCTATTTTTGGACTCCAACTCCTGAGAGAAATATTCAAGTATTCAACTGTATTCACCAGCTAATTATTAGCTTTGTCTGCAGGTAGTGTGCAGTGTGTTTTTATAGGTTTTTTCACTGGAAACAGCTGCCTGTTGTGGCATTGCAGTAGTTTATTAATTCTCTGTGGATCTATCATTAACACACGAGTCTTTATGGGATCTATTGTTAGCGTAAAAATATTGATTATAGCTGCTTTAAATGATCTACCCTGTAAAAGTATTTGCCAACCCAGGATTTAAGTAGCCATGACGTACTGCTGTTTTGCAAGATTTCTTAATGAAACAGTGCGTATCTGTCTTTCATGCGACCAGTCAATCTGTTCTGTAGCAGTTTATTCGGTTGCTCTCTAATTTTCAACAAAACTCCACCACCCTCGTTCCCCAAATCCCTCTGTGCTCCTTAAAGCTCGCAGGATATTCACTGTTAAGCCTCTCAAGATGGCCAGAAAGCACAAGAGCATCTTAAAACAATTATGGGCCTCGGCATCATTAAAACAAAACTGCATTTGAACGGACAAATGAGCATAATGCTGTTTTTTAATGGAGGTGTTGCTAGGCAACCGATTGACAGGGATAATGTAACTGGAGAAAACAGGATCCCAAAACACATTTAGTCACATCATGCCTGTTTTGTAGCTTAAAGCAAAGATGCAAACACGCACCCTCAGTGGTCAGATTTATGACATCCTCCAACATAACAGAAAAATGGCTGTGCATAGTTGTGTGAATGGAAAGATGAATGGTGAAGCTATAAAGCAACACATAGTGCAGCTGACATTGTACATCTTACCCAGCCTTGCTACGTGCTTACTGGCATGTTACATGAATCAGACAGTGTTTTTCTGTTGTACCATTATCATTCTGCATGAGCCTGCAGTGTTTATGGTTCATCTTACGGGCTCATTTCTCCCCCCACAAAAGGTTTCCTGAGCATCACGGCCTTTGATGCTGAATGCAATGAGCTGCAGTTAGACAGTAAAGTCAAACCAAATGATCGATGTGAAGGAAAACCTTAGTTTGCTGAATCATGCATGACAGCAAAGTGCCACGTTTTAACTCTGATGTGATATGAGTCAGCTCCACCTTCATGATCCAGCAGGTTATTGTCCTCAGCAGTGTCATCCTCATCCTCCATGCTCTGTAGCGCTTTATTGATTTAAAGTGCTCTCAGGTATCCAGCTCACTTTTACTGCTCTGTCTTATAAAAACCGCATCCTCCTCCCATTGAACGGATAACCACCTCTTAAATCAGAGCAATAAAAAGTTCAATGTCTTGTTTCTTAAATTTTCCACTTTAATATGTCTTTCTCTGGCATCCGTTTTTTCCTCCTCTCTTGCTCTAAATTATCTTGTCCTTATCCACCTCCATCCTCGTTATTCTCTCCATCTTTTTTTATTAATTTTGCATGCAAGCTTAAAGATTCTGGGCAGAAGTTTAGCTTCACAGCCCACTGACAGGATGAAATACTGCCCTCCCAAGTGTTCTGCAATGAGCCTCTCCACACTTACTCAGAAAATCAGCAGGCGGTCTGGGCCAATGTGAAAACCATTTTCACAACTCTTTACTGCAAGTCATGACACTTGGAAAACACATACATGTTGGTCACATATGTTATCAAGACATGCACTGCATATATAACAAGAACCCTGGTCTTCAAGCCGATTTCCAGTAGTCACTTTGCAACAACAATCAGGACTTAGACTTCCGTCAAGCATCTGTTTAACATGGCCAGCTAAAAAAAAAGAAAAAAAAGAGACATCTGGTGCACACAAGAGAGAACTCCACGTTCACACCACAAGCAACACCAATGTCAGCGGAAGTCCATTCACTTCCTCCCGATGAGTGACCACAGCAACTCAGCCAATGTGTGGATGATTAAAAAAGATTGTTAGCTGGGACAAAAAGATGAACAAACTGAACTTGTCCTGATAATCATCCATCAACAGCCAATCTGAATTTCAAAATCCTTGGTTTGCTATTTGGAGCAGTTCTGACTCGCCATCGCCGGACAGTTCATTCAAGTAATAGTTTGATATTTTTTGGGAAATATGCTTATTCATCTCCATGTCAGGAGTTAGATGAGAAGATACCTTTCTCATGTATGTTCATTAAATGGAGCCAGCTGGCTATTAACTTACTTCCCATAAATACTGCTGCTATTCGCCAATTAGCTCCGGTGCATAACTGAAAACCACAACTTTATGTTTTTACATTGCAGTTTAGTGGTTAAGTCAACAATACAGTGCACTCATTATTGAGCTTCAGAGGCACTGGTAGACATACTTTTGGGTTTTAGCAAAGCAGGCTAGCTGTTTTTCCCTGTTTCCAGTCTTGATGCTAAGTTAAGCTAATTGCCTCCTGGCTCCAGCTGCTGTACACAGCACACAGATTGAAGCATCTAACTCAAGAAAGCAAATAAACATGCTTCCCAAAATGTCAAACTACTGCCTTTATTACAAAACAGCAACTGGATGATTGTTATCTTAAATTACGTAGTCTTATTTTAGCTAACAAACAGGTTTTGTTTGTGAGTCATTTCAGGTAAGGGCTTGCAGTTTGTGTGAAACTCAAACTTTCAAGAGACGCAATCCAGGTCTGTTTCCTCAAAGTACAGGCTCTGTACTCTAAGTGTAAAGTTAAAGGTTTAGCATGTGTGGAAGGCCAACCTCCTCAGGCATTTCTGAGTCAGTGTGATTGATTTACTGTGTGCTGTGGTGAGGAAAATGCCTGCCAGAGAGATGGTATCAGCCTTACCTGCAGACTTAGAGCCCATCCCAGTCCATTAGTCCATTATCTCTCTGTCTCTGATTCTTTCTTTCTCCCAGTTTCTCTTGACATTAATCAACATTTTTATGCAATAGATAATTTGTTTGGCCCCTTCCCCTCCCAGTCTGACTCTCCCTGTCTTTGTCTTCCTCCATCTCAAGTATCAAACCAGACGTTTCTCACTCAGGCAATTATTCAGACGACTGCAGGGTCAAGCTGGTCCTTCTGCCCACGGCTTCATTTCACCTCCTGGGAATGAGTGATGAGCTCTTGAACGTAATCGCAATGCTGCACGGAGGCCATATTTCCCACTTAGCTCCACTTCTTGGTTGCTCCAAAATTTTGCATGAGGCCTGTCTGACCTTTTTCGAAATTTGGCAACACCGCCGATGACTCATACAAACTGCAAATAATTCACAGTTAGGGAGTTTATATAGTTGCTGTCATATGAAAACTGCAATGTCTATGACTTGCTTTTTCTTACTTAAACTGGACATTTGTGCATTTGGGATGTTAGATGATTTCTTACATCATTAACTTTACTCATTAGTGTCAAACTTACTTTCGTCAGACAAGACAGAATAGTTACATTGACCTGGTTGAGGCTAGCTGGCCTGTAATTAACTGGAAAGAGTGTTGCCGGACATCCCCTATCAGCAAATCACTGAGATAATGGCTACATTAGCAGCATCCCTGACACAGAGTGAGGAGACGTAGTGCTGCATTTGTCTGGAATGCAGCACCGACCCAGATAAGGAGACGGCCTGGACAAGCTACAAAGAGTGCGAAAGGCGAAGCACCAATCATATCTGTCTTTTTCCCCCTTTCTTTCCCACACCACACTCCTCATTTCCCTGTCCCATTCCTCACATCCTACGCTTCATCCCCTGCTTCACTCTCCTTCCTCCTGCCCTCTCCTCCACTTTTACCCTTTTTTACCTCCTTCATGTCCTGTGTCTCTCCCACTCTTAGTCCAGCTTAAAAAGAGCAAAGGAATGCTCTTTGACACCCTGATTCTCAGTGTAAATCTATCTGTTCACAGTACAAGGAGCTGCCCTACATTTGGGTATATGAGTTATATCCCTGTGTCTGCCCACACACTGCTGGCCGACCCTAATATGACCACACTGTAATGCAAAGGTGCAACAGCTAATGGCTGCACGCCCACTCACACTGATAAACACACATTCACAGTTGAATAATAATGCACCATGATGTGTGAGATTACTTGCGATAAGACAATATTGTTCAGGACGTGGTGGCATGTCTACTTCCCTCTTCTTCTGTCTGTCTTTTGTTCTTATCTTTTTTTAATTACCTGTCTTATCCTGAAACCTCCTCCACATGTCATTATAAGGCCAGTGTTTGGCATGTATCGGCCATCTTGGACTAATCATGTGTGTCTGTGCGTACGTACATGTAGAAGCACATGAACTTGTGTGTCTGTGCCCACAGCTGGAGTCTGCACACTGTGTTGGGGGAAAACATTAGTAAATCCTGGCTAAGCAGACCACATCCTCTTCACCCTAAAGCCCTGCAGGTAATGAGACAGGGGGGTGTTACCTCTTAAAGGGGCAGCAGGAGATGACACGGGCAGGTGAGATTCATTGCCAAACAGCTCTTCCTACCATGTAAAGACGGGAGATGTACAGGAGGAATTATTTTCCATTTTGTTGCAGTGTGCTAGTTTGTGGCTTTCCTCCAGTTAATTAACTTGTGTACTAACCTGTGGAAAAGATGTGTAATTACTCAATTTTACTGGTTTAATGGGAATCCCACCAGCTGAGGGGATGTAATGAGAAACAGGGTTAGGTAATTTATTCGAAATGGCCATCAAGCTGAACTTCAGTTGCTCATCCTCACCTCTGTGCTCACCTGCGTGTTCAGCGACAGAAACAAGATGCTTCATGAATGCCATTTGAATCAGATTAGCTCTCAAGCATGCAAACAAATGAGGCAATGCCACCAATGACAAAACTAATTTTCGTTTGAGTATGTGATTGGGCAGCGACCAACTGTAATGTGCCTGCAAGTATGTGATTAGAAAGGCACGGAACATCAGGCTAGTGTCATGTCAAAGTGAGTGACCTCAGTTTACAACTGATTGCCTTAAAAGTGGCAGTCTGCAGCACCATGGGCAAATAAAACAGATTTTTTTATGCCTTTTGGCCATGAAAATCAGAGTCAGATGAGGTAATCAATATCAATTTCATGTCAGTATCAAATATCCAACATGCATTGAGTGATCCTGTTTTTAAACAGTTAAGTTCCTATAACCTCTATATCTGACTTTGGATTGAAAGATATGAGACAGATGGAAACATTATAAATAATAAACTGCAGTAAGGTAAAGGAGCCATGTTAGTCAAACAGCTCTGTGAGCCTGTACTGAGCTAACTGCTAATGTCTGCATGTTCACATGCTGATAAAAAATGTTGCTGGGTAGTAGTTATCTTGTTTACTATGTTCACCATCTTCAGGGATCAGGGATCAGCAAAGTTGATACAGTTCATCTTATGGGGGGCGAGAATATCTGTACCAGCCAGTAGTTGTTGAGCACTTTTGCTCAAAACCACAAATGTCAACCTCATGTTGGCCCTAAAGGAAAAGTCATTAGTCATCAGGATACATTGTCTGGGAAACCAATGTCTGTACAAGATTTTGTGCCAATACGTCAAGCAGATGCTGGGATATTTCCCTGGATAACTTGAAAACCTTTGACCTGCTGGTGGTGCTAAATGAAAAGTCAGGAGATCATTAGGATCCATCCACTGGGGACCATTTATATCTGTACCACATTTCATAGCAATCTATCCAATGGTTGTGAAGACATTTTACCAATAAACAAAAATATCAACCTTGTGGTGCCAGCAGAGGAAAAGTGAGGGCATCAACAAACTCAATAGGATTCATCATCTTAGGCCCATGAATGTCTACATGTTTCATGGTAACCCATCCGATGGTTGTTGGACCAAAATGAATGACCAACAGACAGACACATTCTCAACACAATACATCATGCAATGTCATGCTGAGACAAAATGGGTCTATGCACTGAAAGGTGAGACAAATGTTCATTGTCCCAAACGACCAAACTCTGAGAACAATTAAGCATCCTTTTCCAGAGTGTGTGCTGCAAACATCAAGACATGCGTTACTCAGCTATTGTATGGAATAATACTACTTAGTTTCACAGAGGGGATGCTCTGACCACATCCTCTCCTCAGTGAGGGCTTGCGTTTAATCCCCTTGGTTTGATTTCACTCCTCATTGCTGTTTGTCTTCAGCTTAGTGGTCTAACACTGTGTCCACATCCTGTCTTTAGAAGCTGTGAGGGGAAAAAGAAAAATTGCAGCATGTGTATACTGTGCAGTTTACATGCATGCATGAAGGAGCCACACACTGTCCATCTTAACATCTTCTGGGTGAGCGCCAGCAAACTGTCAAACTTAAAGCTTCAAATATGCAACGACTTTTCCACTGCCAAGTTTGTCATATGGAAAAGCTACCATGATGAGCTGGCATCACTGCTGTGGTTAATATGCTGTTTATAGCACAGCACATTGCAGGTATGCCATTGTGACTGACATTTTACATAAGTACACCACATGTAGAATTAGAAAATTCTTCATAACGACTGCATTTAACTGAAAGAAGAGCAGCTGTGTAACTATGCTGGCAAACATTTTCACATATTGCAGCAAAAACAGGACTCTAAGACTGAATGTCGGAGTGAAATACTTGTTGAGATGAGTATTTTTTGTGGTGAAAGAGATGCCAACTGAGGACAAGGCAGCGGGGAGGAGAGCAGCGCAGAGGAGAGCTGGCTGTTAGCAGACATAATGGGAACCAGACCTGCTGGTAGAGAGGTAATTAAACTGCGCAGCACAATGGCGTCACCACTCGTAAACTCTTCAAGACACGTTTTTACCTCCTAAGTCTTCCTTCATTTCCTATTGACTCCTGTGTATCCAAGATCTGTAAAAAGTGATTACATTGAATTTGGTGACAGGATTCAGCTTAATGTCATCAATTCTATGTGGGGAAAATATGCACACTGCCCATTAAGTCCCTGGATAAGGATTCATTTTATGAGGTCAGCTGACAGGGGGACAGCTACACTTTTGATGCTGTTAATTTTCATTTCCTAGACTCTTTATACTGCCCAAATCATTACGTGCAAATGATAGCGTACATAACTTAAAGCCCTCTAACTCAACACAGTGAACCCCCCTGAAGAATTTCATATTTCATGATAAACAATTATTGTTTTGCTGAAGAATAATTAGAATTATTCTGCCAACAAAGGACAAACAAAAAAAATACTTTGGTCCTTGGTGAATGTTACTGTTTTTCCAATTTACCCAAAGTCAGATGAACTCATTTCTACATCTCTGCTTGCAATTTACTTGTGGACGCAGACTGTTCAAGGTTTAGATTAGCCAAGTTTAGCCCAATTATTGGATGTCTAGTAAAATTATGGAGCAATTCAAGTGGCAGCTATGCTCAGAGGTGGAGAATTACAGCTTCTGCAGCAGTTTAGCACTTGATTTCACTAATGTTTCCAGCTTTCCTTAAACATATTCACAAGTCCAGAACGAGTCCTGCAGTCTCTGAAATTACGATACAGGATGTGATGTTTAATCTTTTAGATTGTATTATTAAAAGCTAGCGCCAAACCCACAGAGAACTATCACCCAACTCTGCAGTTCTTCTTCAGTGTCTTTTAGCTCAGTGTTTTGGTTTTATGGCCCACAACCATCACAGACATCTGTTTTCAGTGAAATAGCTCTAAAAACTCACTGTGCATTACCTGCCCAACATCAAACTGCATACAGACAAAGTTAGCAACTAGCTGGTCAACATAATGGAGCCTTTAGCAACTAACACCTGATGTATTTCCTTCAGGAGTTGGTGAGCACCAAAAGAAGTGAAAAAGTGAGTCAAGTCTGGAATCCATATGAATGCAAATCTGTGTCTGCTGGATGTGCAAATAATGTGATGAAATGATGTGCAAACAACTTTTCAAAGGTGATAATATGTCAGTGTTTAATGCAGCATGAATGCCTGTTCTAAAGTTTTTATGCCTTTCTGTCAAGGCGTGGAAAAAGACACATTTTAAAGTGGACAATAAAGTTATATTGTACTCTAAATGCACTTATCTGCGTACACAGGGAGTGGATCAAATGAATCTGATGTGTAATCTCTTCGTTAACATTGAAATTTATGACCTCATAAATGTGTACATGTACCTTCGATACACCAGCCATCTTTGGAGGGGTGCCAAAGTGTACACTGATACTACTTTGTGTAAGTGGTACTTCATTCTGTAGATTCAACATATCTTCAGAGGGCATACAGAGAAATCAGACAGCATCGAGTTTGCTTTGCTTTCCCAAGCCAAATGGTCCCAAATTGTTCTTTTCTATACTGTAAACATGTCATTTTGGGTTAAACCTTATCACTTGCACTTTTCTCCCACTCACTCCCCCGGTACAGTCGATGTGAGAGCACACCGTTGCACCCTGAGGAGGGTGTCAGGGTTCAGGGGGCATTGGGGGGTGCAGGTCATGACCTGCCATGTCACGCTCTAATTGTGATTGTCATGTTGATGGAAAGGAAAGAGACTGGAAAATTAGCAAGCTAACATAAATTTTAATGATGGGTACTTGGCTGAGGAAATGTGTGTGTGTGTGCGAGTGAGAAACAGTTTGTGTGTGCAGGGGAGGAGGAGAGTGAGTTATTTTGTCTTGGGGCAAACGGAAACCATTGTTTAAGCCACAGCTCTTGTCTCATAAGTGTTTGCTGTTGTGGGAATGCTGTGGTTTTGGAGTCACAGAACAAGAACTTAGTGTTACACTAACAGAAACAGAAACAAAATGAGGAGGAGAGCTAGAACAGTTGGAGGGAAGAGGAGAGCAAGAGAGGGAGCTGCAGAGACAAGAAACAATATGAGAAAAACAGACAGAATGAGACAAAGAAAGACAAAGAGCCAGAAAGAATTTGCATGCAAAGCAGAGACAGAAATAAAAACGAACTATATGAGAGAGGAAAATGCAAAGACAATGAGAGACAGACACAGAAAGAGGAAAAATAAAGGAAAATTCAGAGACGCAAAGAGGAGATCTAGGGAGACATGCAAGAAAGAAAATGGAGAGAGGACAAGCGAGGTGATTCCTCCCATTCCTGTCTCTCTTATTTTCTGTGATCTTTCTCAACCTCGGGCCGTGCATTTCCCCGGGCCAGTCCGCTGCTGGAATTTACAGTCCGGTGGGCCTGCCTGCTAATAAAACACATGTGGACTTGTGGAGGAATGGGGAGGGACAAGGTCCTGTGAACCGCCTCTCTCTCTCTATCTGAGCACTCACAGCACACACATAAATGCACAGGAACAACCCTCTCATATAGCTGCTGACGTGAACGCAAACTCAAACATGTTCTGTATCGGAAAAACGAGACAAAGGGCCACGCTGGTGGCTCTGTGAGGCTGCACACCGGTGCTTGGAGCTAAATGTTAATGTCAGCATGTTAATATGCTCACAGTGACAAAGCCAAAATGCTGATGTTTCGCAAGTATACAGCTTACTATGTTCTTTCTGTAGCATGCTCGCATGGTAACATTTGATAAAACGTCAGGGGATCACCGAAGGATACAGTCGGGATCAAAATGGCAAAAATCTGTTCTGTCAATTGATTAAATGCATTTAACATATTTCACAAAATACAATAATGACTTGCAATAGAGCCCCTCAAATCATTGATAACCATTTCTGAACACACTAAAGCTGTCCTGGGATCAGTTAAAGCCATATTGCAAATTTGTAAAGTGGATCATTGAGGGATTAGGCTACAAATGTTCCACACATGTCACTGATTTCTACTCAGAGGAGCATGAACACTGGCCAGAACAAAGTGCCTCAAGTGCAACTAAAGTCAGTCTTGTATGTCTTCCCTGCACTGTGGCACCAAATAACAACCAACATGAAGAACGCATGCACCTCTTCACAGAACTGTCTCACTGTCTCTCCCTCTGCTAATTGTAAAGGTACAGGATTTCTGTCTTGCTGGTTCTCATTTTCCTCTCTCTTGTCTTATTATTTCTCTGTGATTCATCCACCAGCTGTCCACAAAATATGTCCTTGCTGGGTAGATATGCTCAAGGATTATCCCTTGCATAGAAAAGCTTGCAATTAAATGTTTTATATACTTGTCTCAAGAGGAGTGTGTGTCTGACAGAGGAAAGGAGAGTGTGCGCATGCCTGTGTCATGTGTGCAGTGTGGCTTCAAGCAGAGATCCTGCTTCCAACTGGGGACCTTCTGAGTTTTGTGAGACCCCAGGGGGTCGACTGGAGAGACACAAAGATGGAGAGCCCTGTCACCGAAACCTCTCCAACTCACGCTCTCTCCTCGTTAATCTCCTCTCCTCAGAGAGTTTATAGAGATGCATGTCTGTGACAGAGGACGACGCTCAGGTCGGCCTGCTGGTCAGCATACCTGTGAAGTGATGAGAACATAGGCACCAAAGTCATCCATGCTGTCTGTCCAATATAGAGGATTCACTCAGGCGAGACTGTTTCTGTTCAAACAGGACTCTCTTTCATAAATCACGTGCTTCATTTCCACTCCCACAATTATCCTTAAATGGATGTAAAAACACTCTGAGCTAGTTCTTGTGCCTGCTCCAACTCTCAGTGTGAGTCACTGCTTTTGCAACTTTGACAGCAGCCTTGGGATTTAATTTGTTTTCACACTGAGATACTATCTATCTGTCCATGTTTCATATGTTATATGATTAGGAGGATGTAAACAAAGACAGCCCAGACAGAAAACTCCATTGTTTCTCAAGCTGTCCTGCATCATCTGGACATGCAGACTGGGGGTTGGGTGATTCGACTAGAGGCCAAATTAAGGCTAAGGCTCAGGCTGTATATTATTCGGATGAAGGCAGATAATGATGGTGGGACGGGGAGGGAGTGTATAGTTATAGTGATTAGATAGACTGGCTTCTCGTAGGAACATCCTTGAGCAAGATCTGGACATTTTAGATAAAAGTATCTGCAAAGTGTCGACAATAGACTTGGTCCACCCATGTTGGTCTGACCCAGGATCACACACATAAAGTAAGAGGGTGGGTGCATGGGAACTGTACAGTAATGGGGTGTTGGGCATCATTTGTAATTGTACAGTGTGAGGATGTCACGTCAGTGGAAGGAGGGGCTGGAACGGTTATTTGCTCACTGTATGTGCATTTTCTTTGTGTAATCTGTGGTAATGAGGAGAACAGACTAGACGAGGCAGAGTATATGGGACACAGAGCAGGATTAATATATTCAAGGCTGTAACTGGATGAACTAAGTCACGAGGTGTCAGTTTATTGTGGACTTGCTTCGATATATTTCTGCAATAAAAAAAAAACAAAAAACTGGAAGCCCTCTGACAATGTTTGTCATTCTGTAAAGGCAGGTTTTACGTTTTTGTCCACGGTGGATATGTCATTATGAGATAAAACTGTTTTACAGGGCCCAGCAGACGCAGGTCTGTGGAGGGGCTTTTGACCCACCGGTGCTTCAGCTGCGTCTGAACCTCCGGGGACTCATAGGGAATCTTCTCTTTGCATGTAAAAAGGAAATGGGTATTAAGTTCAGGAAACTTCCCCCCTGGTGTAAGTTATATCAGCTGTGTCCTTTATTGTCAGTGTTTATCCCCTTAAACGTTTACTGTTCTCACAAAGAGTAAACCAGTTTGCCAGTAGTGAGGTTTTTGTTTTTCTCAAACCACAGCCACATCAAGCGAGTCTTTGAACCCTGTTAAATTTCTTGACATCTTTATTTTCATTTCATGGTTTCAAATGGTTTCTCTAAATTGAATCTATATTAAAGTCTATCTTAGAAGAGCTGTTAAAACCTGAAAAAAATGTAATAATTTGGGTTCATGTGAGAGTTTGGAGTAAATAATGGAGGTTTGTGCACACGGACATGAGCAAAACACAGACAGGAAAGTTGTTATTAGTTGTATTAGTGGATGTATGCAGGTTTTTTTCTGTCTTTTGGCATGTCTGCATCTCTGTGTGTCTGAGCTCGGCTTTCCTATGTGCTTCAGTGTGGGCTGGTTTTGTGTAAATGTGGTTTACATAAACCTATAATTGCTTTCACATCTCCGATCCCTGCCGCAGGCCTGTTCCTCCAGTGTCACGCTGCTGCAGTGTCAATAACATGCCAGCCCACATTATGACATACATAATTGATTGGTCTCCATGGTGATGTGGAACCTGAGGAGTCATCACCGTGGTGATCTTGACTGGATACACAGGTTTCTTTTCTGATGATGTCATAATTGCCTAATTTGTATGTGCTGTGTAATTAAAACCTTTTTTCATGTTTCTGTCAATGACAAACTTAATTAACTGCTTTAATTCTGACATTGTTCAGGTAACATTTGTCATTCTTAATCAGTGAGACGCAGTTATTTTTGCCTAAATCTCACATATTGGGAAGATTACTAAACAGGACGTGGTAATGAGATGAGTAATCAGCGAAGCAGAGGCTGGTGAACCCGTCACAAATGATTTGTTTAAAGGCCACTGTGGTCGGCCGAGTCAGTGCATTATCCTAATGCGGTATGTCTATTCAAAGAAAGGAGGTCAAGCTCAGTATTTTTCATTTCATTATGAATAAATTGCCGTCAGCCCTGGGGCCCATCTATTTATTCCTTTTGCATGAACAATGGTTTTATTTGAAACAGTGTGCATAGTAAACCCATGAGAATGAAAGTGGAAAAGATCCCATGCATGGAAAAAACTTCTTTCCACTAATTAATCATAATAGCAGCAGGTGTGTTTTTGAGCATAAATCACATTATATCTGTGACGCGTTATTATAATTCTGCTGTAAACTGTAAAATGGAATGAAGTTAGTGGAGCAAAACTGTGCCACAAGTTGAAGTGTATTAAAATAAACTATCATTGCCACAGGTGCACATGTGTTTCAACGTCTGACAGGTTGAGGAAAGCTGCAGTTTGACAGTTACAAGCTGAGACTGATGGGCTTGTGCTCGAGGACGAATGGAAAAGTCACCCAGAGTTCAGACACAGCTGCCCGTCTATCTGTCTGTCTGTCTTTCGGTCTGGCAGATGATCGATGTGGAGTGTCATCCTGCATAATGTGAAGGTCTCAGAGGAGTCAGCCAGAAAGGGCACAGCTGAAAGTGAACAACAAGGATGAAAGCATGGCACTGGAATTGGGATGGGGGATTTTGGCATTTAACTCCCATTAAGGTCATCAAAATTATATATTAAAAAAAAAGAAAGTTGGAGGAAAAGTCTGTGAAATGTAGAGCATGGCTGTAGTTTATAAGATCTGTCTCTATCGATGACTAATGAAATTCAAAACCATTAAAATTTCTACACCTATTTTCTAGTTTTAAAGTGGTGGTTTGAGTTTTCGGGAACGTGAAAGAACAGGTCAGAAACTATGGAGCGATGAACCGTAGCTTAAGACATTTTTCTATGGACATATATTGAAATCATTTATACAAATATAATACACAGTAGCCTTTGATTCCCCTCCTGCCCAGACAGATAGTATGGGAAAGAAATTAATGTCAACACACGGCCTGCCTCCAGAATAGTAGAAGAGCTGGGAATGCAAACTCCATGGCATGATGGTGTTTGCCAATTTGAGATGTGATTATCTGCCTATTAGAACAGCAGCAACCGGGCACAGCAAGACTATAATAACTGTGTGCGGTGAACGAAATTATCATCGTGATGCACGTGTATGAAGCACAAACACGCAGATCTCGGTTTGGCCATTATATCCACTAATAATTACTCATTTCTGCAGGGCGGTAAGCGGGTGTGTTGTGTGTGCAGATTGACTGGCCTTATAGCCTTCATGGTGGTGCTATGGACTTATCTGATCTAAACACGTGACTGAATGGATTCATCTGATGTTGACACATACTGCTGCCCATGTGAAAGTTCTCAACAGCACATTAAACATGGTAGATGATTTAATCTGACATGAAAAGGCTTTACATGCAAGTGGAACCTTCATGGAATCCTAATCTGGTGGCCCTATTGGCAAGACCACAGTGTTTGGCAGCATCTTCTAAAATGTACACGCCGGTTACAGAAATTATTCACATAACTGTTTCTGCTTTGCCACCAGATTTATATATTTATCAAATTAACAATTAAAAAAAAGTTTCTAAAACACATTTCCTACCCCAGTTTTGAGTGCATGCTTTATAGGTGTAGTGAAGAAACACAGGATGTGTTGTTTTGTAAGGAAACTGGTCATATAATTTTCATTGTTTCAGCATAAACATATTTCAATAAAGACTGCATGTTGGTGACCTATATTGCTCTTTGTTATAGAAATAGTAACATAACAAAGGCTTTGTGTCCTCTTGCCCTTCCAATAATCACTCAATGTACAGTAAGACCACATAATGAACATGTGGCGCACTTAATCCTGAACGCACAGACTGTGAAACAAAGGGCTGCCTAACCCTATGGCATCACTTGCTAATTTACAGCAGCTCTTTGTATTAATGAGCCGACTGGACTACACTCTTACTACTTTCCCTGTGCCAAACTTTAGCCACATCACTTACAGTATCTCTCTTCATGTGGTAAATGCTGGCGAGCACAGGCCCTCAGGCTGTGGAGTGATGGCGTCTGTTGCTCCGCACACTACCTTGTAATTAACCTGTTTATTTTAAATATGCTCTCTAAATAAATTTGACATCGCTTGATGTGATGGATGTGTGGTTACCTTCATGCATGGCAGACGACTCCTGAAGAATTTTGAGTGTAAAACGGCCCTGTTAGTGCCTGGCCCCCTTTGATTGAGGTTTGAGCTGCAGGGGGTCACACCACTGGCACAGCTTAATGAATGCCACCACAACAGCAGGCAGTTGCAGTCACATGCATAAACACACACACGTGTAAGACACGTATTACACGTGTATGGAGGCCACAAACAAAAAGAAAACACATGCAGGTACGTATGTGCACACACTCATGGTCACTCAAGCAAACGAGGTTAATCAAGCCACCATGATTCAGCCCCCTTTCAGCTGCTGTAATGCTCGAGTGCCCACTTCACAGTCTGTGGTGCTGCTGGGTTGCTTGACTCCATCTCTATACTTTTGTTTTGACTTTACACCTTTCAGACAGAAGTACACAAAATATATGCACAGTGTCACTTTTAGTGCCCCATGGACGCTACATCAACATTCAGAGAAAGCAAGGCTTGACAGGCCAGCCGTGCCTGAGCTGGGAGGGGTTTGGCGACGGTCAATTAGTGACCTTTGATAGACATCACTGTTTAACAGACTGATGATGGGATGTTCTTGTGATTATAGTGGAAAATAATTACAATATTGTAGGATGTCAGTCAGAGCTGCCACGTTGTAATCTGAGCACCAACAGACAGACAAAATAAGAGCGTTTTAAATTCAGGTTGTGGCTCCTTTTCAGTCTCTGGCACTCATCTTATCTAGATCTCCTGCTGTTTCCAAGCTACACCAGCTGAGAGAACTGAGCATGGTTGTGTGGCATTAGAAGGGGTAAAAGGATGCAGGCCATGCCATATGTTATCTACAGTGGTCATTTTCCTCCCTCCTTTCCATAACTAACCCTACTATGTGCCTGGAGAGAGTGGCTGTGCTGCTATATGGACTGTGCGCTTGGCCCAACGTCTTGTTTCATTGTGACTCGATCGGGTGTGAATAACAAGCATGGACTTTGTGCAGGACACAGTTGGGCATTAAGAGATGATCTGCAGTCAACAAAGGATCAGAGGGTGTGAGGGACAAACTGTGCAGAACTGCAGAGGTTTACACACACTTAAAGATCACACAATATAGTAGAGAGGTCAAAGAAGTACAGGATAATCTTGAGCCAGCCAGAAACCATTCTTTTGTATGTTTTCACTTTAGGGAATGTCATTTTATGCACGAGTGCTTTTTCTGATTCACTTGAAATTGATACTGTTCTCAAATTGTGTTATTTAGAGCTGCAGAGATTGCTCAGAACTCACATTTAAATTCATCCAGGCAGGCCTGGAGGTTTCGAAGCAGTCTAAATCAGCATATGTTTTCGTGTTTTCTTCCCCCCTGTGCCTAAGTCAACAGTAATTGGGCCAGTAAGTCAATGAATGGTGTCTTTATTCCACATAGATGGCTCCAGCAAGGATCTGCTTGAAAATATCTCCTAGGTGGTCTCAGTTCAAGAGCAGACTGGAGCAGAACTAAATTACTGACCCAAACCTTGTCTTGTTATTCAAAATGACAAGATTAGCTATGCATAAACCAGGAAACATGTTTCGGGTTGCCTTGAGAAATGGATTTGGAGGGAGCCCACTAACAACATTAGAAGGCTGTAATGTGATTACCAGCCTGTTGGTTTGCACATAGATTTGACTTTAAAAGCTCCAGACTTGTGATTGTGATGCTTCTTGGTAGCAATCAGTTTAGTGGAGGTGTCAGAGTTGTAGGGCACACGTAGAGGGACATAATCAGACATGATGTATGGTTTCATCTCAGACTGGGAGCTAGTTGGCAGGAAATGCACATCCATCAAACAAACAGCCAATCTATTTAGTCTCAGCCTAAACACTTAAAATTGTGTTTAATTTGATTGATTTTTGCAAAAGGACGTGTCCAAACCAAATTTGCACATGATGCCTATTAAGTAGTCATGTTTTGTGTTTCTGCATATTGGCAGTTGAAGGTCGTTCAAAATAAAAGCCAATAGGGAGGTAGATTTTTTTTCCAGCATGAACTCATTATTTAAATCATACTGTATATTAGGAATCATGGTACAAATGTAAACCTGACAATCTTGACAAGGCTAAGAATCTGTGTTAGCTGCTCTGTTAGGCACAGTGGTGCTTTGTGCTAAATGCTAACGTCAATAAGCTAACAGTATTTGCTAATGAACAATAAATACATGAAGCTTAGGCTGATGGGAATGTCATTAATTTTGCAGGTATTTGGTCATAATATTGTATTGGAAACAGTCAGGTTTTGACCTGATGGTGCAATAGGAAGTGACCATAATTTATCTTCTGGGGAGTTTGAATATCTGTACCACATTTGGTGGCAATCCATCCAATAGTTGCTGAGATAGTAAACAAAAATACATGCCACTCCATCCAAAAGTTGTTGAGATATTTCAGTCTGGACCAAAGTGGTGGACCGACTGATCTATGAAGTCATGCCAGTAGCAAGACTTTCTGTATATATATAGAGAGACATAGAAGAGTAAATACGCCTAAGTTTTCCAGCATAGACATAAAAGTTTTGGAAAGAAATCTCTAAATCTCTTGATTTTCTGAGAACTGTTGGCAAGAAAACAGGAAACTGCTACCTCGGTATTTTCTGCTAGTTTCTGTTGGCTTCAAAACATTTCAGAGCCGTTTAATGTCACACATGCGACCTTGCTAACGTCTTTGTTTTGGTTGTGGTGAACTGAGGTCAGTCTGTGTTGTGTCCTCAGGCTAATAGCGGGTTAAATGAGCCTGGCGAGTAGCAAAGGGGGCAAGAGTCTGTCTGAAGGGTCTCAGAGCTGATTATACAGCAAACGTGGGCTTACACGATGCAATTTAAGCAATTAATAAATCTGTTGGGATGACTGAGATGATCTTTTTTTTTTTTCTTCCTTGGACGTTGTTCGGGTAAAGTTTTGGGCTGTCAAGTTCGATGTAGTGTTCAGACTGTTGAGTCAAGCCTGTAGGTCCAGGGTGTCGCCACTGGTTCCCCTGGGGACGGACAACCCTTGACCCTTGGAAGCCGGGGGGTCACCATGCTTTGACCTCAGCAGTTACAAGGTTGCATTCCCAATGAGAGGACTGAAGGCCTGGAAGCCCAAGGCCACAAGGACACACATTCAGACAAACATATGCACACACACACACACTCACAAGCATAAACACATTCAAAATACCCACTGAGCTCCTGCGCTCCGCTGCCGAGTCAGCAAAAACAGGCTGCTTGGTTACTTCGTTTTGATAATCTAATTTGACTTTGAAGGTTTTGTTGTGAACATTATTAAATTTCCCCAGAGTCACAAAGTCTGGCACGGCTTTATTAATTAGTGCAATGAGTAGCGAGTGATTTACGGTGGGAGTGTTTGGTGTCAGAGTTTAGAGTGGTGGAAATAGGTATCATTAGTCTGTGAGACACTCTAAGTAGTGGCCATATACACATAATGAACGCTTTCATTAGGAACGTGGGAGGATTGGTTGTACAAGGTGAGCGTGTGTGTGTGTGTGTGTGTGTGCTCCTGTGTTGTGGCTGCATGATATGCATGAGAGTACGCACGCATGCTTGTGTATGTGTACCTTTTATTTGGCTTTGGTTGGCGCCTTTTCTCATCAGGGTTACTGTATTTGGCAACAAGCAACAAGTTTCATCCAAACAAGTCTGTTTTCTCTCATGTGCACACAGAATTTTCTCTTTCCCTTCTCGCTTTCATGTTTTCATTTGTCCCTTTTCCACCTTCACCCCCCAAACTACTAAATAAGTCCTCATTGTCCATTTGGGCAAGTTGAAGTTGTAGCACCATTTCTTCCTCACCTCACACGACCTGTTTCACCAGTATCAGTCTCCTTTCTGTTTCCATTTCAAATGCATTTGTGTCCCATTTATTTACCTTGTGTACCTGTATTTACATCTTTTCATGTCACTCAAGCTGTAGCCCACTGATTCATGGTTACTCACTTGCTGCATGTACACACCATACATACAGCACTTTATATATGCAGCAGGTTGATGATTTTACCAGGCTTCTTTAAAGCCTGGGAAAGAACAATGTGCTACTGTGCTCTGAAGCAGTAGTGTTTTATATGGTGGAGCTGATAAATGTGGTTAACTAATTTCACAGATGATGCCGTAGCATTGCAGACAAATCATGGATTTCTCCAAGCAGAGGCAAAAAACAATCAGAGGAGATAAAAATTAACTTGTACATTATCCAGCTTGTAGCTTTCTGGGCAGCTGCTGTCTGGACCTCATCTCGGTATTAATCACATCGAATAATTAAAGGAATACTTCAATCCTGAGCTCATGGATGCCATGTTTGGCCTCCCAAGCATCTAGTAGTAATGTCAATCTCTCGGTCTGTTGATTCTGTACTTTTAAAGATGAAATGTTAACATACTGTCACAATGCTGTCATGACAATGCTAACATGCTAAACTAACATGACTGTACCTACTAAAACCAGCTTAACATTGCCCTTGTGAGTATGTTAGCATGCTGACATTAAGTCAAAGCACCATTGTGCCTAATTACAGTCTCATAGAGCTGCTTGTGTGGCTGTGGACTCTGAGCACAATTGTACTAGACTATCCTGGACTATGCCCAACAATCAAAAGTTTTACACTTTGATTTGATTTTGGAAAAAAAACCTAAACTCATCTTGTAAACGAGGTTATCAAATCAAATGTTAAAATACTTTTCATAGGCTAGAAAGCCATGCATTAGAGAGATTGCTTTTGTGAGAATAGTAGGTGTTACCTTCTTCAAATAGCATCCACTTTTCATACTTTCACAGGCCACCTGCCTCATGAATGAAAATCCACTGCCCTCTTCACCAAACCTCTTCTGCAAAATGTGAATTTATGCAGCACAGTCACACTGAAATGTTAACACGAGAAATGCTTTCTTCCCACATGTGTGCTGCTTAGCTGCCAGTGGACGAAAGCACAGTGAGGCTGCACTTGCATGACAAAACTCAGCACGCACACACACAGCCAGTGCAAAGCAGCCAATTAACTGCAGACAACACCAGTTCATCATTAACACTGTGAGTCTCTCAGTGTGTGTGTTTGTGTGTAGACAGAGGGATCTCTAACCTTATGTAATCTGTGTATATCCTGCAGGCTTGTCATCTGTTGGTAAATTAATCATTAAGTCCTGCTGCTGCACTGAACCATCTCTGGCCTCTTCTTTTTTCCAAGCTGTGCTTCAAGCTGTTCTTTTATATAATACTAAATCCAGTGTGAAAATAAAGTATGATTTCTCTGTTTTGCATATAATTACTGTTCCAACAATTACTTCTGTGATCAAGCTGCTCTTGCTCTGTCACTGTCATTCCTCCTCTCTGTTGATATTTCAAAAAAATACAAGCTGATTTTAGTTTATTTTGCACTGTCACTAAAATAACATTTAAACACCTCTCAAGGAAATGAACCAAAATTAGACCTAAACCAAAAGCTTCAGGAGATGGAGTTGCATTTGGGATAAAATTAAGAGCTTATCCGCAGGGGCATCATCTGATGGCTTCAGTCCCCAGAGACTCATTGATCTCAGCAGCAGGTTTTATCTCAATTCCTGTCTTCCCTGCTGGTGCACGCAGATGGTTATGTTCCATCAAACAGCTTAAAAGCATCCTTAAAAAAGCACCTTTAGAAGAGCGAAAGATTTTTTTTGCTCTGGCAAAATATATTTTTGTGTCAATTCCTGTCCTTTCTCTCAGTATAAATTCTCTTTTTTCTTAAAACACAAACAAACACACGCGCAAACACACACACACACACACACACACTCTGTGGGAGTTGGCTGCCATGGTGGCTGAGCGTGTGTGATGCCAAGGCAGCAGCCTGGTGCGGCAGTGACGGTGAGTCATAGCTAGCAAGAACACAGCGAGGAGCCATGGCACCCAGTCATTACATCACACACACACGCACACACACAACAGGGGTCCAGACATAGAAAAAAATCCAGGTGCAGCACAGATGCAGCAGCTTCTTTGATACAAGTTAGATCAGTATGTTGAGTTTTCCCTCTCCATCACTCTTTGTCTGTCTGTTTGTATATTTCTCTCTTTCCTCTGTGTGCATTCATTTCTTCTTCATCTGTCCTCACTTCAAAGTTACATGATTTCCAACCCACTCAAACACTGGGCCTTTGCACCGTCAAACAACACGTCCTCGCAGAGAAGTTGGGCGCCAATCAAACAAACAAACAACCTCAGCAGAAGACGGCATTAAGCCTCCTAGTGATCACTTTGTTTACATACTTTAGGAGATGGCGATGCCGTGCCTGGTTGCAGAAATTTTGGGCAGTGTGCCACATGCATGAATGTGTGCGTACATGCTGACGTCTGTGCGCCTGCAGGCGTCCATCAGCATTCATAGCCTGCGGTTGCATTAAAAGCCCCTATTAACGATCTAGAGATGTGATTAGATGGAGGAATCGATTACATCTCCCTCCTCTCCATTCACTAACCTGTAAAGATCAGCTGGTTAGCACGGCACAGCATGGCTCTGCTCTGGTGGCTTTCTGCCTCATTGGACTCTAATGTAGCATGATGTGCAGCAACACAGATCAGGTGGAGTGGACTTGAACATAGGTTCAAGTAAAAAATAACCCGGTAGACATTAGTAAATACCTTCAGCTGCTGTAATCAAGAATATATAATTAAAACAATCAATGAGCATTTTCAAATGGACTGACCTGAAATAACACGGGAACAGTAAATCATAATTTATACACATTTAAGAAGCAGACAGGATGGACAAATAATCAAACAGCCTCTCCTGTAACATACAAGTCACAAATTCACGCTATGCTTCCCATTTGTGGCCATTACGAGCCAAGTGCTCACTCTCACTTTGAGCTGTTCTGACTGTTTCACTCATCTGCTGTAAATCACTGTAATGAGAGTGCTGGCAGAGAATCCAAATGCAAATAGAGCAATATGACAAGATCCAACAAGATGTAGAGTCATTACAACTTTGTATTCCTTGTGCTGCGGCTACGAGGTCGTAAACAACATATGGGCTCCCGAGGGTGGCATCTTTACTTTACAGATAGTTTGTCAGGAGATGCACTATGGGGCCGCGAATGAATGAAAAACAGCCTTTCAAACAGTTCTCTCTAATTCTCTCACTCTTTTTCTTCTCCACCCACACACCTGAGCTCACCTGTGTGTGTCATTCTACACCCAGCAGCAGCAGCAGCAGCAGCCCCTGGAGAGCTCAGGCAGGTGTAGTGTTACATCACTGACACACTTTACCATTAGCCACAGCTCATTAGGGTAAACTGGCGCCTCTCCGCTCACTAATCACTATTTGGAAGTTTGGGAGCTGAGCTGTGAATGTTATTGACTTGTGAAACTGTGATACGATGACGTGATGCTGTCAGACAGCTGGAGGATAGATGGCATTATTTGCATCTAAAACCTAATGAACACCATGGTTTCATCATACATCCATAACGCAAGGTATATTATAGAAATCCATAGAATGAGGGAAGCTTATCACAGACACTTATATTATAATTTTAATGTACTATAGTCAATATGAAATATATTGCCATCCAACAATACCAATATACAGTGGTACATTTACTCAAGTACTGGACAATTCTTTAAAAAAAAAGTAAAAAAAAGTTAAAGTAAAAAAGGTATTTTTACTTGAGTATTCCCATTTTATACTTCTACTTGGCTTCATTTCAGATGGAAATATTGTATTTCTTACTATACTGTATTTATCTGAGAGCTGTAGTGAGTAATTGATTAATTAAATTCACATTTTACACTCAAACCACATCATCAGCTACAAAAATACACTACAGTGATTAGTCATAAACTACTTACAAGTATGTAACACACTTAAAATTAGCTCAGCCGCAACCAGATGCAATTAAAAAGCATGAACAAGTTGCAACACTGACAGATGGCATTCTGCAAGCACATGTCGCTGATAATACCGTTTTACTTTGTCATTGGATGTTTTTAAATTGTGGTATTGCTGCTTTAACTTAAGGGATCTGAGTACTTCCTCTACTGCTCCTTATAAATGCAGTTGATACATAACTTGTCAGACTCTATTGTTTATAATACTGCAGCAGTGACATGTGAAAGCTGAGAATACAATATACAGAGTGTAGTGGGAGACAAAACCCATATTATACTTTACATTTGACAAGTGCCCTGCCTCCAGTACATATCTTTGTTCACTCCCAGGTTTCAGACTCCTGGTTTCAGAAACCAGCTTAAGCCCTTTCGAGAAACCTGGATACTGTGACATTCTCAAACCCCTGGATACAGAACACTGTGGCTGAGACGGTATGAAACCAAGAGACAGCTGCACACAGACAATCAGAATCCTGGATACTATTAGATACGATTAATGTCTACAGGGATATGAATAATCTGGTTTCTCATATTCCATGTAAACGCCACATCCCAAATAGGATCAAACCAGGAATAGACTCAAAACCAGGATACTAGTGCGTGTGTGAATGCACTCATTGAATGCATCCTCAGGCACGTCTCCTATCAAATATCACTACACACCAAATTTAGATGAAGCTGTCATGTGGGCTGCCAATATGACAGCAGCCACACTCAACTTTGTGTTTGTTACAGTTATATGTAAATTAATTTGTAATTACTACTGTTAGAGAAGTTTGTCACCCAAGTGGCTCTAAGTATTGTTTTACGGGAATGTTTTACATCGAATTTGGACATTTTCTTTGGTATAAAAATGTGAAAATTATTGAAATTTTACTATAATCATGGCAAACAGCTTTGGTGTAACAATGTCAGTGTTAAAATTGCCCCTTGCATTTATTTAATCCACAGTATCTACATTGCTGTCCATTCTGCAGCTGCAAAACTACTGACAGTGTTTGAATTGAATCCTGAATCTTTATTTGTACAGTGATAAAAATATATGTGCATATCTAGCACACTGTCGGTTATATATTTTGCACCATCCTGATGCCCCTCTGCCAAGTGTTCCAGTGCTTACATGTTTTAATCCATTATTTGTTGACATGTCTCTCCAACGGGCTCCAAATTTAAACAAATCCTTGTCCATTTATTGCACTTGGCCTATGAAGTGATTCAGAGCCCGACGATGAGAGTGTCCGGACTTGGCTCAGCGCTGCTTTCAATACTTCCGAGAGATGGATGAGAGACGTAGCAACACAGGGGGGAGAAAGTGTTAGAGACAGAATGATAGATGGACCAGGCACAGAGGAGGCATGTTCAGTGGACACAAGCCAAGATTTCTGTCGGAGGGGCGAAACCCAACAGGGAGAGCTTTCTCACATCCTCCCCTGGAGAGTTTCAACCCCTCCCCTCTGCTCTGTTCGTCCCACCCAAATTCCCTCCATCCCTCATATTCCCCCTCTTTCGCTCTCTTTTTATAGCTCTCTCCTCCCATGATATTCCTCCATCTGTCTCCCCTCTTCCCTTCCTTCTGGCCGCTCTTCTCCCTCTCTCCTCCACTCCTCACAGAGGTGATGACAGAACTTCCCTGGCACGTGTTGCACAGATGAACCTCCAGAGTCTCTAGACACACACTGACACACATGCACGCCCATACACCGAACACATGTTGAATAGATTAATTCAACCTTACCATACCCACCTGGGCTGAGGAGACCATGATGGAACATGTAGTGAAGTCTGCAGCCAGTCTACATGTCTTACAATGCAATATTCCTTACAGCCTTATTATGAGATCTCATTTTCTTTGTACCATATATAGCAATATGTAATCAGCATCAGTGCCACTGAGACTAATTGCTATTCAAGAAACAGTTTGGAAAATACACCTGTTGGTTTTCTTTCTGATGTTAGATATGAAAATGAATACAACTTTCATGTTTGTACAATTAATATGAAGCTCCTGCCAGAAGGCCGCTAGCTTAGCTTAGCACTGGAAGTAGAGAGACGCCATAAACAAGATTTAATGTGTTCATTAGTGAGCTTTAGTGGTGCTGGTGATTTCATTTCCTTTCGACAGAGCCAGGCTAGCTGTTTCCCTCTGCTTCCAGTGTTTATGCTAAGCTAGGCTAACTGGCTGATGACCTGTGACCAAGCTAATGTTTATACATGTGTTTTGGTCTCTTTTCTACCTTCTTTGATTTTATGATTAATGGAACATGGAGAATGGATGCCCCCCATGTTAATGTGATTGTTCAGATGAGAGAAAAAGTGCTCTGTATTTTTTTTTTTTCCTTTATCTGGATTATGTCTTGTAACGTTGCCTTTTCTGGCAGTGGACACAGACCAACTCTGAGCATTCAAACCATTGAGCTCAAAACAGCACACAGCCACTGGAAAGCCTGGACTCTTGTTAAGTTTGCTGTCATCAAGTAACTGAAATCCACTATGCAAATATTTGTTAAAGGATTTGGACCAGATGACAATTCATGGAGAAATTTAAACTGGTGAGCAACAGACATAATGAAGAAAAAGATGCTTCAGACTACCTCACTGAACCCCAAACTATACATATTAAATCAATATGATTTGGTGCAGGGCTTTCTGAAATTGCACAACACATTTTTTTCTTGCCAGAAAGTGTTTTGTTTCTTCTCAAAGAAAATAATGACCACATTATCTGGCCAAAATCTGTACTTGTTTTCTGTCTTGAGCCTGTGGGAGCCTGGTTCTCTGCTTGACAAGGCTGTGAGCATTTGCTAAGGCCATACCATATACATTTTAGTGGGTGTAGTTTGATAGGATGGGATAAAACACAGCAGTGTGTGTATATTATAACCTATATGTTAGGGCCGGGTTGCTGATTACGCCCTGTGTGTGTATGCAATCTGTGCATATATCATCTGAAACATAACACAGCTATGAGTTTCTGTGAATGTGTGTGGATAAGAGGTCTCATTCGTACATCAGAGACTGTCCGTGTGTGTAACATGTGTTTCTTATTGTGTTTCATTTGCCTATCTGAGCCAGGCTCTCACCTCTGAAGCCTGTGGGTTTATGTGCGAAGGGAGAGGCTTGAAAAATAGATTGTTCTAAGGTTACAGATGCAAAGAGGAGACCTGTAATGTTTCTGACCACATATATGACTGAATGAATGACAGGGAACAGGAGTGCTAGAGGGGTACCCATTATTTTTTGACCACCTGCTGTCGTTTTCTTCACTTAAAAGAAGAGTTCAATTGTTTTGGGGAAATACACTCATTAACTTTCTTGTCAAGAGCTATAGGAGAGAATTGATACCAGTGTCTGTAGTTTAAACTTAAAGCTGCTGCTAGTAGTGAGTTAAGTTAGCAAAAAGATTGGAAACAGGAAAAACAGTTTGCTTGGAATCAACCAGCCGAAGGTAACAAAATCCACATGGCTACAAAAACCAAAGTGCATCAGGCTAGCTATTTCCCCCTTTGTCTAGTCGTTGTGCAAAGCTAAGCTAAATGGCTACACATTTCCCAAAATGTCAAAACTATTGCTTTAACAAGTTCCAAAATACACCTTTTCTCAACTGATATGACAAAATTAAAGTAAATAAAGCAAAGTCCGCAACTTCTTCGCTACGTCTTTGATGGACAAAATGATGATACCTTTGCCAAGGGGATGCCAAATTGTTTTAAACAGTGGTTTAGAATTGAACACTTCATCTGCAAGAGGAAGACACAGAGTCTCCCGGGGCACCTCAGTTAGGAAGCCTTCAAAGAGTTTTCAGCAAAAGTATTTTTCTAATATTTTATCTGTCTTTGACGCACTGCGGTCTGGGGACTGTAGGGAGGGCTTGACGTATTTGGCTAGAGTTGTAACAACGGCAGGAAAATTCATTTCTGGACTGTCAAAGACATTTGTTCTCCTTGGCCTCCCAAGGCGAGAGTGCAATCTGGGGTCTTGTCTTCCCTTCCTTTTCCTTTCCTTTCCTCTCCTCGCCATGGTCGCTCCCTCCTTCCTCACTTTCTTTCACCCTCCCTTCGATCTCCACTCTTGCCCTTGGCTGACATATCCCCTGGATTTTGCGTGTGTGTTCGTACATGTGTGTGTCTGTGTGAGACATTCCTCAGTATGGTCCAGGAGCTCTGTGCTGTCACACACTTCCTCCCTAAGGCCAGATCCCTGAGGAGGGGAGGAGGAAGAGGAGGGAGGTTGGCTCGCTGCTTGAAAATACTTTTGGAAAATGCACAAAAGGTGCACATGTAGGAGAAACTTTCTTTCATGTATACAATATGCACATAATATAAAATACAACAAGCACCTCAGGTGAGTAAGAGTAGTTGCATATTGAAGACTGGTGATGTGATATCATGCATGTCGACAGGTTACTTCCTTTATTAGACTGAAACATACCAGTGAGGCCCCCCATGTCATTCTATCTGCTGGGTGGTGTGTGTGTGTGTGTGTGTGTGTGTGTGTGTGTGTTTTCAACTTGCCTAAATGCCTGATGTTGTTTGCTTTTTAGCTCGCCTCAGTAAGCCAAAAGGCTCATTTGTTTAACCCCCCATGCACTCGCCGACACACACACAAACACACACACAGACTCGCGTGTACTTGCAAGAGCTCCTTCTCGTAAACTGTGTTGAAACAAATACATGACATAATATTTTAGTGAGTAATCATCTCACTCCCCGTATGATCTACTTGAATTTAGCTGAAATCCATAAAATGCTATATTTTCACCTCAGTAATGAACACATTCGCCCTCACACTGCTTTCAAACACAGCCAACATTACATCCTTTTAAAATACGCTCCTTTGTTTTACTGCTTTGGAGAGTTGATCATACATGGTGGCCTTTGGGTTGGCGAAGGCTTAAAGATTAGACAGTGTCATATAGGAGAGGTTGAGCATTAACTCCCAGAATGAGGTAATGGCTTTAAGATCTACGGATGGAAATGTGGACAAGTGGTCCTATATATGGTCACAGATTTGATCAGTGCAACAGCAAACACAAATGTCTTAATGGTGCTGTCAGTAGCAAAGGAAATTGTGAATTATAATGCACATAAAGATGAAGGGGAAGTGATTTATACATGATGTAATCTCATGTGGGTTTGTTGTGTGATAATTGCATCCATGGTGTTGTAAAAGTTAATTTACTCTTATAATAAATGTGCTTTCTGTGACTCACATTTAAAGTTAAGTTCATCTATTAAGATCAGAACATGATAACAATTACTGTGTATAATATTCCACACCGTGTATACCTGCTTGCTCTATCACCCTATGAGCTTACTGACACTGCTGAAGAAGGTCAACCTCATGAACAACAATTTGAAATTAGTGCTGCCATGACCCACCATGAGGGTCTGAACCCCAAATCTTGAGTTACAGGACAACCAATGCTGTTGCTGAGTTTTACAGTACAGCCCTGAGGGGGAAACCGCACTCCAGAGACGCATTCAGTGGTTACATTGCAGATGTGGATGAGGTTTCTCTGGAGGACAAACATTACTTTGCACTTCTGTAGATGTTGGAGCTAAGCGTCTTAATTCTGGATCTAATGGCTCACAGTCAACAGAAGGGGCAGAAAAGTGGACTGTAGTGGTTTAACTGACAGCTCTGATGGAAAGTTGTGATCCCGACAATTGAACTTTTATGTCAGGTTGATTTTATTTATGGCGTCCAAAATGACAAAACATGAATTTGCCTCAAAGGACCTCAAGAAATCAGATGTTTGACAGAAAATTCAAAAACATTCATATATCAACCAATGATAACATCTGCTATTGACTTTAAAATACAGACATATTTGACATATCCCTCCACAGTCACTTCCTTTCTGGAGGGCTACCATTAAATCCTTTATGTAAGTCAAGTGTGGGTCTTTTGGCCCGGCCGTGACTGATGTGTCCAGTAATTGTGTTCAGGAGTGGGGGACACAACAGGAAGCTGCAGGCAGCGATGTGGCGACTTCCATCCACTCGAGTTGAGCTTAACGACCACCCAACCTAATATGGTCAAAGACTCAGGAGTTAAACAGCGAGGCTTTCAGGGGTTCAAGTGCCTGACAAAGTGCTCAGGTATGCCAGCTATGGTAGCTTAACTGCTGGAGGTCCTGCACAGGTTGGAGGTAGCACGCCGGATGTCCTTAGTGTCCTTAGCCTAATTAGGGCAGTTTGAGAGGTATCACCATGGGAGTTCGTGTGTGTGTGTGTGTGTGTGTGTGTGTGTGGAGGGACTAGATGTGCCTTGAGCAATGAACAGCACATCCACTTAATGGGATTAACATTTAACCAGTGCACTCACTTGCTGTTACACACCTGTCTAAAAAAACACCACACCAGTGAGTCAGGAAACTGTATGTGTGTGTGTGTGTGTGTGTGTGTGTGTGTCCCTGTTGGGGGTGGGGGGGTGGGGAGCACCGACTGTTGATTTACTTCATTCAACAATTACCACTCAGAGGTGGCAGGAATTCCAGAAATGAGGAAAGATTGTGTTCCACTCCATCCACTCAGACCTTCCTCTCATAAAAATACCTGAATTAGTTGAATTAGTTGGCTAAGCCTCTCTTGTGTCATACCACATCTCACCCTTCAAGGTCCACTTGTCATTCTGAGTTATTTATTCCTCTTATGTTGCACATGCAGGTAGGGGGTGAGGTGTCATGCTGAGTTACTCTTGGACAGGATGCCAGACTTTATTCAGCAACTGGTTTTTTGTTGTTGTTGGTTTTCAGTGTTATTTACTGTAAAGTTTGAGATTTTGTGAAGTAATGTTAATTCTCTTTTTTTCCCACCAGCAGCCAGTTAGCTTTGCATTAAGAGTGGAGGCTGAGGGAAACGGTCTTCATAACTGTCTGATCTGTGGGAATCTTGTGCCTCTGAGTTTATTGATTCCTTTCATAACCGCCTGCATGTTTTTTTGAGAGTTGCACAATGCCTTAAAAAACCAACATTAAATGCAGGAGACAGCATGCAGACAGGATAAAATGCTGAATTCAAGAGTAGCCAAACTGAGCAGATGACTAAACAAAGACTGAGCTGAAAACTGGGCTAAAATGCAAACTAAACTGATGAGGGGATGAGGTACAGGTGGAGAACCAGGCGGAGAAGCTCAGGTGAGGAGAATGAGGTTAATGAGACAGAAGTATGGGGAAGGAGCTGATTGGCTGGGGAAAACGCTGGGAACAGGGCAGGGCTAACGAGGTTGATGCAGGGCAGGTGTGGGTGAAAGTGTGGAGGGAAAAAAGGCTGGGGAGGTGCATGGAGAGAAAGAGTGTAAACAAGGAAAGAAAAAAACAGAAAACAACTCAATTAAACCAGATTGTGACAGCAAAATGTCCATTTTGCATCAAATGCACATAAATATGACATACAGTTTTTTTCCTTCCATTAAATTTGCCATGGGAGTCACATCATAGCTCTACTGTAGCTGAAGCCTGCTGAACTTTTTACAGATTTTCTCCATTTGTGACAGTTGAACGCTTGATTTAATGTGTCAAATTCCTTTCTCCATTCCAGAAAAGAAAAGTTCCTTGTGCATGTGCTGCATGCGTGGTCACAACAGAATTTGAAAAATGGCAGACGGAGTCATGCAGCCACTTAAAATCCTTCCACTAAGTGTAATCGAACCTTTTTTGCCTTCAGTGAACTGACGCATGTGATGACAGCTCAGTGATAACAGTGCAGAGATGACACAGGCAGATAGACTAATGACAGGGGAGAAAGACAGTGTAGATTACAGGTAGATAAATGTGATAAGTGACAGTGACCGGACATGCTTCTCTAACAACATATCCTTCTTAAAAATGCAGGGAAAAGGTTTCTACTTTTTGTAGACATTGTTCAAAAAATGTTCCTTTGCTTTCATCTCAAGGAGAAAGAAGCTCAGCCCTGAGTTTATTTTTAGTGAGACAGTCAGAGGATGATTCAGACAACATTCCTGTTCACTGTCTCCTCCAGATGATGTTTTGGGGACGACCGGACCATTACAAAACGCAGCCCAGATTCCCAAAGCTTGATTGGCAGTTTTCCTTAAGGCCAAATCTGGAAGCACTTACCTCATTCTCACAAAGGGGGTTGGAGGTGTTGGAGCTGGGTTATACAGGGTCACAGAAAGAAGGGGCCTGATGGGTCATGACCAGGAACGGAAACTTGAGTTTATTGCTTGATGATCCCGAACTATTTGGCCGGCTAGCTCGATTTAAGCTACCATTCAATATTTGGATTCAAAGCATTTTGTACACTATTTGTAGTTTTCGTAGCAGGTTGTTATCTCATTTGCCTCATACAGTTTCACAGGGTTAAATGTCACTTTTATGTAGAAGTTCATCAGTCACCTTAACGACATGGTGTGCAGTTATCAAGAGTTTTGAATGAGAGGATATCAGTTTTCAGACCAGTCCTGAAATCATTAGCCACATTTTTTAGTTTTGTTTTCACTGCCCACATTTAACACGGTCAGAGAAGCAAAATCACAGCTTTTCCCAGTTGAACATATATGACCAATATCTGGGGCAATGAACCAGCCCAGATGAGCCTGGTGCAGTTCAGGTAAGATGCCCTTTACTGTCTCCAACAACCAGATATGCTGAAAGGAAGATAACCTCATGCAGCGGTTTGCCATTCACTGCTCATGACATCCAAGCTGCTGTCACAAAGCATGCGGTTCCACATCAGTCTGGATTGTTTTCAAAGCAGTGTTCCATAAAGAAAAGAGGAGATGGGGGGGGGGGGGGGGGACCAGAGATGTACAACGTCCTGTGCCTGGCTCTGACACTTTCATCAACTGCGCTGTGTTTCCATGCAGCAGAAGGTGACAGGGGCAGGATTTACTGACCCAGAGGCCCCTTTTGTGCTCTCCACGCTGCACTGATCCTCGGCTTCCTCTCTGGCTGCATGTGCAGGCCTATAGGCTTACCTTTTATACCCCTCTCCCTCTCTCTGTGTCTGCTGTAAATAGGCTTAATGTTACAGATGTCTGTGTGTGAAGCACAAAGAGCTGAGGCGGAGCACAGAGGCCGTCTCTATTCCACGTTGAAGCGAGGAGAACAGGTGGAAAGAGAGCAATCGGGACATGAAAGATGATCGGATTTCCCGTTAAAAAGTTCAGCAGCTACATGTGTGTTGTAAGTGCCAAGCTGTGGATGTATGTGTGTGTGACAACAGGTGAATTGAGTGGTGAGAATAGCTGCTCATAACCAGTTTATGAGAGCTATTGTGGATTTTTCACTACCCTTTTCCGCTTTTTTGCACACTGTTGTAGGCACAAATGGAATATTTGTTAACATCAGTTACCAGGGTCTGAACAGCCATACCGCTGCTTGTTTTCAGTGTTTGGAGATCTATGAGTTATTCCACTGCTGCACTCATTGCAAGTCTCTCTGGTTAAAGACTAAAATGTGAAATCTAAGTTGTAAATCAAGGTGTCGGATGCTGTCAGAGCAGCAGCCGGCAGGGTGAACGAGGGCGTCCATGGGTCCCTTGCTGTGTGGGCTGCTGGCTGGCTGGCAGGGACAATAAGCCATACTGTTTGACCTGCCCTGTCTGTCCCACTGCCAGGTTCACGGACATTCAGACGGCTCCACTCATTCCCCTGACTCCACAGCTGAGACCCAAACTTCAATCCAAACTCTCCACTCCACAAATCAGGATCTGCTGCCTTTTTAAACTCTTCATGACTTGATGTTTGTCCGTCTGTGTGTCCGAGTGAGTTAACTTTTTGACAACCATGACTTAAAAAAGCAACATGAGTCAGGTTTTATTGATTTTTTTCATTAAACTATGACACTGGCCTCATAATAGGTCGTGGGCTTGCTTCTGATTGGTTCCTCTCATCTTATGGTACTTACATTGGGTATATTTTTGGACAGACAGTCTAGCTCCAGTGTTATCATGCTCTTAACACTGAGTTCCAGGTCAGTTATTTAATACTTTAACTGATGCTCTGGTGGATTCGTGCTTGATCTAAATCAGTGGTTCTCAACCTCTTCCTGTCATGCCCGTCTTTTGCCACCTGCACCTGTTTGTGAAAAAGCAATCTCATTTTTATCAGCCATCAACAACACCGTGGAGATCAGAAACAAGGCAAGCAATGACACAAAGCTTTCCTTCTACACTGACAGCCAGATAGACTTTGTCACATTGCCTTGGACTTCTTTTCCTGCTTGTAAAAAAGTCTCTCGATTGTACTTTAATGTACTATATGTATGATTGTCTGTTTCACACATTACTTTTTACAGCCATTGGTGAAGAAATTAAACTTCAACAGCAACAGTGAAAGCAGGGCAAACTTATTTTTTAACCTTAATCTGTCCAGATGAGGATTTGCAGAACATTCAGCACCACCTTCCCTCACTTCCATACACCCACAGACCCCCACCTGACCTGCCCAGTGCAACCACTTCCTACTGTACACTGACCACTGCAGCACAGGGTGGTTTAGCATCCTGCTGCTGATGGAGGGAAAATCACTGTCAGGCACTTACCAAGAAAACAGCTGGTGAACCTCTGACTTGCTCACTTGTGCATTTGATTAATGGCTTATTGAGTTTGCAAGTAGAGGAAGCCACTTTGGATAATTGAAATACTGCACATACATGTGGTTTCATATATCAGACAGGGCTTGGGATAACATACTGCACAGTACACATCACACCACCACACATCATGACAAGGAGACAGGAGGCCACTGTGTGGTGCATGCGTGGAACCTGTGAGCATACAGCATGACAGACAGGCCATAGACAGGAAGGCAAACTGACTTTGACCAACCACCTCCATGACCTGAATAAATCTGAACAGTCAATCTGTTTCAATCAAGCATTTCTTATAAAACTGTTGTGTGTAATTTATGAAGATGAGGTGAACCCAAGCACATCTTATTACGTAACTGCTGCTGTGTTCCTGTGAGTATTTGCAGGGCCTCTGTTGTGGTCCATAATGAGTTCACAATGACCAAATCATACTTTATGGTATTTTTAACACATAGACTCTAATGGGAACCTCGCATGGTTTTTTCAAAAATAGACCATGTGGACTTGATTATGCTTCCAAAATTTATCCATAAAATGATGGATGTATAAGCTGTGTGTCTGTAAGTGAGAAGGAGAGGGAGGCGTGTGTGTGTGTGTGTGTGTGTGTGTGTGTGTGGAGGAGGAGGAGGAGGAGAGGGAGGGGGGGGGGGGGGTTCATGTTTAAGCCAATAGGCGCAGAGCAGCGCTAATGTCATTTCTCGACGCTTTAACTTTGTGTTAGAGCTGCGCAGCGCTCAACGCTGGTGAATGTCCCATTCTCTGTGTCTCTATCCAGTATGCACTGAAAGACTCCATCCCTCGAGCTGAGTCAGGACTCGAAGCGGCGCTGAGTGCTGTTTGTCTGGATGCCGTCAGCCCGGATGCCTCCAGAGTCGTGATTTTATTCTGATAAACGGAATATTCAGCCCCGACCCCGGACCAAGTTTTTGCTTCTAAGAGGTGAGTGTCACGCTCAGAACTATTCCAATGATTGTCTAATGTTTTAAATATTGCAATCTTGCTGTTTTAGTGCACATGGTTGTGTGTGGAATCATGAATAAAAGCTGTATGTCAAGTCCAGAGAGCCTTGTTTTAGCCTCCATCTGCTGGGAATCATCATGCAGCAACAAGGTTCGGAGATGGAAATGATTTTGTGTCTCCATTACTTCATGGCCAGGCACACCAAAGCGAGAAAACAAAGCGATAGTTGAGGCTCTGTGAGACATTTTCCCTGAAGGAAGAGAGGAAAAAAAGTGGAAAAACTGCGGCTGAATCGGGGGGATTTTTTTTTAGTTTGGAGAGTGCGTATGCGTAAAGACGCGCGTCATGGAGGGGTTGCATTTTGGTTTCCAGATGTGTGAACTCAGCTGTTGCCTGTCACTCAGGTGGTCTCTCTCGGTCTGTCTACGTGCTCACTGAGAGTCTTCTCATCCAGCTCTTGATCTCTCCAGAAACGCATCAGTGTTGACAGACCACAGCCCAGACCCACAGAAACATGTCAAAGTGAAGCCACATCACTTCAGCCGCACAGAACAATCAACCAAAGAAAGCGCTTTCTCATATTCAGTCACACTTCACCTACCTTTTAAACAAACTTTGAAGTGCTTGCCTTTCTTTCACCACAATCAAGTTGTTTCAAGCTTATGGGTGATTTTCTCCATATCATGGCACCAATCTGTCTTGACTGAGATACAGAATGTTGTTTCAACGTGCATGAACATTTATATAAAGAGTATAACGAAAAATGTTGAAACACTGAATGTGAGTCTTGTATAGGGACGTCTTAAGATGGTCTTTTCAGTGCTATGTTATCTGTATTAAAGTCAGTGGTGGCACCTAGTGGTGGAAAAGATTTGTAAAGATGCTGCACTGAGAGCAGCTTTTGATTCCAAATCTTAAAACTGGGAAGAAAGTTTGTTTACTGAAATCTAGTCAGTCTCTTAAATTTAAAAGTACTTGCATTTTGAAATAGGCTGTTCTCTATGTGCAGTTTGCATGCCATGCAGGCTTGGTCGCTGCGCTTGAGTGACAAACTGCTGTGTAGTTAGCTGATCCAGGATGAGAGCAGCCGGGGATCAGGTGACTGAGGTGTATTCCCCCTCTGTGGGAGGCCAGTCCGCCAGACTATGCTACACTTTGCTGGGGGTATACACGCTGCAATGCTAAGCCTTTGTTAATGAGTATGTGTCTGTGTGTGTGTAGGTATCTATGTGTGTCTGTGTGTGTGTGTGTGTGTTTGTGTGTGTGTCCTTGTCTGTGTGTGGTACTGGGCGCCAGTGTTCATGGATCTGCATGTCTGTTGTGGGCTTCTGTGCATGCATGTGTGTGTGTGTGTGTGAGAGAGAGAGAGAGAGAGAGAGAGAGAGAGAGAGAGAGAGGTGTTTGGAACCAGGAGTTAAGCTGCTGTTAATTGGTCAGCCATTTGAGCCACATGGGAGAGTCAAGTCAGGCAGTAGCAGCTGAAACGATCAGTATGCTTGACTCGACGATGGGACATAACATTCTATGCTTTTACTGGATGCTGAACAGAGCCTTTTGTCTCTACATTTCTTATAATTGCTATCGTCTGTTGTCGCTTGTGTTTAAAGATAGTGAAACATTTTGGGAAAAACACGCATTTGTTTCCGCATGTCTGTTCTTTAAATATTTAGCTAGAGCCAGCAGCCGGTTAGCTTAGCTTAAATACTTGAAATGGAGGAAAGAGCTAGCCAGACCCTGTTCAACAGTGAAAAAGCTCTTTAATTAACACGTTATGTGATATTCATTTAATCTATGTACAAGTCTGGAGTTAGTCACCAGGCAGAGATTCCAGAAAGTCAGCACCCCCAGCCAAGAAATAGCCAGACACATAATCAACCATAAAACCGCTAAGTATCGTATTTACACTTTGGTTTTTGTACAAATTAAGTGAACAAGATATAACTTGTTCGTGAATGAGCTTTAGACGTGCTGATAGGCGGATTTTGACATCAGAGCAGGCAAGCTTATTCCCAAGAATTCCAGTTTTTGTGCAAAGCTAAGCTAGCTGCCATATTTAGCTCACAGACATGAGAGCGGTGTCAATCTTCTCATCTTGTGCTCTGCAAGAGAGCAAATAAGAGTATTTCCCAAAAGCCAGCTCAATTAGCGTTTATGTCCTCAATGGTGAAGTTTGTTGGAAGGTTTTTTCTGGCTTCACAAATAACAGAGCCAGGGTGAAAAGGTTGATTTTGTTTAAACACGTCAAAGCGAAGAGAGGAGGAAGATGTGGCTGAGGAGGATGTGAATCAGAAGGGAGGATGTGAAGCAGCTCTGGAGAAGATGACCTTTGAGGTTTCAGCGAGAGACAGATGATGACTGGCCATGTAACGTCATACATTTATGAGCCTGGCTTTGGCAGGAGATGTGGACAGATTATGAATGCATCCTTGACTTCTTGTTGCATGGCTGTTTTGAGGCCCCTGTTGACACTTTGTTTATGGACAAATTCTAAACTGACAGACTCATTTTTCAGAGCAGTGTCTCTCGATTAGAGGGTCTTCATTTTCTCATATGCAACCCAGATTCTCATTCTCCAGCGGGGTTTGAGTGCCAGAGAGGAAATCCAGCCTTGAGATTGTTTTGATATTGTTGGACACTCTCCTGGAAAACCTTTTTGCTCAGCGACGAAGGGTGTTCTGGATTTAGAGCCATCGGCCGCTTGGTTAAAACACCTCCTCTGATCACAGCAGTAAAAATGTTTGAAGAGCTCAAGATGTGCCGCATTTCACGTTTTCTGTTTGAGGCAGAGTTGATTCAATTCAAAAGAAGATTGTCGCATTTAAAACAACGTGGAGACAAAATTCTGAAAATTTTGACTTGATGGTGGGTAACTTAAAGCCTTGGTTAGCTTAAAGTGATGCTTTTTTGTTCCCCTCAGTAATAAATTGTGTTTGAGAGTAGTTTCTCACATTTACAGGGCTTAATGTTGTAGACATAAACTAATAATATGTGCTTTTGGGATGGTTCGCTGCAGGCTGGCTCAGGTTCAGGGGGGTCATGCACATTCACAGATTTCTTCTGTCCTAGTGTTTGAGTTGGAGCACAGATTGGCATTAGATTAAATAAATGGAACCATCAAGAAACATAAACATGAATGCGAAGTGTGTGTTTGCATGTGTGTGTGTGTCTGTAAAAAAAAAAAAGAAAAAAAAGCGAGACCTCCATCTATTAGTAAGCCAACACTGTTCTGTCTGTGCGCCTCTGTCAGCCTTATACCTCAGATCAACATGTGTACACACAGGCAAGTTTATGCTGTCATACTGGAATTAATCGAGTGTGGGGTTGTGTAAATCATTCCAAACCTCAGAAAACACACCCTCATACACTCACACATTTACACACACACACACACACTTGCCAAGGAGCTATCCCCTGTAGATGTGAGTGAAGGGCCAAACAGTGAAGGACCAATCAGTGAACGGGCTAAATAAAACAGTGAACAAAGACAATTTCTTAGGTAAAACAAGTCTCGGGCTAATATCATGAATTTTACACAATGACCAAGTTATACCAGCTATCAGCAGCCTCATCTCTGGTGCAGTGGGTGATTCCATACAGCCAGTGCTGGGACCAACCATGACCAAGCAAAAATGCAACAGTGGTCACAGCAAAGGTGAAGAATCACTGCTTTTCTATGGTTTTTGTCATTATATGTTAAAATTTGTGGGGGTTAGACTGTGGCTCAAACAAAACAAGCAAACTAAAGATGTCAGCTAGCATTCTGAGCAATTATGGACTAAACAATTACATAAGACATCAGTTGAAAATGAAAATAATCATTAGTTGCATCTAAATCAATACAATTTCACTGCATGTGATGGAAATGTCTGTTCAGACTCTTTGCTAGGTTGCTGCTGCTCGAAGGAAATATTACACTGTAAATGGAGAAAGAAAAGCTAATATTGTGTATGCATATTGGCCTACAGTTGCCATAAACCATAGCTAGGCTGAGGAGGTGAAGGGTGCGGTGTGTAAATGTGTGTGTGTTGAGGGGGCAGGGACTGCAGTCCTTGATCTACAAACACTAATCGTGATCCTTGTGCTCATTGAGTGGTTACAGACCAAACCCTGCAGGCCGCATTGGCTCCACAAGCCTGGTATTATGGTCAGCTTGTGGGGAGGAAAAGTAATCCAGGGCTTAGAAGAATATCAGACACTGAGTAATGGACTCTGAGAGGGAGTTGCAGTCAATTCTGTGTCAAAACTTGCAGCACAGCTGAAATAAAGTTGCCCGCAGCACTTGCTAAGCGATGCAAAACGGAGGTGTTGTTGAGAGTTCCTGACTCGTGCCTCCGAGTGAGAGTCGATTTGGCACCACCTTAATTACCTATACACACAGCTCTATTTGATGATGATTAAAGCCACTCACACACACAGATACACACACCTGCCCAGACACTGCCAGTCGCCAGCCGCAGTGGTTATGGAGACATTAAAGGTGATGATTATTAGATGACAATAATTAAAAGGCTTTAAAGCTCAAGTAAAGGTAAACCGTATAGATAGAAGCAAAGTCTCATATAGGAAGACAAGCTTGCTGCACAAAACAACCACGTAATTATTCCCAGTCAAATGACCACCCTGAGGCAGAACACAAATGATAGCTTTCAGTTTTGTTTTTGATTGGGAAAAACATAAAAGGTCTCCATAACAGATTCTGGTTTGTTGGGTGCGACATCGTTCATACAATATTGCTGTTGTGATGCAAAAACCTCCCTAATTCCAATTTCGGTGATGATGTTTCACAGTTTGATGTTTGGTGGTTTCGTGTGTTCAGATGAGGGACCACCCTTTTCTAAATCCACGGGATAATGTCAAAAATGCATCGCCGCAGAACCGAAAACAATCCCTCTGTTGTTAGTGAAAAGCTGACATTTCAGAGATACACGGTTTACATGCAACAGTCATGTCGTGAGCAGAGGGAATGTGATCAAAAACATAGTCTTGTTTCATCAAGACGGTAAAGACTTGCAAATGTTTGCATCATGCAAAGAATAGATTCTGAAAAATGCCCTGAAATGCAAATGACACATAATCTTTTTGGCATGAAAATAAAGTATATTATGGATAGTAGAAAGAAAGCCATTATTCAACCGCGGTTGGCTAAAAATAGCTGAATTCAAAAACAGAACAAGGCCAAAAACAAAGATTAGAATTGTTCATAAATATTCCAAAATGGATCTACAGGGAGGCATTTTATATGTGAGTCTGAGATTGGTGTTTGGTTGTTTGCATCAACGAAACTTTGCTCCTACCTGCCCTCCTGAAATTGGTCTCATGTGGTCTCATGTGTTGGACAGTGTGTTCCTGAGGCTAAGGCGAGCTCCTGAGCAGAATGTCTCCACTCAGGCCTAATCGGAGACAGTCTGCTCTTTTCTCCCAGCATTTCTGTCTCCCACTTCACCTCTCTTCCAATATGCATGAAGCCTCAGAAGACACGGGATGTGCTCATGAATCCAGCTCTGTTTTTTCCATGAACGAATCAAGCTGCTTCAATAAACAGAAGCAGATGAAGAATTGAAGCTTTTTTGGACAAATGTAAGTTGCACAATTTCATCAAGATGTCCCTGTGATGAGACATTTAGTCAGTGTTGTGCCTGAATGCATTCATTGAACAATAGTTCATGAACTCGTTCATATTTTGCACGAACGTGAACTGAACGTACTGTATTACCTGGCTGAAACACATCGTAAACAGTCCTTAATATGTATTGGGGAAAAACACAATCTGGCAACACCAGCCACCAGTGTCGCACGGCCGCATGCGTCCTCAAACAAAAAACAGCATGTAGGCGACAAAGCAGCAAGGAGGCGTCGCAGAATCATTTAAACAAGTTTTATGACAAGGTTGGTGAGGATGGGAAAAATCTTACATTTCTGTGCAAACTTTGCCCGCCGGCTTTCAAAAAGAAAATCCGCACTTCAGTCACATGGGGTGAAAGCCGCAGCTGCTACTAGTGTGGACTGAATGGACAGCAACAAAGCGTTAAAACAACAGTGGGGAAATGCTGTCCCCTCAATGCTAATGTAAACCCTGGTTGGATAAGGATTCAAAATTGGATATGAAGATGAAATCTGATGCATAGTTACAGTGTTAAAACTGATCAAATAATTGCAGTCTGTGGTTCTATATGGGCTGTGGCAATAATTTTGAATAATAATAGCTCACAGCAACAAATGGAAAAAAAGAACTATGAACTAGTTCATCTTTGGAACGAGTGAACTTAGTTCAAAATTTTGAATTATGAACTCTGAACTGAACTAGTTCATTTTAAAATTTGTGAACTGAACTTTGAACTAGTTCATGTAGAAAGTGAACTTTCTCTGCATTTAGTTGACATTTACGTAAACGCTCGGTTGCTGGGTGGTCGCCTGTCTGCAGGAGTCTCAGGAGACATGCCCTATCTGTCACTGTATCTCCATGCTGCCTCACACCATCCCAGAGGATTACATCCAATCTGATGCCACTCGGAGTCAGGAAATGGCCTGTTGTGATAAATACTGTGTAAGTGAGGGTGGGGAAAATTACAGGATTTTCACCAAATTTGCCAAAAGCTTCACATTTGCTTTTTCCTCAGCACTCACTGGAGTGCTTTGCTTTCACTACAAAATGCACATTAAAGCTGCTATAAATTAGATTTCACCATAACATTTGAACAAATTTGAAAGTGGTCAATCATAGTGATGAATCCACGGAAGAAATCTCTTGCCCAATTCTCTGCCCTACCAAGTGTTTTAGTGTCTTTGTTTTCTTTTGTTCCTCATTTGGTTTTTCTGATCCGCAAATGTATTATTTTACTTCATTCTCACAGCTCTCATAGTAATTTTCAGCCACAGCAGGAAGCAAAAAGCATGAAAGAGCAGACAAAGTTAGCAACTAGCTGGAGAGTGGTGGAGCATTTAGCAGCTAACGAGCTAAATATTTTCCTCAGGAGTTGGTGGAGACCAAAAACAGAGCTTAAAGAAGAGTGAATATTGAATTTATGATTGCCAGACAGCCAAAAACACGACCCCAAATGGATGGCAATGCTTCTCTGTATCTAGTGGATGTGTAAATAGGCAACTTTGTGCTCGCATGTTCAAGATATCAACTTACAAGGTGCTAATGTGAGTAGTGTGTTCACAGCTGCCAAACAAGTGGCCAAAAATCTGTTATTGCAGGTTTAAATTACATTTGTTTGTGCCAAAAATGTGCCAAGCATATCTGAATGGTACATACTCCTCAAATTGAAGCATCCACTTTCTTATAATAGGTAAATTGTGTGCTTATATAACCTGTACCCCCCATTAAAAAGCCCCCAAGCGCCATGGTGCTCAGTGGCAAGTAAGCAGCAGGCAGCGAAGCCTTCAGCAAGGACTACTTCTTCTCCCTCTCAGAGAGGGAGAATGTAACAGATATTCACCCGTGGTGGTTAGCTGATGAAAGCTCGGGGCTTTCCAAGTGCTTGTCGCAAAACCAATACAAACAGTGATTTGACAGTTGTCTGGGTTTTGGCACTGTGAGATCCATCCGCTCCTTTTTTTTTTTTTTTCACCAGAGAAAGGGAGCTTAAATTGCCACTTGCATTAATGAGGTAGTAAATAAATGTCTTTTGTGTTTACACTAATGACCTCAAAAACCAGACAGTAAATGGGGGGGGGGGGGCAAGGTGTTCATTATCCCGGACCAGCCACCCGTGAAATCCAACATGTGCGGGCTTGTTTATGTGTGTATACATATATGTATCTGTGCACATTTGCTTGTTTCCATATGCTTTTGTTTATTCAGTGCTTTACATATAGCTGTTAGAGTGTGTGAATGAGTGTGTGTGCATGTTCCCTTTAGAGAAAGCCTTCAAGAATCCCCCTCAGGGCCTTTCAGACATCTGGTTGCGGATGGACAGCTTATATCTCCAAGTAATATGTCCAGTTAAGCCCCTGGGAGCTGCCGCAGTGCACATCATTACAACTCCTCCTCCTCCGGCTTTGCTCGGAACTTCGCTGAAACCCTATCGTTTGGTTCAGAGGGGTACAAATATGCTGTATATCCTTTTATACTACTTCCTCCCCGGTCCGTCTCCCATCTGTTGCAGATTAGTCTTCAGTGTGTGTTTAGAGAGCTGAGCCTGTCGCCGAGCGGGACAGATAGTAAACCCAGAAGGTTTTAGTCAGAACTGTCAGGTAGGTCTGAATTAACAGAGAGGCCAACTGAGGATATGGCTGGCTGAGAGGGAAGCCAAGGGGGAGGGTTGGATGAGAAAGACAGGCAGTGAGAGGGTAAGACAGGCTCCAAAATTACACAGCAAGCCCACCAAACGGTTTGTCTGTTTACCCATGAACCTCAGGCCCGCTACTCGAGGGTCAGTGTGGAATGCCAACAGCGGCTGCCCGGCCGAATTCAACCACAGTCCCTGGGAGAGGAGGGGAGGCAAACACCCCGCAAAATGGCCAGTCACGCCACTTTCCCTGTGATAGTGAGTTTATTTAAGCACAGAGCTCAAAGCCACTTTCATATAACACATCCCCTCGATATCTGTCGCCCTTGTGGCATCCAAACCCGCCACCAAAATGTTAGCGCTGCCGTGCTGAGCTAAGCTGATATCACTCAGCTGTTCTGTTATCCATCTCTTTTCAAAAAAAATCTCTTTCTCTCTCAATCGCTGGCTCAGTAACCCATATGAAGCTCAACAAAAAGCACCTTGGGAATGAGCTATTGGAACTAAAGGCTATATGGTTTCACACACACGCCCTTTCCTGACACAACGCTGTCTTGAGAACTGTGCCAGCCGCATGTAGGCCAAACTGCAGCCCGCGTGTGACAAAGTGCCCGAGGCTGCGAACTTGGTCAGAGCCGCCGTTCCCAGCTCTTGTTGTGTTTCCAGTGCTAAATTATGGGAAAGTGCCGGTGCTGGTTGTGTAATACACAGCCGGTTTATGTGTGTGTGTGGGTATATGTATAAGTGTGTGTTTGTCTGTTCCGCTTGACTGATGTGCCATCCCTCCAGGGTCCTGTCATTAAGCCTCTGTGTACACAACCCCAATCCCTGGCCTACATCTATCTCTTATTCAGAATTCATGGGGGATTCATACACACACACACACACACACACACACACACACACACACACACACACACACACACACACACACATAACCACATACAGCTTTCCCATATTAAATATGATGCAATGCTGCTCCTTGTTTTGCATGATATGTCATCAGATGTAGCTGTTTTTACATTTGTTTCTCTCTTTTTTCTCTTTTTTTTGGGGGGGGGGGTTGTTTTTCATAAGCGATGCTTCTATCTAGCTTGAGTGGCACAACTCATTAAAAGCTCTGACTTATCTGTTTGTTTTGGCTGAAACATGTGACACACTATAAATCAGTCGACGGATTCACAGATTGATGGAAGGACCGCACGTAATGGCAATAGCTATGCTGCATCATTCTCAGTTCAAAGTATCGCTCAGGCCAGTAAAAATAAAAAACAAGTTTATTTCTGATCAGTGCAGCTGGAGTGTGTCAACTTTTATTTTCCTGTTAACAAGAACAAGGGGAACTGGTTTCTTATCTTTTATTGTCTGTCAGCTTTACATCTGTGGCCTAAATAACGCTTATTTGCGACATTAGCAAGAATATTGCACTGTTTGTCTTTTATTTGAAGAATTGCAGTTTGTAGGCCTGACATCAGTGGGTCAAACGTGAACGCTGTCCTTTTCTTAGTCAAGTGTAGCAAAACTAAAGAGACATATATCTTTTTCCTGTCAACAAGAACAAGACAAACTGGTTCTTGACGTTTTTCATTTTAATCATCAGCCCATCGCTCACCGTCATTACAGTTATAAATATCAGCCTGCTCTTTCTCTTCTGTAGAGGATTATCACTGTATGTGTGAGGCAGTGTGATCGCAGCAGCCTGGGAGATGCTTCAAGCACACACACACACACACACACACACACACACACACACACACACACACACACACACACGGTTGTGTTTTCATCACTTTTGAAGACATTACATAGACTTACATTCACTCAATGGGGACTTTTCACCACCGAACCACTACTTACCTAACCCTAACCTTAACCTTAACCCTAACCTAAATCTAACCTTACTCTAAGCTTGACCTGACTGTGTAAACACATTCATGTCCCCACAACATGAGTAATACATGTTGACACATGCACACACACAAGCACACACATGCACACACTTCACTGTAATCACAATCTGTTGTTAATCTATTGTTTCAGAATAGGTATTACGGGTTTGTGATGGTGTTTCTCACTTACATTCCATTTGGTCACTGATGTGGTAAGTGTGAAAACTACCCCTTCATTTCATGCAGATTCCAGGTATTATAAAGGTTTTATCACACCATGGCCAGTTGAGAATACGTCTGTTTAATGTAGCTGCCTATTTTAGCGCCGCTCATCGTTGAGAGTAAGATCGAGGGGGGCTCACCCCACAATTAAACCAAAATCAAGAATTCATTAGATTTGGCAGGTAAATTGTTTGCATGCACACCTCAAGTCCTCGAATGTGCTGGACAAAAATATAAACACAGCGGGAAGAACACTGTGCACACTCTGTACTGCTGCCAGGGTGTACCATTTATTCCAAACACCATGCACTGTCTGAGGAGAAGTGAGCTGAAATATTACTTGTATGTGGTGTTACTAAAAAAAATACTGATCTATAGAAGCAGTACAGGCTCCATCCCTTCCAACAAACTTTGCTTTGCTAGGGGATAATTATTGATTAAATCCTAAGTCACAGGTTTTGGAGTCTCTTTTTGTTATAGATAAATATCAACAATTACATGTTGTAATGCAAGTATACATAATAAAATATGATTGTAGAGTGATAGATATTGCGCAGTGGAGTAAGCATGTGTACATATCTTTGTATGTAGGTTACCATTATTTTGAAATGTAGAATTATAAATTTCATCATTATTATCAGTTGTTTTTCCACAGTGGATATACAACCCAGTTGCCTGATGAAACAGTTTGTATCCAAGAGGATACTTTGGTTTGGCAAGACAATTTAGCCTGCAGGGACCATCTCGACTTGCATGCAGTCCGATTCAGGTAATGACACGTATTAAGCAGTTTAAGGGAGGTAAACCTTGCCAAACCATCCAAAATAATGATAATAATCATAATGAATAAGTTATCTTTAGACATGTACGGGAAACGCCTTTGTACTGTTTTCGACAACCCCATTTAGCACTGAAACAGCATTGTTCCTCAACATGCTCTAATCAGCCTGTGAGTAGGGAAGGGATTTCCAGAGAAATCCACTTGAACATCTGAATAATTGGCTACATGTGCAGGGATATAGGCAGAACCAAAAGCACAATAAAGATTGACAGATACACATGTAAGGCTGAACAGTAGCTGCATTGAAGCAGCAATTGTTTCCATTTTGCAACGATTTATCCAAAATGTGATACCTACTATTTTGGAAGAGAATGAATAGAATGTGTAATGGCATCTGTTGGATGTACGGCAGTGACTGAAGTCAGCTCTAGTTTCCAACCTGTAAGCAGAGATCTTTATTGATCTTGTTAGAAATCACAAACACAAGTTGCGGATGCAAGGTCCATGTGCAGAGGTTTCCTGTCTAGTCAAGGAGCACACTTGTAAAAGAAGGGTCAGTTAAAGATAGACTCTGAAACTCATGGTGGCAATAGAGGAACGTGATAGAGGTCATGGGATCACCACTGTCATTAAGGTTCATCCTCTGGCCACCATAAATGTCTACAGACTTTCCTGGCAATCAATCCAATAGTTTTGACCAAAGAGGTGAACTGACCCCCCAACCAAAATAGATCAACATCAAAAATGGACTGCCCACTCTGAGTTTTACTTGAAAGCCAAGTTTTGAACGAGAGGAATCATAGCTTTTAAAGCTTCCCAACCCAATCCACCTCAGCTCCCATCACAGTTACCTGACAATTTCCTGAATTTTACAGCACTTTTATAGCCGCTCCCATTGTCCCAGAGGTGTGTAGGTAACACCCTGCAGTGGTTAACAAATCTCCGCAGAGGGTTTTATGACCAGAAACTTAAATCACACTCTGCCTGGGTGTGTCAGGGAATATTAACACCAAACTGGTGAGACCACTGAGCAGCACTTCCACGAGCACAGACTTCCACTGATACGCAGCAGCGAGTCGAGCTGGTGGGCCTTGTTAGCGAGGGCTAAAGATCCATTTCCTGGTGTGAAAGGCCGCTGAGAGGCGTCTGTCGGATGAATGGGGTTGAATGGCCAGTCATAATGGATGTGAATTGAGACGCGGTTCTGAGGTCTTTTTGTGAAGCAGATGTGTGTGAGCTGGTTTGTCAGCCATTGCGCATATGACCTTTATAAGGGGGACATTGCTATTAAAATACTTAGTGGAAATATCGATGTCTTTATTTGTAAAGCTATGTGGGGAGGATCCATAGGACAAAAAATTTAAATATACTTGCAGTCACAGAGCCAGACAACCAAGTTTCACTTTCAGTGAAATACCTACATGGTGATTTATTTGTCTGGGCTTGTCAGCTTGCGTTCAGTAGCATTACTTGTTGTGTTAGGAACTTTTTCAAGATTGTTCTTGTCACTAAAGCCCCTTTCACACTAACAGTCTATCCATGAAATGTTCAAAACAATTTCTGCATGGGGTCATGTGGGAATGGGAGCAGGGATCGATACTCCAGGAATTTTGTACCGCCAGTCTTTCCCATCTGTCATAACATTTCATGGAATAGCACGTAAATAGTCACTGATAAGATATTTGAATCCACAATGAATCCCAAGCTACACCAGTGGTATATAAAAGGGCGCAAGACAGAAATGTTCCTGAATGTAGCTGCGTGTGCCAACAATGAAAATCACTGGCGGTGCGGTTATCCCACTAATTTACAGGGGAACTATGAGGAACTTACTAACAATGCTCAAAAGGAACTGAACACATCAAGCAAGTATTTGAGACAAAAGTGTGCCAGTTTTCTGATTTCAGTTTGTTTTAAGCTTTCCGAGAAACAGAGAACATGGCTGCTGATGGTCAACTGCGGCTGTCACCAAATAAGATGACATTGTCATTGTTTCTATTTTTCCTTCAAATTCTACTTACTGATAATTTGCATGACCACTGTGACCTCCCAACCCTTCCATTTAGCAGGATTATATGAACATAGATTAGCACATGGATTACAAAGTTGCCATTGAATGAAGTAATTGTCCTGAAAATGTCAAAACATTTGCGAGACAGTGTTTGCCTTCAAAGCCATTGTTGCTTATAATCCTGTGCAGAAGAGCTATTTGCACAATCTTAGATATTTCATCAGGTGTTTGTACGTCACGCTACTTAAACATCAGGAATGGTCTCCATGCGCTGCTTGAGCTTTCTGTTCTGTTTGGCTTTTTTTTTTGGACAAACTGTCCCGCAACATGCTGGGACATGTCACTGTCCTTGTTGATATCTGTTTTGAACAACCAGAGGGATGTCTCCCCTGATATTTGCATTTGAAGGGATCAGTTAAACCCCTTCTTGCCTCCTGGGGATGAAAGACAGTCCTGGCAGTAGAGTCCAGGTGTGAATGACTGTTATAAATGAAAATGAAGCACATCACTGCAGAAAAGAGCACGTCTGCTCAGCACAGTAAAGGTTAGGAAAAGGCCAAATTACCAGTTGAGTTCTGTTCCAATAGATAAATGAAATGTGCAGCCAGACGGAGTGAGTAAGTGTGCCTGGTATGTGTAAGAGTGTGTGTGTGTGCAGTCAGTGTGTAGTCCAGACCTGGTCTTAGATTTCAAGTATAGAAAAGGCCACTAGATCTTGTCTGAACTCTGGTGCAAAGCATTTGCCAAGGAAAGAAAACTATGCTCAGAAAGTCCTTTGAGAGACTTGATCAAAAGATTTCTGTCCAAATTAGTTCTGACTTTACTTGGCTTAAGGTTGGGCCGTTATTTCTGGCCAATAATATCCTCTTAAATAATACTGGATATCAGCCAAAGGTTCCTCCATGAAATCAGATTCATTTTCACTTGAAGTCAGCATGTTTCTCTGTCCTACAGTTGTGGGTGGATTTGTCAGTCTTAGATAGCTGCTTGTGAAATGTGAAGCTGCAAGTGAAGTGATACGATTTAAGATAACAGAGTACTTGCCATTTTCCAACATTAAACAGGACAAATTTAAAGCAGCTCTAGCTATTGGTGAAACTGTGCATGGGTGCACATGTGCTATTGGTGCATCATGTGTTTGTATTTGCAAGCGCCAGTGTCAAAGGCCACTGCATAAACCCTCCATTAGTTCGTTCCTGCTCATCAGTCTCAGACATTTGAATGAGACCAGGGTATCATCCATTCAGCACATGTCCAGTGGCTTTAAAGAGTGCTGATACATGATGTCTTTGCCTGATAATGGCTAAGACCCATTAAAAACCCAGTTTATATCGCAAAGCAAGGAACAGAAGATAGACAGAGAGTAAGTTGTGATGCTACAAATTCAAAAGCTCCATGGATTTAGAAATATAACACAAGTCCAAGACCACGATGAACCAAACTGACACCTTCAACACCAACAATAAGGCTTCATTTTAAAGAACTTTCTGCACTGTTGCACCTTCTCTCTTCAGAGAGGAAGCAGAGGAGACAGCAAGGTCATCTGTCCTCTTGTGCTTTCTAGAGAACCATGGGTCCATGGCCACAAGTCTGAAGGGCTGATATCTGCCCATTGTCAGGGACAAAGCCACTCATCCTCTGACCTGTCCTCAATTCACACCAGATCATTCCTCAACCACTCATTGTCTATTTTCATTGTCTGTTGTCGCCATCTGAATTAAACACTTCGTCTGTCCCAAAAATAGAGGTTTTCCTCTTTACCGTCTGTCTGATGTAGGATATCCAGAGCTTTCAAAATGCATATCCAGATAAATATCTCAGGAAACTTGATGCACATCTTGCGGAGGGTTAAACACAAAGTGGCTTTTGCAGAGCAGTGCCAGGACCCTTTGAAAACTTGAGAGCTTTTCTGAAAGGTTTACCCTCTGACTGGACTGCCAAGCTCCTCTCTCTCCTCTCATTCAATTTCAAATATGCATTGGCATGCCTGGAAAGAAGGCCGCACTGGCAAAGCACATAGACAGTCCCATCTCTATGCACAGTTTCTTGCTCTATCTAGCTAGTTAGCTAATGGAGTCATTTCTCATTTGTAACAGGTATTTTGGCATGTGACAAACAGCTCTGTTGCCCTCTCTGCAAGTCACTTTGTGGGGTTGTCAGGGGAGAGGGCGTCTTTGTCTGCTGGACAATTGGGTAAACTCATTTGTCATTTTAGACTGTTTAAATGAAGCTGTTGCTGCTTTTCAGCCTTTCACAATGACGGATGGTGCAGAGCTTGTCCAAGTAAATTACATTAAACTTCCCCACGCATATCAAGTGATTTTTTTTTTGTATTTTGTCCACTGTTTAATATGCAAATTGTTTTTCCTGCACTCTTTTATTCGCAATTTTCGGAACAATAAGTGCATCTCTTCCACATTTTCTAGTTAATACTGCAGGTGTCACCTTTTTCACACACTGGATTTTGGAGTTCTGCCGGACTGTCAGGAGTTTCCTGAAGTGAAGTGCTCCTTGGCAGTAGCGTCATTGTGATGCTGTGCTGAAGTGAGAGATGGGGACAGGGGACCCCTCTCCTCTCACTCATTCAGTTGACCAAAATAGGCAGGGGGTGGTGGTGTCAGTGACAGGGTTAGTAGACAGAGGCCCTGCGTGAGAATTTCCTGAGAGGGATGAGGCTGACTGGGGAGGAAGCGCACTTAAAGTGGTAATAATATTTTGGTATTAAAAGCTGGATCACGTGACTACTTGTATGGAAAGAAGCTTGCTTGCAGCTGTGAACCAACATGGAATCATCATCCACCTGAGCTTTATGGAGCTTTATAGCATCTTTCAGCTCATTGTTTTACTTTTCTGATCTGTTGCTATTGTTTTGTTTCATGCTCAGAGCTCTCATTGGCGCCATTTTTGGGCACAGCAGGAAGCTGTTTTCAGCAAAAAAAACCCACTGTCTGCTCAGCACCAAATGACACACAGAGTTAGAGATGAGCTGATGTTTTTCGCAGGAGCTGGTGGAGACCAAAAATAGAGCTAAAAGGAGAGTGAGTTATTGGACTCAGATTCTTTAGGTGGACACAAACACAACTCTAAGTTCCAAGATAAGATACAGTTTATTTCTACTGCGCTCAAAATAGTTATCACAAGTCAAAGTTAACTAATGACCTTCTACCATAATTTCCCTCAGCTTTGTGCCATTATCCATTTTGTAAAAGACGGCTTGAATTTCATCAGATAGCATTTTTTTTTTTTCCATCAAACCCACTATATACTTTAATTTGACTCAGATTTGTGCACAAATGATCAGTTTCATTGTTGGGATAATGGTGCAGCTGCAGCAACAACACTCGCATGAACCACCACGTGATCTAATCAGCAGCGGAGCAGAAATTAATGTGACATTATTAGAGCAAATGGTGGATCAGACTGGTTGACCCCAGGAACCAATTAATGACAGACAGAGCGGGAGGAGGTACTTACTTGCATTGTAAATAGAATTTTTCTCTTGGAGGGAAGTATAGAGCAGGGGAATAATTGTGACGCACATAACTACAAATATTTCAGAATGCTGAAGGAGGATTTGTGCTGTTTTCCACTTTTACGCCTGCCTCAAAAAGGAAGGCAAACCCATTTTTTCTGCAAGTAAAAAGCTGAGTTTGAAATTGACTTTGGGATTATTTACCCTTGACTACTTCTCATAAGGCAGTGAACAGCGGAAAGAATAAGACAGACTGAAAGAAAAGACAAAGAGAGGGTGAGAATAGAGTGGTCATGTCATCTGGCTCTCAAGAATCCTACAGCCCAGTGGGGGGGTGGGGTGGAGGGCTTAGTGTCACTCTGGTGGAGGAAGGGGTGGAGGGATAGGTGGGGTGTTGATTTTGTGTGTGTGTGTGTGTGTGTGTGTGTGTGTGTGTGTGTGTGTGTGTGATTGAAGTGCAGTGGCAGGCGATTTGCTTTGGAGGGGAGGAATGAGGGAGGGGCCGACAAGGCTTGGCTGCCCCAAGAGCACACACACACTCCCACTCGTCCAGTCAGTCCCACACACTCATAGGGATCAGAGACACTCCAGATAGAGACGTCACCTCTCTGCCCTCCTCTCTGCTCTTTGGACCTTCGAAATTTTGGACCGCTAAATGAGCTGCTATCCAGCTGCGGAGTGAGTGCGTCCTTTCAGACTTCCCTCACAGCTGACTGTGACTTTCAAAAGACGTTTGGAGGGAATACTTCGAGGCTGAGTGGGATCTGGATCTGATTAGATCTGTTGAATTTGATGCTGCGGACATGCAGCTCGAGCACTGTCTGACCAGGGGATTGTGGAAGTGAATGAGAGCTTTATGCGAAGGTGGAAAGAGAGATGCTTTTCCTGGAGGTAAGAGGAAAATAGATGAGTACACATCCTGAAACTTGCAAGTGCTGAAGGATTTTGTTGAATGAAGAGTGCTTTTGCAGCCCTGCCGTGGAAAATGCTTGTGCCGAAGTTCCACCGTTGATCTGTTGAAGGAGGCATGCAGTGGATTGTGGGAGTTTTCCTTGGTTTAAAGCAACGCCTAACTTGTTGAAAAAATGAGAGAATGAATAGCCAATCTTGGCTCAAGATTTAAGTGCTGTGTGTCTGAGAGGTGATCCTGCATTTGTGTATAATGTGACAAAGTGCATGAGTGTAGGTCTTGCATCTTGTGCCTGTGTGTATAGGTGGTCTCACTCCAGCTGTGTTAAGTCTCCTGTGCACCCCCTGACACCCATTTGGCCTTAAAATAACACTCTTCACCAGTCAAAGAGCGATGACCTCGGCCTTTGAACTCCACAATTTAATGGTTTTCCTAAAGCAAATCCCACGACGTTTATTGAAAATATTCTCTTTTCTTACTGTTTTGGTTTCAGCAAGTGCTCAGCCTCCAAATGTGTCCTTTGAATTAGGTAAAGCTGTAACTATTTTACCAGTTTGACATTTTGATAAATATCACCACACTGAGGGAATATGATACACTTTGGCAAAACCTGTAAAAGTCAAACTTCTCGGTAAATTGGGATGTATTCCTTTAGTTTGCCCGGGGTTGTGTTCATTTGAAAATAATATGTGTTTGACTAACTAATTCCTCAGTGAAGGAGAGCCCCTTTAAAAGTGTCAGTTAAGCGGGGGGGAGGCACACGTGATTAACCGTTAGCTGGCTACATCTGGCCAGTGTTTACACAGAGCCAATGTTGTGACTCAAAAGTTTCATTATTTAACCCCCTTAACCTCCTCCTGTCACGTCTCCGCCACGGCCCAGATTGAAAGGAGGAATGGTTGGACATTTTGTTTTTGTTTTTGACAAAGACAGCCATTGTGTTATTGCCAGCGGGTGACATGGTGTAATGTGAGTTGCTGTGTATGTTGGCTCAGGAATCCGCAGTCACCTTTCTCCCGTGACTTCTGGGATGAGAGGCAGGAGAGTTGAAGGGCAGGGGAGGACAGACAGAAATCCCCAGAGAGTCAAGCTAGAGCAGAAAGGAGCAGTCAATTAATAGATTAGTTGGTTTTTGACATTGATTTAATCATTTTATTCAAAAAAATAGCAATAATTCTCCAGTTTCAGCTGCTCAAAAGGTAGGATCTGCTGCTTTACTTTGTCATATGTGATAGAAAGCTGAATATCTTTGGGAATTTGGCCAAAACAAGTCATGATTAATCAATAATAGAAAATAATTTAATTGGTTTTTCATGTTGAAATGTGTTATACTCAAGTATTAATGGCCCTGTATTCCTGAACTCAAATCTGCACAGAAACGTCTTCCATACAACCATAGTGCTATTGAGAAAGTGGCTCAAAATTATCTCAGGGGAAAAAAAAACTGAGTTGATCTATTTGCATCACTCACTGGTCTTAACTAGGTTAGGTGAGATAAAGCAGAACCGGTAAAGAAAAGCTTCTGGGTGATAACATTATCTATCCTACCATAAAACCTGATAGATTAGTCACTGAAGAACAAAGCTGCAGTCAAATACCCTTTTGTTCTGTGATAAGAGCTTCGGTTTGACTTTTAACAGCATTTCTAATCTGTAAATTCACTGTTTTGAGGCCCTGGGCTTCATTCGACTATATGCTAATTCGGGGAATCCTAGTATTTCCCCAGTCTTGTGACTGGGGTTTGACTCCATAGTGCAGTTGTGGGAGACCTCGAGGGTGAACTGAGGAGATAGAGGTGACATTTCAGTGAGGACGGGACTGCACAACCGGGGCGCTTGGTTTGGATTCAGCTGCAGCCGCCCTGTGACCTTTGGAGGGGGCACCAGTAAGAAAATCAATCTTTAGGGGATCAAAAAATGATTTTTAATGCGGGAAACAGTGATGTTGACCACAAAGTACAGGAAACTGTGACTTCAATTTAAATAAACTTAATAAATACAGATATAACAAAGATTTATATTCCCATTTGCAGGTATGTTATGTGAGAAGGGACAGTTAAAAAACAGAAGGAGGTGGGTTCAGAAAATACTTTTTATTTTAACTTTTCTGTGCCCAGAGTTAGTTTTTTTTTCATATTGTTACATGAAAAACTGGTGTGTGCACCTATTGCTTATTCAGTGACAGAGGTAATAGCTGTTTATTTAGTAGAGTAGCTGTAATGATCTGTAAACAGGGTGCACCATTTGTTATATTTACTATAATTTTGGCATTTTCTAATGTGCGATCTGTGCTACATGGAAGTTACTGCTTGATAAGCCATGGGAGGGTCTTGCTTTTTCAGAAAGTAGGTTCAGCCCCCCCTTTCCACGCCACTAATTTTCATACAGTCCCTAAGCACCTGATTATCACCTGGGACAAGCATGAATGTAACTTAACTGCTCCACAGTCACAGTTAACAGGCGTAACGTTTGGTCATCAGAAGACCCTAACGTCCCTCACAGTGCGCTTTTGTGCAAAACATCAAACCGAAATAAAGTTTTGAGGGCCTGTGTGAAGTTTCCGACCATTCTCACCCAAACAAGTTCTATTCTGGTGGACATTTGCATGTCAAAGAGGCATAGTGGGGCAAATCGCAAGTGGCCTTTTCAACACCTTTGACCAAAGTGCAGTTATCAGGCTGAGAGGGCTCTGAAGAACATGGCGGCTGAGATAAGACGGACTACCGCTGAAGGCGGGAGGCACACAATGACGAGACCGATTAATCCCTATTCATGTAGCAGACCAAGTGTTATCAGCTTGTAAAGAGGGAGAAACAGTCCAGTGTCAAAACAGACCCTTTCACAACATTGACAACTAGTGACACAACAATGTGATTGGACAGTTGCTATGATGGTCCTGAAGCAACAGAATTATGGCTATAAGAACAACATGGCGACATCAGATCGCGCACAAGAGCAACAGATGTTTGTTGGGTTACAGCTGGAATTATCTGTAGCATCATCATACAGCAAAGCATTGCAATCCCAGTTCAAAGGAAGGGTCTAAATGTATGTGCGTATGCACCTTTGTTCACTGACACAATAAAATGTCCGAACAAGCTTTTAATTTGAAAGATTTTACACGGGTGCACAGCAAATAAATTTGCACATTTGACCCTGACACAGATGATAAAATTTAAATGGAACTACAGACCTTTCCATGCTGCATGCTTTATCTTCATGTGTAATGCAATGTGAGATAAGTCCAAGAAGGCTGACAAGAGCCATGCACGGTTGTTAAATGACTGCACCATACTGGAAAAAGCCTGCTATGATTTTCCATTATATATCATCGTAAGTTTGTCCTAAGTTTCCTTTGAAGGTGGTCAAGTAGTATTTTGGCCACTTTCTCAAGCATAATTCTGTAATGGATAAACAAACGAAGTATGACATAAAGTTCTGCACTAATGTGGTGGAAAATAACATATCAGTTATTCTGACTCAAGAGGCTGAATTGTGAAAGGATAGAAATTGTGTGACATGTCAAGGAAAAGCTTTGTCCTTCTCTGTTTCCCTGTTTTAAAAAGGAACAGTCAATGCTCTTCTCAATATTTGTCCGAGCTATTATGTTGAACACACGAAACACTGCTGGGAAAAACAATTATCTTGTTGAGACACAGAGAGATTAAAACTAATTCAAGGGATTGCAGGCATATACAAAATGCAGAGGAATTTACCTAAGTGCAAAAAATCCTCCATCAGCAAGAGCCCGGCCAATCGGTGACAAGAAGAGAAGAGGTAGAAGCCCGGGCTTTGAGTATAATTAAAATATATATCGAACAAACAGAGGAGGGATTGAAAAAGCAATTTAAAAAATGAAAGGCAGGTTCTGTAAATGTGATTCCTAAATCCAGCCTTGTTATCCACAGCACCCGTGTGTGATGAACCCAGATCGCAGTGAAAGAGGGGAGCGCCCTTCTCCTCGAGGCCCGGAGATGGAGCCCCGTGCAGGTGGAAAGATGGGGAAGATATCAGTGGGCTTCCAGAGGAGCTCCACCTCAGATGATGACTCTGGGTGTGCGTTGGAGGAGTATGCGTGGGTGCCACCGGGAGTCAGGCCTGAGCAGGTTGGTACCCCCCCAAACACACACACATTTATTGCACATTGCAATTGGTGTCTGTGTACCAAGAGGTTTTCCTTCAGAGGATGAGAGTACAAACCTGTATGCTAACAGGATGTGGTTTTAGTTCCAGTCAGGTTATGTGTGCAGACATTCTGTTCTCTACGCCATACGAGCAGATTAGTAATGCTGCATGCTGGCATCCGACATCTGGCTATGGATTTTTTTCACATGAAGTCTCCCATAGATTTCCATATTATTTCATGGAAATGCGCACCGACAAACAAAATGCTTCCTCTTCCCCCGTCAGCGGGAATTGTCATAGGCAAACATTAACATTTCCAGTCCCTGTCGGTCTCTTTTATGTGGAGAGATTTCACAGTCAGGCGAATGTGACTGGATTGACACTGACATGTTTGCCCCACAGTGTCAGAAAGAAGGACACACAAAGCAGCAGTCATCCTCCGCTGATATCCAGCTGCCCTCTCCTCTGCCTGATCTAAAGCAAAAGATGAGAAGGCATACTGATAGCACGGCTGGCCTCCTGGCTGCAACACGTCTGACTCGTTGCCTGACAGTATAACAGACAGAAAATGACAATAGAGTCCTTTAAACTCAGTATTAAAATACTAGACTATATGAGTGTGGCACTCCATCTTCTTGCCTCCCGAATCTACAAAACAAAGCTACCAAAGGACTGACAGAGATGTCATTTCCTTCTGCCGTCTAAAGTTCATTCATCTGTCCTCATCTGCAGGTGCAGATGTATTTCTCCTGTCTACCAGAGGAGAAGGTGCCGTACGTCAACAGCCCCGGGGAGAAGCACAGGATCCGACAGCTCCTCTACCAGCTGCCACCGCAGGACAACGAGGTAGAGATGATGAGAGAGAGACACTGGCAGGGTGTGAGAGAGAGAGAAGGGCAAAGGGACGTCTGTGGCAAAGAATGAAACGGGAGCGGCTGTTTTTTTTAGCCAGAAATGCAAAAAATATGCATATCATGAAGCTAAGAATACAATAAATGCGAGCAGTTAACATGTCTCCCCACTCAAATTCAGCCATTTTTCTCACATCAAACAATCATGCCACCTTCCTCAGACCTCTAAACACTATCATAGGGCCAGTCTGATAATCTGAAAGCTGCTATTTCTTCCTTCAAATTTTGTCAGAAAGCGATCAATGTGCCAAAGATATTGCAGCTGAGCTGACGGATGAGTGAGAGGAGGAAGTCGTCCTCCCTTTAAATGCAAACCATTTCAAGATTCGATCAGAACAGCAGGTACAATTAACGGCAACAACAAACAACCGATTATAAAATTCAGACGACTCACCGATGAAGTCTCTTAGTCCACCAAACTGCAACAAAATAGTCTTGTTCAATTGGCAAAGGTCCAGATGATCCAACCCAGTAAGACATTTAGTCCAAAACAGTATAATAATCCACAGAAAGCTCTTTTATCATGTCACATCATCCAGCAGCGTTCTAATCCTCCACATTTCCTCCATTGTAACTCCGACAAGCATTCACACACAGGTGATGTGTTGGTTTCAAGATGGCTGCCGTACTCCAATCTTTCAATTCACTCCTCACTTGACCAATCAGGATCTTTAATTCATCTTTACAGCCGACAAGAGCCAATGAGAGTCCGAGCTGAAAGGAAGGGCCATGTTCTCTTCTTTAGTGTAGAGGTCGAACCAGCTGCAGCTAACTGTGCAGATGACTGGCGCTTCGTATAGCCAATGAAATTTTGAAATGAGGATACTTTGCCTTCAGTGGGTAATTTAGAGCCAAATCAAGGAATTCAGTGCAAATAGGGATATTACACAAGGTTTGAAATGATATATATTCAAACTGTAACCTTTCGAAAGAGACCGAAACCAAACATGCACTCAACTTAAATGTTAAACATATCCTCAAACAAAAAAGTGTGGTATCATTGGCAAAAAGGCATTTCTCAAGATGGTCAGGCCTAACTAAACTAAAGCCAGCAGCTGAGCAAAGTCTCAACAATCTTACTGGACTTTTCTCGTAAAGCTAAAACAATAGGCACATTCCCTCAGCCGTTTGACTGAAAAACCCTGTTGTGACAGTAAAGCACATGCCAGCCTCTTCTGCATAATAGCTTTATGGTGTGTAAACCAGCACTCCTTTCACATCTGTGTTAATAGAGTTTACATTAGGAGATATGGCGGACGTGTTATCACCAGAGGGGAGGGACGGATGGGGGGGGGTACTGTCTGATGGAGGTGGTCTTTGCATGCACGCACGGTAGATACACAATAGGAACACTCAACACACACACACACACAGACACACACAGCCGCACCGTGTTTGACTGAGCGGTTTTATGATGTTTGTCGGCAGACCTGGTGGTTGAGGAAGCAAACTGCCGGAGGATTCCTTGCGTAACTGTGGTTCGGAGGGATAAGCACTCCGTGTGTGCTGTGTGTGTGAAAGACAGAGACAGTGAGTGTGTGTGTGTTTGAGCTCACATGCATCATCACATCACATCGTTTACTGTTGTTTAGGGAACAACCGAGCTGGTTGTTAGGATAGTCTTGGTCTTTTATCTGGGCCTTCATCACCATCTCTAAACACAGAGGAAGGGTTTGTGTATTGCTCACGCCATCCTTTCAACACAGCCTTCAGAGGAATTAGCTTTAATTAAACCCTTTTCCAGCCATGTATGGATTGCGTGTGCTACACTTCCCCAAAAGTTGAGAGCAAAGATGAAAGCCATCAGCAGTAATGGGCGGCTGTTATTAAGTGCTGCTTCTCTCTCTCCTTCTAACTGGTTTTCCTCTTGGCCATAAATCGACCGCTCTTGTTCTTTCAGTTTCTCATCTCCGCTCCGCCCTCTCTTGTCTCTTTACCAGGTGCGTTATTGCCACTCTCTGACTGAGGAGGAGAAGAGGGAGCTCCACATGTTCAGTGCCCAGAGGAAGAGGGAGGCGCTGGGGAGAGGAACGCCCAAGATTCTGCCTCGAGCTCTGCAACACACCCGCTGTGAAAATGTAGGTGCCACACGTGGATACCCATGAGCACGCACACATGCATATGCACACACATAGACCGTTTGCGTCATTTAGTGTGCATATAGCCATAAGGTAAGCTAGCCTTACAAGGAAACCAACTTGTGGGTCTTAAGTTATTTATATCACAAGCAGCTAAGGCCCACTATCCCATCCAAACGCATAGCAGCCCGAGGCACAATCCTGATTGGCTAATGCGATGGTTTTAATCAAGGACATAAACTTCCTCATTAGGGCGAGAGGGGAAGCGAGGAAATTGGGAGGCTCGTGCTCAAGCCGAGCGGAGAAGCCAGTTCCTTGGGAGGAATTCAGAAAATTTCCTGCCACCCATCTATATCTCAGCATGACAGGCTACAGAAAAAAAGTACAGTTTAACAAGTAACTCTTGCATAGAGTCTTAAAATCCTACATTTTCCAAACAAGACACAGTATGTGGCACATAATTCCACCTCTATAATTACATGCAGCTCAGCTCAGTACATGCAGCTGGTTTGAAGACTCTTTTTCTGGAAATGAGTGGGCAAGTATCTGCATCTGTCTCTGAAAATTTTCAAACAAAGTGGATTTACTTAAGTTGTAGTTGTATCCTCTGGTAAAACCGAAATTCTCGTTGGATTATACACTGTGTATAGGCTATTAAACATATAAACAGTGTTATATAAGGATGTGCTGTCAAAGGAAAGTCCTTTTTGTGGAAAGGAGAAGGTTATTTTTGATCATTTTCTTTTGAGTTTGCTGACAGGAACCTCGACTTTGGGGAAAAGAGAGACATCTAGGCTCCATTTTGACATTTCGCTTGAAGTCATAGTGAGCAATGAACAAATACAACACTGCAATCCTAAAACATGACCTCTGTTTCCTACTTTTGATTTGGTGATGGAGGTTTAAACATAGCATCCACCGCTATTCAAGCTGCCCTTGATCATATTTCTGAAAAATTCCCTTTCAATGCAAAAAACATAAATATTAGTGTTATGTGGCTTCCAGCAAATTGAGCCCTGACCAGTGAGTAAACCACATCCTCTGCCAGGCATCCAGGAAGAGCAGGCCAGCCATGTTAATTCCCCTGGACAGGCAGATGAAGTCTATCACCACTCAAACACAGATGCTGCTACAGGGATGCAAGGTCACACACACACACATACTGAACGAGGCACAAATCCCTAGACATGTTGCAAACACACACACTGTTACTCTGTAACCTCCAACTCTCTCATTCATGCAGACACACCTACACACATGTACATTCATATACTCATGCAGACATTTGTACACATTGTGCTCAAAAGGATATACTGTTCACACACACTTTGTCAGACTCCAGTTTCCTGGTGCTGCAATCCCAGGGACACCCAGCACCCCTGCATCCAAGGCCCCTCGCTGTCCACACTGGTAATAATGGTTAACAGCTGGGCATGCTATCTCATAGCTGCCTATGGGCGTCTCATAGCTCGGCTGGGTTATATAAAGACTTGATTGCATGTTCAGACACGCTCTGACGATCTCAGTCATACGATCTTTCGACTCAAGACCAAGGCCTGTGTAGTCTGTTTAAGCTTAACAGGACAAAAATGCTTCCAATTCCTCAGAGACCCCCAATGAATAATTGAATCCAATTAAAACACAGACAAATAACTTACTTAACTTGAGTCAGCATTTGTCCTACAATGCCTGTTGGTCAGGTTGAGTGTTAGATTTACCAGTTCTTGAAATGCACTGCTTCCAAGTCAACCCATTTGCTTTAAGTTGATATTTTGCATCTGTTAATACAAAGAGTTCTGCTCAGGAAGACACTGGGTGCGGTAGTCACAGGTGCAGTCAGTCTTTTTTAATAGCAATCTGTGTTTTCGTTGCCTTGAAAAGATTACATTGGACTGTCCATGTTATCAAGTGCTGCTGTATTTCTGCCATGATTGTCATCACTGATGTATTTAGAATGGATCATATTCCTTTGGCACTTACAGTATGATCACCTGTTGTTTGGCCTTCTTTGTTTTAGCCTTACTGCGAGTGAAACATAAGCAGATATGTGATATACAGTATTTTGAATAGTTATCTCCCTAATCTCGCTTTTGTTTATGTTGCATTCCTCATGTGTCACAGGCATCAACTGTGCCACACATGTCACCCCCTTCTGTGATTGTCTCTGTGTTTATCTCTACCATTTTATTCTCAAGGTAGCATACTTATCACGAGATTTATTACAAATATAAAATAAGCAAGGTCATAGCTCAACAATAAACCTGTTTTGCGCATTTGAACCCCTATGCATTGTCAGACACTTTGACAAAGTAGATGCCTGAAATATAAATCTCATGGATCATCTGTTGTTTGTGTTTGATTTTCAGTGTGGTGGAGGCATCAATGGAGGGGAGATGGCAATTTTTGCCTCCAGAGCAGGGCCAAGCCCTTGCTGGCACCCAGCATGCTTTGTTTGTGTCACGTGTCAAGAGCTGCTGGTGGATCTGATCTATTTCTACCAAAATGGCAAGATCCTCTGTGGAAGACACCATGCTGAGCTTCTCAAACCACGATGCTCTTCCTGTGATGAGGTAAGATTCAGCAATAGTAGAAGTACCCACAGTACCCAATGTTTGTGTCAAACAATGAACCATGGTGATGACAGTGCCAACTCCAATGAGTCCCACAGAACTAACAGCGGTATCTGTGTTTCTCTTAAGATCATATTTTCAGATGAGTGCACTGAAGCAGAGGGTCGCCACTGGCACATGAAGCACTTCGCTTGTTTCGAGTGTGAGACAATGCTAGGGGGGCAGCGCTACATCATGAAAGACGGACGGCCCTACTGCTGTGGCTGCTTTGAGTCACTGTATGCAGAGTACTGCGAGGCCTGTGGTGAAAACATTGGTAGGTCATACTTGTGAGGTGCTACAAAGATTTTTACTTTGCTTTGCTTGTTTCTCAGATCAAAACCAAGATCTTGCTGATGCATTTCTTTGACTTGGTGTATAAAAGTACCATAGCTAATGCTTTGTTCCTCTTCTCTTCATCCCACAATCCTTTAGGTGTTGACCATGCCCAGATGACCTATGAAGGTGTACACTGGCATGCCACAGACCAGTGCTTCTGTTGTGCCCAGTGCAAGACATCCTTGCTGGGTTGTCCCTTTCTGCCAAAGCAGGGTCGAATCTATTGCTCAAAGGCCTGCAGCCAAGGGGAAGATATTCATGCCTCTGACTCGTCTGATTCTGCCTTCCAGTCTGCCCGCTCACGTGAGTCACGGCGCAGTGTCCGCATGGGGAAGAGCAGCAGGCCTGCTGAACAGTGGAGACAGTCCCAGCTGTTTAACCCCCCTGCCACTGTCCCCTCATTTGAGTATAAGTTTGGAGATGGAGAGGGTGATGGAGATGCTGATTGCGATATTGGCATCGTAGGGCGGAAGCTGGCCCGTCTTGGCCTGGAGGAGGAGAGGTTCTGGAGGGAGCGGGATGAACAGGATGCTGGTGGAGAGGAGGATCCAGAGGAGTGGGCACAGCATGAGGACTATATGACTCAGCTGCTGCTCAAGTTTGGTGATCGTGGGATGTTACACCAGCTTCAGCAGCCATCCCTTAAATCCCCCAGCCCTAGCAGTGACCGAAACAGACTAATAACTGTCTCTGACCCATGGCTAAAACCTGATACTGCATCAATGGGTGTTACCGCCTCCTCTCCAACCCCTGCCAGTCCCACCCAGAGCCAGACTTCCAGTCAATCCAGAGCCAACAGCCTTAGCCCTGGACTGATTAGCAAGAAGCACCTGCCTGAAATGTACTGGGCCCAGTCCCAGGACGGATTGGGAGATTCAGCTTATGGAAGTCATCCAGGTCCTGCCAGTGCCAGAAAGATCCAGGAGCTTGAGTTGGACCAGGATCAGGACCAATCTGGGACAGGAAGACAGGCCTTCTGGCCAGACACCAGGCAGTGGTATGAAGACTCCCTTGAGTGTATCGCTGATGAGCTGAGGAAAGTTGAGCAGGGTGCTGGAGATTCCATGGACTCCCTGGCCCTCTCAAACATCACTGGTAAGGAGACTGTTACATGTTTTCAGTGGAAAAATGGGCTTTCTTTTGGTATTGAACAACTTCTCAAATCACGTCTTTCCTGCTTGCTCTTTTTAGGGGCATCAGTGGATGGAGATGGCAGGGACAGACCTATAGTCTACACCCTTGCCATGCAGGATCCCTCAGTGGCAGATGACTGTGAGAAGATGAGCAACATGGGAACCTTTAATTCATCTCATCTTCACCACAGTGCTAACTCTCTCAACCTTAACCTGGAGAAGGGAGATGAAGAGGAGGTAGCATTGGCAATGAGGGGAGGCACACCAGGAGGACTTCTCCCATTGTCCCCACATTCGGAAGGCCTCCCTTCCTCCTTTGTCCATGCCCCAGCTCTGAGAAGGAGCAAGTCCCAGTCCAGGCCTCCTCAGATGGTCAAGTTTTCCGAAGACACTGTGGATAATGGATATAATGATGGGTTTGATGTCAATATAAGAAAGCATCCCATGAGTGAGAGGCCACAGCGGAGGGTGTATTGCCCAGATGAGATGGGCAGAGAAAGAAGCCGTCCAACAAGCCACCATGGGCGCAGCAGACAGCAGCACCACCACCGGCAAGGTCGGCACCACAGGAGCCGCAAAACCCGCTCGGACAACAACCTTCACATGGTGCCTTTGGAGAAAGCACAGAGGCCGTATGAGCCCCAGCAGCAGGGTTTGGTAAACCCTCCCTGTGGTGCCATGCTCCTACAGCATCCTGTACACAGGATGCCCATGGCCTACTCCCAAACCCGATCTGACTATATCCGTCAGGGCTTAGCTCAAGGTGACCCACGGGTTGAGCATTTCATGGGTCTCTACAGAGATGAGGATGACTCCTGTTCAACTTGCTCTTCCTCATCATCGGACTCTGAGGAGGAGGGCTATTTCCTGGGCCAGCCAATCCCTCAGCCTCGAGCGGCTGGGCGCTACTATGCTGAGGACTACCCAACAAGAGTTACAGCCCTTTCATCCCACAGTCATGGCTCACAGACTGGTCGCAGAAAGAGCCACCGCTCCAAAAACTGTATCATCTCTTAACAGCTCAGAGTGTATTTCCTTTATAATCTGCACTACACTAAGCAATAAAGTCAGATTTTCTGATTATGTGGTTTTTGCAGACCAGATCTGATTTTAGGAAGGCAGTTAAAACAACCCATATGTACAGACTGCAAATTACACCCTAAAGTGCATGGCCAAATGTCAAGGAGCATATCGTATTTTAGGCCAAAATCTACTGAAAGAATAAAATCAATTCAACCTGCAAGGACGGCAAAAGACAGGCTGGATCTGTGTAACAGATAGTCAGAAAATCTGTTTTTGTGTGTGTGCAAGTTTGGCCTAGATACTGGGTCTTATTGAATTTTAGCACTAATATGATGCATGGACTGGTTAATTTGGACGCCTTTTTTTAGACAGTGCAGCCAAAATTATGTACAGAGTTGGCAGAGTGGTGACATCAAACTTTTTCTTTCATTTCAGCATTTGCCATTAAGTTTTTTGAACTTCTTTTTTAAATAGCAATATATTTGTGTGCATTAAAATTGCAACATATTGCACACGAGAGGTTGATAAAGTAGAAAATAGAAACAAACCAAATAATTATTTAATGCATAATAGTACAAAATGATAATGTATATATTAAGTTAAGATTTTAATACTGGTATTTTTATATCTGTGGTTTAAAGAAGTGTTTGTTTTGAAGTGTATGATATAAAAAAAATAGTAGTTGTAATGGTAAACAAACAGACCTCGTTAATATTTTATGAGAAACAACAAAGAAGGTGCCACTTCATAAACTGTGTTCTTCACAGTAAAGTGCCATGTTACTCTGTAACATCTCTTATTACATATATTCCACAATGCTCACTATTGGTGTACAAAATATAAAACTAATGGCAGTAACACCTGCATTTTCCATAGTCAGCTGATCTGTTCACTACCCTTGCTCTGACATAACCAGCTAAATGCTTTGTGATGTAAAGACGCTTGTAATAAATATTTTTCTCCTCTCAAAGTTTCAGCAATGATTATTCTTTTTCTCAAATGTATATATAATGAATATATTCATTTAAGATTACATGTTGTAGCCCTCAGACTGTAGTGGTGTTTTTAAAGCATGGAAAGTATGTTAGGAGTCTATACCATATTAAAATCACATGCAATGACACTATGAAATGGAGTTAAACAATGCTAGCAAACTGATCCTGAAAATTATAGATGAAATCTATGCTGGTGGGCTATTTATGTAACTTGTGTTAAAGGCAAATTTCACATTTTATGTGGATGTTAAATCAGTGCTGATAGTGAACATAGTGAAGCAATAAATTCTTCAGTGCATGCTATATTGACAGAGAAAGCAGAGTTCTTCTGGCACCAGTGCCATCATCTGATGTGAACAGTGACCTAGTTGGTGCCGAAGAAGAACTACAGTATTTCTCTGGTAGCCATGGGGCCTGCTAGACGACACCCAAAAACAAAACGTCCTTGTGCTCTTCACTTGTATTGCAAACACTTCAGCACTGAAAATGGATTCTGAAAATATCAAAGTGCAGAGGATGTTATGGTTGAAGATACATTTTGGTGTTTTGGCTGACGGGTTTTGAGCCATATTTGGTTGAAGCAATGCAGCGGAGAGAGACTGAGGCTGCATTAGCCATGCAAGAGGATCTGGCTGGTGGGGACCTTCCAGAATCTGAGCTGCCAAATGCTAACAACGACTCATGGTGCCTTTGCTCAAGCTGCCCGAAAATGTCAGCAGAAGCTGAATCATTCAATCTTTCGTTGGGTACTGTTGCCAATACAAACCCAAAGAGCCCGTGTGCCTTAGTATGCATGAAAGTTTTAGTCCTCACTTGAACAGAGGGGTGCTGGAGACCTTCAAGATCCCAAAGATACACTGGAAAAGACAACCAAGACCAGCAGGGCCTAGAGGACAGATGACCACAACTATTTTTGTCACCTAACACTATGTTTTGGCCAATGAAATAATAGCTACAAGCTTGGGTAGTGATGGGTGGCAATTTGGGCTTCAGAAGCTAACACGCAATGCATCCTGGTACATGTAGCAATTTTGCATGCACTGGGGAATCTATTGCTTCCATCAACGCTGATTGGACATCCAACATAAAACACGGCGAAATTTCCCCTTAATTGATCATAATCACAGCAAACCTTAAAATAAACAGAAATCATCTTTACTCCAACCTTCAGAGACATCTCAGTTTGTGCAAAGCTTTATCTCAAGGTCATCAAAATAATCAAGCTTTGTGCAGGTTTTTCAGGTGGGCGGGGAGGAGGAGGCACATGGGATATAAAGTTTGAAAAGCAAAATCAGACAACACAATGAAAAAGGAACCAAACTGGCATTTCTAGACAGTACAAAGTCATACAAGAATGTAAAACTGTAAATTTAGCAGCACCAGGTCATCTATCTGACTGCTACAAAATAAACTTGACATACCTGAAAATAGTAGAAAACATGGTCTTAATCTGGCTTTTCTTTTGCAAAATTGTGATCATGCTGGAGGACAAAAACACATTTTCATCAAAACAGGTTAAATAATGAAACCCATGTTGACCAATCTAAGGTGATGTGAGACTGGTGGCTTTTTAAATACGGACGTTTTTTTTTTTTTTTTGTTTTTTTGTTTGGCCAACACTTGATAGAAAAACAACTTTCGGAACTTGAAGGTAAAAACGGTCTGTTCAAAACTAACACTGTTCATCCCCACATACAATGCAATACCGCATCCCCTCCGTGTTGAGATGCTCTTCAGGTCGCTGTGCTGTAGAATCAGTTCAGTCCAGCGATCCAAAATGTATCCAAGATATCCACCGTGTTCAGCAGTCAATCCTACCATGCTCAGTCTTACAGAGGGTGGGATCAGGCCAATGTGTCAGTAAGATGAGCTGTGATTGACACCTGTCTTTGAAAGTTTATGACCGGTCAGGGGCGTAGATGGGGTGGTCGAGTCACAGACGGAAGGTTCTGGCTGCCGTACCGCCTCGTCCAGCTCGCTGATGAAGTGTTTCAGGTCCTCCAGGCAACGTTCACGGATCTCCCCGAGGTTCTCCCTGAGAGGAACCTGCAGCTGCTTCTCCAGGTTGGGATCTTTAGCCACCAGCATCTTTACCACCATGCCAAATGTCTCACAGTCCTGACGGTACACCTTGAGGAGTGGACAGGAATATGAGTCAAAAAAGGCATAACAAAAAAGCCCAAACTTTACTTTCAAAACACCCTCTAGGCACATTTACATCCATAGATCTAAGACTGAAAAGTGTCAACAGGTAGAGGTCAAACCCTTTGAGAGAAAAGCTCTTAATGAAGGAGATGAAAAGTCGTTTCCTTCCTGCTCTACCTGGCACCTAGGTGTAAATATTCCAGTGTCATTGAGCCTGAGCTGATCATTCTGGTGTTAACACACATCATGTAGTGTCAAAAGATAAACACTTCTCCTCTCAAGTTTAATAATGGCCCTTTACGTAGGACAGGGCAGTCCAAGAGGCAATAAAACCCAGCTTTAGTGGCAGCTCAGGGGCTTACAACAGGTGTTAAAAGGACAATGAGGAAGAGGTGTCTTGTTTAGAAGCTGCTATTTCACACAGAGCCTCAAATGTCTCATGAAAACCGGAGGGAACCCACTGCTGCCACATCAAGTGTTGACTGCCACATAAACTGTTAAATCTGCAAAATACAAAAACAGATTTGTTTCTAACTCTTCATCCTTCACATGAGTTAACAATGAAATTCCAGAAGTGGAAAATGGAAGTTTACATTTTCTAAAAGCTCCATATGTGCTGTGGATGAATTCCCACACACAAGAATTCCTGCACCTCAGTCCTTGTTCTCAGGAACAGTTTTCCCCTCATGGCTTCAACAGAATGTAGCAATGTAGAAATGACACTGCAGCATCATGTCATTTTGTTCAGGTGCAGGGGTTTGAAAGGCATTCAGTGGAATAAACACAACCTTTGAATGATGACAAAGGAACACACAAAAAAAGCAGAGCTGCAACAATTAATTATTATGTTTTGTCAAACCAATGGTCCAAAATCCAAAGATACCGACTTTATTATCGTATGATTACATTTCTGTCAATTGACCAATCATTTCAGCCCTACCAAAACAAAAAAAGCTGTCAAAACATTTTTTCTCGAAATAGTTATGGGGATTGTATTACCCTAAAACCTCACAGAGGCTTAGAAATGCTCGTGGTCATCAAAGCACAGATAAGCAACCTCGCGTCCAATCTGGCCGGGGACCTCTGTTGCATCTCTCTCTCTCATTTCCTGTTGTCCCTCCACTACTGCCATCTAATTCTAAGGCACAAAATGCTCCAAAAATACACATCACACATGAGGACCTTTTCTAATTGGACAGTGTGATGCTCTGTTTCTACAGAAAAATGGCCAAGTCCACACTGACAGACCTCAGGGACACACCTCAGATTCTCTATGGGATGCTGCTCTGTCCTCTCTCCGATTTGCTCCATCTGTCCCTCCACTATTTCATGACACATTTCTTTCTCTAGTCAGGCTCTCAGTGCCTCGTTTCATCTTCGACTCCATCTCTTGGTCAGTTCTCCTCGCTGATGAAGTGGAAGCGAACTCACCCACTGATAGTTATTAAGTTGCACATCAAGCCTGTGTGTGTGTGTGTGTGTGTGTGTTTTTGTGTGTGTAAAACTAGGCCAGGCAAGGGTGAGTTTCAGTCATTCGCCGGATACCAACAGAGGCTTCTGTGCTGCAGGGCGTTATTTATAGCTTTTCACAATGTTCCTAGAGCAGAGAACATAATCGGAGTACAGATCACAAATAAAGATCTGCTGTCACACAGAGTTAATGCACTTGCAACAACACATGGCATCTTTCCAAACTCTGCATTTAACAAACACATGTCCGCGGTTATATAAAAGCTCCATAGCATTCATCTGCAAATATTGAGCTAATCAGAAATTAAGGACAGTTATTTGGAACAAGTCAGCATTTCTGGAAATTACACGATGCAGAATAAAATTACTGGAAGTGGGCAGTGTTTTCAGTTATCCCGCTTAAGGTGACCTGAAAATAACAAGAGGATAAATCAGCTCACAGGAAATTTGTGGTGAACATTAGGATACAAGCAGTTTAAGGAAAGAGCGCTGACGTACAATAAACACGCCACCTCTTCTGGGCGTTTCTATGCATTCCCCGTGTACAATAAACGATCGAGTGGAAGACGTTACACAACAGTCACACTGACAAGTCTGTGCAAAAAGCAACAACGCATTGTCCTTTTAATCTTTTTCACGTCCCACGGTCTCATTCTGATGACTAGTGAATTTATTTATCAACTTTTCGGAGGAAGTACCCAATCAAGTGTGCTGACAACAAACTCTATAAATAAGGGAAAAGCCGTTCTTAGATAACAATGCGCTGAAAATGTACTTCCTGTATTCAAACGCACTTCCTGAAATCCCTCCCTTGTTATCCAATCAGGAAGGAAAGGACCAGTTCTCGACGTTGGGGTGGGGTCGGTCCACAACTGTCTCCGCTTCTGAAAACTTCTTTAAACTTTATTTTAGCCCGTTAAAACAGGATTGGGAGTGAGCATGTGAGCCTGCCTGGCCTCGGAAAAGAAGAGTGAAAGAGTTGGGGCCTGAGTCCATTTCTGCCAGTCTTTGTACCTAAAAAAAACCCACTGAGGCTGGCACTGTCTGACTGTCTGTGTTGTAGCCAAAAATATTTAGATTCCTCAACAAATGAAATAAAACTCCCTTTGTATCACAGCCTGGACTGTGAGGAGTAAAACATAATACTCTTTATTGCCTCTCATGCCTTGTCACTCACTATAACCAGTTAGTCTGTACTGCAGCCAAAGTCAACTTTGACAATGAGAACGGGCTTCAGGTTGAATTTCAGCAGACCAATTTCACTTAACTACACAAACACACACTGAGACGCTGGTATAACGCTGCCCAGCACGATGTCTGGCAGATGATGGAAAGTTCAGCCTGTGATCTGTGAAAAGCGAAGGGACAGTTGGTGAGCTTTCCAGGGGAGCTACTGGACTGGAGAGCGTTTGTGTCCGACTATTTAGAAGAGATGGCTAGACCAGATTGGGTGCAGAAAGCCAAACATCTGGCTGACACTTGTCAAGTGGCTGAACGCGGGAGCCTCCTGCAACAGAAGCACTGCTGCGACTTCGCAGAGCGCATGTGAAAGTGACTTTGTTGTTTCGGCCTGAAAACGAGAGGTTAACTTCACAAGTGCTTATACATTTTCCACTCGCTACTCAGTTACTTTGGCAAGTAACCAACCATGATGAGAAGAAGTTATCTCAGGTTTTGATTGGTGTTAACAAAGGTTTTAAAGGGCTAAAGTGTTTACCAATAAACAACAAGCCAGACTTAAGATTGTTCTGATTCCATTCATCTTTCTGTTTTCCCCAAGATTATACAGAGAGTGATAAGAAAAGTATTTTTTTTTGCATTTGATTACTTAACTTCTATTCGTACCTGGCTGCGTGCAACAGAAACGAGGGCTGACTTCACTTGTAATCATGACTAATCAAGCCAGTCTTTCATGACAGTCCCAGGGAGGACTGCCAAGTGAAGAGCAACCTACATGTAAGTGATCTGGATATCACAAAAGCCAAAGAAAGGATCAGGAGGGGGAAAACTGCTCAATCTGAATCTGAGAATCAGTAATCCTGGAAAGAAACCCGAAACTTCACATCCCTGGAATACACTGTTCCCTCTCATTTTTCATTTTCAATGGGTATATTCTTTCCAGACCACGAGAGCATGAGTTTTACTGACAAAGGAAAGACAACATAGTTGACAAGGCCATATTAAAATACCTTAAGATTATTCTTGACATTTTGGGTCTTGGTAATCATTTTCCAAAAAAACCTACATGAAATAAAACCTTCAGAATCCCTAAAATCTGAAACAAAGCTCACACCATGGAGCTCGTATGAACGGGAGGAGACACAGCTGGGGAGAAAGAGACAGGCTATAAAACAGGCCAGAAGTTGCAGCGTCAGCAGCAGTGTTATAACGACCTATAGGCTCTGTGGCACGGCTATATGTGAGAGTGCAGTGTGTGCTCCAGGGCAGAGCTGGCTCAGGTTTATGGTCCCAGTAAAGCAGCAGTAGTGCTCACTGGTGCAGGAATGGGCTTCATTAGATCACTGAGCAGCGCTGGAACCTCGAGCCTGAGGTGGTTTAAGCTCTGTTAAGTGGTCGGCCTTGCAATTTATTGTATGCGCAAACCAATACCATATCTAGGGAGCACTTGTGTTTCTGCTTTCATTTACTGTATGTGTTCCTGTGCCATGTACACGATCCTAGTGCCCCCTGTGTGCAGGCCTGTGTGTGTGTGTGTGTGTGTGTGTGTGTGTGTGTGTGTGTGTGTGCGTATTTGTAAAGAAGAGTCAAACACTGAGGGAGAGTTGTGATGTTTGAGCCATGTGGGTTAACAAGCTGGTGCAGGGTTTAATGAGCAGTTGTTGCACTTACGCCAGTCAGGATGGGAGACTAACAAGAACCACCAGGAAACTGCTGACAAATCTGGCAACCAGCTACTTTGGCAGATAATTACCCATCACTTCAGCAATGTTCTGAAACTGATATTTGGCTATTTGGTGAATTTTAGGATGTACCCACCACTGTGACTGGTGGACAGGAATTTCCTGCCTTGTTAGGAACCTAATAGGTGGCTGTTCCAGTAATGCCTACCCAGTAAAGTAATCCACGTGTGAGTTAGGGGAGTCAAGGCCACCATATGCACAGGGCTGTTTGCCAGGTTACAGTATGTGTCACGCATGCACCAAGCTGACATTTATAGAAAAGTCTTACAAATTCCCAACTTGTAATGAGAGGACTGTAAATAAAGTGATTTTCCAAAAGGGGCAACCGAGAGCTACTGACACAAAAGTTTATACAAATGCTACATGAAAACCAATTAAAAAGCCCAAATAACTAAATAAACAGGTAAGAATTGCAGATACAGCATCTAATACAAATTGTGATGTATCAAATTTAACATTTCTTGTGTTGGCTGAGTTTGAACAGCTGATTGCCGACTCGTTTTAAACTCTTTCCAGTTAAACAGATAGCTAAATGTAAGAGATATCGGAGTTGTGATGAGTATGGGTAGGTACCTTCTCTATCTCCTGAGCTTTGGCAGCGATGGCCAGGGCTCGTCGCTCTTGAAAGTTTTCCGCAGACAACTTCTGGCAGTCCTCCACGACTGGAGCCACTGGCGGCTCCTCTTTCTCTCCCTCTGGAGGATGGCTCTCTTCCTAAAAGTGGAGGCGAAAAATGGGTGAAACTCAGGAAAACTCAGAGAAAGGTACCACAGGATGAGAGTGAAAAGAGGTGTTTTAATAAAGAACTGTGTGCCACAAAAGCATTAATGCATATTTTGAAAGTGTACTACTACTGCTGCTGTCAAGATGCCGCAATGCTACCAATTACAAGATACAGAGAACGGGAATAGACGTACGGTCAGCAACTTCTTCTTCTCATGCTATGACCTGACCCACTGTTTAACTTTCCTGCATATCTAGGCTAAATCCTCACATACGCCTCATCAAGCACATCTTTCCCTAAGTTTCTGCAGCTGAAAAGCCTAAGCACACTGTGCTGATCTGTCCTTACATCTACAACGAGTCAAAGAATTAGGGATTCATGGGAATTTCAATACTATTACAGGAGAGACGACCGAGAAGCTGCACACCAGATGTGGATCTTCATTCTTAACACTGTTCTCAGTACTTAGCAAATTATTACTAAAACCTGGCTTAACATCAAACCTATTTTTCAGTGTGAATTGTAGAAACTGACATCTCAGCTGTTTTTATGTCTTGAGAACATGAAATCTGGCCAGACAAGCCCTGATGAGCCATCTAATGGGTAGACTGGAAACTCTAGTACCCATAAGTATTACTGTGAAAGCCAAAAGAAAGAGCAAAGGGGGAGAAATGAGGCCAACTTGGATCACCGCTCAATTTCTTTTGCTCATTTCCTGATACTATTAGAGTTTGAAGGCCAGGGAGCAGAACTGCCCAGCCATGACTAAAGTCCAGTCATACATTAAGGGAAACAGGCCAGGGACTAAGTCATATTAAATCTCTAGTTGACTGAGGGAAGTAATTACAGGAGATGGTACATCACAACGCCGAGTGTGGTCTAAAATAATAAGCACAACTCATAAAGCATCATCCAATTATTCCTCCTTCCCATTCCCTCCCTGAAGCTATGCTTGGGAGAAATGTGTACAGTTGTGCATGTCTGAAAGATTGCATTTGTCAGCCTTCAGCCTCCTTAGACTCAGTGAGAAAAAAAAATAAAAAGCAAACCCTGTCTGAGTCCTTCACTTCAGCTTGCTGGGAACAGCCCAACCTGGAAGGATGTCACACTATCAATACCAAGTTTGGCAGATACACTTTGTGCAAACTAGGCTAGAATTAAATGTCATCTGTTGGGAGGTATGGGTAATCTCTTTTCAATGTAATACTAACAATAAATTTAACAAAAGGGTATTAGAGTTAAGCCATTTTTTTCTTCTTATCCCTCCGCTGTGAAAAAAGGGCCTGCCTGTTTCAGTGAGCCCTGAACTGAACTTTTAAGTTACAACTGCTGGAGATACTTAATTACTGTGCAAAATGAATTGGGGCTGTATTTCTTTTACTTCCACTGATTATCTGCCAAACACATTTGGGGACAGATAAAAGCAATTAATAATCTTCAGTAATTCAAAACAACAACTACACTCATATTAGCTTGTGTTGCTAAATGTACTTGGGATATGAAGGAAGTCACTAAATTAAGCAGAACAGAACAAAACAGTGGAACAGAACAGCAACACCACAAACTGATGATATCCAGCTATGGCTAGCTGCTCTGTCAGGATGTCCATAGACATCTCTGAACCAAATGCTAACACTAGCATGGCAATATACCTATAATAATAATGCTACTGTAAATATAAGGTTTAACATATTAATCATCCAAGCCTAAAATACAGCCGAGGCTGATGGGAATGTCATTAGTTTCTGGTCATAAACCAAAGTGAAAGTATGACCTGGCGATGGCGCTGAGAAAACATTAATGGATCATCAAAATTACCACAATGCAACCTGTGAGAGACAAGTTCTGTTATCAGATTTCATGGAAGTTATGCAATAGTTGTGGAGATATTTCACTTTAAACCATAAATGTTTACCCAATGGTGGCACCACAGGAAATGTCAGGGATCATAAAACCATTCGCATGCATTGTCTGGGAACCATGAATAAAAAGTACTGGACTAACCAACATAGCTTTCCCTGGAGCAACACTGCCAACATGGCTACAAATACCACAATAACTGACCTCTTTCTGAAACTACAACAGGTTTATAACCAGTATGATCCTCTGATCACTTGTGTTTCTTCGCCCTGTTCGCACCACCAGATCTCAGCAATTATCTTGGCTGGTTATCATACTGTAATTCACACACATCTGATGCCCTGTGTTGCGATAAAACCTCATGGTGACCTTTTCAGTAACAGGGTATGCTCTCCCACCCACTTGGCCACCGTGGCTCTCAGCCAGAGCTGGAGCTGCTCTTTAGGTTCCCTCTTTGGTCTCCTCTGTCTGGGATGGCTCCAGAGAGCCTGCGTGTGTTTGTTGAATCCCCACAGCAGGCAGCGGCTGGGGCCATAAGTGCAAGCTTTACTGGGGGCACAGCACAAGCCTTTCATCTTGGCCAAGGTTATGGGTTTGTGCCCCCAGAACAAAAAACAACAATACACCACAGGCTAGATCAAACACAGAAAAAGCAGCAGTGTGTGTGTGTGTGTGTGTGTGTGTGTGTGTGTGTGTGTGTGTGTGTGTGTGTGTGNTGTGTGTGTGTGTGTGTGTGTGTGTGTGTGTGTGTGTGTGTGTGTGTTTGGAGAGGTGGGGCACTTTCATCACAGGGGTTGATTTGGTGGTGGCGGGTGGTTCTTGCAAACATGCACATCAGGAGGAGAAGAAAGGGCCGTGTTTGTAGCTTGTGATTTCTGACATCTAAAACAACGCATGGGTTTACAAAGATATCCAAGTGCCCACCATGCCAGTCAAAAGGACAACCCAGTGAAAATACGACAAACACTGCAACATACAAATTACCTCCAAAACGTTCCACAAAAGATCTCAGGGCAGCGAATGAGATAAATACGCAGCATTCAGAGATGCAATTTTCTGGGCTTTTTGATCAAAGTCATGTTGTGCACATCATGGGAATGTTAGACTGAATGCCTCAAATTAAAGAGTCACTGATGCAGGGCAACTGCAGTCAGCAGCGGTGTAGTTGAGGAAAAAAAGAGGTTTAAAGCTTTTAGAGTAGCCAGCAAAATCTGTCTTTTAACTTTAAGTCATTTTTGGGTGGCTGTTTTGCCTAAAAACAAACACGATTGTGATTGAAATAGTAGCTTTACGTTACCAAAACACATGATTTCCACAGGAGTTAAAAAGGTGCTGCTACTCTCAGATGATGTGGACACTTCAAGTCAATCCAATCTATAAGACACCAGGGCAGGATAGGACACGCTGGTTGACGAGTGTGTCAAGGCTTTTCATGTGACCCCGATGCTACAAATCAATTTCTCACAAGCACACGACCATTGACCGGCTACATGTGCTAGACAGTCACAGCTACCATACATACAGTCAGTCACACTGCTCAAGAGAAGAAGGAAACAACTGTTCATTGTCAACAGTCTAAACACATCCCAACGAGTTCCACGGGGACTTCTGGCTTTGCGGCTAAGATCCTATGATAAAATTATGACTTGGGCTACTGGGTTAGCCTCTTCGCTTCTGGGTGGCCACAGCTAAAGGCACTGCGCCTAATGACATCTGATTGCATTTACACTCCTCTGCGTAGTTCAAAATGGATGATATCAGAAAAGCAAGCTGTTATTTGTAAAACAGGCTGCAGAGATCTGCGTCCAATACTGACTTGAAGCAATAAAAGTATAAAACAAGAGCACCTTAAGGGAGGATGGCTGGGACTTTTGTCGACACTTGAGCCCTTCTCCCTACACCATTACAAGTTCCTGTGATTGAAGTCTGCTTACAACACAGGTAAACAAAGCACAGGCCTGATGGCTTTTATGCTCCGCGTGAGGGCCACTTTAAAACCCATTAACATACTTCAATGGGACTAAACACTTATTAGAAGGATGGAATTTAAGAAGTTCCAGATGCATCCTGCTGTACAGTGACAAAGTCCACCATTTGCAGTATAATAAATACAACAGTCCACAGTACGTTTGGGACTGGACTCCTGTATTTACAATGTGTAAAGACAAAGAGCTTATATGTACAAAAAGAAGCAAAGGCTTGTGTTATGTTCTTGTTCATTCAAGTAAAATTTGAAGCACAAAAAAAAAACAGTACTGACGTTCTAATTCATGTGTTTCACGTCCTTGTGCTCACCTTGTTTGAGGTTGTGCTGTGTGGGGAGCCTTCTCTTGACAGGCCTGGAATTTTGTCTGAAGAAATAAGAAAGGGACAAAAAAAAAGGTTTGACAAAGTGAGACTTGAGGGAGGGCTAAAGCATAACATGATTTGGAATAAGAAAAGTAGAAGCTCGAGGAAGGAGGGAAAACAGCGGGAAGCATAAATTCAGTGTGTCTGGAAAGTAAGTATGTGCTTCTGGTAATCAGGGCTCCGTAAAGGTGTTGATGTTTGATGCCTGGGCTGTAACATCTGGAACAATCTAGAAACAGATGGTTCACGATCGTGCTCCGAACTCCGGTGGATAGGTTCACTGCAATGCATTTCCCCCTCATCAATTGGACACCACCTTCTCTCACTCTCCATTTGTTCCTCTGTCATTTTCTTCAACCATTCACGACTTTTAGCCGACTGACCGAGTCTACCAACAAACATGAACTCTGAGGACCTCGCTGTGAAGCAAGAACACCCTGATGTGGAAGCGTTGGCTTCAGGAATATCCATCAGACATCCTATACCCTTTCCCTGTTCTTCCACACACGACCGGGTGGCATCTTTATGAGGCCTGACAAAGTGGCAGACAGAGCGGGGAGGAAGGCTGGCTGCTGGACACATTAGAGCCGCTTTCTGTCTCTCTCGGGTTACCCAGACTGGGAATAGGTTACATTTAATGATTGTAACCTTTGTATATATCTGAAACAAATCCTCTGTATGTCATCTCATCATGCATTTCATTAATTTCTGATGAGAAATGAAATTGTGTACTTCCTCTGAAAACAAGATCTAAAAGTAGAAAACCACTGCCAAACTGCATTTGGTGCAACTTTTCTATCCCGTCCGCAGCAGCTATACTGAACTGTACTTACCAGTCATCTTGATCTGAGAATAAGACTCTTCATACCCTGTAGGAAGACCAAACCGTAAGGTCACTGGCTGTATACTTTACATAATAACGAGGCCTTCTTATTTTACAGTAATCTAGCAAGCACACACTCCCTGAATGCTTCACTGAAAATATGATTAATGATGTTATGCTCTGCTTTCAAGAGGTTAAAATCGTGCATTTCCAGCATTTTAAACACATTATCAAATACTATCTGGCCACATAAGGCTGATTAACTTCATTCTGGGGTCCACTGAGCTCATTTCATGAGTAAAAAGCACCGATCAAAAGGGAGATCTAAAAGGAGAGATGGCCAGCACTGAAGATGGCTGCAGACCAAAATAACACTGCAGTACATGCAGAAACAGGAGCTTGAGATCTACAAACTTACAAACAACATGCACTAAACAAGGAGACACTAGCATTTTTTTTTTTTTTTTTTTTTACAGTCCACTTGATCCAAGATTTAGCGTTAGCTTTCTGGGTGCATTAGTTTTGTAAACCAAGTACAGTACATGTCCAGTGTCAGTAAGATCAACTGGCATTAAAATTGCTCCTTAGCAATTTAGCTATGTGCCCAAATGCTTTGATAAAATCTCTTTCTTCACTTTATCCTCCCAAAACTAGTCTTGATGGCTGTGCCATTGGTGTGTGTTTGTTTGTGTTTGTGTTTGTGTGTGTGTGTGTGTGTGTGTGTGTGTGTGTGTGTGTGTGTGTGTGTGAATGTGTTGTAAAGCGCTTTGAGTGGTCGGTAGACCAGAAAAACACAGTCCTTTTACCACTGTAGTGTCGGAAACATTAACAGATCTCCATAACAGGTAGAATAATGGTTTATATAACGAAAGCCATTGCAGCAATGTCACTTCTCAGTACTAAAAAATAAAATTCATCATCTCACTTCAGACCTGGGTGACAGAATTTCAGTGTCAAATAAGATAACTGAGTTTATAGCAGATGAAGTTCTTTAGGATCAATAGATGCTACAGGTATATGTGTCATTATATCCTGTGGAGATTTCAGTTAAACATTTCAAGCAAGTCATTCTGTCCTCCATCCTTGCATCCTTCTCCAGACTTCGTGCCAGGCATCTTTGGAGAACAGGAAGCCACAACAATTCCCTCTAGCATTTTTCTGACATGGCAAGGATGCAAGGAGACGTGTGAGGAACGACAAATCAGCTCACTGTCACCCAAGTCCAAGCTTGTTCTCAGTGTACAGACCCAAACTGTCGTGTCCAGTCTGTTGAGGAAAGAGCGCCCCCCAGAGGTGGTCGGAAACACCTGTGTGACCATCTGGACCGTCCACACCTGAAAAGCCAGTTAGTATGACAATCAGTCACGGATAAGACAGTGAAATAACACAGGGAAATGAAGAGGTCTTGACAGTGAATGTACATTTTGTGCTGAACTTAAAGGCAAAGTCTTACTGCTCATTTTAAAATGCCCATGTTTATTTTTGTAAGGTTGCTTTTCAATTGACTGATATTTCACTTGGTGAATGCATTTTCTTTTCACAAGTTATAGCCAATAAATGAGTCATGACTGAATTTGCAACTGAAGACACAGACTATAAATGCTCTGCTTCCTTTTGGTAGTAATGGCTTTTTGTATACGAGTAGGTTCTATCAGCCAAGACTGCAGTTTTTTCCATCTGTACACTTTAGGATGTGTCAACTCCAACTACACATCTTATATTCAAAGTATTAAAATCCCCCTTGTGCCAGGATGGACACAGAGGAAAAAAGAAGAGCTCCTTGCTGCATGAGGCGATGGGAAACATCTACAGGGGAAATTTCTACATACTCTTGCCTTGCTGTGAGGGAAATGGCAGACTCTTGGCTCTGTCTGGTGAGTAGCCTCTGCTGCTGACACTGGAGCCGGAGCGACTGTGAGGGGAGCGGGCCACCTCACGGCGCACAGGGGAACGCTCTCGAAGCGGCGGGAACGGGGCTGCCTTTCTCCTGTAGTGGTCTCTGTCCTCCCTGGAAAAACAGAGGAGAATGTGTGGGCTGTCAGCATTTGAATGGTCCAAACAGCCAAAGTGCTCTGTGAGTGACAAATGAGCTCCACTACGCCATCTGACATAACTATCTCCAGTTTCAGAGAATCTAAACACAAGTATTTCTACCATCACTTTTTGTTAAACAACACATAACTGAATACTGATGTGAAAACCGACAGTATGTTACAGCTACAGTGACACTCAACCAAAATTAGAGTTTGAGATATGGAGTGTGAGACAGAGATGACAGCAAAACAGACAACAAGAGCAACAAACACAGAGCAAAAGAGCAAACAGGGAGAATACAAAGGATACAGAGTGAAACAGAAAACACTGAAATTATGACATTGAAATAGCTCATCTTACATAAGACTGACACACAACTTGGATTCAATTACTGATATGAAAACGGTTTCTCCCCTGGTACAAGCTTGGTAAATAAATGCATCAATGAAGCCAAAACCTATACAGTCTGACCAAATCTACTAATAACACAGTTCCTCTCTGTATGACTGCAGCACTGACGGCTGCAAGGAATAAGATGCACACACATGGACAATGGCGGCATCTGAACGCCCTGCTGCAGTAATTCAGAATGCATTCACTCATACCCTCTGTCCAGGTTGAGGATGGCTTGCACGAGTGTGTCCTCCCCGCTCTCTGGGAGTGATCTGGGCGCTGGGTAGATGGCCTGGCTTCGCACGCTGTGAGGTGGTGGTGCACGGGCACTGAGAGGGTAAAAACACAGGAATGTGTGGTCAGTTACTTGCTGTACACACACATATTGTATAACATGGCAGCAAGCACCATTTGGCCAGTTTGTATTCAACTTAATTCAAACAACTTTAATATCCAAGTCCTGCCAGGGTTGGGTATTCATGGTATAGGTCTGCTTCACTGAGCATCTCTTTGCCCCTTTTCTTCACTCCCAACTGATCTCTGACCTGAATCCACACCAAACCCACCAATCAATAGGCCAGAAATGACCTTGGTGCACTTTCACAGCTCCAAATATCTGTCTGGGAGTGAAAGCCCCTGTCTGCCTGCTAAGTGGTGGATCTAATCAGGACAATTTGTCTGACTTTTTTTCCTTATATTGCATGTGTATACAGCTGTGGATTCTTAGATTTAAGATATTAGCGTTATGCTCAGTTGTGTTATCTTATTTCCTCTCTTTGTTGTTTTATCCAGATAAGTGAACTTCAATCGACCATCAAATATATCATTCACTTTGGCACTGTCAAACAGCACAGGTGCGACCTGAAACCCATATCAACGTTCTCAATAACAGAGAACGGGGAGCGTTTCCCACCAAGGCAACCGCACTCGTTTTAGTGTTTTACTACACTTCAGCACACTTACACAAAAGTCAGACTTAATATTTCTTTTGAAAATAACAGATATAAACTTCAAGACATTTAAATTCATTTCGTAAATTGTTGTTTCCACTTAATATTTTTGACCTTTATATATTTCAATGCTGAGCAAACACTGTTTTATATAGCATGAAGCTACAATTCTTAGATGACCAACAATACAAGCAGGTAGATGTGTTTGCTGATGAGCAAAGCCAAAGCACAGATGACATTAACAAACGACAGCACACTTTTCTGAAATAACCAGTGTGGGAGTGGGACCAGGACCAATGATTTTTAGGGAATATTGTTAACCCGTCAACCAAAATCTGCAGCCTCAATTTTTACAACCCAATCCGTAGCCTGCGAACCATAGCTCGACTGAAGAGTCATCAAAACTATAAAAGTGTGGAGCCAGGTGAGCACTGAGACTGCGAGAAATGTGAATCGGGTGAGACAAGCCAATATGGCACGGAGCAAACCGTGATTTATGATCGCTGTTGTTTAAACAAACATTTCAAACACATACTGAAAACGGAGGCCCACTCCTGCAGAAATCCCCCCCTCCCGATTGGCCTGAGCAGAGGACTGAACACAGAGGACTTGTTCGTAACACAAGCACATAGAAAGACTGTCCCCTGCTGTCCATAAAGATAACATCCAATTTAAATGAGTTGTAACAAGTATTAAGTTATACCTGAGAGACAAGTTTCATTTGTGGGGAAAAAAAGAAACGGTTTACCCAAACTCCAAAGGCCGCCCTGGGTGTGGATCTTCCCTGGGCACTCTGTAAGGATAGTCCTCCTATACAGTAAAGAAAATGTAAGAAAAAAAAAAAAAAATCAAATCCATGAGTGAGACCTTTGATTGCACTTTTTCTTCAAACAATTTCAGTGAGTCCAAAAATACAGATGTTCAAGAAATGTGTTATACATCTGTCTGAAATTAAAATGTGACAAGTTTTAGTTTTAAATGTTCACTTCACTTGCTTGCATCTAAAATTGCCCCCTGCAGTTCATTTAATTACATGACTGTAAAACTGAAAAAATACAATAAATATGAATGTCAACACAACAGTTACAAAAATGAATAACAGCTGTATCTCTCATGATGGAAGGCAACTCAAGAAGGCAACTGACACACATACATTAAATAATTGGTTACAATGTACAACACACTGCATGGCTGGAAAATATTTCAACTTGAACCTTCAACTGTAGCGCCCTCAGCTGGTCAGTGATAAGAATGCATATTAAACCAACAACACTAATATGATATGCAGCTGCAATATGTCCACAGTTGTGTAAAATGGTACATGTGTACACAGAGCTTCATTGCTTGGTTTCATAACTTTAACATATGAAAGTGTTGGTGTAAATTGATACTTTATGTACAGTGAGTCTGATGCATGTAGTCGTGTTAGTAATATTGTTAATTAAAGGTTGATGATATGTTTGACTTTCAAAGCTGACTTTTTGGCCCATATTCACATCTGAAACAATCTGCTGTAACTGAACATCTTGTTTGTGACTTCATGTACTTCTTTCTCTTGCAGTTCATTCTTATTGTGTTTGTTAAATAAGCAAACTGAATTTATTTTTTGTTTGACATCAGATGTGAGAGTCTTCGGAAGTTCATAATACATTTTTGTTTGATAACCGCAGCACACAGTTTTATGTGTACAGTGTACAAAAAGATATACAACAACGGCAACTGAATGACATTTATGCTCTCACCCTCCTTGAAGGTGGGCCGGCCCTGCGTTCAGCAGGGAAATGAAGACCATCACCGTGGTAGCCCCTCTGATCCTCGTGGTAACTTCGTGGGCCTCCTCCATTTGGGAAAAAGCGCGGACCCCCTTCATATTCATATCCACCGCGGCCATAGTCGTCCTCTGGCCTGCCAAAGGGGCCCCTTCTCTCCACTCCTCCAGCTGCTCGTGGGTATGGACCCTGCCGGGATTTTACATTTTCAGTTAAAACTTGTCTGTTTTTTTAACTCTCATTAGGTGAATTTTTATTTTCTATATTCTACTTTAAGATGTCTGTCTGTCTGTCTGGCTGAAATGATAGATGGCAACACGTTGGATACATTTCTTCACCTGGTAAGTGTAAGTGATATCATTTCCATGTGGGGATAACAAAAAGTGAGGAAAGTGAGGAGGGAGGGAGTCTCACAAGAATATACTTGTGTGAAAACAGTTTTGAGAGTGAAGAAAATAGACTGTGAAGTGACTTTGTACACACTCACCGGTCTCTCCGTTAAGAAGCGTTCATCATACACTTCTCGCATTGCCCTGTCTCTCCTGTATGTCACTGCAAAAGGCAGAGAGTGAAAGGTACATGTGACTGTTAAAGCGGTTCAACAAAACATCATGAAAATGAGTTTCTGTATTCACTGTCGAAGTCTTTGCTCAAGACAAGTTCTGCCAGCTTCTTTGAGGAGCAACAATCCAGTAAAACACATTAACATTAGATAAGCAAGAACATCAAATCATATTCTATATTTAATTAGATGACTGTGTAACTTTTATTTTTGTTTCCTCATTTGAAAGCATTTTGGTTTTGGCAGGTGCAGGCTGCAAGACTAAGGACGATTTTGCAAAAATACACTGACTGTCTCAGTTCTTTCATGTGCCACTTGAGATCTTTTGTGGCATATGATTCTGATCCTTACTTTCAGATTTACACAGTAGTGGCATTTCAAAAAATATGAAAACAATGTACAGCAAATAAAAGTGTTACTCACTTACTTTTGGACTCAAGGACTTCTGTGAATCAGGGCGATGAAGGGAAATGATCTTCAACACAATCTGTAAAAAAAAAGATTAAAAAAATAGTGTCACACTTGGATTAAGTGTTCAAGCAGCTGTTTTGGACAGAGTCTATGTCTACATGCATTAAAAATGTTATGTTTAGCATTAATACAAAAAATTATGCAATAAGGTAAGACAGAGTGCACTGTGAGACCATGGGACGTGATTCAACAACTGAGCCGGCTAAGGTTTTGCGATGCAGAATGGACTTCACCTACAGACGAATGTCCACTTGACTAACAACACCACACTCCACACAGCACCAGCTTGATAGCACCCAACCGACAACCACCTACCCGGTAAGTGACAAAATTCCTCACAACATCTTCTGTGATGGTAAATTTACTAATTACTGTCTGTCAATGTAGAACGGACGGTTAGCATTGCTAATTAGCTAGCCTCCGTATATGCTGCAAACATCCGCACGTTTCATTTCATCTAAGGGCAAGTTAACTCATCGCTACTCACACACAAAAATGATACGTAAATATTAACGGTAAAATTTGGCATCTTCTAGATACACGGTTACTAAATAGCCCTCATTAAAGGTGTTTTATTCCATACAAATTAGCAAAACAATCTCACCTTCCTCCCGTTTAGTTAGCCTAGCCTTTCCTTTTAGCTACATGGACAACGGCTCTTTTATTGGACGAGGAATAGGGCTGCGTCATCAACTTGCGACGTACAGACATGGCGTTTGTTTCCTTTTGGTAAACGTTGGTTGCTTACAAACACACAAAGTTCTGTAACTTGAAACGAAGTTGGTATTATTCGAACGGTAGAGGCTGTGTTGGTAAGTAATTTTGTTAATGCAGTCATCTGCTTGAAGTCACGTTCGGATATGCAGCGCCAATGTTGGCTAGCCTGTTGGAAGCTGGTGAAGCTAGTTGTGCGATACAGTTTTTATGCTCACTTGGTTGTCATATTTTCTTTGATAGTGTGTCGCATGCGTTCAGGATGAGCGGGGGTTTGGCACCAAGCAAAAGCACCGTGTATGTGTCCAACCTGCCATTCTCGCTTACCAACAACGACCTACACAAGGTTAGTTAGTCCCTAAAACTGCTGATCAAACAGCGTTTATCAGTGTTACGAAATAAAGTTAAGGATGCTTTGTTTGGCAAAAATTCCACTGTGATCTTCGAATCCAAGAAACTTCCTTGGTGAATAAAAATAACTTTGTCTCATTTCAGCTATTCACCAAATATGGAAAAGTTGTGAAGTAAGTATTGGCCCTCTCATGTTTTATTTTCTACTCTTTATATTTTACAGCACCGTATGAACAAAGCAAAGTAGTCAGAGAACACATAACCCACAGCAATCATTTAAAAGTTGTGGATACCTACCTGTAATGTAACAGTTACTAGTGTTAAATAGGTACTAATAACGATCGCTCTGATTTCAGGGTTACGATTGTTAAAGATAAAAACACTCGCCAGAGTAAAGGTGTGGCGTTTGTTCTCTTCCTGGACAGAGAATCTGCTCATAACTGCGCAAGAGCAGTGAACAACAAACAAGTGAGTCCATTACACATGAAGACCATTCATTTTCACATACAGTCTGACACTGAGCATCAGCTGCAGTCTCCTTGTCACTGATGCTTCTTTAAAGGATACTCTCATGAGAGTGACTGTTTGTCTCCCAGTTGTTTGGCAGAACAGTGAAGGCGAGCATTGCCATCGACAATGGACGAGCAACTGAGTTTATCAGGAGACGGAACTACACAGACAAAACTAAATGTTATGAATGTGGGGTCAGTGCATATTTAACGTTCTTTCGTCCTGTGAAATTGTTAAATTTTATATTGAATTACAGAATTACAAATGCAAGCATACATTTTTTCTGCCCTTTGAATGCCATCACATCACAGGACACAGGTCATCTGAGCTACGCATGCCCCAAAAACATTTTGGGAGAGAGGGAACCCCCGAAGAAGAAAGAAAAGAAAAAGAAGAGGAAAGCTCAGCAATCTGAACATGTGTGAGTATCTTATGGCTAATATTGTGAGATATTTGATATTAGACTGTGTCACTTTTGTAATTCCTACATCTTTTTCCTTATAGTGAAGAAGAAGAAGAAAGTGAAGAGGAGGGAGAGGACCCAACCTTAGATAGTCTGAGCCAAGCCATAGCTTTTCAGGTACTTGTGCAGATATGGAAAACTCAACTCAGTGGAGACATTTGATTCAAGATTTTGCATCTGATTTGCTGAGTTAAATTATGGAAAGTTTTTTATTGTGCCCTTGTGGCCTACACATCACTTGCAACATCTCGACTGAAATGCGACACACTGCGTCAAAAAAGAGGAGAGCAAGGAGATAATATGAATAACTGCTGTATGACATTGGAACTATGGCAATTTGAAAGTGGACTTTTATGTTTTAGCATTATTCTTCTGTCCTTTTGTGCCCCTCCAGCAAGCCTGTATGGAGGAAGAGGACAAACAGAGGAAACAGGCGCTTTTGTGTCAAGAGGACGGTGCTCACGCTTCAACATCCTCAGACTCCAAGAAGCCGAGGATCAAAAAGAGTGCATACTTCAGCGATGAGGAGGAGCTGAGTGATTAATAACACACTGTTTGGACCAAAAAGTTGTTTGTCAAATATTGCTTTGTAAGTTGTTTTATATTATTGTGGGGTTATGTTAAAAATGATGTGTCCATTTACGCTGAAGTTAGATTTTTTTTTTTGTACATAGAACTGAGATATATTTAAGGGGATTGTGGATTTATTGAGCATGTGTGTTGTCACTCAATAAAAACCTTGTTTCTTAATGACAAATTCATTGTTGGTTGTGCCAGTGTTCACAGGAGAATCAGACAAAGGATGCTGAAGAGAAGGTCGTTTTTGTTGTTGATTTTTTTTTTTATTTTTTTTTTTACCATGCATAAGTTAACACAACTGATGCTGAAAATGCATGATTAATTTTACTGGCTGGGTTTTTTTTAAATGTATGAATAATGTTGCCAAAAAATGTCAAAAGTGGTGGGTGACAGATGTGTCAGTTGAGCTTAAGGTTGTGTTTATTTTTTATTACCAGCAGCTAAAGCGATAAAATAAATTCTAAAATTGGCTGTATATTTGAAATTTAACATAAAAAAAAGCAGAGCTTTGCCTCTTGTTTAGTTGGTACGTATCCAGAAAGGATTAAGCGACTTGCAGTGACCTGGGGCGGTGAATGTAAATCCTAAATATTTCAGCAGCCAAAATGCAGCAGCTGGGGTTTCCCTGCGGTGAAGTCTCATCATCGGGATGAAGATAATGGAGAGTCCAGTTGCTTGTTTTTGAAACGTGAAGGTGTGGGGACAGTCCCAGCCTTCGAAAACCATCACATCAAATAAGATTCTCGGTGCAGCGGTTCGCTTGGAAATGTGGTTTATGATGCTCTCTTGCGTCAGCACGCAAATAAAGCACAGGATTCCCCGATGTTTTATGCGCATGTTATCTGAACTTCTGTGGCATGTCTGCAGTCTGCCAGTCAGATTCAGGGATATAAGAGGATTCCCAGTTCAGTGAGCTGGCGGCACTGTCGACACATTACTGAAGACGCAACATCACCGACTGGGGCATTTGCGGCATTACGGTGCTGTCGGAAATTAGAATGCTCGATAGCTCATAAACAGGAGAAATGATAAAGAGATAATTGCTGCATTGAAAGACATTTATCTCCTACATGCGACCACTACCAGTGAAAGTATTAATGTGTAATCATATGTTCTAACTGCTCGTCAACGTTCCTAATTTCTGTTTTACATTCCTTCGAACAATTCCGAGTATGAGCCAATAACATTTAAATGAAACACGGCATGAAAGGTGCTTTTATTCGTTTCTCGACTGAAAGTGCGCAAATTAGTTTTCCTGGCTGCGTACATATGACTATATATTAGAGACTGTAGAAGAACGGCGTCTTAACAGGTCAGTTTTGTGATAATAACCAAGTAATATGAGTATTCATAGTGCCCAGAAGTACCAGCTTAATGTGAGTACGTGAAGGCGGCATAGATTCATCAAGAGGAATGTCAGCCTCGGGAAGTAACCCAGCCTCCGATTGGACACAGCAAGTCACGTGGCCATTTCCCAAGCGGAGTTTCCACGACAGCTGGAAGCCGAGCGGCACAGGCGCATCGCTTCTTTGCTAAAATAATTGGAAATAACACGACTTCTGCTCGTCTCAGCACCTCCAGATAAACCCTGGTCTGGCATGGGCGACAAGAGGAGTCCCACAAGGTAACGACCGAGTCAGAGCGTCCGAGATATTCAAGCTAGGAGAGGGGAGCGGACATCGACAAGCGCACGGGGGAAAAAAATGGGTTTTCTCCACGGTCTCTCTCTCTCTCTCTCTCTCTCTCTCTCTCTCTCTCTCTCTCTCTCTCTCTCTCTATCGCTCGCTCGCTCGCTCGCTCTCGCTCTCTCTCTCTCACTGCATGTGTGTATGTGCGCGTGTTGGCGTGTGTGTGTGTGTGTGTGTGCGCGCGCGGGTGTTAAAACCTCATCGCCAATTACAGTGTCGGATCACAGCGCGCTTGCAGATGATTTCCCAAATCCTATAGGCTTAACCAGATGTTTGCTATCGATAGCCTTCGCGGATGCGAGCTGAACTCACTCCTGTCTCCTCTCGTCCCCCTTTTGCTCTTCTCTCCTGCCTTCCCTTTTTGTTTATTTTTTTTAAATGTTCTTTTTGTTTTCACATTTATTGTTTTAAAGGCCGAAGCGTCAACCGAAGCCCTCCTCCGACGAGGGGTTTTGGGACTGCAGCGTGTGCACGTACAAGAACACGGCAGAAGCTTTCAAGTGCATGATGTGTGATGTCAGGAAGGGGACATCAACAAGGTAAGCCGATGGATATACATATATTACCTCTGGTCTCTTTTGCATGAGCGGGTCCCAAAGGAGGGGCTCCCCGGGGACTCTGGGGCTGCCCTCCCCAGCAAAATGAGGAGCAGTTTAATCTCACTACCACCCCTTTTCCTTCAAGCAATTAGTGCATTTGTACCATGAGACGATGCATTAAGATAATTGTATTTCCCCCCCCAGTTATTTAACTCTCTCCTCTGCTGCCTCTCTGTACACAGTTCATACAGGAAACAGAAACAAACATGTTGCAAGCTAATTCGTTTCCTGTAGTTTTCTGGTGACAACTGCATTTATTCTGGACGTTTTTGTGCAACAATGTTGACAATTACTTTATCCGTGTTTTCCTCAAACGCGACACGTCTTAATCCTCTTTTCACATTTCCTCTGAGCAGTGCATTAGTCTCCATGTTCTCGCCCCAGTGTTGACACTGACCTCTGTGAAATGAGGGAGAGGGGTGGCTCACTCTTTAAGCACACACATCCATCTTGTTGCCCTGGAGATATTTGTAACAGACCCGGGTGAAGGGGGGGCTACAGACTTCTAATACACACACATATAAACATAACACACAAATTCAAACACACAGCATGTAGGTGCACACACTCTGCGCCCTCTGTGCTCTGGCTGATATTTGTCCTGACATCAGTGATTTGGAGCAGGAAATGACTGTTATTCCTGAGTGGCAGTCATTATCAGGATACAACAAAGGGTGAAGGAGAGGAAGTGTGGCTCCCGGTATGGGAAACAGAGTGTGTTGTTCTCCCTCTTTAATGCATCGCCAATTATCCTCTCCTGCATTAGCACAACTTTCCCAATGATTTAACTACAGCAACAACAACAACAACAACTCGTCAGTGCAGTTGTCAGCTTTGATGTCTTTTCGCAATTGTCGGATTTCTCCTGTTGCTGCATGCACTTGTGTGCATGTGTGTTTTTGTGTGCGTGCACATGTGTGTGTGTGTGTGTGTGTGTGGGAGGGCTAGTTGTGAGAAGAGGTTGTCAGAGCAGCTGCCAGACAGACAGCCATAGCTCATTACTATGCAACAGCTTAATCAGCCTGCTGTCATCAGAAACACACACACACACACACGTACAGATGCACTCAACATGCAAATTTTACACACGACTGCACGCATATTCGCTCACAAACATGCGTTCTTAATGCACACTCGAGTGCACGGTTGTTGCTCACTCAAACACAGAGATTGAGTAGCAGCAGACATGTTGTTGTTGTTGTTGTTGTTGGGTTCAGCTTATTGCAGTTGAGCGGTGATTGTCGAGAGGACACTCCAGGGACTCTGTGTGTGCTTCCATAAAAACAAGCGGCCCGCAGCTTCGCCAAGAACCTGTCTGATTCCTCGCGTCACCAAAAGCTGTGACACCCTTTGTCTTCCCCATATGGGCATTTTTTTTTTGTTGAGGGGGGGAGTTGGCAAGGACGCAAGGACCCAGAATTCCTCGCTGCACCCCTGACACTCCATGACAAATTTAGAAAACGTCCGTGAGAAGGTCTTATTTAATGTTAATAACCCACTTGTCTTCTCAACTGCAGTGCTGCAGAAATGTTGTGTTTTCAACACTCTCGCTGTACACGCTGCACACACGCGGGCTAATGCTGCAGCAAAATGGCCACACAGGTGGTCGCAGCTGTTAACGACCGAACACAACAGACAAGTGGATTTCTCAGCAAGCAAGCCAAAGGTGCTAAAGGGCAAACGACAAGCAGAATATAAATGTAGGGCACGGCAAATTCCCTCGCTGGTTACTAAACAAGCATGACTGAGCTATTGCCGCGAAGTAATGAATTAATGCTTGACACAGGCATGGAGCGTCCAGTGGTTAGAGGAAGTGTCCCACAGCCTGAAGGTCACAGGTTTGACAGGCAGTGTGTGTGGAAGTGCTTTAAATTAGCTTATCACTTGTCATGGCTTGAAAATGCCAACTCACTGCGTAAAATGTCACTTTTTCTAACCAGGATCTGTGTCTTTTCAGACAGCACTAGAGATGACGGATGCTTCCAAAGATGGCATGTTTTAGGCCACGGCGGAGAAATATTTTAGGAGTTAGAGAGTTTGCAGGTACATAGATAGCCGTCAAGAGATAAAGATGAATGTTTTATGAAGGTGAGGTTTAGCAGAGCCTAGATCTCCTCTGATGTGGGGAGATGATCTACTGCAGGGACCCAAAGCCGGCGGCTGATTGAAAGCACGTTGTTGAGTTTGACTGAAGACAGGGACGCATCAGCAGGATTGGACTCGCTTATCGGAGGAGGAGGCGGAGTGAAATGGAAGAGGGAGACAGAATGACAAAGAGGGAACCGGCTGATGTTCCGCTAATTCTGTCAGCGGTTCGGGAACTCAGCAGCTAGGAAGTCACATTTGAAGCGAGCGGGACCTGCGCCTACGTCTTTAGAGAGAGCGCTCTCCGGCTGCAGAACTGATGCAGCTGTGCAGATTGAATTGGAAGAATTTGTTGTTCCTCTAGCTGATAGCTTACAGTATTTAATTAAAGCTGTCTTAGAGGAGCTTTGGGTTCACAACATCTCATGCAGCCTCATTACCTTAAGACTTTTGTTGGGAAAAAAGGGACATTTTTATCTTCCTGCCGCTCTTTGGGCTCCGTCCCAGGCTTTGAAACCCAGCATGACAGATGAAAGTCACGGTGCAGTGGTGTGGTGCTTAAAAGGAGGCTGTTTGATAAGTGCAAGGTCACAGGTTTGATTCCTACGTCCAGAGCGAGCGTCCTTGAGCAAGACACAGAAGGGGCCTCCCAGTGCACCCATTATGACTTATCCTGGATTAGAGTGCCGTCTTAATGTTTGAACCATATGATGGAAGGTGAGATGTGTCGGAGTCGACGCTCGCGTCTGCAGTCAAGCTGAAAATGTCATGTGTAGTGGCAGTGACAGACAGCTGTTAAACCCAAATCTAAACAAACCGCCCTTAGCCAAATACTACTGGATGTAATAGAGCGGTGTGTGTCTGTGTGTGTGTGTGTGTGTGACCTTCTCTGGTGTCTCGCCTACACCACCTGCATCTGTTCACTGAGCTGAGCTCTGACAAGTCAGGCCCCACCAGGGAAACACTCACTGTGTGCATGCTCGGCGCTCAGGAGCTTGTTTAGCAGCATTATATTTCCACGGGTCAGGACAGTGAGCTTGATCATGTTCCTATCAGCTCTCTCTGCCTGTGGCTCTCCTGTTTGTGTTGACTTTCTCCCCACCTTTATCGCTTCTGTCTCACAGCGATTTGGTGTTTGCTCTCTAGCTGTCTCTCTCTGCCTCTCGCTCTCTCCCCAGGAGTTGAACTTAACCTAGGGCGTCTCTCGGTGACAGATTGACTGATGTGCAGGTTTTGTCAGCTCCGCCTAAACAAGCACGAGCCATTCTGTGCTGGCTGGGAACCTGTCAGCGTTTGGCTTTTTAGATGTTGTTTTATCATCCTCCGCACAAGCTCGCCCTCACAGTTCATGTGCAGTGCACACACTGAAACTGGGGCTGTAATTGTGCAGTTGACTCAATTGCAGCTGGTTTAGCCTCTTTAAAAAAAAGGATGCTTTCAATATGACGTAGTCCAGAGTGTTCAATGCATTTTAGGCAAGTACATATTAAACCACCTGCAAGCAGAGCTACAACTAACAGTTTTTATTATCTGACTCAGAGACTCATCATTTAGTCCAAAAAAAAGTTGGAAAATAGTGAAAAATGTCCCCAAAATTCCAAGGTGACATCTTCAAATGTCTTGTTCTGCCTCACCAGCAGTCCAAAACTCCAAAGATATTCAGTTTACGCTGATATGAAGCAGAAAAGCAGCAAATCGTGGAGGTTTTACCCAAAGCAGACGTAATCAAGTATAAAGAAGATAAGTGCAATGAAATGATATCACAAAAAAACAAGAGCAGTGCAGTGAAAAATGTCTGATGCAGATATTGGTAATGAAATTGTTGCCATTTCGAAGCTTTTGCATGAATCCAGCCAGCGATTGGTTGCAGTAGATATCCATTATAAATAGCAGATACTGATCAGCACGCCGGAGCTATCTGATTGTGTGAAACAGAAGCTGCGAGCCGCGGCAGAGAGTTGCACCGTAAAGTTTATCTGCAGACCGGATGGCGGATTCTAAATTTGGGATCAAAATGCAGCACAGAGCTTCTCATGCAAAAAGGAAAGGATTCATTATCTCTGTTCCTGATCTGTTTGTTCTCCGAAAAGAGCCACATTGGTGGAAATGTGTGCAACTGTCACGGAATAGTAATATGTAATACAATATATGCATGCATTAAAACGCTGCCTGAAGAAATAAAAAGCCATTTGAAATGCACAGTGTAAAGTGTGAATTAGCTGTACTTCCATATTGTTCCACTCCCTTTGCACACATTTGTACTTACAAGACTTGAATAGAGTTTTCCTCTTTGGCAACAAAACTCTTACATCTCAATTAGACGTATTATTAGCTTTTTGGCAAGGTTTAACACACCTTTTTTCAGCCTTTTAAAGAATCAAACAAATGCTTTTTCAATCAGAGGCTAATCTGGCTCTTCAGCAGGTGAAGTGAGTGGGAGAAAGCTAATGTAAAGCAAAAAATAGCACGATTTGGCTGCTGCATTAATGTCGGCGTTAATTATCCCAATCTGATGACAGGAAACATGCAACTAGCAGAGAGCAACACGTTTGGTTCTCATCTTAGAAGCGTGTTTTTTCATTCATGTTTCGTGCTAATAATGAAAATGCCGGGGCTTGTTTTGTGTTGTTGTGCAACACCTTTGGTGCTAAACGCTCGCGTGGCGTACGTCCTCAGAACAGCAGAGGGCTTAACGAAGCTCATTCAGGCTCCTTTTTCAGACATTCTCGCTTTGCGCGTCGTCAGTTTTCGAATAGTTCTTGAGCCATGAGTGATCGTGCCAGGTGAGATCTTGGGAACAGGCACTAACAAATGCTGATAAACAGGTTTCATGAGCTGGATCTGCAAGTAGACAGTGACAGCATGCACTGCGTGTGGTTATTTATATGGAAAAACCGACTGCTGTAAAAAAAGATTCATGCAAACTATCATCAGGTATCATTCCTGTGCAGCAGACTGCTTGTCACCGATCAAGGTTCGATTGTCTCATCTCAATGATTACATCCTCCTTTAAGTCACACACACTCGGCTCAGTGGTGTGGGTTACTGGTTTTAGCGCTCACACAGCATACAAACACAGAGCGTACGCTGGGGACAATGAAGCTGGCTGTTATCACGTCACTGTGGCTCAAGATTATGGCTACGTGATAAGCCTGTAATTACTGCGGTGACACTGATGCATGACATACTGCTCTGTGTGTGTGCAGGGGGGGGGCCTGTGTGTGAGAGAGGAGAACGTGGTGTAGTGTGGCTGGCGGGCTGTAGAAGGTGTCATAAACCACAGGACGCGGAGAGCCATCTGTCTCTCTCTCTCTTCCACACACGCACACGCACACACACACATGGCGGTAGCATGTACAGGCAGGGAGAGACATTAATCATCGGGTTGGAGGAGCTCCCAGGAGCAGCCTCCTACCCGCTGATAGAAAACCTGACACACACACAGCTCCACCTAGATTGAGAGAGTGTTCAACAGGGCATAAAATAAGCTATTTCACAATGATCTTACAATCATCACAGAACAGTGAGATGAGTTTTGTTTATAGCAGCACACTCCAGTGCTTATTTTCAGCCCATCAGCTGTCCTGTGGCCTGTGTGCTCATCACACAGTGTGCTCGGCAAATGTTAGCGAGCAGGCCAAACATCTGCAGAAGTCTGTACGCCTGTCGTCTGGATGTAGCACATCACCGCTTTTAAAGAGCAGAAAGCCAGGGATGATAGCCAGGACACAGGGTTTGTACATAGGAACGTATTTTTAACCGTTATGTTTTCAAGGTTGGGAATATGCTTCAGTATAATGCTTGATTTTCAAAGCATACAATCAAACCTAATATGAACATTGGGTAAAATCATAGACCGTATGATAAATGGTGGCCACCGTGACGTCAACCCAATGGATTGTGGATGACTGGTTGGAAGCCTTGATTCTGGCAACGTGGCCGTCGCAAGCAGTGAATTTAAAAATGAACTTGAACTTGAAACTAGCGATTGAGACCATAAACTCAAGAGGAAACTGTTGACTGAGGCGATAAATCAAGTGAGAAGTAGCGTCATTTTCTCAGGAGCTTACATACAGCCGGGCTTCTTGCAACCAGTGGGTTCGCCCCCTGCTGGCCATTAGAAAGAATGCAGTTGCTGTGGCTATAAAGGAATTCCGTAAACTTCATTTTTCAAAATTGCATTCAATTTAGATGCAACCGTAAAGACTTTGAGAGTCTGGAAAATTTTTGATTCAGATGCCTTAAAAGTGTTTGAATTTTACTGTACAAGCCCTGAGGACTAGAAATGCCTTTTCTCGCTTTGAATTTCAAGATAAAAGAGCTAAAGACTACCGTGACTTTCCAAGTAAAACACTTCAGTGCACCTCATTTGTATGGACCTTTGCACAAGCGCTTCACCTGCTCAGGTAGCGCCTGCAGTGGAGGTTGTGTATTTGTTAAAGCACCAGCTTTCAGTTTTATTAGTCTGTCCACCCAAAAACATCATAAAACCTGAGTGGTTTCTTCCTTTTAGCGTTGACATAAATCAGATGGTAGGCGTACTTCGGTAGAAAGTAGTGCTGTGAAGAATTGAGAGTGGTATATTTGGACAAAGTGGATTTTTTTTTAACATTGAAAGGCCACAGAATCAATTTCTGATTTTGAAGTGTGAAGTGAAGCTTTATGAACTTATGAAAAGGTGATGCATCATTTTCAAACTAATCACATAAAGCCGACTCGTTGCCTGAATTTGATATCTCATTGTCTCTATTGTTGCTGTTTTTCTAAGTCCGTCTTTTTACAAAGTGCTATGATTTGTCTTTGAACCAATTCTGGCTCGCTACCACGCCATCTGTGTCAGTTGCTGAATCTCTGTCGCTGCGGCGCTGATGACCTGTTTGTCCGCTGTGGCAGAAACTTCGGCGGCCCGGCCAAACCATCCTGAGTCATAATTTGACCACCTACTGAATTTGTCATGAGCAAACATTCGCTTTCAGATCGTGACCGAACCAGGACCAGAGGAGATATTTTGTGGCGTCGAGCGCAGGCCAGAGGTGAAGGAGTGCGAGGTCAGCGGGTGCATCAGAGGGAGAGGAGAGTGCAAAAGGGTAGAGGAGGGAGATAGCGATAGATGGTGTGTGTGTGCGTGTGTGTGTGTGTGTTTGACATATTTGCGAAGAGGTCAGCCAGAGTTCCCCTGTCAGTGAAATGTGTGAGGGATCAGTGGGCAGCATTTGTACCTTCCAGCCCTTCCAGTCTGCTGCACAGGACAAGCTCGCCTTTAGTCTGCCGTTAAAAGCAAAAGCTGTGAAAAGACCGTGAGCCGGAGAGCTCGAAACTGAAAATTACACTTATTTTGCACGTTCAATCTAAAGCGAGATGGAAGACGGTCGATTGTTTTGCACTCACGCTTTGGAAATGTTAGAATGATCTTATCGAGCTCAAAACAAAAAAAAAAAAAAAAAACAGGAAGAAAATGGGTGAAAAGGTGGTTCTGACGCCCGCGAACGCGCCTGCATCGCCTCTCAAATAACATCTGAGCCGGACCGTGTGTTTGCCTGACCACATCCTGCGAATTAAAAGCCCCCAAATAAAGAGACTGTGATTAATCCCCATTGTTTTCTTCAACCTCCCTTATTCAAGGAAATAGAATTTGCCGTGTGGAAGCCCTTCTCGTAACATCCTAATTTCCCAGTGTGGGACTCCATTAGCTGCTGTATAATAGATGGCGTGAGCGGAGCAAATGCTGTTTGGAACAACAGCTCCAACACGCAGTATTAATGTCAGAAAGAATAGGCCGTTACATTAGGCACAGAAATTTCTGCTGGAATCAATAAGCACACGCAAACACTCACTCAGCTTCCAGATGGAGGCCAGTGGCAAAGGCCTAAGTGCTAAGATAATGACCATCTGATTGGGTTAACAGAGGCAGCTCTGTTTAGAGCCTCGCTGTAATATCAGGTTGTCTGTCTCCTCTTTCACCTCGAGGTTCTTGAACTGGCTCTATTAGTGAAAATCCACTCCATTGCATACATGAAGAGGATGGGATGTACAGAATATGTTTACAGTGGGACCCAATTGCTCAGTCTTCAATAGAAAAGATCATAATGAGCCTCAGGTGACAGTTTTTCTTGATTGCATTTAAAGCAGAACGTACAAATAGGGCAGTAAGTAGTCTATTCATTTCATATTAAATCACACAGAAGGAAAGCACGTAATGACATTCTGAGCAGAAATCAAAGAAACCCAGAAAAGGAGGTTATGAATGAGGCAGCCAGTCGCCTTGTTTTTCATTTTTGGATGCCTGGCCTGAGGGCAGGATGGTGGACTCTGTTGTGACAGTCGGCGCTTTGTGTGCGAGCTCCAGCAAATGCAGAAAAGCAGACGTTTCTTCATTGTGTCGGGGTAAAAGGGGTGTCGAGGAGTGCAGCAGATGACTTGAGCTGCGAGCAGAGGACTCTGAGAGGCCGCTGCTTTTATTGAGAGAGGTGTCAGCGATTCTGCGGCGTGTGCTGACAAGACAGACATATTAGAGGATCTCTACATCTCCTCCCTATCAGACAGTTATGTAGGCCAAGAGACCCATTTGCATTTCACTGTAGCCTCGCTAGCATCGCTGCATGTTCTGTGAAGGCAGTGATAAAAAAAAAAAAAAAAAAAAACTGACTCTGGGAGAGACTCTTTGAAGCTGGCCCTTAATTTAGGTCATTGCAGTACTGTTAAACAACAGCTTTGCCCTTAGAACAAGACGGCAGACCGGCAGCTGTATTTTTCCTCTTAGAGGTAGAAGCCACTCAATTAAGCTAAATAGGCCACCAAGGCTCGTTTTGGCGAAAACGTGGCGCATTGCTCAGCAACACTTGGCCAGGTGCTCAGACTAATTTCGTGGATGGATTTTATCAAGTCCAGCACATTTGTACACTCTGTACTTGGACTGTGTTGCGCCCTCATAATTACATTAGGCAGGCGCAAAAAGGACATTTTTCATGAAGCACCTGGAGGCCAGTGTTTTGTAATTGCGATACTTTTTGAAGGGGTCATACACAGGTTAGTGCACTTGAGTGAAGCTGCTCTGCAGCGTTACCAGCAGAGGTGCGGTTTAAGAGCACTGATACAATGCTCAGCTTAAACTCGAGGATGTATGTTTGATGAGCTGCCGTTTAAAGCTCACATGTCATGTGACACTGGATCTGTTGTTAATATCATAAAAAGCTGGTAAAGCAGTGACACTGGCTGTTATGAAATTTGCTTCTTGGGTCTAATTACGAATACGACGGCTGAACAGGGCTCAGAAAGCACACTGTGCTCTTCTGCTGTTCTCATCATGCCCTCATGCTTCGTATGCTCACTGCTGTGTGTGTGTGTGTGTGTGTGTGTGTGTGTGCGTGCATGTTCTGCACACGTACCTCGGCGTGTGCGTCGTCTGCTGGCCGCATTGCTTTCTAAAGCGTGCATGCGTTTTCATGTGCACCCAGTTTTGATTTGTACACTGGCTCTCGCTGCAGTATCTGCATGCTGCGATGTGCACCGGTGCATTCACACACGTATAACCGTGTCTACGCGTGAATGTGTGTGCGTGCACGCATGCATGCAAAAAGCAGGCACTAGATGTGTAGGCTCCCTCAACAGATGGCCTTTTCAACACGCTCGCCTCTCGGCTAGGGCTCTTGCCAGCCTCAAAAGACACACACACACACGCACATGCACACACTCCTGCACAGAAATACGATCGCAGCCTTCGTGCATGCAAACTGTTGCCAGAGCAATTGCATAATGTATCATTTTTGAGACAGCAGACACTCGTGGAGGATGAAAATGTGACTGTGAGGAGGAACATTCGGTAACCATGTTCCAGTTATATTTGATATTGGATTTGCCTGTTAGCATTTTGTGGAGCCTGAGTGTGAAGGTGTATCATCCTCACTTATCAGCGAGCATGGTTTTCTCTGTCCTCAGTAACAAGCCAGGATGGCTGAAGCCTGAAACAAGCCAAGGCAGCAAAAACACGCCACACTGTGTTTTTTACACAAAATCATATTAAAACATGATGGAAGAGATGAGGGATCATGCCCCTGAGAGGCAGGTGATACCATTTCTGACTGTTTACACCCTCCACACATCTTGTGTGATGTAATACAAATGTGACCGACTGTACCTGAGGTCACTTTTCTAGTTTAGCCTCTGGTTTAATAAAAGCGTGAGAGCACAAAAGACGTACATGCACGCGTACCTGTTGTGTATTCAGAATTTAGTGTATTCTGCCCACTTAGAATTCCTATCACGTCATTGTGTTCGCTGAAACAGATCTCATCTCGTCAATATTTATCCGCCCGTGCGCTGGAACGAGCCCGTGCAGGTACACTACATATCTCACAGATGGCTGAATCCGGGGTTTTATTCTGAATGCGCTCTGCGTGCGTTGCCACTTGCTGTCAGTGCTAAGACTTCAGCAGCACCATCCTAACCAGCACTGGCAGTGATTATTGGCTCTTGATTATGGTGGTGCGCTCGCACAAAGCCATGTGTTCACCGTGATTTTCCCTCTCATTAATCTGCCGCTCTCCCTCTCTCTCTCTCTCCCTCTTTATGTCTCTTTCTCTTCCACCTTCCCCCCCGTCCGCCGCTTCTCCTCGCCGGATCAGGAAGCCTCGTCCCGTCTCCCAGCTCGTCTCGCAGCAGCAGGTAACGCAGCAGTTCGTGTTGCCCTCGCAGCCCAAAAAGGAAAAGAAGGAGCGAGTGGAGAGGGAGAAGAGCGACAGAGAGCCGGCGCTCAAGAAGAACAGTCACAAGAAGATGAGGTAAACAAGCTGACATGGGGTGGAGGGATCAACAGGAAGCAGGCATTACAGGGATGCATGAATAAACACTATAGATGGTGTTTATGTTGCCGCCTGACTTTAGGGCTGATGTGTTGTCGTATTTCATAAAAAAACTTCAAAAGATGGTAGTGAAGAGGGTGGGAAACACCAGAAATAAATTTCAAAGCAGTGTCTGGAAGATGCTCTTTGGAGTTTTCAGTGACACTGCAGCAAAAAGATCAAGGTGTTTTTCACTCTCGGGTAAATCGAGTTGATGGTGTTTTGCACTTCTTAACGCAAGTGAAAGGGCTGATTAATGCGGAACCTCGTGCAGGTCTTTAAACAATACTCTTAAAACGCTTTTCTCTTGTTTTTTTTTCCCCAACCATCTCCGCTCACTTGCCAGGCCCAGATTAAAAAACATCGACCGGAGCAGCGCCCAGCACCTGGAGGTGACGGTCGGGGACCTGACGGTCATCATAACGGACTTTAAGGAGAAGGCCAAGCCCTCGTCCACCTCGGCGACGTCGTCCAGCGCCGCCTCCACGGCCGACCACCACAGCCAGAACGGCTCCAGCTCAGAAAACACAGAGAAGGGGCTTTCCCGCTCCTCCTCGCCCCGAGGAGAGGGGAGCTCGGTCAACGGGGAGTCCCACTGAGTCGCCCCCTGGAAACCTCCCCCGGCCTGCACCCACATCTCATCTGCAAGTCCACAGGAGCCTCGACTTTGCAGCTGCACAATAATGACTAAATCTGTTTTTTTTTTTGCCTTCTTTCTTTTTGGATATTTCAACAGGAATCATGACCCATTCGCCAGCATCAGCACTGAAATCCTGCATTTAGAAAGCAATACAAAACACCTTTTGCTCCATCTTTGACGTTTTTCGGGATCGACACTTGCTGTCGTCGAAAGGATCCCACAAGCTGCCTGAAGCTCGCTACTCGAATATATACTGAGACAGTTTTATTCTGACCAAGAGCTTGTCCAGGACTGACCTGAGACATGTCTGCGTGAGCGTTTGGACGCGCTTTGTGGTCCTGCACGGTTTCCTTCAGCTGCCTGTCAGTGTTTCTGTTTCTTCATACTTCTGTTGGATGAACTGTGCAGCCCCACCCTTCATCTTAAGCGGCCGGCAGAGTGACCTCTTCTTCCCCCATGTGGAATCTTTACCTAACCTGTTAGAAACCTGAACCATCTATAACACACTCTCAGTGTCCCGACACTGACCCTCCAACCTCACAGCGAACCTTTGCTCCGACCTTGATCCTCCAAGCTTTTACTTCTGGACTGCCTCTGCTGTAGAGTGACTTTTTTAACGCAGCATAGCAGCTGTACTGCTGTACCGTTCGGTGTTTTTGCGTAATGTTTGGAGCAGGTTGTTAAGTTCAGGTAATGTGTGTTGTGTCCGTTTGAAAGCGCCGGGCAGGGTTTTTTAAAAGCCTTCTTTTAAACGGTGCGGAAAGGTGTAGTGTTTGATTTGAAAGGATAATACCGGTGTGTGTTTTTTGTTTGTCTGTTTATGCCAATAATCGATGCTACCCCTCTTTTGCATTAAATTCCCAGTTTGTTCGCACACAGTCACCCAGGGTGGAGATGCAATCAGTTTTGTTTTTCTACCTTTGCAGCCATTTATTTTCTGCAGTACACAAACAACTGCAAGCCTGCATTCAGTGATATTTTTTTAATATAAATCTAGAATCAGCACATCACATCTGTTCTGAATTAGCGACTCTTAAGCTACATGCAGCTTTTAGCTCATTGCTTTCTGACATACATCAACCATGTCCAGCAAACCAGTTCAGACAAGCTGTTATTAGACCTCAGGAGATGGAAGACAGCTTGTAGCTGCCAAAGGAAGTCATGGCAGCTACTTGCTAGCTTAGCTACCAAACTAAGTGGGTAAATACTGGGCTAATATTGGCCAGAAGGCCAGAGGGATGCTCGTGTTGGTGTTTGTCTGCCGGATATGCAAGTGGGCAATAAGTTGCTAACATATTGGCCATAACAGCTAGAATCTGTCTCTCAGGGCTTTGTTTGTTTGAGTTGAGTTGCTGTACCCTCTTTGCTATCAGAAATATCGCTTAATGCAGCTTCATACAAGTTCTGTTATTGATTACAGTGAGCATGAAATCACTTCCTGTGTGGCATTGTAAATACATGATGTTGAAAAACCGTGTTACCAATCAGCGACACCCTTCAGGATATACACTAAGAATACTGTCAGTCACATGACTCCCACACAGTAATGTATATCTACACAAATGCACTAACAATTCTGCAAAGACTTCCCATTTCATGACATTTCTGCTTGGATTTTGCGTGCTTTTATTTTCTCAACTGAGCTCATTTCAAGCCAGGTGTGTGACTGTAAGGTTTGTTTCACAGACACAAAAAGAAGCTGATTGCACAACGACTGAGGGATTGTCAAACTAAACTGTGGAAGGCAGTTGAAGGTAGCTGGAACGGACACCGGTATTCTCCTTTGAATCCCTGCTGCGCAGACGGGGGCTGCACGTGCTCAGACAGCGCTCATCCTGTTCTGTGGACCCAGTCTGGACACAGCACGATGCTTCTGCAGCAGGACATGAGAGCTTTGACTCGTGGACATGCACGCTTATCAGCTGTATAGGTGATGGCGTGCGGCGTGATGGACTTCTGTTTAAATTCCTCCATTTTGATGTAGCAAAGTGGGGGAGCTTTAGAATCTACTAAACTCCCAGCAGAACAACTATAGATCAACTTAACTACACAATAACTTATAAAACCTGTAGAATACTACACAGATAAAATGGATATTTCTAAAATATTGTACTACAATGTTTTGATGTGGTTGTATTATCCATCATACCAGTGTTACTGTCGAGATTTTTACTTTCACATTTTTAGCACAGATCCTGAGAACTGTCATGGCATGATAATATTATGGTCTCGGTATATTGTGGGACAGGCTATGTCTCTTAGTTTGTTAGCATCGTTTCATGTGTCGGAGGCGCGTTCTCATTGGTTCGCCACACTAGCTGGGACTAGGTGCGTGGACTGGTGGGAGCTGTTATTCAGTTGTGGCAAAAATGGAAAGACTCTTAAGAATATGTTAGTTGTCACTTGTTGATATTTTTTGGTTTTGTTTTGCTTTGCCATGCTCAATTGTTTGGAAATGTGTGAACTTGTTTATTACATGTCTGAATAAGAAAATAAGAAAATTCAAACAAAGAAGTGTCTCTCCTTGTGCACAGTTTTGCTTTTTTGTCGCTTCCTGCTTTCATCCAGGCTTGCTTGCTTACAGTTTTGTGTTTTCGCTTTGTTTTTAGCTCCATCTGAGGAACAACTGAATAACTGCTGCTTATCTTCATCACAGTAATCATCAATTTGTGCACATCCATTGAACAGTGGCGTCTAATTTCTTCATGACATCATTGTATAGTGGTATTATACAATAGTTACACATGGTTTGTACACGAATTAACCCCCAGATCAGACAATAACTTTATTTTCCCACACTAAATAAAAATGCAGTTGACATTCAGGTCTGTTGTTTAGTTCAGCCACCTCAATAAAGATGACTTAAAGCCATGAATGGGTCTTTTCAGAGGTGAAGTCAATTGAAAATTGCTGCAGACGGAGCTTGAGGGGGGAGGGCAAGGGAGGAATCAACTTATCGCTCCCACCCTTCCCCCATTGAGGGTCCCGACCTCCAGCGTCCCTTGCATGATGTGCATCAAGCGGAGGAGATAGAATCGAGACAAGCACCGGGAGTGTGAGCACTCCTTCAAAATAAAAGCCTTAAACGTAGTCGTAAAAAATAGCCGAGGGATGCAGACTTGCATAACATCAGAGACGAAGTATCAAACGTTTTCATGAACGTGCAACAATATAAAATGATCACAAGTATATAATCTGTATCGTGGTACATTCCCAAACCTTTGGTGTTTCAGCTGTAAACGTAAGTTTGTCAAATGTAAAAATTGTTGGTAAAAGGTTGGCTAAAAATATGGCCATGGGAAATAGTTTGTCTTTCACTCACATAGTTTTCAAGAACAGTGATAGAGCAAGATGTCTGAACCACACTATCAAGCATTAGCATACAAAAAAAAGAAAAAAAAGACAAAACAAAACAAAGTGCAGTAGTGCACTTTGTAAAGTGCACTACTGCATAAATTGGTCTGACAATGCAAACTTATCTAATTTCTGTTTTTTGGTGAACTTATTCTACCCACCCCTATATCTGAGCTGAAATCCCAGTCTTTACATGTTAATTCTAGAAAAGTAATATGAATATAATAATATTTTGTAACATGCGGTATCAAACCTACTAAAAATAGGATGAGCATAAATGCGTTATAAACTCTAGGGTCAAAGCAATAAAACGAGAGCTATTGTATTTTGTTCCATAGTTTTACACATTGTTAAATTATTACTTAGATATGCAAATAACGTGCAAATAAATCTTCAATGTGGGCCAAGAGTTGCAGAGCTTTAATATGGCCGCCAGAGGGCGTTAATTCAGCGCCTGATACGAGTTTTATTTTCTAAACATTGACCGGAAGTACGTTACCACAGCGTGTATTTTGCAGTTGCTATTAAACGACAGTGTCTGTGTCATGACTTTAGCTCCGAGTTGTGTTTTTAAACTCCACAATGCGGCGTTACATTCGTGCACTATTGTTGTGCACAGTGTTTGCCGTCTTTTCGGGCTTGTATGTTTACAGTAAGCTGCTTTACTCGGACGTGCCGGTCGGAGGAAATGGACCGAAGCGGGTTCTCATCCCACCGAGAGTCCCCGGAGGCAGGCGAGGGGCAGCGGACAAAACCGGGCCCCGAAGCCCACACTGGTATAACAGGTAGGACGGGATTTTCAGGTCTTTGCTGCTTTAACGGGGTTCAATGGGCGTAAAATATTACATTTCATACACTAAGTGTGGCTACATATGTAGAAATGTACGCGGTAGCATACTTGTTATGTATAGGAATGTGACGCTGATGGAACGGCCCAATGCAGACAAAGTAACGATACACTTCACAGAGCGAGCTAACGTTTTCTCTCGCTATGATCGAAGGCAAGTGACGCGAGACTTGGGCAGGTGTGAAGCATCACTTGCAGCCCTCCTGCTGGTTCCTAGTTTAGTTGGTACGTCACTGATGTTGCAGATGCAGTTGCCATACGAAGAACAGCCAACAGTAATAGGTCACCCACTAACCAAACTCACAATTTGACAAATGTTCATTGAAAAAAGCACACAGGAAATGCATGATCAAATGTTTGATGGAGTTGCAAGTCCAGCTTTATTTGATTTCACACCTCACTGTCTCTGCCAGCTCTTTGTGTTTGCGCAGAAGGACAAATGGGATAATAAAGTTCAAAAGGAAGCGTTTCCTTCTGCTTTCCAATTGTTTGCAGAGGTCACTGGCCAGTCATGGCTGCAGGCTGGGTCCACAGTGAGCCAAAACATATTCCATAGGGTGTACTACCACATAATAAACCTGTTAGCAGGTTTAGCATTAAGTGTTTGGTCAGAAAACAGATGTAAAAAACTCTAAAGTGAAAGAGTTCACCATGACATATGACAAAGTCCATAGAAATGAACTTGATTTTTATAACAGCTGTCCGACTCTCCATTGTCTCACTCAGGTACATCATGCGTCAGCAGGGACAGGTGGAGGCGGGTGGTGGCGGCCTTCAGAGCAGACCTGAACCTTCCATGCACCTGGCTGTGGTGGCCTGTGGGGAGAGGCTGGAGGAGACTCTCGCCATGATCAAGTCTGCTGTGCTTTTCAGCGTCAAGCACCTCCACCTGCACATCTTTGCTGAAGATCAGCTGCACGCTGGCTTCATGGAAGCTGTGAGTTGGAAATATTTGGAAAGTTAAAGCCTGAAAACTAACCTGAAAATTTCATGCTTTTGACTTTGAATGACCTTGAGTTTGTGTGTTGACACCTCCTGTACTATATAACCCTACCAGCAACTTAACGTGTCATCTGTTTCAGCTGGAGTCGTGGCCTGGTTTCATTTGCTCCAAGTTCAACTACACCGTCTACTCCATCAGCTTCCCCAGTGAAAACGCAGCTGAGTGGAAGAAACTCTTCAAACCCTGCGCCTCTCAGAGACTCTTCTTACCTGTGAGTGTCTTACAGAGAGAAGAAGAAGCAGAGAGAAAACTTGGACCTCTGAATTAGAAAGCATAGTCGAGTCCTCCAATAAAACTGGCATTGCTACTTGTAAAATACCAATTGCATTTGCCATGTTTCATAGGTCACCATCTTCACTTTTGGTACTGACTTGTACTTTGCCTTTACACACGATACAGGATGGTTTACATTCTGTTACCTGGAGGAAAATCTCCTTCGTAAATCCACTGTAGAACACACGGCCAGCACGCACCAATCAAAACACTGGAGAACATCCACATTATTGATATTCTAAGTGACATCTGTCTCTTTGCGTCTGTGCAGCTCATCCTAAAGGACGTCGACTCGATCGTGTATGTCGACTCAGACATCCTCTTCCTGCAGCCTGTAGACCACCTGTGGGCGTTCCTGTCCCGGTTTAATTCCTCCCAGCTGGCCGCTATGGCCCCGGAGCACGAGGAGCCCCGGATCGCCTGGTACAGCCGCTTTGCCCGCCACCCCTTCTATGGCAGGACGGGCATCAACTCAGGGGTCATGCTCATGAATATGACGAGGATGAGAAGCATGTTCTTTAAGGTAAGGCTGAAAGCTGAAGACACACAGGAGATATTTAATCAGCTGGCCATGTTTGGGTTTCTGTAGCTGTGTACTACTTCTATTGGCCACAAGATGTCCTCCTTCTCCTGCAGTTGATGTCGAGCGAAGCGCCCAACACTTAACCACTTGACAATATCCAAAGACATAACAGGCATCTTTTTGACTGTTGTCTACATGTCTGTGTCAACAGAATGACATGACGTCTGTGGGGCTGCGTTGGGAGGAGCTGCTGATGCCTCTGCTTCAGAAATACAAACTCAACATTACCTGGGGAGACCAGGACCTCCTCAATATCATTTTCCACCAAAACCCTGGTAAGGCAGCACATGCACATGGTCTCAAACTGAACAGGGATTAATACTGACAGTCTGTCCAAATGTAAACGTGGTCATTCACTTGTCAGACTCAAGTGTTTTGGTGTGTGCGCCTCCATTCCCAGAGTGCTTGCTGGAGTTCCCATGCCAGTGGAATTATCGTCCAGATCACTGCATCTACGGCAGTAATTGTGCGTCAGCTGAAGAAGATGGCATCTACATACTGCATGGAAACAGAGGGGTTTACCACGACCTCAAACAACCCGCCTTCAGGGCTGTTTACGAGGCCATACGAAAGGTGGGCGTGCATGTTTGTGTTTGCTTGATTACAGTCGTCCATATCATTGTCCATATGGCTGTGTGAGTTCAGCTACAGCGTGCAATACAGGCCTCTCCATGTGTTGGTCCAAACATGGATTTGATACAGCGGGGTTTATGCCCTGTTCAGGCCAGTAAAATACAGAACTCTGTACATGTAAAACAGGCTGTATTAACATTAAACTCCAACAGCAAACTACCAAGATTTATCTGCTTTAATGTTCTCAAATGTTGCCCCCAGTGCATAAAATTAACTGCACTTCCATTAATCTTCAATTAGCCTTTTTTTTATTGTTCATTCTAGCCATCTTGTGGAAAAGGTCGTGAAGAAGCCCTTGCATTTCTGGGCGTGTTTGGTCATCTATCTCACTTCTAACGTAGATAACAATACATCATATCAAAGACGTGTGCAGTTCTTCTACAGTTAAATTTAATAACCAAAAAAAATGAGTGGAATGACTGGAAACACTTGCTTTCTTGTGAAGATCGTAGCTTTTATTGCATTACATTTTCTATTTTCATCTACACATACTGAATGCAGGATGTCAGGCAGATTCTCAAAAGGTATTTTTGGGAAATGAAGTGTCTACAGAGCAGAGGCTGAAGACTGCGCCTTGTTAAAAGTCTCTTGGGTACATTTCAGTTTAAAAACGCAGCCTGGTGAGCCTTGCTAAAGTGTTGCAGGTGTAATTTAGTGCAGCGTCTAATGGAAGGAGCCCTTTTACAACCCCAGTGACACACCTGCTCTCCTCCACTGCCCTGTTTCTTTGCCCTCCCAGATGAGGTTTTGGATTGGTGCTGACCCCGAACACTGCAAGTGTTAGCGACATCAGATTGTCCGCACTGGAAAACACACATGGCCACCATTTTCAGAAGGTTGGAGTGAAAGCTAATTTCCCCCGTGAGGATGTTTATGGGTTGTTTACCAGCACTGTAATGATATTGACGACACAGCTGGCATTTACTTAATGAAGCCATCAACATTTGGAGTCTCATTGCTTTCCTATTAACAGAGCATTGAACATAGATCAGAGCGATGGCTGATCCATACCTTATCCATGGCCTGCAGTTAAAACTACAGCTTTATAGGACAGGATCAATGACACACATGTACCTGTGCTGCCACAAGTGAGCATAAACCCCCACACAAGTGCCCACAGCACGCACCAACACAGTTTTTCCAATAGTCTATGAAGGTATTGATACTTTCATAGATATGTGATTAAGTCTAGTTTGCTGGGAGGATGGAGGACTATGGATTGATCCTCTGTGTGTTTAATCTCAGCGGACAGACACTTTCATTTGTTTCTTGCTTGTGCAGCAGGACCTCAGGCAGAACCTCTGCCATGTTACGGAGTGAATAACTAACAGGACAGTGTTACATCAGCAGCACAGGGTTCAGAAAAGTGGCAGAGGAAATAAGACGAAATGCACCTTTACTCAATTTTTAAAGATTCCCATCCCTAACCTGGTTTATATGCTGTGACTGTAACAAAACACCTAACCGGGTTCAGCTCTTCTTCAACTAATACGCAGGTTTGTGTGAGGATCACACAAACTTTCACAGGAGGCGGTCAGAAAGGAAGACAAAACTAAAGCAGATCTGAAAGGGTCACACAGGGAGGCAGGTTAAAGAGAGAAGTCTCTACAAAGCAAGGCAACAGAAGCAATCTGGCAAATGGGTGAGTGCTGGGTAGAGAGCTCATGATATACTGGGGCTGATGACCAATATGGAGCAGGTGTGTCATCTGGTGAGCGGAGCTAGAGTTAGAGGACAGGTGACGAATGCAAGGTCTGAAGTTGGCCTTTTACACCTGTGTTTTTCCTATTCTGACCTGTCAAAATGTCTTCATCTGTCCCCAGATGTGTGCCTGTTCGCTGTGTGATATGCACAGTAATTTGTTGCTCAGTTCAGATTAAGTATAATTATTGGAGGGCTATTGTAATGGCACTGCTTCGACCAGTGTTGCTCAATACGCAGAATTTAGCTTAAGAAGGAGGTGTATCAGTTCCAACGTTGATTGATTTTCTCGATAAATCAATGAGTTGTTTGGCCTATAAAAAAAATGGTGAAAAACATCCATCAGTGTTTTCCAAAGTTCAGCATGACGTCCTCAAAAGTTATTCAGTTTACTCTCATTGAGGAGTAAAGAAACCACAAAATATTCACATTTAAGAAACTGGAAAATGACTCAAAGTGAGTAATCGCTTATCAAAATAGTTGACGTTTACTTTAATAGTTGACAGCTAATCAATTCATCAATTAATATTTGCTGATCTAGTTGACTCTTTTAAGTGGTCGGGGTCTCAGCCTGGAGTGTTGTCACCGTACAGAGGCATTAAAGAAGCAGACTGCTCAGAGCCAGCCTGTCTTCAGCCATCGTCCACATTTTTAGCTTTTTTTTCCAACATAAGTTGATATAACTGAGCTAGGTAGCCACAAGCTAGCTTTCTGTGGTCCAAATTCACAAAATGTAAACAGTAAACATGTCCTATACATCACCCAAAAGCCAATATGATCCATTGTTAGTGTCACAACACGTCATTAATTCTGCCTTGGAAAATGTGTCTTTCTTTCAAAGCAGTTCGTATTCTTAATAAACTGGAGGCGGCGGTGTGTAAATCAGTGTCCATGCCCTGTATCCTCACACAAAGAAACAAGAACACGAACGGCAGCGCTCCTCCCTGTCTGTCTGCCTGTCTGCGTCTCAAACACACCGCCGCGGTCCGTCCGTCGTAAAGCATCTCCTCCCTCCCTTCGCTGCGAGAAGCTGAGCCCAGGAAGCAGCAGTTAAATTTTACAGCCGATGGTACGTTTAGAGTGGGAGTCTGCGCACCAACAGTGCCCCATCAGCCACACAAAATCAATACGCCAACTGTAAATGCAACTTTATGACCGGCGGGTGTGTGCGAGTGTGCACTCATAAAAACGCCATTCTCTTTGTGACCCAATATCAGGGACCCAACCGCAAGCAAATGAGCCGGCATAAAAAATGGTAATTCCCCTTTGATTTCCTCGGAGCGTTGTAAAGGCTCCTTCATTATTGGGAAGACATGAAATTTCTTCTATAATCCCCTCTTATCACTGGACGGTAAGCCCATAGCATAAAACTGACTCCTACAACCTGATCTCCTTTATGTTTTGCCCGGCTGACCGATCAGGTTAGATTTGGAGTCCCATCTGAGTCCAGCGTGCTTTGTGGATTTACTTTTTAATTTGTCCAGGGAGCGATATCTTCCAAGCACAAATGCTGCCCAAAGCACCACTTTGCTTACTTACTGAGGGAATCTGATCAATTTTGCTGGAACAGCAGGGGGTTGAGAGCCGTCCTCAGGGGAGTTTGGACAGCAGTTTGGGATTTCAGCTGTTCATTTGAAGTTTCCGAGCCCGCTCCTCCAGCCTTTAGACCACCACCACCCCCGTTGTGCAGCTCTCTGCAGAAACGGAGAGGGAAAAGATACAAAGCATCTTACTTGGCAACATGATGGATACACAAAAGTCTCTTTTATACCATACATCTGCCTTTCTATTAGGACAGTTCCTTGTTTGAGCACATAAGGTGTGTTATCTACACTTTTAATGCACGTCCCAAAAGTAACTAAGCAATGAATTTTGTCGTTCCAGTACTCGTTTGGTGCGGATCCTGTGACATCTTTGCTGGATCCTTTGGAGAAGGAACTGTTGAACACGACACACACATATTGTGGTAAAACCCACCCGCTCTTCACCAAGAAGCTGGCACACAGCCTGGCAAACATCAACAGGAAGGCTGCACATGGACGGTGACAAAAATGAATCACACTGATGGGACAGAGGCCAAAAGGGGAGAGGCTGTGCATTGACTTATACAAGCAAGTCAGAGCAAATCATGACTGGCCAGACAGACGTCTTGTGCTTGAGTAAGAAACTGTACATCTTATTTCTAATCTTGCTGAATTCTGCTGTTCAAAGCAGGGTTTTTTGTTTTTTGACTGAAGCTTAAAGAAATGCAACCACTGCAGACGCGAAAACCCCATTTACACCTGGTACGAAAGTGGGATCTGCGTCCGGATGCGTTATCTGGACAATAAAAGATCCGATCTCGCCTTTGGGTTACACCTCGTGCTTTTAATGCGTTCTCGTTATCCTCATCGAAATCAGACCTCTGTCCTCCAGAGCAAACCCTGCACATTAGAAATTTATGGTGGTACCCAATCAGCCCCAGACTCCCTTTAAAGAACACAGAAGTTAATGAGTTGCTGAGTTGGGGAGAACTTTACAAACTCTGAAACACTTCCTACAACAAAATCGTAATTATTTGTCCCCTCTTTTAAATTTGGTGAATGAAATACATCAAGATACTCCTTACTGTGGATTACAGTGATAAATTATATACCTCGTTTTTCCTCATCCAGATAAAGGATGCAGATGTCAGTCAGGTGTAAATGGGGTCAAACTGTTCATGTAAAGTGAAAATGTCTAAAGGTGAACAGACAGCTTTGTGGACAACTAATGAGCGCAGCTTTTAGATTATTTGTTGAACAGCTGCTTAAAGCTGAATAAGACAGTTGGGATTGTCTCAGACTGAGACTAATAAGCTCACCTCTTGTAAGTTGCTCTGAATAAGAGCGTGATGTAAATGCCTGAAATCGACTGTAAATGTTTCAAAGGTAAGTCGGCCTTGTAGCAAAGTACTGAACTGAGCAGAGGAGAATATTTACTATACATGTAACCATGGATTTATTTTTCCAGGTTTCAACTTTTAATATTTTACTGACAACTTGGCATTGTCTTTTCAAAGCCAACAAGCATCTCGCCTGTCCCATGAAGTCATTCTCCTGTCAGTGCCTTTTGTTACCGACTGAAGGTGAAGGTTCGTCATGGTGCGGAAGATAGAGGTTTGGAAGAGTAGCTCTTGACTTTCCATATTGGAGAATTTATTGAACCTTGTGACACACTCTTATTAAAAGAGACAAAAATCATACCAGAACTGGACAAAGGCGCTCAGCAGGGCCTGTTTTTGAGAGGCGTACGCACTGGACCACTTTCAACCACCAGAAACCACTTCATTACCAGAGACCATGCATGGAAGAACAATAATGAGGGATGCAAGACAACAGTGGAAAGTGATTATGTGAATGATTTCCAGAATAGTTCTTTGTCTGTGTACATTTTAGTGATGTCAGGTGATGCGACTCGACACAGAAGTTTGTTTTTGTTTAACTTTCGTACCTTTCCTGACGTTGTGTTGAGCATGTTTCGTGAACATAGATGAATAATTAGATGTTATGTACTCCTTTTTTTAAAGGATTTGTTGTGTCAGTCTAGACACACTAAAAGTCCTGTATCACAGTTGATGATACACAGTACAGCCAGCATTCATTGCTGCTGAACATGTGAATAAGCTACAAGTTTCTCTCCTGATGCCAAAGTGTTTCTTTTAATGACTAATTATGGGCTTTGCACCGTTGAATGTATCTTGAACAAGGGTCAAAATGTTGTTATCAGTGCTTATGTTGGTGTGGTTGTGATGTGTTTACTTGTTTATGTGTCAGGGTGTTAAAAAATAATATTACAGTGTTGTTGTTTTGTTTTGTTTTTTTACATTAAAGATCATTTCAGTTTTGTGGACTTTGTCCTTCAGTGTGCCTTGTTTCCCCAGCAGAGGGCGGCATTTTTTGATATCCTCTCGTCCATTTGTGCTTATGGACGAAAGATATTGTGTAGATACTTTTGAAATAACAGCATCTGTTTTGCAGGAGAAAGATATTTTTATGATTAAGGATGATTATGTGGAAAAAAACTACCTGAAATACAACAAATTAATGTAAGAGTTTTGAATTAATATTGCTAAGACTTCGGCCCTCTGCTACATGGGTCATCTCCTATGAAATTGTCTCTTTTTACCAGTTTAAGACATCTTACTGTGTTGATTCTATAAAGATCTGAGTTGAAGATTGATGCTACATTTCTGTCGCCTTCTTGGGCAGATCAATGGACTTGCCAATAATCAACCACTAATCCATCACCAGCTGTGCTACAATGTTTATGCCTCAGCTCTGTGGTGCTCGTAAAGTGTAAGTGATGGACCAATAACGCAACACAGGTGCCTGTCTGTGACACTGCACAGCGTGGACTATGGGGAATGAGTTTATGCTTATTCCCATTAGGTGGAGGATACAACCATCCATTTATAGCTTCAGAGGTAGTTTGATTCATCGCACCAGAAATATCCTTCATTCATCACTATATATCCATATGAGAGCTTATCAATTACCTTTATTGACCTGTGTGCTTAAATGCAACATGTAACAGGCCAGGTCCCCAGGGAGAGAGGGAGACAATGACTTGAATTGAGCACCATGTTGAAAAATTCAATATCATCCATCCTCCAAGGTTTCATTTTCCAGAAACTACATGTTTTATATCCTAATAAATAACTCTGATTTTATTTCCTTTGTGCCATCACAGCTGGAAGAGAAACTGGAGAATAAATATGTGACCTCCGGCGTTTAGAGTGGGGTCAGAGTGGATAGAGGGGAAGATGAGGGAAAATGGGCACATGGCAGAATAAATTATCCTACTTGTATGAGTGTGTCCGTGTTTGTGATGGAGAAAAAGAAATAAATATTTTTGGAAAAAGGGGTAAGGTTGGCCATTTTTCTGCATTGTCAGAGGACAAAATGTTGAAGAGGAGAGATGAGTGCATAGTGGGAAGGACAGAGAAAAGCCTGATGGAGTGTGTTAGCGATGAAAGAAAAGAACAAGGCTGTCATAGCCAATATAGCAATTAGGGCACTTTGTTGCTTCAGAGCTCCATCTTTGGGATATTGCTTTCCTGAAAACAGAGTTGGACCTCAAAATGGTGTCATCAAAAGAAAATAAAAAACAGAGATTTGGAGAGCAACAAACATGTTCCAGGTATATGCACCATTTGGTGGAAGCATATTGTAGCCATGAATAGAATAGTGGGCTAATTATGAACAGCATTCATTGACCAAATAGAGGGAAAACAACCTCTAATATAAAGAAAAAGAGGACTCTGCAACTGAAACTGAAAACACAAGAAATGCACCATGACCAATCTACCCCATCACATTTCTATCTTCGCTGGTCAAGGCTGAACCTTCGCTGCTAATCCATCACTAATTTATCACTTGTAATGTCAGGATGAGGCACAGTCACATCATAGACAACAACAAATCCTCCTTTCACACATTTTGTTGCATTGATTGCCTGTGGTGAGCATTGATTTTTCACTATTGTGAGAGAATTATTTGCTCCTTGAGTCAGCATCATTTTTTAATAAGGCATTACAAGGGTTTTTTAATTTGTAACTAATGGCTTTCCTGAATGTTCCTTGAAACTCCGCTCTATGGAGCACTCCTATGGGGGAAAGGTGTCAAATATCAACAGCAAATCGGCCATTTTTGGAGGACAGTAACCGTCACCTGTACATTGTCACCACACATCAAGCTAAGTAGCCTCAACCCGCTGAAGTCGGCACTCAAAGTCAGGTGATTATTCTCTGTGAGAGGCACCTTTCACATTCAACATGCTAATCTGAAGGATCGTTCATATGAAAATATTGATTCATGCAGCTTTAAAAAAATGGACTTTGACAACTGCAGAGCATCTGCAGCCCAAACCCACAGCCCAGATGTGGTTGTTATTAATGGTTTATTGCTGGTCTATAAAGCATTAATGAATTATTCAGCAACCATTTATAAAGTTAAAGCTAAAAAAAAACCCTTTGTAAGTATGCCTGATTAAAGAGTGGTAACTTTTTCAGTGTGGGCTCTGTGAGCTTTGGCTTTGCTTGGTGATATACATGTCATTTATAGTGGGTGGATGCTTTGATCTGAAGTAGAATTTCCTCTTATCCATGTGACTTGCCACATATAAAGACAAGACAGCATCTGTCCAACTCTTGACAGCTTGAGTCTGACACCCGAGCGGTCTGCATAATGCACACATGTTCAAAGACATACACACAGCGGTGGCGAGCGGAGGTATTTAAGTTGAGAGGCATCACACACACACACACACACACACACACACACACACACACACACATATATATATACTCTTTTACTATATACGACTTCTGCTCCGCACATTTGAGCATGTATGTCATATCGCACTCCTAGATTGCACAGCAGGGGGTCATTTACATGTTGTAATAGGGTCTACATATCACTGCTGTAGAAGATGAGTGAGAGAGAGGCATGCAAGCCTGAACGTTCCCCACAAACGGAGCGTCTTGTTCTGCTCTTCTTATTTACATGTGCGCGACTCAAGGGTACATTTGACGCCCAGTGAGATGGAATATGACATCTTTGCTCACGCTGAATCTGCTTCGGTGATCCGCTGGGTGACAGGAAAGAGAGGGAGAGTGATGGGTGTTTCAGCAGATTGGTTTGTTTACTTCACAGCTTATTTTCTGTGTGCGTTTGTCAGACTGGACACAACAAATGCCACGAAGCCAAGCCAAAGGATGTCCGCCCGGCTCTCTGCGAAATCTCTGCTGCTTTCAGGGCAGCCAGCACTCTGGAATCTTCCACCATTGTCAGGCTTTCTGCCAAATGTAGTCCTCGCCCTTGTTTTTGTCCTCATCACTTTGTATGCATGTTCCTTCCTTCCTTCCTTCTTTCCTTCCTTACCTCCTTTACATTCTTTCATTTTGCCCCGCCATTCCCCTGTCCTCCCTCTCTTCCTGCAATCCTAAATTCTTCTCTTTTCACATTATTTCTACAAGAATCCACCTTTGAAATCAACCTCAGTGTCTGACCCAGTTTCTCATGCCTGATTTCTTTTTTCCTGCACCCATCAGAGGGCACGCAAAGTTCCAAAAGACAAACCACACTGCGAATACAAAAATACCCAATATGCTCATCAAACATTTTTTTTTTCTGTGCTGCTCAAGAAATGGTAACAGAATGGTTTCAAAGACAGATTGTGTTGCAGGAGTTCTCACCTCCAAACATTTCAAGAGTGTGAGTCTGTGCCTACTTAGAAATGCTAGCCTTGGGGGTACGAGCTCCTTCACTTTGTACTAGACCACAAGCACACATAAGAGCCAAAACAAGGCTGCAACATGAAGACAAACGCATTCAAGGACAACAATGAGACTTTACTGTCTTGTCGAGTGTGTGAGGTTGTTGAGCTGCCGCTTGCACAAATTGGGACGTTCACTGAGGTTTTGAAGTGGTTCGAACACCTGGATTTGCTAAATATAAAAACTTGCAACTGTGTCAAAAACACACAACACCATTATGCTCTTCAGAATATTAGTCACTGGTGTTTTAAAAGAAAAGTTTGACATTAATCTTATTATATTTTTCAGTGGAACACCAAGACTACTCTCATCGCCGTGTGGAAAATATGAAGCTACCACCGTCTACTGAGCATTGCCACTGAATGCTTTTACACTTCAATTTGATCCAGATTAAACCAACATTTTGTGTGAATTAGTGATCTTTAGAGGTGTTGTTGGGGAAATTTTGTTACGTTTGGACAGAGCCAGGCTAGCCGTTTCCCTCTGCTTCTAGTCTTTATGCTAAGCTAAGCTAACCAGCTGCTGTAAGCTACATATTCTCTGTGCAGACATGTGAGTGGTATCAATCTTGTTGTTGTGTATTTCCCAAAATGTCCAACTAATACCCGACCAAATGTGTCATCAGTCCAAAGTAACAGTGAATACATAATGGCTGAGGTTTTTTTAATACATTGTATTCCTAGTATATTTTCTGCAGAGAGCGGGATTGCAACACAAAACTGCACATTTATATGCATATGTGCACAATACACATTCACACAGGGAATGCATACATGCACATCTCTCACACACAGACCACATCTGCTCTCCCCTGTCTATAGATCCCTTATAAAACTTAAAGCCGAAGCAGAGGGGCCGCTGAGATAGAGGGGCTGACATCAGAAATGAGGGTGACCATGCTGCTTTTACATCCCAACGCAAGCTGACCCTCCTCCTCTTTTCCCTGCCGCATCCTCATCCTACAACAATAGATTTCCCATTACTGCTCCCTCCTTCACTCCATCCCTTAATCACAGCTCGACAATGTTTACCCCCGGGAGTGATCTGATTCAGAAAATACCTCAGCACGTGCTTGTGTGTGTGCTCATACACATGTACTTGTGAATATTTGTTCATGGGTGCCAAAATGGAAGCATACAGTATGCATGTGTATGAATATGTGAGTATGCACACACACAGTCATGTGTGTGCTATGACGTATATGGCTTTATTGTACTCCAAAAGCGCAGAGCTTATCTTTTCTGTTCTGCTCTCCTTTTACCCCACACTCCACATTCTCTGTCACTCACAGACACACTCTCTTTCCCCTGCGAGCTTTTCAATTAGGTAATTACAGTGGGGCTGAATAGAGCCTGTCTGGACACTGGCGCTCTATTGTAGAAGCACCTGTCCCCCCATAGACAGCAATTACCTACCAGGCTGGAGGGAAGTTTCAGGCTATTGTCTGTGTGCATATATTTGTATGTGTGTGTGTGTGTGTCTGAAACAATGACTGCCTGTACTGTATATGCATCTAAGCAGGTGTGTTTGTGTGCACACTCATTTCAGCACTAAAGGGTCTACTGTGTGTGTATATGTGTGTGTGTGCGTGTGTGTGTCAAAACCAACGCCGTGCATGAAGAGGTTGCACTTAATTAATCATTTGCACGGCAATGATGGAGGGAAATTTAGAACGTTCATGTTTACAATGCAATGTCAACCTAATTTTCATTGAAAATATGTGGACTGTGTGTTATAAATGCCACTGCTGCATTCAGGGTACATCAGGGTACGTGAGCAGCTTACCGTTGGAGCAGAGCAGCAGGATTTTGCCTGGAGGGTGGAGGAGTTTGGATATTGCGAGCAGCACGTTCATCACATTGTTAAACACTTTGTTAACATTTTAATCCCTGCTTTGGAGCGGACCAGAGTGGGTTTTCTCTCAGCGTGAGCAGAAAGTAAGAGAGTGGCAGAGCAAAATTTAAGCAATTTCCAAATGCTTTGAGCGGGGCCATGAATAGCTGCCACCCCAGTTCACTAATAGGTATATCTGGCCACACAGGCTATGCTCAACTAAAATATGAAAAAGTCATGGAAAGATTGGACAAGCAGATTTAATTAACTTCATGCAACATCACACACAATGACAATATCAAACTAACTTATATCAAGCTATTACAGAAGATAAACATGGTCATGATTTAACAAAAATAGCTAGTTACACTCAATTGAAGAGACCCAGTCAACTTTTGTTTCCATTTTGTTTTTCCCACCAAAATGCATTGTGTCTGTCCTTGATCAATGCGCATTTTGCATCGATCGATGTACAAAGTGCAATGGAAACAGACTTAGTGAATAAATCATGACATATATGAAGTGTGTGACCTAAACATTTACTGACGTTTCTGCTCCACTGAAGAGCTGCATGATGGCAGCAGATGAAAACATCTGATCTTTTTGGAGCGATAAGGAGACTGTAACAGCGAATATGTGAGAGAAACATAAATGTCATATTTCCATTGTGTTCACTGCATTGATTCACACAGTTTGAGGTTTGACTAGCGCTCCTTTAATGAAGTAATCCCGCTGCGTCTTCTTCTGCAGTGGTTGAACCATCTCGTTGAACGATCTCTTCATAATCACACAACCGCGGTGGAAGGAAACAAGGAAACACAATAATTAGCATTTTCTTTTGCAGATTTTCTCAAGTTTGGTTAAAGGTTGCGTTACATTTGAGGAAACCTTGCTACTCTTTATATAATGTAAGGCTGAAATTTTCAATCTACAGCAAAGATATGGAGTTGTTGAATGTCATGTGAAATGTTGCTGTTTTCCTTTGCATTAATTGCAAGAAGTGAGAGGTTGTGAAGTGTGATCCTACTGGTTTTATATCGGTGATATAAATCCGATGTGAAGTGTGTTTTGTTCACTGTGTTGGCTTTGTTTGCTTTTAACACCCTTTAGATCCATGTAGTTTGAGCCTTCATGAACAAGAAAAGAATACATCTTAAACATTTTATCTAAAACAGTTTATAACAAGTAGAAGTAAAATGTGGATGATAGCACATTAGATCACCATAATTACATTTAGCCAATAGCAAGGATCGGCACCGCGGCACATTCGAAAATATAGTATGTATTAAAAGTTTTTATAGCCTGTAATAACCATGTTTTCATGTATAATAGATACATGCAAAGTAAAGCTGTGCCAGGAAAAAGGGTAGGTTTGTTTTTTGCTCTATTACAGGCAGAGGCTGCAGAGGCTGTACTCACTTGTAAGGGTAAATATAGTTAATAATGATCTCGCACATGTTTACGTATCCCTTTAAAAACAGGCCATTTTCGGTCTTAAATATGACAACAGTACAGCAAATTGCACCCTCAACTACTTGTTCACTCAGGCAGCTGAGGTGTATTTGTCGAAATGACACCCTTGAATCTTGTGCTGGTGTCTTGTTCTGGCAGCTCCCCGGTGTGTTAATTTACGCCTGGGTCCATTTTATAGTGAGCACCTATTGATTTGCTTGGACACACATGTGAGGCTCTAAAGCTCTGTTAAGACAAGGCAAGATGTCTGCTACAAATTGATGGGAGCATAACGTGTGTGTGTGTGTGTACATGCAGTGTTTCACATCATGTAATTCTCAAACCTCACAAGGTGGCAAACACGTCACAAACACCCTATCACATCTGTTCCCATGACGATAAGGATCCTTTACGTTAATTAAAGCCCTTTGCTTTGCCGGTATGTTATGTGACGGACAGGTTGAAGTGTGCCATTAGGGCTTACACATGCAGAAAAACACACGCATAAAGACAGACACCTTGCTTTAGTAGTGTGACTTATTGGAAGACTCTAATGCTCCATTGTCTCTAAATCTGTTTACAGCTTGGTTATTTCCCCGGGTAAAAGCAGTGATGCCGTTACACACACTCCATCACTGACTGCTTTAGGGCTCCTGAACTATTTCAGTGAGCAGAATGCATAGTGACTAATGGTTGTATCTCAGCAGTGTTCCAAGTTGCCATAATCAAATGCATTCAAAGTTTATCAGTGATTTTTATCAGGCTTGATGTTCCGGGCGGAGGATGTGAGGCAGGATATGAGGCTGATGGTTGTGATCAATCACTGATAGCATCACACGGGACTAACGAGGCCTCCTAACAAAGGAACACTGAGGAAAGGATGTAATTGGGAAATTGGAAAAATTATCTACCTCAAAGATGGATTCACACTGTCTGTGGAGACATGGGAAGGAGGGAGAGGGAGAAGTGAAATGAAAAGGTCAATACCAAACACACTGTGCATGGCAGTGAAAGACGAGGACGACAGCCAGCAGGGTGTCCATCAGCAGTCATGTCTGCTGTCAATGAATCCTTGAGAGACAACTGAAACCGCACCTGCTCTCATAATGTATAATTTCATTGATTCCATGATTTATGATGGCAAAAATAAGTAGAAGCATAGTTTAAATGTATCTACATACAATTGAGATATACATACATAGTAAACAGGGCTATAGCCAGGATTTTAATAAATACTGAGGTCATGAGTCCAAATTACCCCCAAAGAACCCCCTCCTCCAAAAAAACAACATCTGTATAATTTTCTGTTCTTAGTATTTGTTTCACTGTTAAAATTTCCATAAAATGTAATTTCTCCGCTAACAGAACTCAAGTGCTCTGTTAGCTCTGTTGCTAACGCTATTAGCTTTCTGATATGAAAAACAACACACTTTGGTTCAGACCGTGCAAAATCCATGCAAAAGCTGTTTCAGACATCTAAGATGTTGGAGATGATGATAATGATGATGATGATGATGATGATGATGATGAAGACTACTGGTCTTGCTAATCCCCTGAATTTTCAGGTTTTGAGTGAGCTGGCTCGACAACTTTTGGACAGATTGCCTTTTAAACGTGATAACAGCCTCTGGATGGTTTGTAATAACTTGTCATTCATGTGTGTTTGCACATTTCACCACGACTTTGTTCCTTCAGTCTGGAGGGACTGGAGACGAGTTAGCAATCATGCTGCTACTTTTATTACTGAGCATAAACACATGGTAGCAGGAATAGCTAACTTACTACTGAGATTGCAAGCCTGTATTGATATATTAACTATACCTATGCTATAATTTAAACGACTACCTTTGATTCATCCCATATTCTTATTTTTAGCATAGTTTTGGGAAGGTCTAAACCACAAATTGAATATTAGTAGGCTGATTAGATCTTAATCTCAATGAGACTGCCTGATTAAATAAAGATTCAATAAAATAAATAAAATTAGTCTTGTGACAAATACTAAATCGTCATTGATGTGAAGTGCCATGTATCTCTGAGTCAATGGAATTCTTGCTTTTTAAAAGACCACATATTCCCTGTTTATGAACCAAAGCAGTCACGGTCTTTAATGTGTCCATCCTGACAGACTCACGATCCAGCGGCAGTGAGGCAGGCAGAACCAGATTGTGGATCCTCCTGCTGAAGCGAGCACATTAAGGGCACTTCAGCTGCTCAGACAGGTCTCGCTTTGATCTGGGAATACACAGAGTCCTCAGTGCTGACAGTTTATGTAAGCAGCAGATCCCAGCCCATCGCTCAGATCAGCCCCACTTTGGGGAAAGAAACTGACGACACACTGGGAGAAAGACGGGGGTAACAAAGCAAAATAAAAAGGACACTGACACATGTGGGGTTTGAGCGTGGAACGTCTCAATCGGAGAGGAATGGTGGAGAAGTCTGGGGCATTTCAAACGCAGCACAACGGTCTCGCCGCAGTCAAGGTCGAGCACAGCGTGATGACTTCCAAATCTTTACGTGCTGCTGCTGCTCTGATGGTGAAATAGAAGTGAAATTGATGCCCTGAATACTCTAGCAGTCCAATGGAATGATTCCACTTTCTAAGGACTCATTCATTAAGAGGTTAATGACTCGAAATGTGAAATTAATTTTACGTCCAATGGAACATTCCCTGTAAGTGTGTGTGAGAGGGATGGACTGCGTTGAGCCATCGGCCTAATGTTCTTCAAAGTCAAGATGAATGGGCCCCTCCCTTCTTCGGGGGACTCCATTTCTCCTGTACTGATCATAGATATGGGCTGTTGCTTTTTTCATGGCCACATTCAATTTATGGTTTAATTAACATTTTGGAGCCAAAAAGACGTCTTCAATAGCACAGCTGGCCTGAGATGTATTTATGAATGTAGTGAAGTGAGAAAGAGAAAGCCCAGAGATTCTGACTTAGACTATGATATCATTTGACTAAACCTCATACATGAACTCACACGCGACAGCTGGTGGAAGACTTACTTAGTGTCGGTGGACTGTTCGCCAACAAAAAATAAAAAAATAAACCCTCCATTTCTTTGTTCACTGGAGAGCAATAAAAACAGATGGCAACTAAAATGATCCATGTATGCAGTATGATGACAATTCCTAATCATAATTTATCCTGAGCTCATCACAGTTATGTTGTGTTTGCAAAGTGGTTAATTCCTTTTTGATTCAGTGCCGTCATAAAAAGACACACTCGTCGTCGAAGCGAACACTATTTCAGTTGTCATTCCAGCTACAGGCTCACTGTCAGCGTTATATTGGCCAGTGCTGATTAAAGCTTTAAATTTTGATCATCGGTGATTCAGGCTCTCAATAATGGTCAGCAGTGATTAAGCTGTCACTGCAGGGCAAGGTCATTTCCGCTTCCTGGTAATGACACACACTGCTTTTAGTGTTGACGTATTTTCAATGTCTGACAGCAATTATGGCGGCAAGTGAAAGAAACAAAGTTGAGACAATTTATTAGTTAACATGAATGAAATGCACTGAATGAACAAAATATGAGGGACATCTTCCAGCCAGCTTTTATATTTGCATTTATAGCTGCTGTGTGTGCGCTATGATGAGGCGCTGAGCCCAAATGTGGGACAGGACCTTTCCTGAAGGTCATCCCTGTGCAACTTGACCTACCTGCATTGTGTTTATTTTTATTCTCATCCTTATTCTATCTTACTTTTGCTGGGTTTCATTCTCCATCTTATTTTACATTCATTTTTATGTGAATTTGCCTGTGTCATGTGTGGAGTGTGTTTTTAGCCACGGCTCTAGGGATAGCCTTGTCGGTCCACCACTTAAATGGTAAATGGATTGCAGTTCAGAAGTTTACATTTATGAAATTAAAATGTCTCAAATGCTTTGGTTTAGGACCCAAACCTTGCAAAACTGATGAGATTCCCATGAGCCTCTGTTGTACTTTATGTTTATGCTAATGTTAGCATGCTAACATGCGAAACTAAGGTGGAGAACATGGTAAACATTATACCAGAGTGGTGAGGAAGGTTACTGGAGGCAGACTCAAGAAGCCATGTCCATATTTCTTTATGAAAAAAAGTGGCACCCTGAGACACGTGTAACTAAAAATAGAACAAAACAAAAGGAAACTAATGAGCAGTTAACGGGGCTTAACTGAACAAAACTCAACTTACAGTAATGCAACTTAATTTAACATGAAGCTACAGCTACAGCAGTCATGGTGACAATGGGGAAAAATGACGTGTTCTCACCTCCTTTGTCACATAGACATAGTGTTAGTCTTTGTTCTTTATTAAGTAGATGGAGGTGAATTGCTTTGTGTATGCTTCTTTTATTGATTTTATGTCTTTCAGGCTTTCAGAACTCCTCGGGCATATTGTATACAGTAAACTGGATGTCAGCTCTACAGTCAGCAAGCGTATCACTCAGCAGAACTCGGTGGGTTAATGTCAAGTATGAAACCACAAACTAATTGATGCCTCAGGATGTACATCTTTGTATTATTTCTGGTGTATTGTTGTAAATTAGTGTACTCCTTAATGTCTTATCCTTAATGGTGTGTGCCCATACAGTATTTGTGTATGGGTCTAGTATCTTTTCATTTCTTTTACCTAATGTACTTGTAAATAACATGTTATGGCGTGGCAAGATGTGTCTGTGCCTATAGGCTACTGTATATGTATAACATAGGTAAGTATCTTATTTGAGATTTTAATGTCATACACTGCATTGTGTGACAACAGTCAAACAGCATGTATGCATGCTGGCAAGTTTTACATTGTGATCTGACACATGCTTAAAAGACTGTATGCTATTCAACCAAGATACATGCATCAGGCTTATCGCAGACACACAACAGATAGAGATTATTTAGATTTACAGCACTGCAGAGGAATAATTGCATCTTCTAATTGAACCAAGTCTGAGCTCTCAAGGGAGCAACACTGTTCCAAAACAAAGAAAGATTAGTAATGAAATGATGAGACATGGACTATCAGAGGATGATGCGCTGGGAGGGGAAGCTATGATTTAAAGATCTGGACAAGCGAAGTCTTAATCACTTTATCTGATTGGTATTTGAAGTCATGAATCTCAATTAGCAAGCATTAGGACCTTTCTGGCAGTTATGCGGAGTCCATCTCCATGATTGGATGCTCCCTGCTTGTCAGCCGGAGTTAATAAACTGCTAATAGATGGAAATATTTTGAAAGCAGCTCCAGAAAAAAAATGAAGCAGAAGATGTTGATTCGGGATCTTGAAAGTGTAGTATTTTACATGGCATTTCAAAACAAAATGTTTACCTGTGATTGCTAGTGTGTTGATAATATAGGCTAAGAGCAGTGATATTCATCCTCATGCAAAAATCGACAGGCTGTGGACTGAATTTACTCTAAATCAGCCCTCCTTTTTCACATTTTTATCAGTTGCTTCTGTTGTTGTTGCCTTTTTTGTCTTATAATTAATGATTTCCTATCCTTGTTGCTTTGTCTATTGCTTTGTCTAACCACGCTAGCCACTGTGTACTGGATCCTCTTGTGTTTGCATGCCCTAATTATGGCTGAAAAGGAGACAATGACTCTTTTAACTGATAGGCCTTTCTCTCAGCTTCCAGGTCCTCTATCATTCCCTGCCACAGGTTCTCAAAAATGGCTGCTTTTTGTACCCGCTCCCTCCATACCTCCATTATTAACAAACCAAACGGTCGTCCTGGTAACCTGTAGATAAGCAGCTAGGCTAATTTTGTTAGCTTGTTATCTCATCAGTCGGAAGGTAAAATGAAAGACGCTGGGAAATCAGCTAATTAGCCACTTTGATGTTTTGTCCTTTTGTATGCATACGATCAGTGAACAGATTACGTTGCTTACTGCACCGCTGAAATCCAGCATTGACAATACGCTTTTGATTTTCCTCCCTGTATTTTTGTGCTATTGTTTCTGCATTATTCACATTCTGATCCCTCATTTTTCCTCTCTCGTTGCACAAAAATTCAGCCCGGTTTCCAAAGAGCCTCTTTGGCATCACCTGGGGTAATTCTGAAGGAACGCTAATCTAGGATTCAGTTTGATAATATGTATATGAAATATTCACTCTTCCCTCCCTCTCTCTCTCAGCGTTGATTTTTTGCATCCTAACGTAAGCTGCTAGCTGCCTCTTTGTGGCAGCATGTGTCTGATACTGGGAGAGGCTCTCTGGGAGATGCGTGTGTCTGTGTGGATGACATCGGGGAATCAGTCAGACGAGTATCCTACTTGACAGTTGCTTGCCGCCATCCGATGCCTCTCACCTGAGGCACAGGCGCCGACGTCCTTCAAAACCATCTGCCTGTCTTTCACTGCTAATTGATTTGTCCTTGGATGGAGGTGTCTGCGAATGCTTCGGGGAGAATATGCATTTTGACAGATGCTCGGCACGTGAATGTGTACCATACACAAAAAAGGGACGGGGCCTTGTCTCGAAGACGCTCTCGGCGCCTGGAGGTGAATTAGTCGTCTTTGTGATGCGTTCAGTTGTTTAAAGAAAGCGACGGGAGTTTAATGGCGAGACGTCTCAGCAATTTTACAGCAGCAATCTGGATTGTTTTCCTTGTGCTTCAACGTACATTACACACTCTCTCTACAGTACTTCTCTGTTGCCCTCTGGTACTAACTCTATCTTAACTAAGCTCACACTTTTCACAGTCTTTAGGGACTCATGCCAAAATGCTCGAAAACACAATCACAGGAGGGGGTGGCCTCCCTGCCTTTTTTATACAGCCTGACACAGCTTTGAAAACAGTTTCCCATCATCAGAAGTCAAATGCCCCGAGCACTGAAATCAATGCAACAAATCTTTTTTATTTTATTTCTCTGACACAATAGTTTTCTAGTCCAACCTTTGTGCATGTGTGTGTGTGTGTTTTCCCCAGCAACACTGTGGAGGCAATAATTAATTCAGGAATAATTCAAAAATTAAAGACTGCAAGCCACAAGGTGAATGCTGTAGCCTTTAGTTTGAGTTCAGTGCTCCCCGGGGGATTGCTCCAGAACTGATTCTTTTTCCTTTTTTATTCATGATTCATCATTGTCAAGACACATCTGGCAAAGTACTGAGCATATGAAGTATTTAGAAGTGTTGGATACATCATGGTGCTTAATGGAAAATACTTTGAATGAGCATCAGGTACAGGGTGCTTTGAATAAAGGAACTTCTACCTCAAATATCAGATATAACTTGATATTAAACCAACTAGAGGCAGCTTCTGTTTTAGCATTCTGTGCTCCTCATTATCATAGCCTCCCGTATGGGGGACTCACCTCTGAGTGCAGGTTTAAACTTCCCACCAATTATTGGTCTGGCTCTGAGGATTTATTCCCTGGTGCTCATATTGAACAAGGAGAGTCGCTAATGTATTGGTGTCAGAAGAGGTTAAATGCCTACACCGGCATTTAAATGTAATCAAGCTTTTCTCACAGCTTGGAAAGAAAGAAGGAACACAAACATGTTTTTGCATATCATATACAAAAATTACATTTATACTTTCTCAAATAGTCTACAACCCACATCCCCTTCTATATAATAATGCAGCAGTTATAGAGAAAATTACAAAATTACCACAATATATAACAGGAAGCATCCACAGACACCAATATGTGGTAGGCTATTAAAAATAATGGTACCAGCACAACAGCATCCTTTGTTGGAAGCAAACACAGACACACAGCAACAGTCCCTTGGCCATTCGGAGGCGAGGGCACAGTTATAGAGGCTTTTTAAAATGCAGTTTTAATTATTTGATCGTACCTGTGATCGCTTCACTACTAACCTAATAATGGCAGGAATGTCTGCTGGGGGTGTGAGTTGATTCCTCGGAGGCTGTGGGCTACGGAGGAGACGATTAACCATTTGCATTTAGATTGTGTGTTGACACACAATACAGACATAGGGCCCCGTGATCCAGATGTAGGGAGAGAGAAGCTGAGGGCCCGAGAGATAGAAGTTGACTGCGGGGGCCCTTAGTGTGCTTGTGTGTGTGTGTATGCACATATGGCTGTTGGTATGTACACAAGGTTGAGGTGGTCCGGTGTTAATAGCCATGCCTATCTCTCTCCCCCACGGCTTTCCTCAGGTCCTTCCCCCTATCTGCAATGAAGGATCGGAGGATTCATAGCATTAGCTCCACTGTAGCTTATTGCTTATTAGTTGGCCTCGACACCCCGAGGAGAACATGGAGGTAAATATAAGGGGGATTTAAGGAGGTTCCACCTAGTGAATGGATGGATTACATGATTATAAAGAGCCCTGCAGGGAGGCTTTGATGTTAGTGGAGGTAACCAGCTGGGAGAAAAAGAAAAACATGGAAAGACTTTAAGCAGGACAAGAGAAGACACCTTGAATGTGCAATGATGTAAAAGAGGTTTCTCTGTGGGCATTTTTCTTATTACACAGTAGAAGTCACTGTTATGGTACTGTAGTGTCAATGGTGCTGTGTTTTAGTTGAAAGAAAATTGTCTTTTTATAATTGGTGCCTCATTATTGTAGTTTTGGCCATTTATTTACTGGCTGCTACAGGCCTGATTTTTAACACACATTTAGACAAGGATTCAGTCATGAGTCTGGCTACTTGCTTGTCTGTCTGCTGTTTGTCAGGTAGCTTACAGTCAGTTTATCAGATCTTAAGCTTAAAATAAGGCTGATGGGAGATGTGACGGTGAACCAAAACAGTATAAATGTGAGCAGTTAAACCAAAACAATGAGTTGTCTTTAAAGTGCTATGTGGAGCCGAGTGGAACTGCAGAGTCAGGTGTCAATTCTCTTCTGATTTGTTACTGCAGGGGACTCCATTTACACTACACATGCTCATTTGATCCATTGTTGGTATTAAAACACTGATTAGTGCAGCTTTAACAGGTCTGCACGTTTGGTCTACACTCTGGTTCAACTTTGGCCCGATGCTCATACAACAGTTCTGTGCACTTCAAGCTTTATTTCTGAACTGACCATTGTTCCCTTTCAGACTGCTGCTTCAGCCTACCTCTCTCCAACTGTCGGAGCAATACTCTCTTTTGTTCAAATGTTAACCCGGCACTTAATCCGACATCAAAACCAAGCCCCTCTCTGAGACCTGACACAGGAGTTATAGTGGTCATTTCAACACTTAAAATCCCAGACTCAAGCAGGTTTGCTTTTAAGGTTGTTTATATGTTGTTTTTTAGGTGTTTATCCCCAATATCCATTTCTAATTGGCTATTTTTAACAACTGTTCTTTTGTGCACTGCTCTAAAAACTCTATAGATGGAGCTTTTATCCCCGCCATGGCAAAAAAATCAGCAAGTTTTACAACCACACACAGTCAGAAGCCAATTACGCAGCAGCCCAACCACACCAGTACCAATTACACACAGGTAAATTATGCTCAGCTGACCACCGAAGCAAACAAAAAGCACAGACACCAACGGAAACGACCAGCATACAACTGTCCCAACTGTTCAGCAAACAAAACAGAGCCCAAATCCCCCTCACTTCCTAGTCCAAACCTATCTTAAACTCAACCCTAGACTTTCACTTGTGGTGGGCATTTATGCACTATGGCCCAATAAGGAAAGAATAACAAATGATAATTTATTGAAAGGCCAATAAACAGCAAAATCAGAAGAGTGGAGTGTGATAATTAGTGGGGATCACGAATGCAGTAAAGAGTGAGTGTGTGGCTGTAAGAATGTTGGTTGTAAGAAATCAAACAAACAAAGGGAGCTGCCACACCATGTGCTCAGAAAGACAGTCTCCTCAAACTATTTTCAGGTTCCCTCCAGATCCCTGAGATTACATCGGGTCCAGGTGTGCCTCATCAGACTGATGACCCCTCCCACTCTGCCTGCCAAACCTCTGTGGCCTGCTTTTCTCCACAAGCTAGACCTCTATCCTTCTCACAGTTTCTATATATTTTGAGCTTATGAATCTCTCTCCATCAGTTAGTCAGTCACTGATCTCTTAGTTATATTCCTGCAACTCAGTCCCTTTTCGTATTCATCCTCACTTTGCCAAATGGGAATAATTTCTAAGACTATCAGTCCATCAGATCATGAGAGGACATGCTAAAGCAATAAACGCAATCTATCGATGCAGTCTAGTGGTGATGACTTATGTAACAAATTCTCTCATAACAGTCACTCAATCGATCAGTGAGTCAAGTAAATTTAAGTTTGTTAAGTCAACGGGGAGACAAATGCAACACGAAGAATGTACAGAGTTTGTCTTTATTGACCGGCTGTTCAGCTGATATTTACAGAGCTCTGCTGTGTGAAACAGTTCATTAGCGTAATCGATCCTGGCGCATACTCTTCTCTGTCATGCTGTCAAATAAGCTGCTTTGGTCTAAAGCTGTTTTTATTGATATTACTCAGTGTTTCTTGTGTTTTCTTTTTTTTTGTCTTTCACCAACTTACTTTCCTTGCTCAGATGAATATTTTATTGAGTTCAGCCTTCAAAACGTCTTTCCTTCGCTGCAAACGTCTAGAGGTATTTGAAAAGTTAAATACCTTTATGACTAAATAAGTCATGTACACCGAGAAGATGGAGACAAGAGTCAAGAACATACAGCCAACTTATCAGTATATGACACATCTTATTTAGAGTACATATCCTTTAAGTGTTTCATATGAGTTTGAGATTGCCTAAAGCCAGTTTGACAAAGAAAAGATGGAAAAGGTTTCAGATATCTTCTTGGATAACTTCATAAGTTAATAATTGAATAGATGAATAATACAAAGAAACAGTGAAAATCAAAAGGAAATTCTTCAAACTAGAAAGAACTTTGCACTGTGGACGCTCTTTAAAAAACCTTCAAAGTTTTTGCTTAAACCTGATGTATTTGAACTGTTTGGCCACTTGGGGGCTGCAGAAAAACACATTGTGAATGAAACATTGACATATAATCACCTTTTAAATTGATGCTAATTTGTTAGCAAACAGTTGTCAATTCTAGAGGAAAGTATCTGGCTCTTTAGCTGCTAAACGTATTTATTCTGCTGTAAAGTTGAACATTGTAATATAGGGGTCTATGGGAATTAACTCATATTTGCAGCCAGCCTCAAGTTGCCATTAGAGGAACTGCAGTTTTTAGCACTTTGCATTGGCTTCATTTCTCAGCCCTGGAGGCTGCTGCTTGGTATACAACATTGAGCACGGATGCATTTTTCTTCGTCTAAGGCAACACACATTGAACAGCTTTAATAGCTTTTCTGTTAATTCACTACATTTGAATTGTGCAGCTTTGAGATGCCTTTCATCTTGTTTTTTTCAGCGTGATTGGCCCACGGGCCCCAGTGACTTAACTATAACATTACAGTGCAGCTTCTCATAAAGCCAGATCAATTACTCAGAGTGGGACCTGATTTTTGTCTCATTTCCTGTCCTCATTTTCACAGCTTCACAGGGACTGTAGAAGACAGGAGCACCATCTGTGCAACTTTGCCCAAACAAAAAAAAAAAAAAAAAAGAAAGAAAGAAAAAAACATCCTCTGTTTGAGATAATCTCATGGAGGCACTTGTTCTTCTGGAAATCCTCTTGCCACTGAAATCAATTTGCTTTCATCAGGCCTAATGACACTTGGTTAGGGCTCCCATTTCCAAGCAGTCCATTCAGGGAGCTATTCATGGAGGATGAAGTAACTTGGTGAAAACACTTCACGTATCCAATGAACCACATGGTCAATAGACTTTGCTGAAAGGATCAAAAGAAGAGCACACCCCAATCACTGCTTTTAACATGTGACAATTACATATCTTTTACACAAGTGGCATATCTATTTACTCACCTTACACATTAGCTGTTCTGTTTAATCTAAGCACTGATTAGAGATTCAAAGTAAATGAACCGTCCTGATTTATTTGTATCAGCATTTTTTCTAAGCACAATAGTAAGAGTGATCAAAACACTGTCTGATCACTTTTCAAAAGGTGTAACTTTAGAAATATTATACAAGTGAGTGAAGAATTCACTGCATCCAGCTGCAGCATCCTCTTAACCAGATCCACTAATGGGTGCCGGTTTCCCTCTGGTCTACAGTTCATTCATCTCCATCACCTGCTGGCAGTCCCTGATGTATCTCATATCCTGAGCATTAAACCTCGTCTCGTAAGTGAACTCCTCAAAGGTCTTGAATCTTCAGTGCTGCTGACTCGTCTGCTGCTCGTTGAAGTCTGCTGCATTTCCACAGTCCTGCACATAGTCAGCTAGCTGGCTATGAGTTTCTAAGATGAAGCTCAGAATGTCAAAGTTCATCTCTCCAGGATAAAGCAGGTACGCAGCCATCAGCTCTGCAGCTTCCAGCCCTAGAGACCACATATCGATGGCCTCATTAAAGGGAATGTGCAGCAAGACTTCTGTGTACCAGGTGGTCTGCATACAGACAGCAGGCTGAACAGCAGTAACACGATGCGCCAGGCCAGAGTAATGATTTTCACTTTCAGTGGCTGCTGCTGGTCCACAATCATAATATTGTCAGGTTTGAGATTTGCATGTGCAATTCCCGTGGACCTCAGGTGGGAAAGAGCTGTGGCCAGTAGATATATAATTGGACACAGCTCTGTCATTGAGACACTGGTTGGTTCTGGACGGACTGACATTTTCATCCATAAAGCCAGAAAACAGATTTTGTGATGGCATTATCATTGAAAGTGAATGGATATTCAGTCTTTGCTTGACAAAACAGACAGGCTTCTTCATATCTTTGAGATATCTGAAATTGTTATTCAGTTACAGACAAGAAACAGTCTTTTCTGTGTAGCATTCTATGTATTCTATGAGGCCAGCAATGTTGTGTTTGGTGGCATGTGCAGCATGTGCAATAACCATTCAGCTACCAAGGTGCTCCCATTGCAGCCTTTTAATTGAACATTTTAAAGATTGTGGAAAAGGCTGTTTTTTTCACATCTTCTACTCTGCTCAAGGGAGCTTTGAATCCCCCGAGCAGCACAGAGATGGAATACCCAGTACAACACTTGAAACCACTAAGCCCACCAGGATGCCTGCAGTAAACCAGTAACAACTGAGCAAGCTAAGCAGTCAGCCAGATCAATAGTTGAGCACATCGCTGGTTAATCAAAGCCTTCATCCCACAGGAGTGAGTGAAACAGAATATGTTTGTCTCTCAGGATAAACCAGGTGTCACATCTGCTGGATTATGAAATCAGCTGCAACCAACCGGCATTGTTACATCTGAGACAGAAAAAAGCTACTTGAAAAGAACAGTTTCAAAGCGCTATGCTCACATTTCATATTTGTCATGTGATATATGAGGTGGTTTAAAAAAAAAAAAGAAGCAAAAAATGAAATCAGTCATAGAGGTATCTTTTATTTTCTCAGGTCTTGAAACACTTGGAGGAAATCTCTTCAAATCTTAAGAACAATTGTGCTACAAGGCTTCAGAGTGATTTTTTGTATTTTAGCAACTTGTCAGGTTTTGGGATTTAAGATAAAGAATCATCATGGCTTGGGTGGCCTGGTGTCCTGTCCTCCAGCTCCTGTCAGACAGAGGAATTCACAAATGTAAAAAAAGAAAGATAATAGACAAAGAAACAAAAGTTTTATCCCCAGCAGTCAGAATCACTGTACTGGTTCTGAGTAACAGAAGTTTGAACACACTGAAGTAAGTTTTTATTTACAACTGAATATTTTTTGTAAATAGATGCCTGCAGATGACTACATCCTGGCCTTATTAGCTGGAAAACACAATGGACCCCAGCATGAAGTCCTTTAGGTGAAATGAAAATAACCAAAAGGGAATCATCAGTCATGCAACACTCTTCACAACACTCACTTGCTGTGGCTGGAAAGCTGTCGGCTCCTCTTCTTCATGAAACACCTTCTTCTCCCTCCACTGTCCCACAGAAGAACACTTACAGCCTTTTTGCTCCCTGCCACCCCACCTCTTCTGTCTGTATTCTGTTCCAATTATCTCAAGTGTTAAATCTGCGTTGGGACTGGTCCTCTGAATATTTTATATCGCTCATTAAGCACGAGTTGATCCACCTCTACTGTTGCTGCTGCAGCTCTGCATGAGTTTTCATTGTAAATAACAGCTCTTTACATCGTCTGTGGTGGTGGCAAAATAGGGAAACTGCAGCTTGCCTGTTGAAACTGCACAATGGTCTCTGTTTGACTAACAGTCAGTAGAGACAGTTCTGTAATAATGGAAAACCTAAAGTCCGTTTCCAGATCCATCCGACTTCTCTCACTCTACATCATTTGATGTGTTGGAAGGGGACCAGGTGCCTAAAAAATTGACCAAGCGTCCATATGTGACGAGATGGAGTGAAAACAGGTTGACTCACTCACTTGTCATAAGTCTGAATGAGAGTGAGAGCACTGACACATGACTAAAATGTCAATAAAGAGCTGCTAACCCACGTCTGAGCTCATGAAAAGGCAAATACACACAATGTAATCTTCTCCAAAGACACTTTAAATGAGCACCGCTGAAGTTGACAAGCCTGTCTCAGTACTGAGCCGTGCTCAAAGAAGGGGCAAAGTATGTGCCGGTCCCCCATATCCTCGACAAACAAGAGGTTGATTTGTGCTGTGCAAAGAATCAGATACCGACAGGCTCTGTGTGCTCAGTCTTGAAAGCAACATAACAATAAATTAATGAAGGGAGAAAAGTAATTCAGTTGTACCAGTAAAAGGAATAAAAGAGAGTGATGAAATATCTCATTTTGAAACTGACTTCAGTTCCACAGGAATGCAGTTGGTTGTCCTTCATGAGGAAAAGAGAGTGAAAAATATTCATTTTGTTAATTAGAAGTCTGAATGAGCCATTAGTGCATAATTGAGGCCATGAATAGAGGTTTCATGAATGGAAAATTATCAGCCATTTACTCTGTAATAAGACCCAACTCTTGATTGGGCTGCACATTATACGACAGATTTAGCTGTTGTTGGCACGACAAACAACGCTGATTGATCAGATCTACATGTGCACATCATTCATTCGTCAATACAACACACAGAGCGTGACACAGTTTGCAATCGCTGATCGTTTTTGCTCCTTATTTTGCTGAGCATAATGTGCTTTTTTCCTGCATTTCACAGTAATAGAGTGAGACACATTCTTACCTTGGAGCAACCAAGTTCACCCGCAGCCTTACACTGTTTACTACTTAACAACTTCACTGGGGCACTGGGGGGTTAATTGCCATGCTCAAAAGGCCCCTGAGTGGTAACAGCTGAGGTAGGAGGGGTCATTAGGCTACTCATTTAGCACTGAGGTTTTCCCTCAAGGTGTTTGGATTCAAATGAGCAGATTTCCATACAGAGGAACGCTTAACCAACCTTTAGGTTCCATTCATCCTGATTAATTGAAAAGATGTATAGCCTAAATAAAATAAATGCCATACTCCACCAACATCCTTATCTAAAAGCAAAATAGATGATTATGTGTCACAAAAACATGATATTTCATTCACTGGTCATCCAGCATTGCTTATATTTTCATGAGCAAAATGCTACAACTGATTGTTTGCTAAAGCCCTCATCTAAATAGTGATAATCCAATCATAGCATAGCAACCATGACGAGGCATGGCAGGTCTATACCCAGGGGTGCACATAAATTTTTGAGCCAGGTACTCAAGTGAAAACCAGGACATGGTGTTTGGTACTCATCCCATTGTCCTCCTTCTTCTGCTTCCTGCATGGTAGGCGATGAGGATGCACTTTCAGGTCCCTCATTGAGCCTCAGGTTAGCTGTCTCAAGTCAGCAGCTGGCTTTGGGTCAAATGATGCTGTGGTCACATGCACCTCTGCCTTTCCCTACTTGCCACTGCAATAAAGCAAAATCCTCAGCAAAGGAAGACAGAATGTGCATGTTTTTAGGAAATAATAGGAGAAAAACATTACGCATAGCTTTTAAGCTGAAGTAAAAGGCAGGGCAGTGTGCCTAAATTACTTTGTGGTGCAGTTGCAGAAATGAAAAAAGGTCAATGTCCAAGCTTGAAACACGCTACACTGGGTGAGTTGCAAGGGCACATGCATTTGGATGAGGTTAAAGCTCAGTTAAAGCTTGGGTGGCCAACAGGCAGCTCTCATAAGACCACATTCTGAGAGACAGCATTATGCAGGCAAGAGTATCTGCGGAGGATCTCCCAAGATTTTTTTTATATATATATATATATATAATGGCACACTATAATCACACTGAGGGACACACACAGTCTATGCTCAGAAGCACACACACAAAATGTCACCCACTTCCCATCACGTCGTCTTAACCGACGTCTCAGCAAAGAACACCTGACTTTGTTCTAGTCCCACTCATTCGCAGCTGCTTCAAAGGCATCGTTAGATTAAAGAGAGCCGGGATACCATGCTTTTTCATCTGTGCTACAGTGCAGCACTAGGCCGTTCGGCTCTTGGAATTTGAATGAGACAGGTTTAGATGAGAAGAATGGTTGAAGAGGAGTCAGGATGTGTGGATTTCACATATTCGTGTTTGTATGTTTGCAGCAACACCCTGCTGTGAGGATAGCTCTAGATTTGAGATAACAAACAGCTGTAAAGTTTCCAACAAACACCGATCTAACTCTCCCACAAACATACATCTTCCTCATGGAGCTGCAACACCTTAGCACTGCTTACTTTTATTTTTCATAAGGAAAATCAAGGGATATTACCTGGATTGTTTTTTGTACGTTTTGCATTATATAGATATTTTTTACCCTTTTTCTTGCATGTATCAACACAACATTTAATTTATAATGTCTCAGCATCTCAAATATATACTTTTAAAACAAAAAAGTGTTTGTTTTTTTTTTCTTTTTGTGAGATCAGATTTTTTTTTTGTGTGTTGACTTGGAGACGGGCCTTCTTTGCACTTATTCCATATATTCTTATAGAGTTATAGTGGTATTCTCTTTTCATATAATGTCTTAGTGCCAGAAGCATGCATGCAACCTAAGCCTCAGCGCCTTTTCGTTAAGCTGTGTATTTTGGTCATGCCATTGTGCTTCATGCATGTATAGAAATCCAAGCCCATTTCCATGTAGGCTACCATGTGACACTCTGTAACAGATCAACATTCAAATACATTCAATTATCTTTGCTATGCACATTGGGATTAATCATTTATAGGCTAATGCTAGGTTGACTTCAACAAATTATTCCTCAGTTCCTGTGCCACTTCTGTCACACAGATATAACTCGTTGGATATTATACAGGGAGATGGGTAGCTGTGAGAAAAGTGGGTGCAGTGCTCTCCTGATTTAATATTATGCATAAAAGCTCTGGCGATGGGGACGCCAGTCTGATGTCTCTCATTAATTCTTCAGTTCAGTGGGCTGTGGACAGACACAGCAGATTGACAGGGGATGAGGAGACTTCACCAGCAACTCCTTAATGCTTCAAAATGGGAGTATAGTTTAGCTTTGATGCCTTCTATCGCTAAATGGACATGTACCCCCTCCACCACCCCACCCCCCACAGCCTCAGTGCACCCGTATCCCACCCCCACACACACTGTCAGTCAGTCATCCCATTGTGAATACATGAATACTGTAAACTGTAGTGACAGCGTAAATTACTCTGTGCGCTATCAAGCCACAAAACATCAAAATGCTTTATGACTTTCTGTGAGTGTGAATATGGAGATCAGGAGGCTTGGTTTGGTAGAGCCTGGAGGCAGATGTGGGACTTTTCCAGGTGCAGCAATCATTGCAGTTCCCATTTCATTCTCCCATGAGTTCAATTAGCAATCATTTTCTTTATAAATCACTCACAAATCGACTGTGTTTTTAGAGTGTAGCTGATTGCACAGCGCTTACAAGGATTTGCCTGCATGATGTATCTTCAATAAACAACCTGGCTGCCTCCTCTCATGTACTCCTTGACTGACTGCACAGACACACAAGCGCGTAGGATCGAATGTGTTGTGTTCTCTGCAGGTAACAATACAGTTTTCTCACAAAAAATACATTTTTATTTTAGAGCAGGGAGATGCAAGTGTTGCTCTGTTGCCATTCAAATCTAAATATGTAACCCTGTAAGCCTGCATGCATACTTCATGGTGAGTATGATGGAGACTCACTGCTGTCTGTGCCACATTTAAACTGAATGACTAAAAAATTGGAGTTCTGTGTGTTTGATGCTCAGCAGAAGGGAGGATAGCAGAAACATGATATAGCTGATTTGGATTTAAAGGTCACCAGCCACAGCCAACCTGTCCATGCCTTTTGGAGAGTCCTTTGCAGCGAATAGGCTCAATGTATGGATGTCTATTGAATGCAAAAATGTTTAACAAGGCTAAGATTCTTCCAGCTCTGTTTGGCTCTACTACAGTGGATCTTTGTGCTAAATGCTACCATCAGCATGTTAAAATGCTCACAATGACAATGCTAACAAGCAGATGTCTATACTGCTAGCAAGACTAAAACACTCAGTAGCTGTGTCCCAACTGAGCAGCTGCATCCTTTGGAGGGTGAATTTGAAGGCCGATTACGTCACAACTATGCGCGAAGGCTGTCCCAATTTGTCCAAATTCGAAGGCTCCTCCAAATGCAGCCGACAAATGCGTCCTTCTTTTCCCTGTATTTGGAGGATGCATCAAGATTACATTGACATGTGAGGGTAAAATCCATGAAAGGTAATAACTGACTAAAAGTGAAATCTTAATCTTTTTTATTATTATTATTGTTTTATTACAAATATCACCATCACCAAATACTGAACTCAAGGCCTCTTCAATGGACTTTACAGTGAAAAGCAGCAGGTTTGAATTGAAAGGCTGCAATATGGTACATTTTCTTGAAACGTGTTGGCCTTTCAAGAGTAGCCACTTAATGTGAAACATTTATCAGACAGACTATAAAAATTAATTTACAATAAATAGAAATAACAGTAAACAATATAAATATGAATCTATTTAACATTTTAAACATAATTCACACATTTATGGTTTATAGTAAGGGTTCAGGGTTGACTCAAGGGCTACTTAAGTCAATATTTGAATTAACCAGGTGTTCAACCACTTGATAGATCAGTGTTTTGAATGTAAGTTGAGGTAAAACTGTGTCAAAAAAGCCCTCATAGCTCATGAATAATATGAGTTTTTGAGATAGCATAATGATATTTCCAGTGCTTTCAATTGAGTGCTCTAAATTTTTCAGACTCTGAGCCAAGTGACATTATCAACACAGTGGAAGGAGTGTTTGAGATGTGGAGTTTTCTTTCATTGATTTCACAAAGTTTCTCATTTCTCTTTCTGTCGGTCTGGCATACAATGCAGGCTACAGTACAATCAAATAGTGTCACTTCTGACCTTGATGGTTTCATGGTACAAACATAAATAAGAAATGACATTAAATGTTTACAGTACATTGACATTCAGTGTAGAAAAATTCCTTACAAAAAGTTACAGAGTTTACAAAGTGTGAAAAATATTGTATTTTCCCCCTTATAAAAAATGCCACCTTCAACGAGGCAAGTGAAGTCGCTTCATATATAATGAAACTGAAGAGTGGAGAATGTGGAGACACAATACATGGTACATGAACTTAATGTGTTGGTTTTTCACTTAATTTGTGTGAATCTGTTTGAACCAGTATACTACCAAAATTATCTGCAAAAAGCAGGTAACCACCAAAAAGCCAGTGTAAAAGCAATGAAGTCATGTTTCGAATGGCTGAGGTTTTGTAAAGATAAAGTATTCAGACATTCTTAAATTGATAGTTACAAAGTTGCCTTCGAGATGCTACAGAGATCCTCAGCAGTGACAATTTAATGAACATTTTTTTTTACATAAAGCAGTAGTTCCTGAAATGCAGGCTACCTGATATTAAAGTGTTCAGTACTTATACAGGTACGGTACAGATATGCAGTACTGTATGTGTCCGCTAGACAGTTGTGACAGATAGGAAGGCGTTATGTACTTTGGAACCCTCTGGGACTCTGGCCCCATGGCTCATCAGCTCCTGGATGGTCATCCAGTTATCCAGGATCTTTTTGTTTCGTTTCTTCATCATCTTTTTATGACTGAGCTCCAAGATATTGATCTCCTTCCTGCCTTCAGCTCCACTGGCTGGCCCCTCCTTCAGACACTCGAGGCGGCTCTTTTGCATGAACTCCCTCCTCTTCCTTTGCTCCCTGGCCCGCGCCAAGTGCTGCTTCCTCTCTTCTTTGCTCCAGTAGCGGCCCATCTTCATCTCACTCATAGCATCGTCATCTGTGGTCATGCCTCCGCTCCTCTCCTCTCGGATCCTTAGCGCCCGCTCCCTCAGGATGCGGTCTCGAGCAGGCCTACGGGCCACATAGCGTGTGCCATCAGCTCGAACTTTGACCTTCCACTCTAAACGTGGTTCCCCAGGGCGTCCGCTCCGGTGCACGGGATCTCGGCAGACACTGAGCAGACTCAGCTGGCTCTGGGAATACTCCAGGGATGAATGCTGTTGTAGCAGCTGCATGTAGCTCTGCAACACAGAGAACATTGTTAGAACAGAAGTGTCTTCAGAGGTGCCTCACTCAAAGGAATATCAGCGTGATGTTGACACGTTTTTGATTGTACCTACCTGAAGTTGCCTGGATCCTCCCTGGCCTTGATAGGGGGTTGTCTGATATGAAGACCCATAGGGAATCCCCCTCCTGGTATCTCTGGTCCTCCCTTTTTTTTCACACCTCTCATCATCTGCAGGCAGGGCAGGGTCTGACTCAGACCGGGAGGGGTTGCTCTGGTCTGGGCTGCTGGAGATAACAGAGCCTGGGTCCGCTGGTCTGCTACGACAGGGTGTACCCTGGGACTTAGGGATAGGAATGGGGCTGGAGGGTGTGGAGGAAGCCAGTCTGAGGTTTTTCTGGTTGGTGATGCTGATGTGCCTCTGCAGAGAATGATCAGGAGATCTCTCCATACCTAGTGGTGTTGACCGTGCACTCTCTGCTGTGTTGTAGGCACTGGAGCTGTCTTTCTCTCGGATCTTATCGCTGTCTGACCTCTCTGGGTGTTCGTGGATGTCAGCCAACCTGCCGTGTCGCTTGTGTCCATCTTTTGGGCTCCGTCCTGGTGAGGATGTGGGTTGTGAGGGCTCCAGCTGGTGGGTCTGGCGGAGCTGATGCGCCTGCATGATGCTCTGACACTCAAGCTCAATGCTGCGCAGTTCCTCATTTAGCATCCTCAACTCCTGCTCCACTCCATTTCCTCCTCCAACAGCATCAACATCATCTCCATCCCCTCCCCCTTGCTCAGTGAGACTACACTCTATGCTGTGTCGAATAGAGTACACTCCACACTCGCCTCCATTCCGGATTTGACACTTGAGCTCCAAGAGTTGCTGGAAGCGATTCTCTAAACCTAGGATCCCACCTCCACCATTGCGAATACTGACCACCCCTTCATGACCTTGGCCTTTGGACAATGTCCTCGAACTCTGGGTGTCTGGTGGCACTACAGTCCCTCGTCTTGTGTGTGGATTCTCTGCCCGCCATCGGTCCCTCAGGCAGTGGGCTGGGGTCCTCCTGTGGAGTTTAGCCAGCAGGGGTTGGTGTTCTGGACTGTCTGTACTACGTCCAAACCCACTGTCTTTGTCCTGATTGTTGGAGGAACAGGTAGCGGTGTCTGTAGTCATTTCCTCATCAGCTTGATGCTGTCATATGAAGAAGATAACAGTTAGTCCTCCTCAAGGCCAATTTCATTCATTCACTTCTTGCATTTAATGCAGTTCATGATTTTGTTACACACTGTGGAGGGAGAATGATCAACCTTGGAATTATGTCCATATTGGACAATTCTGCACCTTACAATTTATGACCATTGTCAATACAGGTAGTAGTGTAGCTTATATGTGGAGAGTCAGGGTGCTTAATGTGCATTAGCATGTCAGAAAGGTTGCCATGCACAGATATTGTAGAAAGCAAGAAATTTAAAAACGTTTGCATCGAACATAGTCCTGGGTTTTGTAGAATTGTGCTTCATTAACATTCTTGTCTGACATTTTTTTTACTCAAATCAAATTCTGTACTTTCACTATCCTTCCTTTTCTTTCACCTTCTTTAATTTAGTCTCTCCTTCTGTCCGACCCTGCCAGCTCTCCCTGACACCCTCCTGCATCCTGATTGGATATTTGTCTCTTGTTTTTATGTGTTTCTCTTAGCTTAGCTTAGCTTAGCTCTCACCTTATCTCCCCTGTCAAAGTTATGTTCCTTCTGCTTCCTCCTCTCCTCCAGGATCTCCATCTTCAGCTCCTCCACAAGCTCCTGTTGCTCCTCATCAAGCCATACTTCCTCTTCCAGCTGAAATCACAACATCATGTCAGAAAATCTGTCTCACTTTCTGTGTATGTATCTATGTGTGTGCGTGGAGAAACTCCAAACAATCACGCTGACAGTTCGAAGGAAAGGAAAAGGCACTTAGCGGGCAGCTGTTGCCATTTGACAGGGCATAGGTTGTCAACACAGGGTAGAGAGCCTGGGTAGGTGTGTGTGTGTGTGTGTGTGTGTTTACCTGGATTTCTGGTCTTGTCACTAGTAGTATGATGCATCTTGCTTCTTCACTTGACAGCAAGGCAACAGCTTTCTCTCTGTCTTGCACTTCACAGCCATTAATCTGTACATCAAAGACAAGTATAGATGGTCATGTCAAGAAAAAAGAACATGCAGAAAGTCCCAACCACAACCGCAAGAAAGGACGATCTGTACTCTTTCCATCATCATCATCCATTTAACTGACATGCATGAAAAGATGAGCGTAATACCCTTGTTTGGAACCATTGTTCCCATTTTTGCAGGACACACCTTGAGTAATCACACACTGACACCTTTTTCTCTCTCTCTCACTCTTCCTGCCCATTTTCTCCCTCCATTAGTCTCTTTCTCACACTTGTCTTTCCTCCTTTCTCCAATCACTTCCTCCAGCTCCACACAATTCCTAGGAAAGGCCTGGGTAGTCTGCATGCTTGGTAAGGGGAGTCAATTGCGAGTGTGTAGTCCGACCTCACGAGAGTCTGCTCTCCGCACATCCAGACACACAATTAACTGTTCGTTGACAGGTGGCGTTCATCTTTTCCTCACTGGAGTAATGGGGCTGTCAGGACAAGATAATAGGGCCAGGAGTACAGCAGGCCCTGCTCCCCACAATCATTCACACTACTGGGACAAAGAAACACTACTATCAGAGTGTTACAGTATATACAATAAATATGGAGCAGAGGTAATGTTGGTACACTGTTATTCCCACTTGAAGCAGCTTAAAATATTGCTTACTAAGAGGACATATAGGAAGTCAACATCAAACTATTTAATCATTATTTTTCATAATATCTTATTCTGTCAAGCATGAATAAGAAACAAATGAATATTGTTAATTCCGGAGAGTAAGTATCAGGCACTTTAATTTCAGCTGTACTGCATGATTTCCTTTCATTCACCTTGTCTATATTTTGAGCTATTTACATTTTATATTGAATTGACATTGCCCGTTTTACTTTTTGAACCCTTCCATTTGAAAATGAATTTAAAAAATACACAATATTGATGCCTGCAGAATGATTTGAAATAATACAGTGACAAACAAGCCATCATTATCTTACATTTTGGGTTAAAAACTGACATTGTGTGTGTTTTCTAACTTGACAAGCAGTCAGAATGAGAATGCCAAGTGTGTAGGTTTAGTGAAGTGCCTTGATAACACTGCAGCTAGAGGCATGTTGACTTGTTTACCCTGCTTTATGGAGTAGGATGTTAAGCCATGCTGACAAGTGAAGTTGAGTGTATGGCTTCAAAGCAATGTATTGCTTTTCACAATGTATAAGCTCACTTTCAACATGGATTTGCCAATGCATATCAGAAGGTGTTGAGGTGGGTTAGGTCAGGCTTACAAGAGTATTCACAAATGGACACAATATATCTACATAAACATATGCACCCACATGTAAGTATTTATCATACATATGTTGTGACATAGAGAGCATTATATCTAAAGGACCACAACAAACAAGACACAGACGATGTTGTGTTAAGTCTCGATGAAGACCTGTTAAGAAAATCCTGTCCACACAAGCACTATTTCTAAAAAAATCTCCATTTGTATAACACAGAAAAACAACTGAAGTGCTGTCAAGAGCAAGCCAAATCATCAGGTGATGATATAAGTGACCTAAAACTGCATTTGTGTGAAGATGAAAGGCCAAAATGCACAGAAAAAGCCACATTTTAAAAAATACCCACATACCTGTGAACCTGGCATGAGACAGAGAGTGCTGGAGATGATGTAGTGCCTGGTGTAACTGCGACTAGGGACTTTAATTTCCCTTGTAAAACGAGGTTATTAAATATACATATGCTTGCCAAGACTGGAGACACCGGCAGCTTGGCTTTCCCCTAAAAAGACTGCCTTGCAAGTGGCTTGGAGGATCTACCCGAGCACGTTTGTTCAACACAGACAAAAGAAACAAGAAATGGGTGGGTGGCTCATATCAAAGACATCCTGCCAGTGATATGAAGGATGCTAAGGCTTAAACTCAGACATGTTATACACCATGTAAGTTCATAATATAACCTGCTGTGAATGCACTTTGGTCACTGAGATGAAAATAGGCACCTGTAGGATACGATCTCCTTCCTTGATGCGTCCATCTCTGGCTGCTATACTGTTTGGCTCCACCTGCACAAAAGAACATGAAAATCAATGCTGACAGCCGGTCATTGAGCATCTCTGAAACACCACTGATGTGCCACGCTCGCACCACTGCTGTCTCATCTCTGCTGTCAGGAATAAGAGTATGTTTTTTCATCAAGGGAGGGTGCTTATTTTCTCGCTGACAACCTTGCATTTTACATACAGGTGGGTTTTCACAGGTTGTTGGTGCTGACTTGTATTACTGCTTCTCATCCAAGCTAAGTTTAGACGCTGGTTGTGCTGACTGAGGTAACATGGAAATCCTTGACATTGTAAAAAAAGAGCATGTGAGTTGTAAATGAAGCAAGAGGGAGACAGCAGAAACAACAAAAGTCCCAATTGTTTATGGCACGATTATTTTAGTTGAACGCCTCACATTTTTGAAGATGCATCCCAGTGGATATGCAACAACACTACAAGCCCTCAATAATAAAATAATAAATAATCATTTCATAAACTTTGTTGTTCTTGCATTGAAGATCAAGAGAAATAGCTACATGTGGGGGGATGGGGGGTTTGGAAATGGAGAAAAAAAATTGCACTCTTCTCAAAGTCTTCTCAATACTATCCATACATTTTAATGAGGGAGATTAGCATTTTTATCCTTTTTATCAAACATACAAAAATAGATGCGTTCTGTCAGTGGGAGCCCGCTTTCACAATCTGTTGAGGATCGGCAGGTGCCAGTGTTGTTTGTGGTTTTGTATTCTGATTCTTCATCTGGTTCAAGAAGAATAGAGAAATGGCTGGTAGAGCCCATGGTTTTTACATACAAGTAATTGTATAAAGGCTGAAAGGAGCTTAATATGTTGCCGCTCTTTGTACTCCCGCCATTTATATGCTTGTGGCAACGTTCTAATCCTCAATAACAGCTCTTACTTTTCACACTGTCGCCTTTTTTGTTCATAATGGGATTGAAATAACACCTGCAGGCAGACTAAACATCTTTATAAATCAGTTTGTAGTGGTTACAGCCCTGATAATTCAACATAATGCAATAATTGGTCTCCTTTTTGTCTCATCAATAGTTTTATAAGAGGAAGGAGCTGCTAATCATTGGAATTTTGAAAAGAAACTCTGTAATGTGTTCCCTCTTTGTTTTCTGTGTTTGGTATTCAAAGGGGGTACAGTAAATGGGAGAATGTGTCATTTCACTTACAGTTTGGGGGGGTTGAGGAGGAGAAGGTCGTCGTTCAGAGCTAATTAAAACCTTCAATTAAAACACGTTAAAGGAGGAGGGATCACATTTCAAACCTGACTTCCTCTTTGGCCATGCGTGGCTCATTCAGAGTTGCTATTTGACTTGCAAACATTTTTTCTCCCCTTCCTCCCTAATTCAGTTCGACTTGCTCCCTGCTTCACGATGTAAAGAAGGGAAACCAAATGGGATTTCATGCCATTTTTTTCTCACTCCTCCAAAGGAAACTGATGAGGGGGCCCTGAGTTTAATTTAACAAACATGCAGCCTTGTCTCCATCAGACTTTATCAGAGAGCGCTTGTTTATACTCCGGTGCTTCTCTGGGGTGTAGCATTTGATTTTACACTGCACTAAATAACTGTTGTGTGGTAACATGTCTGTGAAGATTCTCATTCATCCAGGTCAGGCTTCTTCTAAGTGCTTTCCAAAGGCAACTGGACCACAAGCAAGTTCAGTTGGCTTTGGAAAGCACTTAGAACGCTTTTGTCTTATTTAAATGTGTGAAACAGTTAAATATGTTATCAAGGTCTAACTCTATTTTTCAGTGTCAGTGTAAGGAACCAGATGACATCTGTCCTTACCTGGCTGACATAGATGCCGGTGTCCTCCTCATCGTCAGTCCTGTAGCAGAGCGTCAAGCCAAGCTTCTCCTGGCTGTTCTGCCTACACAGCTCCACCTCCTGTTACAACACACACACAAATAAACCAACAATGGTTTAAAGCAAACATGTTTTCCCATGGTGCACCTGTTCGGAGCCTATGTTTTCCCCAGTGGATTTGATGGATTCCAAAACCATATCAATTCAAACATGGAGTTTATTCATCTGTTTTACAGAACAGCTGAAATGATACCACCCATGGGAGATGAGGTCCAACGTGATTGTTATGCTCTACATTACCGTTACTAATCACTTTGGGAGTGTTTTGTTTTTCTGTGGTGGTGAATTTGCTCTAGGCTAAGAGGATCTATGTTAACTTTCTACTGATATACAATATCCAGCCAACCTCAATTTTCTATCTTTTACACACATGTGCACACACATAACCAATAAAAGCATTCATCAAGACATATTTACTAGCTGGATATTAGAAGGAAAACAAAACAATTATTTACATTGATGTGTAACAGACACATTCAAAATAAATATTTATACTGTTATGTTGAAAAAAAAAACATAATTAGAGCTGGATTATCATTATGTTTCCGGCGAAACATATTTGTTATTGCTAATTAATATGAACATGGACGTGATTTGGTTGCAGTATTTTTGATTGCTAAAATGATTTCTCTTTGTTTCTTTTATACACAGCTTTCAACCTGTATGAATCGATTTTTTTTTTTTTTTGCTTCCGGGATGCAGTGCAACAAGCTGTAACCTGATATATTAGCATCTTATGTATTGATATGGCTAACATGTTAGCAAACAGGTTCCTAGGATAGCAGGACAAAGTTGCTACCCTCATTGCTGCCTTTTACTCGCTGTTACTTAGCTAAAAGTCGACTGGTCAACCTGTTTGCTTCACAGACTCACAGGCTGCTCAAACTTCCCGCACATTAAGACCTAAACTTGCAGACGTCACACTAGAATTCAAGCCAGCATGATGAATGAACATGTGCACAGACACAAATGAAGTCCCAGAATGTGTTCTGTACATCAATGGACTAAAATCCTGTTAGTATCAAACTGAATCCAGCATGTGGCAACATACAGGACAGGTCTTTGATGGATATAGTGGTGCTATTTCATTGGCAGACCCCCCTCCCCACAGGATATTTCTCTAAATTTAGCCAGACGAGCTACTGGCTCCGTTTGATCCCTGCTGTGTATAAAGGTAATCACATAAAGGTGACCCTGGGGGGGCTAATCTTTATTAACCCCACGTTGCCAAATTCATTTCAGCGCGGTGAAGTTGTGAAAGGAGGGGTGTGGGGTAAAAAGGGGATGAGGCCCCCTTAATTTCTGTCATGGGAAACCTCGATAGCAGAGATTGACAGGGGAAGTAATTAATTTCTGTGGCATTTAACCCCCTGTACAGACAGCCCTGACCTTCAAAGGTTGTGCTGTGTTCAGAGTTTGTCATGTGAAAACACTAGACGCTGGTCTCGACTACCCACACTCCTCACCAGTTTAGTTCACTGGCTGATTTGCACAAACCCTGACAGTGAAGTAACAGCTGCATAAAGTGAGATCAGATAACGCCTTCATGTCAGCGCACATTAGGCGGTCTGCAGGATTTGACTGGCTTACTAATGTCAGTTATCAGGGTGCAAAGCCCATGAGTGATCTCCAGATGTGCAGAGCAGTGGGTGCTGAAACTATAGAAAGGCTCGATTAGTGATGATTGGATCCTAATATATGCCACCGCGGAGTTTAAATTATGGCACAGCAGTGACATCTAACTAATGTCATGTGGCTTGTTGTGACAATTGATAGAATTTATCTTCTTAATTTACAGTATGTGTTTTCCCAATTTTCAGTGGGAGAGCTCACATTTACCACATGCTACCAAGGCATATGAGAAACATAGACATATGATAATAGGCTCTGTCTGTTAAAGCCACATTAAACATCTGTTAGTAACATTTCAGTTTAGTATGCACTTAACAGTTCCTTCATTTTTCATTGAAAAGAATTCACTGCTAATGTTCATTGGCTCATTGTTTCCACTTTGCAGATGATGGCGTCCTTTCAGCTGTCAGGTTTTTATAGCACAGTCTTGAAAGGGTAGTGATGATAATTCAGTCAGGAAAAGCTTACAAATGCTTTTTGATGACCATTTTTCCATTGATACTGTGCTTTTTTGTAGCTTATCTTAGCTTAGATTGTATAAGCACATTTCCATCTGTTTTCATGCTACTTGGTCTATGCAAGCCGTTTGAGTGGTACATTATGGGAGCATGGCCCCTGACAACCTCCACATTAATGTCAGGGAGGGTGGTGGCTTTTTAAAGTGTGACAAAATAACCCTGATGATGCCATCAGGGTTATCTTGGAGTGGGTTAAAGACTATTGATTTTAAACAGAAAACCCATGTTGTGAACTGGGGCTGTGGATTTTGAAAGATATAGGTATTTATCAGGCAGGGAGTGTTTAACAAAAGATGGTATCCAGTTGCATCATGGTCATTATAGGAGTGTTTTTGGTGCTTGTCTGATACTAGAGAATAAAAGCATTTTGGCCTGCACAGCATCGATTTTGAGCATTCTTCATTTAATCTGTGTCTCTCAAGTCAAACAACATTACAGGAGAGCAATACTAAATCCCTTACTTTTGAGTTTGTCACTGCTTGATAACAGGTCTTTCTGCTGCTTTGATCTTATTTTTTCATACTTGCACTGACAAAGCTCAGTGAGACTCTTTTTTTTCTCGCACCACCCCTTGCATACCAATATTTTTTTGTTTTGAGGATTTAAAAAAAAAATCCAGCCTTTGATGTTTGGCACCATTGACGATCCATAATTAAGACATGTTTATTTTGATTAATCTGGCATACAGCTAACTGGCTGCTTTCTGGCAGACTGCTGCCTCTTCATTAACAGCAATGTGTAACCTGGTGACCAAACAGAGCGTTCATTAAAATCTGCCGTTATTCAACATTACTCTGCCTGGGAATTAGATATTAATATCCAAAAAGGGTTGCAACTGTGAGAACATGATTAACTCAGATATTCACAGTATTTTTAGTCACACTGGGAATTGGAATTGGACTGGCTTGCTATTCCGCTATGAACTTTACTTTTTATCCAAACAATCAAAGCATCCAATAAAACTGTTAGATCTGAAACTCATTTTCAGCATCTCCTGACTACTTGGCATTGTTATAGTTTGGTAGATTTGGCAGAGGTAGCAGGAGTATTATGACAGCAGCAGTACCCATGTGGACAAGCTGTTGGAAGTGAAGCTAAACCTGTCAAAAGTAATGTTCCTGGGAATGGCAGCCCTATTCTGTTTCATCCAAGAGAAAAGCCATTCATGTTTCAGTTAGATACACATGGATGGACAAAGGTAAGTGAGGATGGCTGATTTGGTGTGTGTACGTCTGGCAGGTGGGGGTGGGAGTTTGACTGTATGTGTGTGTGTGTGTGTGTGTGTGTGTGTAAAGCTGACCTTGTTCTGATACTACTGCTATTATGGCACAGACCTCCACCCCCCTTCCCAACCCTGACACACACGGGAGACTCTTTTATCCAGATGACGCTGTAAGGTAAGGCCACAGCTGGCAGCAGAGGAATCCTAATGACCCACAATGCAGTTCACTGAACCAGGAAGTGCCTATTAAACTAGGGGGGACCACTGACAGTTGCAAACATCACCCATCACTGTCACCCAGCGGGACCCTGAGGTCCACTCTCTGAGTGCCATGATGCATCTGTTGCAATGGACTGACTGCATGGCACACATACAGCGAAGAACAACCTCAAACATCACTGCAGCTGCTCAATGATGAAAAGTGTGTATATATAAAACAGCAGGCAGACTTAACAACCTTATTTTGAGTTATGTTCTACATGTACACAGCAGAAAATGATTGAACAAAGGTATTTATCACTCATGTCATGAACTACTTGGATAAAACTACCCACTTATTTGTGATTCAAACGCAGAGTTTATCAATTTCAGCACTACAGTGAGCTACAGTAAGTGTAGACTGGATTGCCATGAAATTTGGTTTAGACATTCATGATCCCCAGAGAATGAATGTGATTTTGGTGCCTTTTCCACTGGCACTATCATCAGGTAAAACATTTTATTTGTCCAATATTTTGATTTCTGGTTTATGTGACCAACTAACTGGAACACTAATTGATTTTAGCCTCAAGGAACTGTTGTACCACTGGACAACCTCAAAGTGTTACTAGCACGGCTGTGGACATAAGGTCATATATTAATTAGTAATTGTGAGATGTCTTCATCTTCAACATATCTATGTGTCTAATTAGGGGCAATTGAAGTGTATGTTTTTCTCGCATGGTTGTTACATTATACTAATAAATGAAATGTAGCTTTAACGCATGTTGGATTGCGACGAAGCACCAATTGTGCCCTTCCTATCTAGCAATATGTGATTTAATTACATTCACATTCATTCTCCTGTAAAAGCCTCTTATTTTGAACTAAGGTTTCAATGTGCAGTCCTATTTTAAGTCCTGCCAACTGAAGTCTAGAAATACAGTATAATTAAATATGCACCACAGACAGCTAATTGACTAATCAGCGCAAGGTCATGACATTCTGTAACACCGTTCACCCAAACCTGGAAACTACTTTTTATCAAACATGTTCTTTAAATCCCGCCAAATCTATTCTGATACCGTTGAGTGCCTGCTTTTTACCACACGACACACTCACGATGTCTGTTAAGCTTGAAGTGGCTGTCTCAAAAGGGGGCACAAACAATTCTGAAGGACAGCACATGAAGAAAGAGGAGCTAACAGCCTATGAATGAAACATACTGGAAATTCAACAGGCAGGCCTTTCAGAGAGGGGTTTATTTTAGTACAATTATATGAAGAGTGACCTTCTGTCTAAAACCCAGGGTCTTTGCTGAGCTACACAAAACAATCTGAAGACTCTATGCAGTTTTCATAAGAAGCAGCCAATTTTCTTGTATTATTGTGGCAGACAATTTTTCTTGTATTGCTATAGTACTTGTGCGCATCATAGGTCAGGACTAGCCTTGGATTATTTCCTGGGATTGTGTATTACTGATAAAAAAGTGTCCTCATGTCCGACTGCATCACTAGAAAAAAATATATTTGTTCAATCTAGTTACAATAGCTTGGAAATCTGAAGCCACAAATAGCTTCACAAATGAGTATTTTTATATAAGCATTGCGCTGTGCACATCCTGGGGCTTCATATGAGTTTGATACAGCATTATCACCATTTGTTTTGTCGTTGGAAAGCTGAATACTCTCAATCTCAATCAAGTCTGTGGATGCCATCCTTTCCACTCATTAACAATGGTGAAATAAAAGCACTTTATGCCTTTGTTGGATAGCAGTAGAGAGATGAATGCAGAAGAGGCGAGAGGGATGTGAACAAGGTGCAACAAAGGACCAATCTCATTCTCAAGTCATAACGTTCTGGACCACTGTGGATGGATCGACTGACCGGCGGAAGAGGCAAAAACATGTTGTACTGTACAGTATGAGTACACTCAAACAGCAGAAAGATGCAAAACTGTACCTCATATTCATACTCTTCAGTCCTCTCCACCTCTGCTGGGGTGTTGGACAGGTACTCTGGACATTCATAAAACTCATGTTCCATGGTGTGGATGGAATGACAACTGAGGAGAAAAAAAAAGAAGAGACAGTCATGTTGAAAATCATTAATGTATGCTCCCATATGTCTGTGTCTTCATGTTTGTAATCACTAGTCTCTAGTATTGAATGGCTTGAGCAGGTTGAGAATGATATCAGTTAAATAAGGTCTAAGAATAAAGGAGGTGGTCTGTGCCACATTAAATGGCTTCTTTGAGAAAATAAAGACACAGAAGTAAAATATACTAGTATTTACCATGCAACATAACAGACCCTAGATGTAAAAGTATGTTATTTTTTTATTTTTAGTAGTTTTGCAATGAAGTTCTGATCAAGCAATGTAGACATCAACCATTAAAAGCCACGACCCCTGCAAATTATCACCATGATAACTGCCCCTCCATAATCATTGACCAAGACTGGCATATATGCAACTTTATGGGATAAATTGATTTCATCAGCTGCCCAGCAAAGCCCTATAAATAGCCACAGAATGGACGTAGCGCCAGAATGCCTGCTCTATCAGCCCATTGGCTTTTAATTGCCCAGCAAAAGCTCCCATTAAAGAAAATGGATGTAGCACAAAGAAGCAATTATTGCATGCAGGTTTGGCTCTGCATAATGATATCACAGGGACAAAGTACTTAGTTGTGCTGGGGGTTTCCACACTATGATACAACTTCTTAATAACTACTGTGAAATGAAAGAGAACAACAGAGAAGCCCCTGAGAGGCTTCATGTTAATTATGGATGGAAAAAAATGGAAAATCATTTGGTTCCAGATAAAATATGTAGGGTAATAATTTTAATTTACTGTCTGTACCGTTAAGGCTAAAAGGCTAAAATTTATTGCATGTAAGTGTTTGCCCTCACCTGTCAGACAAAAGGAAGGGGCAGATGTCAGGGACGGGTGGAGTAGCAGGCCGAAGCTTTGACAGCGCCATGATGTGTTCGAAGGTGATGTCCGTTTGCGTGCAAACATCCACTACACACGCATCCTGTGGCGTGGCGCTGTGATTATGTGCAACAGCAGCCGTGGATCTGGTGGGGGTTCGCCGAAGAACCTGGACAACGATGGGGTCTCGTCTGATGGCCTCCACCACCGCCTCCTCATGGTCGACCTTGGAGAAGTCACGTGCATTCACCTGGAGGACGAGGAGAACAAATCACTTGCACACCTTTCATGTTTCATGTTGTGGTGAAAACATGCAAACCATATTCTGGTCCAGCATCTGATTCCCTTTTCAGTGGCAATAATTACAATATATACTGTCTCTGAAAAGGGGAGACTAGTCAGTTGAAAATGAGACGAGACTTGGAACACTTATTAAAGATCACAGAGCCTCTTTTTAACCCTCATTTATCCAAGGACGATCTAGCAGACATGCATGCACTTTTCAGCAACAAGCTGTTTCACATTCACACCTGGGAGCTTTACAGTACCTTTACACATCTCCACAGTCAGGCGCCGAATAGCTTCCAGTAAAGCAACTACAAGTTAAGTGCTTTTATAAAGGGCACTTTGGCAGTAATTCTTGATGGAGGGAGCACATTACATATTCTCCCATTTTTTAAACCTACGCAGTATGCTTTCCCAGCAGGTTCAGACATTTTAACTGCTGACCAGCTATTCACAAATGCGCTTCTCTAACCTTTAGGCTACTGCCAAATTTACAGAGACTGTATAATGTACTAGATCGTAGCATTTGCTGAAAGAGAAAACCTCATTAATGAGCTCATTTTATTTCATTCTGTTTTACGCCAATATTCTTCTTCACATCAATCAAATGCATTATTTACATTGTAGTCCTACTATTAAGTCAATTAGACGTATACTACTACTACTATTACGACTACTAATAATAATAATAATAACAATAACATTAATGATTTAATCAGAGGAGCAGCAAAGTGGGGAGGAGCAGTGGGGGTAGACCTTGCTTCACAGGGAATGTCAGTTATTGCAGGCAGCACCTACTTAATTTGCGAGATCAGAAAAGGTTGTGCCACATGGGAATCAGTGCAGAGGAGATGTCATACTGACAGCTGTAAGAATACACATTCCTACAGCATACATTTACTCTCTGATGTCAAGTTTAACCCAATTAGATTAACCTCAGTATGCCAAGTTCATTTTCAGCCTATCACCTCCTGGAATTGATTGTTTGCATTGATTTCAGACGTCTGAGGGTGTCAGAGTGTTTGTCAAGGGCTTAAAATGTGATGTCAGCATCATTATTGGGAGAACCTGGACTATCTCTCATACATGTTAGCCTGTTGGAAGGGCTTAGTAACAGCAAATTGGACATCATGTTGATGGCAGTGTCTTTTGTGATGCAAATATCCCATTACCATTTCCCTGACATTTTTGTGGGTGCAATGAGTTAGACAGTGTTGCAGCTTTAGGTGCCCATCACTCTACTTTCTACCGCCATCTGCAGCTATAATGCCAATTAACTTGTGGCTGAATCAAACCTGTGACCTTTCATGTTTTTGCGACATAAAAGTTCTCCTCCACACACATTAACTTCATTTTATCGTCCTGTTTGAACCTATGTGCATCGCCGAAAAGTAGAGAGAAAGTTCCACAACATTTTAAAGTTGTAATGAGGTCCAGATGGACACATTAATCTCCAGTCAGAGGGAATGCTCTGGAAGGCAGGAAGTGATTGTGCGGGTACACCTGCCAGTGTGTTTACCTGCTGTTGTTCCTCTATTCAATCTGCCTGTTGATGAGCTAACTGGGGGCTGATTAATAGCCAGCAGATGTGACAAAGACTGGGGATAATGGCTCAGAACGTGCAGGTTTTATGCGTGTGTATGTCTTTTTTGCATATACACTGAATTTACAGAGCATTAGGATAATTAAACTACAAATGAGGAGATAAAGAGGAGCAGACAAGTAAGATACGACTTTTAGAGCACTGTCAATTGAGATGTGGAAATATCCTCATTTTCTGCTCAGTGTATAATCATTTTCTTTGTAGTTTCCTATTATTGTTCTATTATTGTTTATTCTTGCGAAGACTATTTCCCCATAGGGATTGTGGTTTAATTTAGTCATGGCATGGGATCATCATTTCTATCTCTATGTGTGCGTGACTGGGCAAACACACATTGGAGATGCATACGTGCTGATGTGTTATCTGTACTGAGACGTGTAGGTGTGTGGATCCCATCAATATCAAACAGTAATTCCATTTTGATTACAGGTTCCCTGTCTCATTACTTTACTGCGCTCCTGTGACCAAGCTGACAGAAAGACAATATCAACTCATTACATCATCTGACACAACCCATGAAAGCTCCACAAGAACTCTAACAATAGTTTGAGTTCACTGCAGTCCATAGGGACGGCTGCAATGAACCAACAATCTAGCGCAGCCTTCATATACCTCTCAAGCTAAAGGTTACCATTGCCAATAAAAAATGGTTCCCAGTGGCCCTAAACCAAAGCTTCTGCCTGTCCAACCACTCTTCCTAAAGGTCAAGGTTCAAAGTGCTGTGTTACAGTTTGTGAGGACAAAATATACTGTAGCAAATGTGTGTGCATTTCTGCTACGTGTGTTGAGCACAGCGAATCATCATCGATCCAGCCTTTACTGAAAATGTCATTTGCTTGTTATCGGCCCATTTTGTATGCTTGTTATTACTCTTTGAGATACCTGTGTGTTTTCATCTCTCCTATCTATCTACTAGCCTTCAACGACAGAAAGCAGTGACTACAGAAACACTAAAGCTGCAACTATAAAAGAAATATTTTGGATAAAAATGTCACAATCTTAAGACTTGATCAATGGACAATATTGGGGTGTAGGGCAAACAGTATCTACAACTAAATGTTGGATTAATGTAGCTTAACCACATCAAATAAATTCCTCTCGACCCTTACTGCTAACGCTACTCTGCTAACGTAAACTAGCTCGTTACCTTTTAGCAGGGCTAGTTAGCACCATCTCACCAGGAAAGCTAGCAATAACTTCATATAGCTTACTTGTGGTAAATGTGTTTTGTTTTTTAGCTAGGTCAGGTTTGGCTTTGTTTTGTAATTACGACTAATTTTCACGACACGCTTTTGTCTCAATTGTTAGCATGATTTTATTATGCCAGATTCTGTGGCTGTCGAGCAGAACAATAGTTGACAACCTTAATTCCCAGCATTGTCTCTCTCCTCTTGTGCTCTGAAGTGGATTGTTTAAATATACTTTGATATTTCATTTCCTAACATAACTCTATGCAGACTTTTAAGGTCACACAGACAGAACATGACAAGTCTCAGCTACCAGCTATTAATGTAACATTTTGCTGCCTGTGATGCACCAATTACACACATCATTGACTGTGAGGGGTTGCTGGCGAAGCATGGTGTGGAAATGGCTATTACATGTGTTGAGACAGGGTTTAAAGTAGCACAGCCAATCAGTGCCAGGCCTGAGGCTCAGGACAGGGCCCGTGTCAACCTTTAAATGTGTCACTGGGTGTAATCAGTTGGCCACTAAGATGGCTAAATGTTGTTTCCACTTTTGAATACAAACAGGAGTGATAAGGAAAACCAAGAGATAAGAGTTTGTGTGTGTATTTGTGTGTGTGTTTCTATACATGTGAATGCGTGTGTTCGCTGTGCAGAGATAAGAGTGCGATGGAAACCATTCAACCTCACAGCTAAATCTGACAGATATGGTGTCAATATGAGTCGACGCACACAAGCCGCACACACACACTGTTTAAACATTACATCAGCTCCCAGCAGACTTAAAACAGCTCTACAATGCAATTGTTTGCATTAGCCATGTTTGACTGGATAATGCCAGTATCTCAGACTGAATAGGCTGACAATGGACCACGAAACAATAAGCTGCTGAGAGATCTCTCCTGCCTATTCAACACCGACCTCATCTGCTCCTGAGGAGACACCGCGCTCAACATCACCAGAAAGCTTTCATCCATAAATCCCCAAGATCATGATTTTTGTGAACTTGAGCTCAATACAACTAAAATTGTTTTTATATTCATGGAAATTGGCATATTGTGATGAGTGACGAAGCGCAGGTGGCATGCTCCAATAATCTGCCATATCTCATTTCACTTCCTCCTCTAGCTGCATCAAGATGATTCAGGAGGCCTCTCTCATGTGGCGAGGGCTCACTGTCATAAATGTCTCATTTTAATAATAAAAGTCTCTGACATGCAATATCACCATGCATAGGAGGCGATGAAGATGATGGTTTCATAAATTTGAGTGGCAGGCTGAGCAACTGGTGGGCCATACTCGGTCAAGTGAATCACATTGACCCTTGCCTTGTGCGGGATGAGAATACCATGATGCTGTTTGACGCATGCGTGACGAGCAGACAGGGTGAGCTTGGAAAACAGAATGGAGGAGGTTGAAATAAATAGTTTTTCTTCAATCTGCACCTTTCTAAACATTCTACCATACTTTTAGCCACTGTTCAAAATCATATGATAACTCTAAACTATTTGTAAATGGTCATTTAAGGATTTAGAGGCAAATTATAGCAGTTAGTTTGGTTAGCAAGTTTTTTCAAGTGGTAGACATCAGTGAAGTTTAATGTCTTTAAATTCTAAGTGCTCTGAAGTCAAAAAGTGAAAAAATAAATTCACTCACTTCCTGTACAATTACAACACCTGCCATTTCAAAGGCGACAGAATCCCATCTGTGTGAGATGTGGCTGAGAGAGGAAAATATATAATTCACTACAATTAGAGCCAATTTCAAGCAGGGTATGGTAACTCTCTGCTGTAAATGACTGCTCTTTTGCTGTGATCTGATTCATTCATTTTAATCTATATTTAGCCAGGGAGGCTTTGTGAGCATGTCAGTCTTTGCAGCACTGTTCTAGTTGACCAGAGCAACCGCAGCCTACTTAGAGTCTGCCTTCAAAGCTGAATCTCTGTCTAGTTCATGGCAACCAGTAGCATTTATCTTCCCCCTCTAACTGGAATTGTGCTGGAGGAGAGACGAATTGTGATGTGCAAGGAGAGTTCATCAGTACCTCATTGCATCAGCCTAGTTCTGAGTAAAAATACAAAATCCTGACCTAAGGTAATTCTCCTAAGTGTGCCATTTTCTTCAGATTTGAAAAGATTCACTCCAGGAATAGAAAAACCCTGACTCAACTTTAAAAGAGCAAGAGGAGATAGTGAAATTTCACCTCTGTTTTGCATTTTCAGCCAGGCCTGTTCGTCTTTCCCAATCAGCAACTGTTCATTATGCATTGTAATGCGCTGCTGTTTTACATTTCTGTATCGCACCAATTAATCAAAGTGACAAGGTATTTAATGAGAGGCAATTAGAGTGTTAACCAAAATGCAAATCAGATGGAGAGAGAGTGTGGAAGGGGGTGCAAGAGATTTGTGTTTGTGTTGGTAGTGGTGGTGGTGGTGGCTGCTTGGGGTGTGTGTGCGTGTGTGTGTGTGTGTGGCAAAGGGTTCAAGGAGACTTTGCTCAGTAGCCTACTCATATTAGGACCCTTATTCATGGAATAGTTCAGCTCTTCCTGCCTGTGTTTATGTGCTCGTCTGCACCCATAATTGCATCTATGTCCACACCTGCGATTGTGTGTACAAGTTGTAATGAGTGCCCTTCACAGTTTTTCACAGACATGGGCTCCTGCACAACAGGCAAAAACAACCAATTAGTTCTGCATGGAGGAGGACTGCATGACAACATGAAACGCGGATTAAGTAGCTGCTGTCTGGACGGATGTTAAGTAGCCCGCTCAGGTCAATCCCTTCTACATCACATAGTATCTGTGTGCAGTAGATTAGACTTCTCCGGGAAAAGCTCTTCACAGTGTTGGCTTGTTTTAGCTTTTAGATGTTAGCTTCAGTGGGAGCGTCAAAAGTTAAAAATTTATGAACTTTTAGCAGCAGAGTGGCGTGCTTCAAGTGGTTTTGCAGCAACAGCGGAGACAAGTGCCTCCCGCATGTCCCTGTTCAATCATATCTGCTAAAAGTAACAGCCGAGTGTACTGTCCTTCAACTGGTTATCCTGCATCCAAGCCCCTCACCGTGAAGGATCTGCACTGCTTAAGTGTCCTTCAGCTTTGCAGCTGCACAACTGATCATTCGCTGTTGCCTCTCTATGGAGGGATAAAACAACAGATTATTTCATATATGTCCCAGAATCACTTAAGACAGTCTTCATAAAGGCCAGACTGCTATCTTGCGCCATTGTGCCAATAAAACATAAAATATCTTGTCACTAAGACCTTTATGCACCCAATTGTCCCACATAAAACCAATGCTAGGATCAGTGCAGCTGGCAGCCTTCTCATGTTTTACATTTTAGAAGACATGTTAAAATTCATTTTGAAATTAAGTCACATTCATATTTTAATCACCTGGATTGGCATCTCCAGGCATTCAGAGCTGAGTGGCAGCTTGGTCAATCTGTGAAACTATATTGTTAGCTGATGTTCGCTCAGCAGCTTAAGTGGAGCCAGAGAGCTGTCAGCAGGATCAATTTAGAAGACACTGGATATCTTCAGCTTTAATTCAGTCAGATTAATTATCAGCAGTTTGTCATTAGTACCATGAGTAGAAAACTGCATATCCATCACTGAATATAATGCGTCTTTAAATGTAATGATTACAATAATGAAAAACTCATTTTAAGCATCCCAGTAATGTAGTCATTATCACTGCATGTGAATTACAGTAAATTGTCTAGTTGTCAATGTTATAGTGACACTAATATTGTTGGACAAAGTTCTCCATTTTTGTTCCCTCCTTTTTACATATTCAATGTCAGCACAACAGGGTGTATTAAGGTGGACACTATTGCTTCCACAAAAATGTGTATTTACTTTTGATCTTTTATTGCTGCACATTGATCTAATCTTATTAGTGTTTCTCTCATTCTCCTTTAAGTGGGGTGTTTTTTCTTTGTCTTGCTGTCAAGGTATTTCTTTCCCTTTTTGTCTGTCATTGTCATCGTAAGTCAGCCCGGTTCATTTAGATTCAGTGGGCAAAATGCTGTATTTTTGCCAAAGCACTCTAAAACCAGGCAGCATGTCACTTTCTGTTTCTACCTATGTGTTTTTTATGCGTGTCTCGAGGGTTTTCTCCCGTCTCGCTCTTCACATGTCTATCTTTCTCCACCCAGCGTAACAACACCAGCCGTAGAAACAGGCACACAGACATCAGAGACTGTTGACTTGTGACTGTCATTCCAAGCAGCCATTTCTGATGTAAGTGGGGGGAAATCAAAGGTTATCATCTGTCAGTGAACGCATTAAGAACCATCTCATTTCCTGCTCTTTGTACCACTTTCACATTCAAGGCGGGCTTCCTTTCAATTAGGCTTCATGAATACAGCGACTTCCCACTGGTGAGACCTTGGATTGAAACATGATTTGTCTGGTATTCTGCTTTTTGGAATTACAATACAAGTATTTTATTCATAAGACAGCTTGCGTGCTACAGATACTTTCAAGGGAACAACAACCTTTTCCTGTATCCTCACCAGCGTTGGGAAATGTTGCCTTTAAAAGTAACTTGTCACATTACAAGATTGCAACATTGATGTCCCATATTTAATTGAAAATAGCACAAAGACAACATATCAAACTCTGAATCTGAGAAATTTAATTGTTTTTTAAAATTATATCCTCATTCAGAATTTGATGCCTGCAACACATTTAAAAAAAATCACGTTTTCCTCTCTGTTGCATCACCTCTTCTTTTAACACGCTCCAAGTCAACAACTGAGGAGACCAATTACTGTAATTTTGAAAGTGGAATGTTTTCCCATTTTTACTTGATGTATAATTTCAGCTGCTCAACTATTCACGGTCTCCTTTGTCATATTAGGTTTCATAATATGACGACTCAGCCTCTGGGAAGCTCTTTTTATACCCAGTCACCACCTGGTGAACCTGTTGCCAGTTAACCTAATTAATTGTGAGTTGTTCCACCAGGTGTTTTCTTTTAGCCTTTCACAACTTTTCCAGTCTTTTGTTGCCCCTGTCCCAACTCTGTCTTGCTGGCGTCAAATTCTAAATGAGGACATTTTTGAAAAACAATGACATTTCTCAGTTTCAACACTTGATATGTTGTCTTTGTGCAATTTGCAATTAAATATGGGGTTTTAGTGTTTTGCAAATCATCTCATTCTGTTTTACTTCAGTGTGCTATGAAATAAAATGACTGAAACCCCAATGGCAAAAGTCAAGAGGTTTGCTTCACACTGCCTAGTTTAATCCACAATCTTATCCAACTTTGACTGTGGCCTGACAGTTTTCTTCATTGTCTCTCATAAAATGATTAATACCTTCTGTCTTTTGTACTCATACATCATGGCAGGGCCAGTGTGCCTGTGTTTAACTAATAGGCTCTGTGTCCTCAAGCAGCCACCGATGGCACGGGTTATGACAAACTGCATCAACAAGACATTCATTACCCTCAACATCCTAGCAACCAAATCACAATTACCGCGATCCATGAGTGAGCATCCAGCCCCGCTGCCACACTCTTATTCCTTGCACACCATGTTGCCAATGCATAAATTAGCCTTCTTTTGTCACACTGGGGGGTTGGCGGGTTGAGAATTAGCTCAGTTTGTTTTGTTTGTGATGAGACAGGGTGCAGTGACGGCAGATGACTCCAAAACTTCTTCACTGATAAATCAATAGAAGGCACTTCCACTTTCTGCATGCATCTGTACATATGAATGCTTAATCCCCAGACACGCAAACATAAATGTGTTTGTGAGTGCATTTTACACGTATATGCTCATATGTGTGTGTGCACAGATAGTTGTCTTGACTGACTAATGTACTTGGCCTGCGCTGTTCCAGGACTCTATTGTTGCACTGTGTCCTCCCTACAGTCATTAGATCGCCATTAATCTCACATCTGCCATTAAAACAACAGCCAGTGAGCTAGGCTGAACAATACAGTAGCCCTTCCTCCAGCCCCTCAACACATACTAGCAATGAGTTTGAATTAGGCTCTCGGGGGTCACCGATTAGACCCTCATAATTCATCGAGACGGCTGAGTTCACAATGAGGTTATGTGTTACTCCTCTATGTGGGAAAGCTGAGCAACACATTCTGCAGCATGTTTGGTGCTGCATGTAGAACAAGACTAGTGATATTCCATATTTCTCATATTGTCAACAAATCCAATTTAAAGAGTAAAACTAACAAATAGAGATGTTAGTAGTTAATTATTATCCGATTATCCGATCCAATTCAGATTTTGCTGCCCTTGTTTTCATTGTTTTGGGGCAAAGTCACTGCAGTGCTGTGGGTAAAGTGTATGGACACACTAGCAGGAGTTTAACATGAAAGTGACACAACATGCAAACACCTGTGAAGAGGCAAACAATGACAGCAGGCTGACTGAGACTTTGTGTCAGTTAGAAATTAGCATGTTTCATTGCTTGAAACATTTTGTATATTCATAACTATGGAACAGAAAAACGTTGCCAAGTTCCTAATCATTTTTAGAAATTATAAAATTAAGTCAGGACAGAAATATCGGACACTGGGCCCAAATTCCTTTAGGAGTGAGATAATGATCATCTTAAATGTAAAACTGCAAAAATCAGTACACATCCTCATTTAATGCAGTGAATCTTTGTTATTCACATGAGCACTGATTTGGTTGAGGGCAAAAAGAGCCAGGATCCAGATACAGGGGCATAATTAGCAAAACATGCTAAGGCTTGGAAAGTGAAAACATTTTACTGCAGAGCAGGAAAATAAAACATTTATGTGCTGCTTTTTGCATAAAATTAAATTGTTTTTTTTAAGGAAGCCTAGAGTGTGAACTTCCCATCTCTTCCCTCCTCCCACCAAACCTTTGCCTTTTTCATTTTAAAGTGATGCATGTTTATGCTCACTGGAAGCACCTAAACCATTAGCATTATTCATAACACGACGCTTCCTCAGTCTGCCCTTTGGTGGGGAAGAAAAACGACTTCACACTCCACTAACTGTGAGCGGGCGAGAAGAGCTCTTCCTCTGATGAAAAATACCTTCATCCAAAAACATGGTTGGTTAGTTAAGTGAGAGGCACACAGTGGTGCAATTTACCCCTCATTCAACCCACCTCAATCAAGACCTCGACTGTAAGTCTAAATATGACTGAGTGAATGGATAATCACATCCGCCACTAACGTACTATCAGCTGGGTGATAATGAGTGACTGTGTCTGGGTAATTTTTCAGACTATATCTCAGATTGACTCTTTAAATCAAACCATTGTTTCTCAAAATAGGTCACAGGCCTAATTTGTGTGAGTCTCCATGTAACAAGGCCATGAAGCATGGTATAATTATGATGACTGATTAATAATGTATGCATTCAGGATGATAGGATAGATTTGTAACCTCTCTTTTTGAAGGGAAATATTCAACCCTGTAGTCAGACAGCATTGATATTGGTCAGTTTTTTGGACAAAATCCTGGCTCTATTCAGTGACTGTATAATCAGTAGTGGATGGAGCCACCATGACATCACCCACTGGTTTGTGGATTACCGTTCTGAACCCCCGAGTTTGGCTCGAGTCCTGATCCATCCTGATTGGATCTGACTGAGGACCTGTGGACACGGTGTGGTAGAGACTTGTCAATCATAAGGCAGCCAGGCCCTGCAACATAGCCTGTTTAATTGTGTATTTTATTCAAAATGGGACCATAATTTATAAAATGGACATCATGCTGCATTGAAGACGTCTTGAAACTATCCATTGAGACCATAGAGCAAAGTGGAAACCGTATATAAACCAGATCCAGAAACGACAATGAAATCCTCAAATTTTGTGAATTTTACTTTGAGAAACATTATTTTTAAATTGTTGCTCCATTTGCCACTGCAGTCTGTGACAGAGTGGTGAACCACTCTCCATCGTTGCTGCAGATGTTGCACCAGGTGTTTTCTTTTCACATTTCACAACCTTTCCAGGCTTTTGTTGCCACTGCCAACTTTTTTGAAGACATGTGACTTTGCACTTTCAGGGAAAGCACCCTACCCACCCCTACGAGTGGCGTTAGAATATAAAAGGGTGAGCAGAAGATACCCCTTGACCAACATTTGTAAAATGTTCTCAACCAACAGAGAAGCATTTAATTCTTTAATTCATTTTGCAAGCTTCTCAGTGACCAAAAAGTTGAGTTACTCAGCTTGTAATATCCAGTTTTGCCCCTTGGTCAGAGTGTGTTATGTTATGTTATTTCCCAAACCTAACAAACAAAACCGCACCACAGAAGAAGCAGTCTCCTCAAATTAACAACAACAACAAAGAGGCATCCACAGCGCTTTGGCCACTCTCCATCCTGAGGGCATTTCCCATATCAACACAAGGCTTATGGTTACACCCCGCTCTATATGTAATCACCCCCCCCCCCCCCCCACCCCACCCCCTTACTGTGCAGATGGTTTAGTGTTATTCTATCTGTAACTGGACTCGATGCCAGGCTCTGAGTGGGCCTAATGACTCCTGAACCCAAGTTGGTTAAGTGGGAATCCAACACCAGTCCACTGCTGTAACCTAATCTCCCTTTAGACCACCTGGACCCAGGATCCACCCTGTGGGTTCGAAACGTATTTGGCATTGACATCACAACTTTGCATTTGCATTTTTAAGCATTCAGCAAACAGCTTTATCAAGACACATATGCAGATTTTTTTAGCTTGAACAATGTTGTAGATGCCATGATGGCCGTCACTGAAAAACACTATCAGTGACATTACAAGCACCCAGCTGTGAATGTTCACGACTCAGAGCCAGGGTTCTTTGAAAATAGTTGTAACAAACACCTCTGTCTCCCCCCAAATAATTATGCATGATGGAGAAATTCTTGGCAAAGAGAAAAAAGAGCGGGGAAGCAGGAGGTTTTCTTTTTATAGTATAACTGACATTTGGTCTCAGATGAGAATTGCACCTTCACTGCCAAAGAACTCAACCAAAGATCTGACTGAGAAAAATTGTATGCTAATATGAAAGACGTTAGGGGTTTTTATGTCTCAGAACTTGTGTTATTAGCATTTTTTCCCCCTGCTACGGCTAAATATCCAGGGGAAATTTTTTGAGCATATTTTCTGTGTGTGTGTGCATTTTTGTAGCAGCAAAATGCTTGCAACATATCCATAACGGCTCCAGATGGTTCACCCTAACATCTGTCTAACCTGACAAAACATAGCCTGCAGCGTGCAGCCATAAGGTGCATTATTGGGTTATTCTGGCACAAGGTTGGCTTCAAACCCTATAACAGTCACTGGCTGACAGCATACACACTGAGACAAGGCAAAATTAGTGTCTCTCTCTCTAGCACATGAATGACAGTCGCTGTGTCCTCCATCACTATATTTTTCTTTCCAGGGTTTTTGTAACACGCAGAGAAAATCTGTGGCACCTCAGTAGGCGGGTCATGCCGTAGTGTATTAATGAGTTGGATAGACAGACAGTGACAAACGGGCAGAAAGACAGACAGGGGCAGCGGAATGGAACGGACTTGAAACAGTGTCTGGCAACTGATAAGTGATGGGAGGAGGAGGTGGGAGAGTCTTTCTGTTTTGGAAAAGGCGAGGTTAAGAAGGGAAAAAAAAATCGGAAGAATGAGGGGATTTAAAGGACTTATTGATGGAACACGCCTCGTCTTGACTCACTCTGGTTCTCTCCCCTCATGCTTTGCTACTGTACTACCTTCCCTTATTTCCTTTCCTCCTCACACTTTCTTTTTTCCTCCTCTACCTTTCCATCTTCCCCTCTACCCCCACCCTTCACCCTCTTCCCACCTCCTATCGTGTTGGCCAGGCCACTTGGCCAATTGGTGAGTATGGTAATCAGCTAGAGGCTGATAACAACTGATAAGTCCTCTTGTCGGCTGCTAAGAGCTTGAATGACATTTTTACACAGTCGTAAAAAGGAAAACAAGCCGTAAAGCTGATGAATGGGTGGACCCTGTGTGATTTTCCTTCTGTGTGCTACATGAATGTCCACAGTATGTGCAAATAGGCATAGCTACCTCTTAACGTTGCCGTGTGCTTGTGTGTGTATGCATCATGCAGCAACCTTTGCCTTGTCTGAAGGGGCGACAGGAGGTGGGGTGAGGAGTGTCACTCTGCCCACAGAAAGGGCTTTCATCCTGGGCTTATCAGAGCCAACACGGGGGGAGATCATTGGCTGCTGGAGCGAAATGGCGACTGTTGCTGTTTTCCCCCCTTCACATCAGACCAGTCTTCCTCTGACTGTGTAAACCCCCCCGACACCTCACGCCACCTCCAACACACACACACATGCACAAACAGCGAGAAAGTGCTTTGTGTGTGCGTGCATGTGCATATGATTGCATACAGCCACATGCACAAAGAAAGGCACATTTGGGTATGGCCATCACTGTAGAAAATGACAGGCTTTCTGTCACTCTCTCCCTTAAATGCACACTGCCAAGAAACACACACACATACGCACAAATTCATTTACAGTAGAATCAAAAATGACAAATTAATCAACTCCACTTGTTTCCAGTTTTCTAATGGCAAGCAAACACACACAACAACACCAGGGTGCTGTTTCCCGTCTTAACCTGGCATTAACCTGATGCTGAATAATCACCCATTTCCTTTTTCCACTTTTGGCCGGCAACCAGAAGATGTGCTACCCACAGCGCCAGTGACGAGGCCATATGCACCCCTAAATCATGTGGTGTTATCGCCATGCTGTGCTCCAACGAGCAACTGTAACCATGATGGAAGACACCAGATGATCTCTGTTCCGGAGCAGAGTTCATTTCCATAATGCTAGATTAACATTTTTTGGGGTGAAAAAGCATTTCCTAAGTTTATTAGCTTTGAAAGTGTCATCATTACTTTTTTTTTACAGTCATTTATTATTTCTAAACTGTTGCTTTCATATTTTGGAATGAACATACGGCGCCATACAGTAAAATAAGACAGATAACCGGATTTTTAAATGCAGATACAGAAGTAGGCTATGAGAAAAATGAGAAGATTTAGATACTCAATGATGCACTGCTGGGACAGCAGTTTGATTCCAAAAGAGACAGTTCTGTTTTCTGACATGCAACTGCCAAGTGTGTGTGTTTGTGTTTGTGTGTGTGTGTGTGTGGGTGAGGGAGACTTGTCAAGTGGAATTACACTCCCAGGTGAAAAGGTCAAATTCACTGACCCGCACAGACAGGAAGACAACTTGTTTGGTCGAAAAATGCATGAAAAAATGGAAAGGTCACTTCATTCAATACTTTCTGAAAAAGCTCAAAATCCCATCAGAGAGACAGAGAGAGAGAAAAGAAAGCAGCAAGATCAGGGCCAGTGTTGTGCCTCTCTGATCAGTGGACAGCTGATGAATCAGGTGATGTCTTTCTTCATCCCCTGTTGGTCATCTGCTGCACATTTTATGACCCAAACACATCAGTCTGAGGTGAGATCTGGGAGCAGAAGATTGTTTTAATCACCCATTCCCCAAATCCCAGACTTCTCCGTTATGCATGCTCACTCTTGGATCACAGGAATATTTTACTGTAGTTGCATGATGACTGCAGTCAGGTGATTTTTTTTCCATTTCCACTTCATTTTCTGCTTTGCACATCTCTCCACTGGTTGTGGAAACCTCCCCAGCCTCTCCTGTCGGTGTAACCGATAGCGCCGACATATTTCACATCCCTGTCTGGATGAAGTCATGGTTGAGGTCTGAGGTGGCCATATGGAGGTGACGGCTGTGTGGGTCTGACCACAGCTTCCCCTGCTCTGTGTGGCACTCTCTGGACACCATAGGCGGTGGCGGGTTGAGGGGGTGTTTGTCTAGCCCCCTCCATGCTGTCTAACAGGCTGGACATGTGGCACAGCATCTGTCTCCCTAGGACAGGCCCACACCAAAGATCGGCTTGGGTCAAGTAAATGCATATCTATATGATCTGAAAGTAACATGAAACATCTACCTATGCTTTGCCAGCTTTGTTGTGCTAAAATAGCCTCTCTGTTGAATCAGTGAATTTATGTTTAAAGGTAAAAATCCTCAAGATGTCATTCCTGGTTGATTTGGCACACCCACGGTTACTGGAGGTAATGGCAAATGCATTTTAAGAATGCATTTATATTAGATGAATCCACGCCTCACAATTTACATCCAGTGCCCGCATCCAAAGCTAACGCAGGAAAGCAGTGTGTCCCATCCTGCATGTAGTAAGGCAGAAAGAAGGTTGTGGAGATTGTGTTTGTGCAGGGGACTGGAGTTTGCGCTCCATTAGACTGCCTAATTGCAATTCATGTTTGCTTTAGTATGAAGTATGATCTTTCCCTAACAATTCACTGACCACTTGGGACAGAAAATGCATCTTGCGAGGTCAGAAATGCAAGAAGAAGAAGAGCAACTTGTGTATCTGTGATCATTAAAGACAACTTAAGAAGACAGAAAGCAGTAAAACTCAATAATACAGACCACATAATCAGATATTATCTCAGTGGATTGACATAATGAATACTTCAAGGGTTAAATTTGAAAGATTATATTAACTATTTTATCCCTTCGTCCAATAGCAGAACTAATTAGAAGCCACTCAATGAAATGAACCAGATCTGACAACACACTCGCTCCTTAAACACTACTCTACTGCTTACCATGAGTGCAGGGGAGGATTTCACACAGTGGCTGTTGTATTCTATATACAGGCTGTATAGTATTGTTGTGTTAATGTAATGAGGCTGAATATGGTACAACTAAAAGAAAAAGCATGTGTCCTGTGAGGCTCTGGAGGCCAGAGGCTGTGGGACAATTTAACACAGCCACAAGCAAAATACATGGAATGGCAATTGCCACCGCCTGAATGAAGCCCTGCGGTGTGAGTGTGCAGAGGTGCATTCACACAAAATCACAAATGAAACGTTGAATGTAAATGGTCTGACCAGAGTCATAAATCTCTCAGTGGCCGCTGGGCAGCCGGGATTGGGCAGCCAACTGTCAGAATAGTGCAGCTGTGTGAACAGAGATAGCCACTGTGGTGGAGGAGACACCGAGGCAGGCCTGCAGGCTGAGAACTGGAATTGGTCTCTGAAATGTTAGTTGGTGCTAAATAGGTCTGTTCCAAACACTATATATCCATTTTGAGGGGACAATCCCATACAGTTACTCCAAAATAGCTGCAACATTTTGTAGAAGTTTGCTTCATCCACAAAATACACTGAACATCATTGAAAGGTCCAGTATGTAGGATTTAGTGGCATCTAGCAGTGAGGTTGCAGATTGCAACCAACTGAGCACCCCTCACCTCAGCCCTCCTTTTGCAACTATGTAACCTACAGTGGCCACGAATCTCACAAAAAATGTGAAAGGCGCTCTCTGGAATCAGTGTTTAGTTGGCTGGACTACTGTAGAAACATGGCAGTGCAACATGGTGGATTCCTAAGATCTGTCTTAGATCTCCTTTGAAAACACGATTCTCACCTCCTCTGTCAAAGCAAAACTTGATGTGAAAGATTTTAATCGATTGATCGAATCGATTCCATTGGAATTAACTGATTTTGCCACAAGTTGGGGACAATGAGACAACGGTCTGTCAGTTTGATGAAGTTTCTCCTTATTTTGATCACGAGAGAAACAAAAGCGAAGCAAGAAGAATGCCAGCAACAACATCAAGCTGTGATTCTCAAACGAGAAATCACATTGGTCAGGACTCACTGGCCAAGACACAAGGAAGTGAGAGACACACAAGAGGAATACATCACTGAAGTCTTTAGGGACAACTGAGAGAGTTACAGTTCACCCAAAGCTGCAGTCCAGTGCCATTGTGCTCATGTTTCATCCCTACTTTAGTACAGTATCAGCATCCTTGGCTTTTCCACTGGTATAATGAGCAGGTGGTGTCCTATTGTGTAGCACTGCTGGAAGTACAGAAGAACAAAAACACTTTAAGAGTCTGCAATGTTGTGTGTGTGCCAAAGTAAAATGAGAGAGGGGAGAAGCAGATTGCTGAGAGGGAGGAAGACAGAGGGGAGGAGAGTCTAATGAAGGTTATAGAGAAGGAGAAAGTCAGAAAGAGAAGAAATGAGTCTGGGATGATAAAAGAGAAAAGAGACAGAAGGATTGTTGAGGAGTCTCCCTGGATTTGCAGAATCCCCTCAGCCTCCAGTTTTGGGACAAAGTCACACTGACACACTTACTGCCTGGTGAGCTCTCTTTCTTTCTCTTTCTCGGTGTCTTTCGCACTGGTAATGAGAGCTGTCGGTGTTCGTCGACTGTCACATACACACCACGGCGTTTAACAGTATGTGGGAGTGTTCACTCACACACACTCACACACACACACACACACACACACACACACACACACACACACACACACACACACACACACACACACACACACACACAATATTCTTGGACGTCTGCCACAGCACCAGGACACCTACAGTGTGATGCAGAAACAAGATGAAGCCATAAGGGTCATTTTTATGTTAGTTCCAGCCAATCTCCCTGAAAACACCACTCTTTATGATACAATCATACATCTGCTGTTTTGTTATGAAAATGAAAATTGCCTGAGATACAGCCATATTCTAGCCTTAGATCTTTTTGGTTGTCATATGTGAATCTTTATTGTGGGATAAACCAGTAAATGCATCCATTATGTGCAATCTACATGTATTTCTAGCTTCCAAACTTAAAGAAGTGGCTTGGCATTTTAGGTAACGTTCTCACTCTCTTTATTGCTCAGTTAGATGGAAAAATATGAAGCTATCACCGCCGGCCAGTTAGCTACGTCAACATAAAAGAGTGGAAACAAGAGGGAGAGGTAAACAACAAATTTGACAAACATGATAGTTATGCTTGGACAAAGCCAGGCTAGCTGTTTCCCTCTGTTTCCAGTCTTTGTGCTAAGCTAAACTAACCAGCTGTTGGCTCTTGCCACATTTTTACTGTACAGACATAACAATAGAGTCGATTTTCTTAAACTTTTGCCCAGAAATCAATCATTATAATTCGGTTAGCCACATCCTTTTTACATGCCTTTAGATAGCTAATTAACTGCTCAGCGGGTAACATACTTATCCCTTTGTTCTAGTCAGTTTATTCAGCTCACCTCAACAATACAAACGGAGCCATGGCCTTCTAGGGTTTCCTGTAACTGGCATGGCTAATTTCTCCATCCGGGCAGAAAACATAGACATACACTGTCTCATTAAAGCATGGGGGCATTTAGTCAGAGAGCGTAATGAGCTTCAGTTCAGTGTGAATCTCGTTCATGAAAGCAGCGTCAAGCAGCGCTGGAAGGTTAGGTAGGGATAATGTATTTTAATGTATTACAGTTTACAGAGCCCATAACAAGAAAACAGGCACCCTCAACATAAAATAACCAACAACACCCTTACTGTCTTTATTATTGGAGCACCATGAATAGACACACTTCTGACATGACAGCACACTTTGGATGGTGGTATACGATAACAGTAGACAAAACTTCAGCAGAGCCGCTCAGTCTCATTATGCATTACGTATCCAGTTTCCCTGCTGTCTGTAACCGTGTAAGATACTAAATGATGAATGGATCCTCGCTGCTGCTGCTAGCCTTGTATTCGCCCATACTCGACTCAACAACAGAGAAAACCCAGCACACGTGTTTCCCCACAATCAGCTCCACACATATAACCATATCACTGCTGTAAAAACCATGTACATACACCTCACATGTTTACCTTCCTCTGTGCTTCAATTAAGTTGACGTTCACATTCACAGAGGAAATCTTTTAAGATATAAATGTCAGTTCTCAAAAAGCAGTCAGAGGGAAGCAGCACATCATTTTCCTCTGTATCTCAAAGAATGGCATTTGGAGGTGTTTTTCAGTAGATTCACACTTGCTGACACCTCCTATCTAATCAACACATTCCAGCCAAGCCCAGCACAAGATGACAAGTTGTACATTCACAGTGTTTTACTGCTCATAATTACAATATGATTGTTTGTGGAGGTAATAACAACAGTGCATGGCTTTTTGTCAGTCAAAGACCATAACTAAAAAGACTAAAAGTAGGTCTTATGTTTCATTTCTGCCCATATATTGTGGAAATTCTCTGAACAAAAGGGCCAAAGGTCAATGAACTCATTCAACACATAATATAGATAGGATTTTTATATGACAGCAGCAATGTGAAAACCATCCTATCAGGTCAGAAGAATGAAAAAACATCCAAGTCCGGTTCTGCCAAACAACAGAGAAGAAAACAGCAGAACACATTTGCTGGTTGTTCTTTGAACTGTGCTGCTTCTAGACAGTCGCAGGCAGAGGAGATGTGATGAATTCCCCTGGAGCCAGCACGGGAAAAAGAGCTGAACTTGTCCTCACATCTCCTGCTGCTGAGGAGAAATAACTAGCTACACTCACTTTGATGGAGAGAGGAATACACACACGTGCACACACACACTGGCTCTCTGCCTGGCTGCTTGGAAGTAACTCATTTTTTCTATGTTTCTCTCATGTCCCTTTCCCATTTTTCTCCTGGTTTTTCCACACTCAACCCGTCTGCTGTCTTTCTCAAAATGACTCTGACTTTTAGCTCCCTCTTGTTCTCACTTTTACCTTTCTTGCTCATCACTCCCTTTCACACCAATTAATTCCTGCTCTCATTATCCTCACTGCCTCTGCTGTCATTAAGTTCATCACACTGATGGTTTCCACATCAAACCTCCTCCCTCTCCTTTAAGTCTCACTTACCTGTGCAATCTCATACAGCAGTTTGTAGTGTTCCTCCCGTTTCTGCAAGGTGCACAAATTGCAGCCCATTCTAGTTGTCAGGGAAACAGTGCCGAGTGCCCGCTGGAGTGTGTGTGCTGTCTGCGGTGTGTGTGAGCTCCCCCTGGGGCGAAACACACTCGGGCTCCTCTTCCTTGGCTCCCCCACACCTCCTTCTCATCCGTGTATCCTCAGAGATCCCCTCTATTCGCTCCAAGCGCAGAAAACACACACATACACGTGTACCAGCTCACTGCTATTGCAGAGGATGTGGATGTAGTTCCCTCAGTGTGTGTGTTTGTGGGGAGTGTATCAGTGGCAGGATGAGTAAAAACACCTTGCCTCTCTTTCCCTGTTGCCTGTCACTCCTTCCACTGATTCTCACTTGCATGCCTACATACACCCTCTCCACCACCTCCTCATCTCAGTGTGAGCACACACTCGTACGCACGCACACTTTTGGCTCATGGAGACACACCTCCTCCTGTGGCAGGCTGCCTACACATGCCTGCTCCTACTCCTGCTCATGAATAGATGGAGTTCTCATTGGCTGTTTAAGGAAAAGGGGGCTGGGAGAAGAGGGAGGGGACTGGTCTTATCTTGGGCAGATTCACTATCTGAGCATCAGTGTTGTAGCTTGCAGGCGGAGTGAAGGGCATGCTGTGTGTGTGTTTGTGATGGTAGCTGCATCTGTTGTATGGTCAAGAGTGTATCTGTTCACTGTCTGTGTGTACACATTGCCTCATGCAAAATCCCACATTCCTATAATTCAATGCAAAAAATTCAATACAAGAAAACTCCAACAGGAGTTTCTCTCTCACCCCTACAGTTAATCAAGTTACAGAGACGGCTATTTGTCTGCGCACACATTCGACAACTGGATTTGGCATAGAAATCAATCTCATTTGGATTCAATCAGATAGCCTTTTGCACTCAGTACAACGGCTGGAGGAGTGGTGTTTAGAAGCTGCCATAGATTTACAGTCAGAGCGCGATAGTCACCAAACAGATGCTCCCTCTCTCTCTGCCGGCAGTTAGACAAGGGCACCAGGCTGGGCTGACACACAGGAAGAAACACAGACTGGTATTGATTGGCTTCAAATTAGCTTCCAGCCCAACTGGCCTCTCTCCACGGCCACGGGGGTGAGGGGACAGAGGGGGACTGAAGGAAAGAGAGGGTGATGGAAAGAGAGGAGAGCTGTAAAGATAAATTGAAAAAGCAGTGATGATATTACAAACCTGTCACATGAGAAATTAATGCTAATTTGCCACAACAAATACAACTTGACAGATGCGTAATGCTGCCCAGATTACATTTTTCATCAACATAATGAGGAAAAGTTTTCTATGAACATTCTTCTGTTTGTGTTTCAGCACTCAGTCAAGGTTAGGGAGAGATCACGGCCATGGTTTAATAGTGAAAAAGACAAAGGTGAGATGAAGAATGATAAACTGAAATTTTACACTGGAGTGTTGCTGGGCTCTGAGTCTGTCCCTGTTGTGCTAATCCAATAGCATAGCTCCAATAAAACTGATTAGAGAAGGTGGCAGGATGTAGAACATCAGCCGTCACATCTCGAATCATTTACTCGAATCATTTACTCAAAAGGCACTCACCAATAAAACCAGGACAAAAACAAGAAGGGTGTGAGAGGGATGAAGAACCTGCCAAAGAAGTCTGAAAGTTTGTGCTATCACAAAATGGGAGGAGGGTCACCCATCAGTCAGAGTCATACTTTTTGTTAAATATGCCACAGGGATTTCAGTGTATCACACAGAGGGATAGGAGCCAGCATGATAAATCTGCCAAGCATAAGCACGGCCAAGAGGTGCAGAAGCATGGTCCATCAGTGACTGTATTTATACTATCTCTGCAATTCATTTTCATAATCACCCTCTGCTACCGATTGTCTCTCTTGCCAGTAGCCTCTCTCAAAATCCCAACTGAAGCATAAAGTGAAAGTGATGTGTCCATATCCTTCAAGTCATAAATGAAGTGCTGAATGTATGTGCCCTTTTGTGTTTTCACTTATGTAATGCATATAGAACCCATATGAGCTGAACAACATATTGTTCTGAATCATTTCTGAACTTAACTCTTTGTGCCTTTCTTCCTTTACAAGAAGTCAGTCCAGTTCATAATGTAGCATAATGTATTTTACAATGAAATACCTAAACTGTACTGACGAACAGTATAAAATCTGCTATGACACACTGAACCTCCAGTCAAGAGGCAGCTACACTCCATCTGCATGACGAATAGCTGTCACTGCTAAGACTATGAGCAGAGAGCACAGATGCGTCATCCTTCTTATCACCAGTCATGCAGGTACAAGGACCATAGTGGTGCAGTCAAGGGCGTCAGAGCAGATCCAGATACAGCCCCCCAGATAACACTTAACCCTTTCCCTCTCCATCCACGCTCGTCCCCTTCTGATGAGGTCACCCCTTTCTCCGCTGACCTCTGAAGGTGACTTCTCAGAGCTGACATCACCACCTAATGAACTTTATGCTTGTTCTGTTTCTTATACTGTTTTCTTTTGTTCTTTGTCTTGATTTTCTCCTGTCAGCCTCTCCCTCTCTTTTTCAGTGCTGATGTTTGCAGTCTGAGTATGGTATTAGCAATATTAGCAGACTCTGGTTAAACTGTGATCACCCATAAGCTCAGACTTGCTGACAGACACACATAGAGAGAGAGCTAAATGTGTGTCCAGAGCACACAAACACAAACCAATACGCAATAGCAGCAAGACATTTTCCATCATTTTCCTCCACTTTTCACAGAAAGGAAAGTCAATGTGTGATGCATGATGTTTCCACTGATGGTGACATCATCATTGTCATCAAGACAATGGTCATTTAGGGCCTATCACCGTCCTTTTTATTGTTCATATCACCCACTTTCCATCATCTCTCCTCCATTTCATCATCCTCTTCTACTGTCTACATGTACATGAAACACCGGACAGATGCCTGGCTCATGCTCTCATATAAATTTGAAGAGACTCGTATAACTTTAAGAGACATGGGATTTGAACCCTTACAGATCAGAAATTATATGAGGAATATTGCGCAAACAAAGTGCCTGCTTCATCGTCTTTGATGTCTGACAACTGGACTGGCAATACAGCAGCAGAGTGGTGTCATACTTGTAAGGTTGCATGTTCAATAAATTCTTAGACAAGTAGTTAACTTTAGGGTGAGGAGGGCTGAGGTGGGTTCAAACAGCTGTACCGGTCATTCCATATTTTATGGTAAAGTCTGTCAGTGTGATCTGCCAGTCAGTCAAAGGTTAACCAAAAATAGCTTGCTGCAGGGCGAAAGTGTTGCACTTCAAAGGCAGCCTGAAACGCTGCATTAGCATAATGTCCTATATGGCTGTGATGGAAAGAAAATTGGTCACTTCGCACGTTCCTCTCTGAAAATAGAAACTTTCCGTGTCTATTTTCAAATCATTTCAATATTGACTCTACATTAAATCTGAGTCTAAACTTTAAAAAAGAAAATTCTCTGAATTCTAGGTGTAGCAGGTAATTACAGCTGTGTGAGTCCGAGATGTTCAAAGGCCACAGTATCCTTGACGACAGACGGAGCAGTGCGTCATGGGTGGAGAGCTAATCAGGAACAATGATCACGCATTTGGGCTGTGCTCAAAGGCCTGCCTTGCAGAATACCAACAAACTGCTGCTCAGTAAGTTACTGGTGCAACTCACAAAGTTGCCTTGAAGCACATCAGCATAGACACATCGTGGACACAGTGGAGAGGCACGCTTTGAATGTTAGCGCAGGCAGACTGAAAACACCTCCAGGACTCACAGATCTCAGTTTTATGCTTATCTGAGAGTGTCCTTCATGCAATGTCATTTATGACTCTTTAGGATGATAGCTAGTATGTTTAAAACAACACCAGGTTCTCTCTCAGAGAGGTCAGGAACAGAGCTGTGATGCTTGATTTATTTTGACCAAACAGCCTAATAGGTTCTGATGTCAGTCTTCACTTAGCAGTTTCGGCTTTGTCAAAAGATTTAATCAATTCTCAACCACCTGTGGTGAAAAAGTTTGCTTTTAACGTGACTTTTAGATGCCACACCATGTGTGGAAAGATCAAAACAAAACAGCAGCATTTCTGCCAGCGTTAGACAGCTGGGCATCCAAAGCCAGTGGCGTGAGAAGAGCCTGAGGGCGAGCCACACACAGCTCTCAATAGCCATAACCCATATATTATTTAACACTCTGAACCATTCATCTAGGTAAAAACACGATTAGAGTGCTACTTACAGCACGGAGCTAAAGGCCGAGGGGAAATGATGGTACGTGATGGTAATTGAAAAGCAGCGTCCTTTTCTGTTTTTTGTTCTAGTAATTACATTGTAACTATTCATTACTGTCTAATTACTTTGCAGGAGGCCAGCGTTCAGATCCAATCCTCATAATGACTATCTCTCCTCCACTCATTGTCTCCTGATCCCGATTGTTGAAGCAAAATGACTGACTCTGTAAAAAAAAAAGAGAGAGCCTGCGTGATTCCAGTCATTTAATTATCAAATTATGAGCAGAGTTGTAAGAGAAACAAAAGGCGGTCAGCCCGCAAAAGTAAGGAAAAGACAAAACAACTAAAATGAGATCCATTTAATGAAACACAGAGGGACCTTTTGTTCATAATTTGCAGACTGCCAGCTGGGCAAAAATCATTCATTAGCGAGTTGTTGAAGAAACAGTGTGTTTTAATGTCCAATCTTGGTTAGTTATGTCCCCTTTGAGCAGCCAGGCAAAGCGATGCAGACACATGCACACAAAGTCACACACATATATACAGAAACACACAAAATGTGCGATAATGAAACCATTCAGAGTTTGGCATCAAACAAAGTGAGACAGCCCTTAGAACAAGTCAAATCACTGTTGAATCAGTTGCCAACACTTTCTTTTTCATTGCTCCACTGAGCAGGGCTATTTAGGAAAGCCAGTGGTAACATTTCAGGAACTTTCTTGAACCGTTGTGACCAGACACCCGGAGGCTGTGTTACCTCCTGCTCACTCACTATTCAATATATACAGCAACTTAACCACTACATGCAGTATGACCAGGGGGAATATGACACCCTGACAGCCTCTTTACTCGATAAGCTAGCAGCCAAACTGGCGTCTGACCAGCTGACCACAGAGCACGTTGGCCAGGGAGGGTCAAGTAGCCCATAAGGATGGAGTTTTCCTCAGGCAATGGGACACAGGTTCACATTTCCTTCAGCAGCTTTTCTTTGCTTGTTAAATTAGCCAACAAAGCGTGGAGGAGCTTTGTTCCACTGAAAGACGTGAACCTCTTGCAAGAAGAGCACATCTTTGGTTCAGACTTAGATATCTCAAAAACTATCAGATGGATCAACATGAAATTTGGGACAGATATCCCAAAAGGAAGACTCCTAATTACTTTGTTGATCCTGACGTTTCATTTAGTGTCACCAGCAGGTCAAAATTTCACTTATCTGTAAAAAGAGCTCAACTGCTACCTAATGGATTGCCACAAAATTATTGTAATACAGATTGATGATCCCAAAGGGGTGAATCCTCCTGGCTTTAGTGATCCCCTGACTTTTTCCTGTGGTAGCTATTGCATGGATTGTCTTGAAATTTGTTCCTGACTTTCATATTCTTCTCAAGATTTTGGCAATCCCCTTAACTTTTCATCTAGCAGCATCATCAGGTCAAAATTTGTGTTTCTCTAATGCTTTGTACATGACCAAATACTGCAAAACCAATGAGTCCCATCAGACTCAGCTGTACAGGTGTTTAGTGCTAATTAGCCAATGTAGCCTCACAGCTGATAATGTGGCCGTAGACTCTTGGTCTCCTTACCTCATCGCCAGTTACAGCCAAAATATATCAGTGAGTTGTGATGCCATGCAGTTATTTGATCACAGCATCTAAAGCAACTGGAGCTCATCTGCCACACAGCTGAGTCTCAGGTTCCACCCCAACCAGTGTGTGTGTGTGTGTGTGTGTGTGTGTGTGTGTGTGTGTGTGTGTGTGTGTGTGTGTGCGCGCACGCACAGAAGAGACAAAGAGGTAGGGACACATTATTATTTGTGTTATAGCCTCAGGGTGTAAACATACACAGATACCCTCTGTCTGGACACATTTACACTGGAGTGTTGCTGGGCTCTGGGCCTGTCCCTGTTGTGCTAACCCAATAGCATAGCTCCAATAAAACTGATTAGAGAAGTCTTCCCCTGCTGCTCCCAGGCCCTGCTGCTGGACTAATGGCACAAGTGGGCCTCTCAATCTTTCCACAACATCTGTGCCAGTATTTAACCATGAGAATGGATGGAGCTCCAGGGCCAAGAGAGCACCACCAGTGACCTGAGGGATGGAGGAAGATAGATAAAACAGATAGATAGAAAAATAGATCAATAGATACTTAGATTTGTCCATCTTTTTCTGTTTTCCTTTCTCCATCTGAATGCTGTGCACACCATCCTCTCTTCCACTCTATGCTGGAGAGTGCAGGAAGGCCAAGCCAGCTGTTCCTGCATTGTCCAAGGACTTAACAGGATTACAGGGGGGCACAAGGCCAGCCTCTTACACACACACACACATGCAGACAATTCCATACACAGACTTAACCTGAAACTTCAAAGGCACACTGAAACGCACAAGGACACATCATCCCTCGGCTTTACAGACAGGGGCTGGGACCATGCTTGGCCAAGCATGCAGATACTGAGTTATTATGATGCTCAGTGTCACAAAAATAGTGCAAGAACGAACAACAAAAAATAAAAAAAAAATACCATACTGTATAAGTTGATCCATCCTCGGGGATCAAGCATATCTGTATAAAATTTCATAGCAATCCAATACAATAATGGTGAAGATATTTCAGCGTGGACCAACATGATGGACCGACCGAAGATGTCAGGATTAAATAAACCCCTAAAAGACAAGTCAGGGTGTATAATTATGCAGTTAGTAGATCTAGCATTTCCTAGCAACAATCAGGGCACCTCATTAATTTGCAACAGTAATCTTAATGAGATAAATCTATAGTGTTCCCTCCCACATGAAGGCATGAATCCTTTCTTTCTCTTCTGCTGTCACTCTCTCTGTTCCTTTTCTTGTCCTGGAAGTCTTGCCCATCTGGAGCCCATTTGATCTGTATCACTTGCTCAGTTTGGGCTTCAAAAGAGCTTTTATGCACTTTACATTGAACCAGTACACTGTTTTCTTAATGAGGGAAAAATATCTAACCTCTTTCTTCACTGGGGTTTACCACAAGTACAACAGGTGAAGAAATTAAGGGTTTATTTCCACAAAAAAAAACAGCTGTAAAATTTTGTCTGAAACTCTATAATTTTGTAATGCTGTATAGTATCAAATATATGGTGTTTTGCAAAAAATGATTTTAAAATTCTCACTGTAATTATTTTAATGCTAATGCTATTAATCATAAAGTCTCTCTCTGCCTCCCACTCCACCGCTCTTCCTTCTTTTCGCATGCACATCCTCCCTTGGTGGAGCACAGCCCTTTCGATTTCTATCAGTGCATCGGCTTGGTTTAAAAGGGCTTCCCTGTTGTGAATTAATGTGGCCTTAATCTGGCCCCCCACACACGGTGATAAAGCGGTGTAAGAGACGGAGCGTGTTCGGTCAGAGGACACAAGATTAGTCATATGCCACTGAGCTCAAAGTGGGGCCCGCGATGTCGCGTGGCGTCTCACTTCCTGGTTCCAGCTGCCGGCGCCCCCTTTCCTTTCTAATCCTGACGGAGGACAAGCTACTGCCTGCCAGGAAGATAAGGAAGTGTCCATTGTGTCCCTGATCCTCCTTATGTCTGTATATTACGGTGCTTCTTAAGTCAATGTGCCAACCTGAGGTGTGGTCACAGCAGAAATGCTCTGTGAACAATGGCTCCATCTGGAACAAAATGAAGCACAAAATGAAGCACAAAAGAATTAACTTTAGAGTTTTCTTCCTGTCTTTCCTTGCAATTAGCATTTTCTTGGTTGCTGGAGAAATGGTAGCCTTGAACATGCAAGCAAAATCTCAACAAATGCACACAAATGTTTTGTCGATGTCAATTCCTTTACATGGCAGGAGGAGTCCACGTTGAGTTTTCATCTGAATGCTCTGTGCGCTCTACATGACAGCGGGGGCCTGAACTCCTGTTGTGAATCGGCACAGTATTGATTTAGGGCCCTCTGTGGCTGAGGGTGTGGCTGGCTAACTGGCAGTGGTTGGCCTTACAGTCAATGAGCTCAATAAAGTGCAGATTGTAGAACATACAGTAATTTGGAAAATCCCAAGGAACACAGATCTATATGGGGTAAATCTATACAGCAGGTCAGCAGTGGGTTTCTATTGCACTTACATATGTGTCTGTTTTAATAAATCATTGGATCATTTGTTGAGTTCCTTAATCACAGCGAGACTTGGCATTACAGCCATTTTACGACGTACATTTTGACCTGGAAGAGCATTAAAGCCTTGCAACCGACTAAAACTGTGAAGTCTTAACTTTGACTATTGATCCTGCAGTATCTGATAGACAAGGTTTAAGATAAGACTTTATTTAGTACAAATAGACAATAAAACAGATACAAAATGAAATCAACTTTAGAACTATGCACATTATATGCAAAAGAGTATAAACATATTGCCAAAATACAGCACCTTTTGGAGTATTGCACAAAAAAAGTATTAAAAAAATGTTATTTTGTATAATGTGTCATATAAGTCATGTCTGTATTACTTTAACTCATGCTTTCCTTCCTGTTATAATGCCATTATAATGTTATTAGCAGTTGACGACTGCTCGGGACATAACTTACTGTTATTTAAGTATTCTTTTTCCTGTCAATGGCAGTGTTCATATTGCCTCTCATCCTGCGTGTATCGTTTGACTTGTATCTCTTGCAAAATCAATTCACCGTAGCCAAGAAGACCCAAAAAGACAGGTGTCTCTATTAAATTTTCATTTCTATAGTGGGTGGGGAAAGGAATAGAGAAATAACACAGACACAGTAACATGTTAACTTTATCTTTATTGTTTCTAATGTAGTTACTCCTCATGGTAACATTAATCGTATCATCAGATGGTAGGATGTTATTGTTGACTGAAGCCTTTCAGATAAAGCCATAGAAATAGTTCAGGCTGTTGTTGCTGCATAATGACTGTAATAAAATCATCAGATAAACAAATCTAAGCAGCTGCAAATCTCACTAATCTGTTACCTGCTCTATCCCACAGTGCATTTTATTTTATTTGCTTGCATCTGCTGGAGAGCCACAGGGCTTCTGGGTCTAATGTTCCCTGTTGCTGTGCTTTCTTTTTAATGCTCACAATATTGCAAGACATTTTGAAACCGACTGTTTTTTCTTGTCCCCAAAATGATCCGCACACAGATAAATGTGATTGATTGCTTGATCGACTGGGCGTTCCTTTAGCACCCTGCTGGTCCCAGTCCTCGCCCAAATAAAAAATTTACTGTCCCCACGATGGCTGTACAACAGAGAAAAAAATGGCTTTACAAGGAGAAGATGACCCATCAGTCCAATTGAATGGTTTCATTTCATGCTGCAATATCGTCTTAAGTATTTATTTGTAAAAAGAAAAAAAAAATTAGATTTTAAAAGATCTGAATTACCAACAGGGAATAGCAACAGGAACAGTTGTGCTTAAATGTCTGTGAAAATTATTTTGAACCTTCCAGATTTCACATGATCCAAGATGATGTAGAATTAAATTTCAAATAAAAAGATAAAAAGCACAAAACCAAATTAGCAGCGGTGGTGTTTTTGAAGTCAACCATCAGCACCTTTCAGCATTGACACATAGGTCATTTCATAGATTATCAAGCAACGTTCAAAGCAGCCTGAACACAGAAGGTCTGGCACAAACACAAAGCTCTGACACCAGCTCTGTTATGACCCCAGAGGTTAAAAGGATGCAGGGATCAGATGGCCTCAGTCTTTACAATGCTAATGAGGATTGTGGAGCACCCCTTTTTAACACGAGCTGGTTATGGCTACACGCATGTACACATGTTTTGTTCCTCAGTGAGGATCTTCTATTGAGAACATTCGTTCTGTGACCCCTAATCCTTACCAACCTACTTTAAACCTGACAGTCCTGGCCCCTTGGTCTAACTTAAACTAGCCTCCAAAAGGAGCGAGGACCTGTGAAAAGCATTTCACTTCTGAAGACTGATCTCTTGGTCACACAACTAAATAGCACAGTGAAATAAGTCAGTGATTGTAATCGCTCTTTGGTGGAAATTTTTACTCCCACAGAGGAGGTTAAATATATAAAAATGAAAAATAAATGGTCAGCAGCAATGTCTTAACCTCTTGATACCGGCCAACGGTACGAATTTGTGAGTCAAAGTTCACTATCCACACAAATTTCCCCTAATTTTTTTATTTCATTTTATTTTTTGGGCCCCACAAGTGAATAAGTGTAACCAGCCTGAACAAACTAGGTCTCACAAGGATAGAGCTACAAGAGCGTTCACACGCTGATATTTACAGCTCTCTTTTCACCTTATAAAATCCCTTGTTTTTCTAATCCAGCAGTAGCCTTGCCAGTTGTTTATGATCCAATATCAAGCCATTTTTTTTACAGCCACCCTGGATGGGGACAAAGCACAGAAGGTCAGGGTGCAGGCTTTTATTGGGACATACCAATGGTGAAAGTCATAATGCTGTCCGCAGTGTTTTACAGCACTTTAACTGCTTGTTAAAGACATATTAGCCTGTCAGATATGATTGGACTTGTCTCATATTCATGAATTAATGCTGGTCTCCCACATGTACAGTATGTTTTAATCAAATCAGTCTCATCTAAAAATATGAGGGTGCCGTACAGTAAAACATTATTTTTTACCTTCCTCTCTCGACTTCACATCATGCCGTTGTTGTCATAGCAACCATGCAATATGACAGAGCTGATGACAGACGAGCACTAAGCGGAGATCTGTCACTGAAATGGCCTCATATGGTGGAGCCATGCAATAATGATGTGTGTACTTGCGCGTGCGTGCATGCGTGTATGCGTGTGTGTACTACAATCAACACACGTGGATCTGTTACTTTTCCTCTTCTGCTGTGTCCACAGAAAAGCCAAATCGTTTTGTTTTGATTTGATGTGGGAGTTCTCCTCCAACCACGAGCATGACAAAGAGGCGATGTCAAGTGTGTTTGGACAGTGTTTCATGTGTTGAAGGCAAACAAAAACCAATAAGGGCTCTGTGTTTGGCTGTGCTTGAATCAGGGCCACGGGGGGTAAAAGTAAGCTGTACGAAAGCTTACAACAACAAAACATGTGACAAAGCACCATAACTTACTTTGTCACCTTAGCAGGAGGTTGTTGTTTAATGGTAGAAAGTCACATACAGAACTGGAATGGATAAGGCCTTTCTGTTCTGTTATGTTCACTGGATACAGTACAAGTCTGCATGCACTCATGTCACAAAATTTAACCATCACGACGTGAGAAGAAATTAAATATTCACTTTGTATTTCAGTCTGTTTGGATTCAAGATTCAGCACAACAGGCTGTGTCTTTTGCTCCAGCAGAGGACACTCTGCGTGTCCTGTTGATTTGTAGACATGCTGGGCTGTTGTTCCCTTTGCTCATGGAAAATAGAAAATATTAGGGCAAGGGTCAGAGTTAGGGTTGGGGCTTAGGGTCAGAGTTAGGGGTAGCACCAGCACATCTAAGAAAATATCTAAGCTGAGGAGCAATTTTTAATTCAACACCACAGATCCAGGAAAATTGTTAGTTTGTTTGCTGATTTAGCAATGAAGCTACATTACAACAGCATTAGCTTGTCACTCAAGTGAGGCAGTCGCATATTTAAGAATTAAGCCTCATGGGTTGCTCTGGAGCTCATTCAAAGTACATGTTAGAGTGATATGATGCACCTGAGAAAGGTCCAAAGCCTCTAATCTAAACATGAAATAATGGTGCATCTGATCATGTCTATTAAACCTGCATCTCTCTTGCCACAGAGAAACACTTTCTTCTTTGTTGACCTTCAGTGGTCAATTCATCAGAACGGAGCATTAAGGGCATGTTCGGGTCACCCTCTGTCCCAGTGGGGGCCCTCTTCGGTCAAAAAGATCAAAATGGTGAAGAGGCTTAATCTCTTGAGAGGAGCGCTTGTGTAGTGGATCCATGATGGCACAAGGTCAGTAAAGTGTCAGAGTTCAAAAGGCACCACTCAACCTTTCATTCTTTTTTTCAGCTCTCTTTCTTCTTCTTGTAAGTTGTGTGAAAACAATCTCACCTGGTGAACTGTTTCAGAAGGCAGAAAAGACACACAAAAGTTAGACTTTAGCCCTCAGGTTGTCCTCACATAGTGTGGGGGTCTTGGGTAAAGCTACAAGAATGGTAAATAGCTCCTGGTCACAGGTCTGATTCCACAGCTCTCTGTAGACTCAAACCTCTCAACAGCCATCGCTCTCAGATTTATTGCTGTTTTTCCATTTTATACAACTCTACTGTGTCAGAGCAACATTGGTGCAATGCAGTAAGTTTTTTTCAGTCATGTTTTTTATAGACTTCAGTCGAGTACAGGAATTCTAGAAGTGTGCTGCATATCCACTTGTTCTTGACATTGCATAGCATGTTTGCAGTGCAGCTGTAGCACAAATGAATATTTGAGCTGAATCTGACTCTCATCTCTCTCATTTCACACCTTTCACTGCAGATACCACCACACATTACTGCAGGGAGAAATTGTTTTTTGATTAATTTTGATTCTCATGCTTTTGCACATGCAGTTTAACACAGATAAGAGATAAAATATAGCAATACCTAAGTGAGCAACAAGATGCAGGCAATTAAAAAAGAGTTAAAAAGTTTGAAACATCTCGATTAGAAGCTGTAAACTTATTCCAAACATATCACTGAGTGTCTATGTTATTTTGTGTGGTTACTTGACCTGAGAGGCCATGTTTGGGTTTTATGATAATTTCAGCTCGGTCTAGGTTCGCAGCATCCATGAGTGTCTTCAAGTGCTGCAGCGGCAACCAAGTCCACTCAAAGCTTTTAGAGCGTGTGGGATAAAAAACACGAAGAGCTCTGTTAAAGGTCACAGCATCCAATCATGCCAAACATAGTCAATCTTAATGGCAGAATATTAGGTGCATTTAATAGCCCACTTCTATGGTCATATCTATTTGCTTTCCCAGCTATTACTTTTTTCATCACTGCCTGTAATTTTCCAAGCATTTTCAATATTTGTCAGACCAACAGTTCATCCATTTCTTGCTGTCACTATTTTCAGGAAACATTCAGCATCATGACACATACAAAGAGAGACAAGGAACGGCTAAAAATAGACTTTAATTGAAAAATAGTTAATGAAAAGTGATAATGTATAACATGTACCATGAGCTGTAACTGTAAGATTGCAATGATTTTAACATGCAGTGATGTAATCCTGCCACTCTGACTTTACCTGATATGATTAATGAATACAGTGCAAGCTGCATCACAAATCTCCCAGCAGCCATATCTTATTAAATAACAAGGTAAGTAGGAAATAAAAGATGATATGAGAGAGAAACTTGCTAAAGATAGTTGTGGATGTATGTTTGGTAAAGGTTATAGGCTGATAAAGTTGAATTCTTAGTGTCTTAGTGATGGACCCATGAAAAAATTGCAACTCCCTTCAAGTCCACGGACATTTTAGCAACTTTGTGTTGTGGCCTGCAGCTTTACTGTTTCGGTTCAGTCTCACAGCTCTAATCAGTGTATTTTTGACAGTGTTTACAGAATTTATAATGACGCTCAATCATTTATATAGCCTTTATTTACATTGCAATATTTTTCAATCAATGCAGGATGGCAGGCTCCCATACTGGCCCCTGGGTATTTTAGGTGGGTGGTGCATCTTGATGCAGAAGGTGTAAATCATAATTCCAAACATCTTTGGTCTCAGCGGTTCATCCTGTTCCAAGGAATTAATCTGACGTCTTTGTGTTACAGTATGACTCGTGGACATGCAGTTCCCTGTGTATGCCTTACTTAGAGGGCACAAGAGATGAATAGGTGACGAGATACTATAACGACCTGATCTGAGCATAAACTCCAAATGAGTTCAAGATGCAGAAATTAAAGAATGCATCAGACATTGCATTCTATCAGCTGTTCAAGGTCTGTGTTTAAGACCTCATTTGATATCTGTTTATTGAAAGCCTCATGTTGCTGAGCAAGACACTGGCTGTTCTCCAATACTAAATTACGTGGAATAAACATATCAGACACCTAGACTGTAAACATATAAAGCCTTGTATTTTTCAAAATTATATTTCTTAGCACACCTATGGAATCTATGGACCTGATAGCTCCAAAGCAATTTAAGGTAATCATCATTTCCTCGCTGTGACACCGTATAGATATCACACCCTTTGTTCTCGACAGTGGTGCCACACATGTCAAGCACGTGAACAAAGGATTAGGCTTCACAATTTAAATCCTAATGTAGAAAGTTTTATGATGTACTTTTACAACCTTACTGACCACTATGGTCCACATAATGGCCAGCATAAATGCTAACGTGCCTGTGGGTGGTGTGTATGGACACTATAAAAGGAAAAGTATATTGGTATGACTCACAGAAAAAAAGAGAGATATGAAAAAAGGAGACATAAAAAGTAGTGTGTAAAATGGATTTTTTAAAAAAGGAGAGACATTAAGAAAGAAAGATGAATGGACACAGGCAGAAAGTGAGGGCTAAAGGGTGAGAAAGACACAGTGATGAAAAAAAAAAAAAATTGATCAAAAGGCAGGGTTGGCTTGTCCCGCTGTGGGTGAGACAAATGGCAGCAGCTCTGTCAGTATTGCAGCTTATATATGGTGTGTCTCCCTGTCTATCTGTGCCTGTCATGCTCCTCTGCTTCCAATGCATGACAATTATCCTGCTCCAGACTGTGTGAACAATAAAAAAACAAGGCCCCATGAGGTGACATCCCACCAGTGTTGTAGCACAAAACTTTCACTGTCAGCGAGCTGTGCTGGCTGTGATCCAGGGCTGGAGCATGCTAACTCAACCTAATTAGTATGCTTAAGATCACAATGTGATTGGCTCCACACGCGGAAGATTCTTTGTTTTGTTTCCTGTGACATTTTGAGATATCTTAGAGTGGTGGAAAAGAGAGCGAAATCACGGCTTGGCTTAAAATACCTTGGTTTCACATCCTCCTCTTTATGTGGACTTTGTCACTCTTTATACTACAGGTTGTACGTTCATCCTTAGCTTACTAGTACTTAAGTATGTAACTTAACTACATCAGTAACATACTTGGTTTAACCCAAACCATGAAATTTTCATTAGCCTGCCCACATTAGCCCTGCCCACTTCAAACCAGTGAGAAAACAAATAAAATAAAACAAACAAATACAGAAATAACTGATGAAATAATCAAAACTGTTCCAAGTCTGGCTGAACACCTTGTGATCATCTCGGGCCCTGTTGTTCATAAAGAGAAGGCGATTGAGAAAACAGCTTTTTAGGGTCTTTTAGCTCCCCCACTGCTCAATGCAAAAGCAATTTGTCTTGCACATGCAGCAACTGTCAAATATAAAGTGTAGCATCTCAAAAAACCTTCAATAATAAATAACAGGCTGGTCCAATTATCCCCTTTATGGTGCCTAATATGGATTTATGTCTATGGTCAGAAGCCTTTGTGTCCTTTCACAGGTCATAAACTGGGAGTCACAAGAGGTCAGATGAACACTGAGGTCACCTCAAAACGCATCTCGGCCACCCTTTGTATTTCTGCTTATCAGTATACGATTATACAAATACACAGGCATACTGCAGAACAAGACATATTGCAAGCTTAAAGGTGAATGTTTGGGGTTTTTTTGGACTTCTTATTTTGCTCCTTATTTCAACTGGGGTTTGTATAAGGTGAACCTGTTTAGTAGCTTTAAAACTTTTCAAAACTGTGCAAGAATTACAATGCAGTCTTACAATTACCAAAAAAGGGAAAAGAAACACAAACAAGCCTCAGAGGCCACTCAGCAGGATATGCGAAATGAGATATTGAATTTGTTGTATTATTTAAACATGTTTTTCTCCCTCACTTTATAGGATTTAATATTTTTCACTCTCAAACTTAGAGCACACATTTATTCTTCTAATTGACCAAATAAAAGTTGGAGAAGGGAATTTAAGTGGGAACATAAATTTCAATTATGATTCCAATTATCTAAAATTGGTTTCACCTCCATCTCACAAACAATGACAAAACAAAACAACCTCCATTAACCTCCACACATCAGCACACCGCCACACACATACACATACACACATTTTGACACAGAGACACACCACAGGGATTATATAACCTTACAGATGAAAGTAATTATAATAGATATTAAATAATACAAAACAATTTAGATGTAATCATGAGATGCTTACATCTATTAAACAACACAGTGGGAATCAAAGGGTCGGGTATTTTTCAGTGTCTGAGGAGAAGGTGAATGACAAACACCACTGGAGATCTATAATTGACATTACAATCAAAGACTTAATGACAAAATGAGAAATAGTTTGACAATTTGGGAAATAAGCTTATTCACTCTCTTGTACAGTTAGTCAAGCAGCCCATTAGCTTAAAGGTTAGCACAAAGACTGGAAGCAGGGGGAAAGAGCTAGCCTGCCTCTGTCTAATGTTAATGTCTTAGCTTTCTTGCTGAGTGTGAGATTACGAGCTGTTAGCTTAGTTATAAACAGGGCTAGAAAATTAGGCTGGCTCTGAACAAAGGCAACAGAATCCTCTCATTAATTAGCATGTTTGTTTATTTTGTAAGAACAAATGACTTGCACATGTTGATTGGTGATCTTAGGTGGTGCTGGGATGTGGTTTCAAGTCTTTATGCTAAGCTAAGATAACCATATGAGCATGGTATCCATCTTCTCATTTAAAACCCTGCAAAAAGAAGAAAGAAAGAAAAAGGAAAAATGAAAATTTTCCAAAATGTCAAACTATGACTTTAAACTGTGTCTACTATAGCTCATTCATGCCAGATTGAGAGATATACCATCTTATTTTATTGGATATACATTCCCTCTGTATAATGACCCAAAGTATTTAATTATGTAGTACTGTGCACACATACACTTCAAAAGGCTCTGAAATGAATAATGAGTGAACCAAAACGCTGATTTGTAACAACACATAGCTTTAATGTATTCTGCTGAATAATTTTTTCTGGCTTTTTTCCTAAGGTTAATCTTAAAAGCTCTGCTTTTTGCACCAAAATGTTGAGATTTTGCCTCAAATTTAGTCCATTTATTAATCTTGTAATCACATGAAAATGTATGACTCTCTTCAAAATATTTTGACAGCACTTAATAACTTTCGTTCATTCCCTAAACCACATTAGGGAACAGTGTGAAGGCCCAACAGGCACATAGCAGATGTTCCTCTTGCACTGAAACATATTAAAGTGGACTATGTAAAGTCTCATATTGCATATTAAAATCAATGTACACTCGATATAGGGCACAAAGGAAAACTGCTGCTACTACAGGCTAAGATACTTCTGCACACACACACACACACACACACACACACACACACACTCACTCACTGATCGATACCACACCCAGCAGCTATGTTAAGGGTCTGCAGGTTTGAAGGTAACCTTGTTTGAGGATTCAGCTGTGGAGCTGTGGAGGCTGATAGAGATTTGTGTTATTTGTTTCACTACATCCTAATAGAGAGGACCTGTTGACCCTTCTGTTCAGCCGCTGATTATCTTTTCACTGGCAAAGAAAAATATGTTTCTCATTACGAGCATTGGAGATTGATTGCGGGCTTCTAGCTTCAGCGCAGTGTGTCTGATTGGCCTGCGGTGGAGATAATTGCTAAGTCTTGTTGTCTGAGGAACTGGTTCTCATACTCGTGCTTGTCAGTCTGGTTGCCCACACCAGAGCCCCGTGCTTTCATCAGCCTCGGGGTCGTCAGGTCACAGTTATTCTTCACTGCATATGCAAATATGCTCCTCAGAACAATTCTTTCTATCTTTAGTTGAGGCAAGGGTTTCGAAAATAACAGTTATTATAGAATGAAAGATTGACTGTCTGCTTCAACGGCATGACGCTGCTTCCTGTGATTTCCGTGAGATCTCTTTCTCTCCTTGAATTTTTGGTTAAATCTCGTCACTCTCTCTAATGTTCTCTCCTGTACTTATCAACTGTGCTACTCTCTCTGTACTAAGTCCATATCAGAAAATACTTGCCGCTATTTATTTTCAAAAGGATCTTGGCGTTCGGGGGCAGATAGCCTTTGCTGCTGTTAGCTGAATCCAAATTTGCAGAACAGGAGGTCGTGTGACTCAGTTTGGGGGCTCCTGACGTCTTCCCAGATCCATGTTCTGCAAATATGTTTAAAATCTCTTAATAATTTATAATATTTAAAAGTTTTTCCATGGTTTTTCTCCATTTATTTTTTATTAATTTTATTTATTTTTTTTTATAGGATAGAGGCTGTCACATGCTGTACAGACTGTAAATCCCCTCGATTTGGCCAAGTCAGTAACTGTTGATCAACTTCTCCGCAATAATCCACTCTATTCTGTACGCATCCATCACTGTCGGCTTGGGATTGGATTGGCCACTAAGTAGGACAGAAGCAGACTACAAAGGAACAGACAGGACTGCAGAGAAAACCACTCGTGTCAACGCTCTTCTTCCGGACTTATACATGTCCAGAGCCAAGAAAACAGGCAGCAAATGTCACTGCACATCCATCACACCCAGTCGTGTTCCTACTTCTCCCCTCTGGTAGGTGCTACAGAGGACTGTGCACCAAAAGAGCCAGATGCTTCCCACAGTGCCATCACTCCAATGAACACTTAAAGCAGTCATACAGTGTCAATAACCCTCTAACACCAAAACATCCACTTACTTCCATTATAGATCAGATATAGATCATTCATCATGCACTGTCACTGTCAAAATATGCGCTCCATGCTGACAATGCCTATACTGCACATGATCATTGACTCCATGTATATCCATTCAGTATTTAATTTTTTTGCACTATTTCTATTGTTTAAAACATACAGAAATACTTGACTTTTTGTGTATGTTGTTGGTCACATAAAGTCATAGTCCTGCCTGTCCTCTACCTTTATTTGTTGTTGTTTTTAGCTGTTATTGTCTATTCCTGTGTAAGAACATCGAGAGCGATGAAAAAAACTGTCAAATTCCTAGTGCATGTACACATACTGGGCCATTAACACTGATTGTGTTATAGGGCTATTTAAATAAAATTGACTTGACAATAAGTTCAACATCAGTGCACATTTCAGCACATGAAACACTAATCTGTCTAAACTCTGTCTCGTAAGTAAAGCTTTTCAAAAAATGTCACAGGCTCCTGACATTTTATTTTTTCCAGCCTGTTTTGTCCAGATGCTCCCTCTAATTAAGAACTGTGTCAAAAAGCTCCAGATGCACCACAACAGCTTTGTACCTATCAGCAGCCAACTGTGATCCATCAGCTCTGTGCCATGTCAGATTTTCAGTGACAAGCTCTGTACGCAGAATTACTCCATTGTCAGCAAAGAGAAATCTCTGAAATATGTGTGACAATGTGTTGGGCATAAGCAGCAAGATAAAGCAGTCTGTGATGTGCGTCAGATTGTGTTTGCTAAGTGGAAATTTGGGGATAAATAATGACTTTGTTTATCCTACCATGCTTTTCACTAAAGCTTTTAACCATTCAAATCTATTGATTAAAGATGGATCAGTGTCCAGGCCCCTCTCTCCTCTCTCTAACACCTGCTAACAACTGTAATTACTCATTATTATTAGCTGTGCCTCAGTCCCAGGTGTGATTGTGGTCATTCTTAAGGCTAAAAGGTCGCTGAACAAACTTCATACACTGCTGGTTACATTTCTGCATCATCACTTCCCACCACAAGGGTATCTTCAGACAGGAAGAAGAAGAGACTGAAACAGGACCTAAGCATAAATTAGAACAGAATAAAATCATTTGCAAGCAAACTGTGTTTGCTGACAACAGTTTTACAAAGTGTTCCTGAGCCCATGCAGTAATATCCTTTATACAATCATGTGCTCACAAAGTGGTGAACCTCGCTCCATCCTTGCTTGTGAACGACTGAGCCTTTCCAGGATGCCCCTTTCATACCCAATCATGATACTATCACCTGTTACCAATGAACCTGTTTACCTGTGGAATGATCCAAACAGGTTTTTTTGGAGCATTCCACAACTTTCCCAGTTGCTCCTGTCCCAACTTGTTTGAAATGTGTTGCTGCATCAAATTCAGAATAAGCAGATATTAACAAAAATCAATGAAGCTGATGAGGTCCAACATGAAATATATTGTCTTTGTACTGTTTTCAGTGGAGTATAGATTAAAATGATTAGCAAGTGATCACATTCTGTGTTATTTATGTTTTATTTTATTACTTTTTATTTTCAAAAAGGCCAAAATACTTTGAAGGACAAAGTTAATATCAAAAGATCATAGGTCAGAAAGACACATGTTGTGAGGACATACAGTATCACTGACCTGTATCGCTTAAGATAATATCAGCCCTCCACTGCTCTTCTTTGGTTTCTATCAGTTGAGGAGTAGTTTGCATTGAGGCTACAGTAATGTATCACTGTCTGACCTTATTAACCCAAAGCTCATGCCCTCTGACCTGTAACCTCATCCTGACATTCCCGCACACACTGAGGTCACGCCCTCTGCCCACTGTTGTCACTTCTCTGGTCTTTGCATGAAGAGGACACCACAAGGAGGTTGACAAGCCCCACTTGTTAACATTCATTTGTTTAGCTTGTCTTGCAACAGTGAAAAGTTATTGCAAGTGACTGATTCTTTTTTATCCCATTTGAGAGTGTTTTATTTCAGTATTTTTCGGTGCTTTCAGCGGTCGTCAGCCCCTCACTCATCACTCCAAACACGCAGCGTGTTACTCTTGGCTGCTGATCCACAGAGCTCACCCTGTACATTGTAAAGAGTGTGAGAAATGGGATCAGAAATCAAACCTGACAAAAGGTTGTCTGGAATTGATGGGTGAGGGTTTACTGTGCAAGGGGTTAATGGTTTGTTGAGAGAGAGAGAATTGTACATTTCTGCTTTCTCGGGTTTACTTTGTTCGTGTTGGACAGCGTACATTGGAGACTGACAGGAGAGGTGAGTCAAAAACATGGTGTCATGTGAACTCAATCAGAGACCCAACTCTAAAGTTGGAAGCACATCATGCGTATGCGCCTTTGTGAGATGATCCACGAGTGGTCTGGTGTATTTGAAAAGATTTGTTCAAAAAGACATTGAATTTTCATTTTAGTAGCTGCAGTCTCCTTATAAAAGTTACTGGTAACTCAAAATTGAGACAACTTATGGTTCAATGACAAGCTCATAAACACTTCTCACCTTTTTAGTTGGATGGCAAACCTTTTAGCGAACATCAAGCAGATACAAAGCAACATTAGCATCAGTTTGGAGTCAAGATTCTGATCACCTGACGGATATAAGATAATTGTCTTTGATTCTTTGTGGTAATGATAGAAATTCAGGCTCTTTTGAGTGAGCCTCAAAAAATCACTTGGCTCAGCTCAGCAACAGGAGAAACTTATGGCTTTTATAATTCAGTCAAATTTAGTAATGTTTTGACCTATGATTGGTATGTGTGCACATATATCACTTAAATTATTCATGTAATTATACTAAACCTTAAATAATGTAAAAACATCAAACAACACTATTACACATGTGTATTGAACATATTTATATTGAACTTTCTTTTGTATGTTGGCAACTGGCGCAATATTATCTGTCGAAGATGTTGCAGGACTCAGCCCCTTTATATCTCATCTTTTCCACAATATATGGATAATAATGCTGAAAAACAATGTGTCCTTGTAAAGTGTCCTTGAGCACAACATTAAATCCCTATTCGCTCGCACAGTGTGGATGAGGGTGACGGCTAAATTCTAGATGTAAAAATTAAAGAAACCCCTCATTGATGACTTCGACAGTCTTTCATCCAAACAGAACGATCCAAAAGTAGAACTGTCTATCACTTCTCAAAGAATAAGCTTATTTACAGGCTTACTCCTTCAAACAGAGGAAATTAGCAGCTAATCTGCTCTCACAGAGGATCTCTGGTGACATCAGCAGGGAGTGAGCTTAGAGACTCAGTTAATTTGGGTAATGTTTGGGAACAATGGAAAGAGGGCTTCACTGTGTCATCCGTCAATGACTAATGCGCGGCTGTGGAATCATTTCTATTGGGAATTGATAGGACGTGGTCCTATTGTCTGAGAGGCGCTCTTTGCGATGCGGGGGTGATGTCACACTGGGTGCATGCATGTCAAACCTATCAAACCTCTTCCTCCTCTATAGTCATGGTTGCACTGGAGAAGTCACAGGTGTTTTTGAACTTGTGCACCATTGTATTTGGGAGAATCATAACACAGATACTTCCCTCCGGCACTGGTGGAGACCAAATGCGAGCCAAAATAGGAGAGTTTCCATAACATGAAACTTATATTTGTCAGGTGACCAGAAACACAGCTCCAAATCAATGCTAATAATGTTGTGTGTGTGTGTGTGTGTGTGTGAATAGGCAAGTGTTTGCAAACAAGCTTATTTGGGAAATGGTGGCCTTTTTCCAACCGCTCATGGGACAAATACCTTGAACATTATCTGGTACTGTTTTTACTGTTTGGTGTTTCAAGAATGTAGAAAAAAAAAAAATATATCATCAAACTATTTCATGAAACAATGTTCGATGAGTTGAAAGTGATTGAAATTAAATTTTTTAGCGGAAAAGTAAACTTTGTATTACCACCGAAATGTCATATTAGTGTTTGCTACTGGTGTGTACATGATTATAAAAGAATTGTGTTTGTGGGTGTACAAATAATATTTTGTCATTGGAGGCACTCCTCATTCCCGCTGGCTTCTCTTCTGTGGGTCTTGACATAACTCTCTTCATCTTATGCAGCCCATCCCTCACAAAGACAAGCGGAGCCGGAACACAGATGTTTATCCAACCATTTTGTCGGGGTGACATTAAATAAGTGACATTATTACACGACAGGAGTGAAAGTAGCAGACTTCCCTTGGAGGTTAGTGTCGGAACTTACTAAAGCAACCCAAACATCTGCTGTGCTGTTCATTTTAGCACCCAACTGTGGCACAGTCTGCAGCATACTGTAACTCCCCTGAGGCTTCTACAGCTAACAGATGGCAGCACAGGAAATCAGTCCAATTGTGTGTGTGTGAATGTGCACATGCATATTTTTCTGCATCCACATACAGTACGTGCAAACAAATCAGTGTCCTTGTGTTTGCATACTTATGCATTGCATTTGTGTGTGTATTTGACAAGCAGTCCCCGCAACACTGAAATGTCTCTGCTTTGATATCTGCCTGTTTCTTCCAGGGTATTAACAGAGTTAAAATGCCACCTCAGGAGTGCAGTCAGAGCTGAAGGTTAGAGATAAACACTGTTGAACTGCGGAGGAAAACAGATGTTTTGTTTGGTGATTGTTATCATGGAAAGCCATGAACAGTCTGTATTGACTGAATGCTTCTGTCAAAAACAAGCAGAAACAGATTTTGTTTTAGAATAATGAAATAATAAAAATGTCAGATTTCTATGTTTTTGGGTTGTTTTTTTTTTGTTTTTTTTTTGGTGGTGTGATGCTGAACTACACCAGCGTCCTCTAAATTGCAGATGAACCCCTTCAGCTTCTCAGGAATGAAAGAAATGCAGGTTAACAGATTTCACCAAGGGGAAAGGACATTAAAAAACTGCAAAGTTCGTCTTTCAGCAGGAACCCAGAGCCATATCCATTAGCATTTTTCACTTGCTTAGCATAATTTGATGCCTCTCTTGCTTTGAGCAAGGACCAGTCATTAAAAATGCATCTGTCTCAATTAAGGTGATAACACATTAGCTCCTCACAACACGAGGCACTTGCACCCCTTGTATTTACCCATATGTGTGGGTAACTAATGCAAAAATGCTTGTTTCTTACATCAAAGGTGTTCAGCATAGCTCCATTGAGGTTTTGTGTGTATGGTTCAAGGGTGAAGTAGGGTAACTTAAAGACACTGTTGATTGTATTGTGAAAGCCACGAATGCCAAAAAATAACACACAGCACCTGGAAAACTGAGGATATTCCCATCAGCCTGGGCTTTACTTTGTGTTTAGTACTAATTAGTTACCATGCTACTAAGATGATGAACATGGTAAACATTATGCCCTCTAAACATCCATATGCTGATGTTAGCTGCAGACTGTTACGCTGGGTTCAGACTACACAGTATCAGCATGATAATAGTCAGACCTGAGACACATATAGGGTTGGGGATGAGAATGGGCATCGAGTCCAACAACTGATTTTATCCCTTGTGTTTTGTACCAGAGTGGACAACAACTGACCCTGCATCTGTGATGTCTCATGACGTCTCAACAGATCCACTAATGTGTCAGAATTATTTTGCTTCTATGGCAAATTCCACTACATTTTCCAAAAAAGGAATAGCAACTTTTATTTATGTTTTACACAGCATCTCAAATGTACTTTTGGAATTGGGGTTTTACCACTATGAACTGGCACATTACATTCATCAGCCCGAGCAGGACATTACAGCTGCTTGCTATCAGTGTCACATAGTCAGACAAAGAAGGGGAGCCATTGTTAAAGTTTACAGCGGGATGTTTGTGATTGTTTGGTCCACACAGGGAAGTAATCATTTACAAGGGATGACATATTTACTGCTGGGTTGTTTTTTTCTGTGGAAATAAAATTTTATGACTGACAGAGGATAAAATTTCTTGTTATGATGGACAGTGTGTGCTGTGTGCAGATGCGTGTAACACAAGAAGACACACAGCAGACTGGATCTGTCGCCTTACTGAACAACGCGACACCACTAATGACGCTTTATGTAAGTGCTGTGTTGACAATAGAGCTGCCTCTGTGGTTGAACCTGAGCCTGTTTGTGTCTGCCACACCTGATGCAATCTGCAAGCCTCGCTGAGATGCAAAAAGCATTTCATGTTACTTGCTGTCAGGGGGGAAAAAAGGCAAATTCCCCCAAAGAATTACCTTTAAAACTGAGACAAAGGACTATGCAACACATTCACACACAGATGCACAAAACTCAACATGCAGACATAGGCAGACAGCACAGAGGGCCCATCCCAGCTGTGCATCTGTTCCCACTTCAGACTCAGATGAAGACGGTGTTTTAGTGTGAAAAAAGACTTTTGAAGTTGACGTTTTCATCAAGGCCCCCAGATAGACGTCTTTCAGCATAACAAGGGGAATATGAGAGGGATATTTTTGTTGGGTGTAGCTCAGCAATACGTCTTTCATGCTAGAGAGCTGTTTCTAAAGTTTAACTTGAGCTCTGCTTTCATGTCATCTCCTGCCTGTTGGAGAAATCTTCTCTGTGAATAGGGAATGTGTGATAAATCCTGCCATTATTCTGAGAGTGTGAGGAGGGATGGAGGTGATTTTGCCTAACGGGCACTGAGTGATGCCGCATCATATCGTGGTGTCTTTCAAAGTCGATCTTCTTTCCCTCTCTCCCTCTATTTCTCAGTTTTTTTTCCTGCCATCTTGTTTCCTGCCTCTCTCTGCTTCCATCCCTTCCTGACAGCACAGGTATCACATTCCTCTTTCATAAGGCTGACATCCATCCTTCACTGCATGGCATCCTGTGCGACAGCTGGGAGCGCACCACACTAATGGCTAAAGCCCATCTCTCCTGTTTACACCAGAAACAATGGAAGACATTGAGCACATATTCAATAGTGTCTGCAAAAAAAAAAAAAATCATCTCAGCCATTTAACATTTTAGGTTTTTATCTTAAATTCTCATTCATCTTTTTCCAGAAATATAAATATTATTCAACCTCAAAGAGTTTCAAGATCAAGGTCACGATCAAATCATTAAAATCTTCTTTCAAGGATTTTCTCATTTCACTCTTTTGTCAGATATGGTTCACTTGTTCATATTATTCAGAAACTCAATATTTGTTTATATGCATACTTTCCATTGAAAATGACGCACTTCAAACAAAGTCCCTCCCGTTAGTCTATACAAGAAATTAAATTTTCACTTCAATGAATTATGCATACAAAAATATTCTCAGTAATTAGAGGTGCAGACAACCTTGTACTGTAATCAGATCAGGGATGGAAGAGTGATGATAGGTTTCCACTGATGATACAGAAACAAGCAGCTACAGCCATGCCAGCGGCTCGGTGAGACTGCACTTAGGCACAGCTGTGCTTTGAGCTTAATGCTAACACCAGCGTGGCAACATGCTCACAATGACAAAGCTAACATGCTGTGATCTATGTGTCGCAGGTACAGTGTTTGCAGTGTTCACCATCTTTAGCATGCTAACATATGTTAATTAACAGTAAACACAAAGTAAGACTGGACTGCAGGTATTCCCTCATCTATCGGATGAATTCAAAATTTGACTTCATGGTTATGGATATTTCACTGGATAAGTGAAGACTTTAACCAGTTGGTGGTGATAGATGAAAAGTCAGAGGATCACTGAAGTCATTGGGATTCATCCTCAGGGGACCATGAATGCCTCTATAAAATTTTATGGCAATCCATCCAGTAGTTGGTGAGATATTTTAGTATGGACGACGTTACAAGCCCTGGAGCCACACCCTTAGTGTGGCTAAAAAGATAGATGGAGTGAAATCATTTTCTATTTTATTCCATTGTCCTTGTTTTACCTTGTACATCAGTGAAGTATTTCATCCAGATCTTGGAATAAATGCATCCCAGCAGTTGAACACATGCCTGTCCTTTCTGTTTCCCAGCGCTGCTACAGATGTCAAACAACGGTAGCTGTTCATGTTGTGTTTTGTGTGGACCGCTCATTTCCCAATTCCAGTGACCACACTGAATGAACCTCTCCTAAACAAAAGCTGAAAAGGTATTTACAGCAATAAAGGTTCCTGGCTCTGTGGATGTTCTGCTGTTAATCTTTAATTGGACTCAAAGAGGATTGGAAAGTGTTTTTCTGGCATTAGCGATACCAGGCATCAGGTCTGCCAGCACAAGACAGAGAGGAAGAGAGAGGGTTTTGTGTGATTGCCAAAGCTGACTAGGGGTCCTGGAGCAGAGTGAGCACAAATCTGGCAGGAGGCTGATGAGGCACACAAAACCAAGTCACACAATAGTGCAACCTGTCTGTTGTTATTTCTGAATTTAGACAGCACTGTCGGGCACTGGGTACCTGGGGAATATTTCCACAATGAAATTTCCCAGGTTAGCCAATGGACAGGAAAAGCCTTTTCTGAGAGAGTATACAATGCACAGTAAGCAATCAATCCCCCCTCAATGCCACACAATACACCCCAAATTGTTTCCTTCAGCCTCAAGGTGCGCATTCGTTTTGATCACTAATAGTGAGAGGGCACCTACATCAACCTGACAATGTGCCACCATCAGAAAGAGGGATATGTGAAGGAGTGATCTCTCATAGGGTAAACAGGGTCATAAACTACCCATAGAAGAGGCAATTACTTCCTGATCTGACACGGCAACCCATTTCAGCCAATCGAACAGCAGGAGGGGCGTCCAACCGTGGTCTTACAGGCTGCTAACCAGGTTAGCTGCACTGCTAACACTGGCCTGCTCTGCCAAACCAAATTGGTCTGGAAGATTTAGTGTGGCTCTTTCCGAACCCCAGGAGCCATCTGACGTTGCTCAATAGGCTACTCCACTCTGTGGGACCAGCAGGAGTGGCTTCTCTAGTCTGGGGTAACTAGCTAGCAAGCCAGGCGGCCCTGCCAAATCTATGTGATTTATGGGCCTGTGCGAAGGCTAATGCAGGCTGCTTTGCATATGTCCTGGTTTGGCTCTGTGCTGGCTTTACAGACCTTGTTTTGAGCTTTCCCATTACCACTGGTGCTTATAGTATTCATAGCATTCCCCTTCCTGCTTCAACACTGCTGCTAAATTATAGAAAATGTGTTCTCTATTGAAATTTATAGTGTGCTGCTGTGCAAAAACACAACCACTGCTATATGGATAAGGATGGGGATAATTCAGAGAATGGCAATGGGGCTAAAAGGGTTGAGAGGGTTTGATAAAAATGCAATGAGTGCATGTGAGAGGTAGGAGATCACACAGGCTGAACCTGCTTTGAGCACTAAGGGCTCTGGCTCTATTATTAAATCTATTTATGTGCTCCCACCATTGCAGGTCCAACCTGACAGCCAGAGAGCGTCTTCTGATCAAATGGAAAGCAGCAAAGGGAATATCTAATTTGTAAATAATCAGTTGGATTCCACTGCATTGTGGGAGTTCAGCTACTATATCTGACACTAGGGATTAGTATACTTGATGTCAGTAACAGAGTTCTTTTACTGGGCAACAACAATAAATAAAAATGTAGTCATTTGTTAAGCATTAAGCAGCATTTTAATGTTGTCAAGCAGGGGTGCTCAACACCATTTGTCCAAGGGCGAGAATTTTTCGAAGCAGAAACTGCGGGGGCTGGATTTTCAAATAAAAAAAAAAAAAAAACATTTATTAAGGCCTAATCAGTCTATTATGGTTTGATATTTTCACTTTCTTATGAAATTAATGTTATTTTCATTAGCTTTTTTGAGTGTGGACAGACTCCTAAAAAACATGGAAAATCCATAATGATAACAAGATACATAACTAGAAAATGCTCTCAGACCACCATCAGGGAGGCAGCCAGTGCTCAATACAAAATCCACATTAAACTCCCAATGAATGAGTCCTTATCTCAACAAAAACACCTTTTTGGGACCTCAGGAAGCAAACATAAACACTCCGTTTGAAACCATAGACTGCATAAAACATGGATGTAGTCTCCATGACATCATCTATAGGTTTCTGAAGAGCCTCTGTGAAGCTCAGAGACAGCGGCTGCAACCATCAGCATCTTGGCAGTGCCTGACTCCACCAAACTCCCAGCTAATCTAAAATTGTGCAAAGAGGTGGAGCGCAGTTGGAGCTGACATGGGCTGAATGAAGCCTAGCAGCAAGATGTCGCTCAAAAGCAGCCATGCACATAATTCTGCATAACTTTAAGCTTTAATATGATTTAAACAAATGAGTTATATAAAAATTAACCCCTGTACAGCTGTCGTGAAGAGGGAATAAGCTAGAGACCAGGCTGCAAACATCTTTATTTCTGTTGTGAAGTTGGGCATTTTAATATGGGCGTCTACAGGGATTGTCTTTTGTGGCCTTTTGAGAAACTGCAGAGACTCAATACAACAGTTGGCCAGCAAAATTAAGTTAATGTGACGCCTCTTCCATCTGATTGACAAGTTTCTCCAACAACTTTGCAGTTATCTCCCGTAGTGCTGCTAGTGCACTGCTGTCACTTCTTGTGAATGACCAGCCTTGGAGCCAAACAGTTTGATGGTGGGTTAAGTAAAAAGAGTAAAAAGTATGGAATGTGAGAATGATCTGATTCTGTGGAATGGGTTTTTGGCTTGTTGCCAGGGGCTGGCAAGCTAATCAACAGTCTCTATCGGGACGAACAGGCCCTCCTCCTCTGCTGAGTGTAGTTAAATCCACAAATCTTCTGAATTCATTAATATTCTGTCGGCCAAATGTGGCCACCAGTTGACGATCACTGGCATACATCAATCAACCTTCAAACTGGAATTAAAATGGAGTAAAATCTGCTAAATTGAAGAAGCCAGTTAAGTTTGGAAGTGTCATATCACCTCATAGATCATCCAATTGGATCTTACTTTAAAGGCTTTATACATGTTCGACAATTTAGTCTATAAAAATACATCATATTTCACTATAACATAACTTTTGCCTTTAAAATTCTGTAATCTGTAGAGTAACTAGAAGCTAAAACTGTCAAACATAGTGTAGTAAAATATCCTGTTAAGGGCTGAGTAAATGGCTGGACTCCAAATACAGGAAACTCAGATGGATGGAAAAGTTAATTGATCAGTGGGAGACGATTTATGCAAATCGAGGAAGGAGCGAGCAGGCAGGTGAGATGAGTCAGCAGGACTAAAGATGATGGACTGGAACTGGGCAGACTTGGCAGGCAGACATACAAGGGAGGTGATCCTGAGGCACAAGGAAAGCACTGTTTTGTCACTTGGAAGACAAGCAAAAACCAAGGCACTGAGAGAGCTTAACAGCTGAGACATGTTACCAGGCTAGAGATCTGGTGAAGACCAGTGAGGAGGACCAGGTATTTATCCTGTGGCTGGTGATTAGAGGATTGGCTGCAGCTGTGATGGCTGATTGGCATGAGGATCAGGTGTAGGTGATTCATGGAAGGAGAAACCACCCAGTCCAGACACACACAAACAGAGATAAACACCAGGAGAGGACGCACAAGACACAAAAGGACAGGAGAAAAACACAGGGAGACACAAGGAAGGGGAAGGGGAAAGCAGAGGCTTCCAAACATATAAATGTACAATATTTCCTTCTGAAATGAAAAGGACTAGAAGCGCAAAGTAGCATAAATGGGAACACTCAAGTAAAGTACAAGTATATCAAAAGTGTACTTAATTATAGTACTTGAGAAAATGCATTTTGATCCTTTCCATCAGCGGTTATGGCCGATTTATTCAAGTATTCACAGATCTATCATTTTATTTAAAGCCATCTTTGAGAAATTATCAGCTTACTTGGTTGGCTGTACAGCTGAATGGTCTTGGTTAAAATATGCTAAAATTTGTTCATGCAGTACGGTGTCCACATCACCCACCAAAGATGCAGCATTTGCATGTCCGTGCAGTGTGCCCTATACAGATGTATGAGTAACATTCACGATCAGTCACTCAGTGCATTTCCTGAAAGCGCCATTCGCTATGCATTTTATTTTGGACAGCACAGCCGGTGCCAGAGTTCCGTTTGCATATGCATCCTTGATCAGGCGAGTTGACAAGATTACTCATCTTATTCACAGTGATGGCCAAAGGGAGTGCAGTGCCTCCTGCACATATCTTAGCACAATATCAGTCAGAGCCACCACCCATCAATCCCCCACACTGACAAAGCAATGTATTGGCAGAGTTTCATGTTTTGCATGCACACAGTCCTCCACGCACCCAACTGATATATCTAATTTAGCAAACCACTTCCACAGTTAACCTGGGGCTCAGTGGCACTTTACACTGTCAGGATCACGTCATGCAGATTTGACTTGGCAAATGCTTGATCAGAAGTTCCCATTCACAATAAACTTGACGAAATCACAATGGAAAAACACACCCTTTAATCCACAGGCTTGTTTACTGGTAGAGTCTGATTTAACTGAGTCTACTGAAAGCAACATTTGAAAAAACATGAGATTTCATTCTGTACAAAAAAACATATGGGTGATGCTGTGCTGTCCAAGCCACGGAGACAGATTAAAGGCACATACTAATGTGGCTCTTGTTCATTGTCCACAGAGCAGCCAAACCAGAACATGTAAATAAAAGCAGAAGGAACCATGTACCTCAACAGCAGGCTCTTCAATATCATCCTCCGAAGGAAGACTCACTACCCTGCTATGCCCCTCACCTTTGTGCATCTGCTGTGATTGTTTGTAAATGATGGCGGCATTGATTTCAGCCTCACATGGGATTTGCTGTGTGTAGGTAATTTGTTTGAGGGGAAGGAGGTAAAATGGGAGAAATGCTGGTAATGGAGGTGGAAATAGGAGAGATAAAAGCCACCCACACAGAGACTGTACAGTATGCAAGCCAGCTACCTTTAAAGCACAAACAAAAGCACAGAGACATAAAAAAAAAACCTTTCCTCTTTCTTTTCTGAGCCACTGTCACAAAACATTATGAATAGGCTGTTCACAGCGTACAAGAAATGAGCAACCCTGAGAGAAACCAACATTACAGTACTATTTATTGTGAAAAAAGCAACCTGTGAATAATACTGCTGTGAAACAAAAAATACACATAGAGAAAGGGAAAACATCCTTATCAGCACATATTTTGCAGTGCTGCTAACTTTCATTGTAAGGAAAGTGTAGATGGTGATTATATGTCACAATTCAGATAAGAAATATAAGAAAAAAACACTGTTGTATGCTGCATTGAGTTTGTGATCGGACTGAATGATTCCTGAAGCCTTGGTAAATGGCACGTGGATGTACTGCCATCCGCTGGTTGAAAACACACACCACATTTCAATTACAGGCTCTGAACTCAAAAATCCAAGAGGAGAATAATAGAAAACCTTGCTCATTAATTTTAAAATTAAACATCAATAAGAGTCAGTGCTAAAGTCCAAGAAAGGAATGTTTCATGATTGCTTTTAAGCTTTTCTTGCAAATGTGTTTTGTTCATCTGAGATCAGATATAAACTCTCACTTGAAAGGAACCCATGTAATTGGCTAATCAAAAATAGAGTGTGACAATATAGACTGTTGTACTCAGTTTAATGGTTTTGCAGCCTGACATGAAGGAAATTAGCATATATATGTGCTATACAGTAGTTTCTGTCTACCCCTGATGGTTCATTCAAATAATACATTTTCACTTCAAAAATCATCACTGGTCTCAAAGGAAGTTGTCATCAAAGTGATTTGGCCTTCATCGGTGCAGCTAGAAGTCGTGCTTTAATTGTCTATGCAGGTGATTCTGGTTAGGATGAAAATCTAAATCAACATTAAGCAAACCTCCTCCGCACCTGTCACACAGCACCATTGAAAGTTTAGAATAGTGAATCTAAAAAAGGTTTAACAAAAGTGAAAACACCTTCTAGAATCTCGAGCCTTACCACTGTGGAGAAGAAGCTTTTTTAAAACATGTCATATGCAGTGATTAATATACAGCTCTTTACACAATATTCATTACGTGACCATCTGAGAAATTTATAGTGCTTGTTATAAATAACATTCTCCCATTTTATGGGTTAAATTCTACTTTGATACTGTTGGTCCACACAGGAAACAGTGATAAGAACATCAAACTAAAAGACAGCAGATAAACAGGAAGTGGCTTAATGGTAAAACTACTGCAAACAAATTAAAAATGGCTTTCTGAATGCATTTGTTTCTGAACAGTATGTGGAGAGCTTAATTAAAGCATGAAGTGCCTGATTATATGACAGATTCTCATCTGTTTTTATTGATTTTGGCTTTGAGTTTGGGGCAACTTGGATAAAAAGTTTGGATTTGGCAGAGTGCATTTAGGATCTTCTCTTTAGACAAACAGATATGGCAACATAACAACTTCCTGTGTGGTGTTAGAAGAGAACAGATGCGGGTCAAATGCATCATGTAGGATCTTAACCGATGACTATCAATGTGAGGAGTGTTTGGAGGAGACTGGATCTCTTACTAGGCCCACATATTTACTTTTCAGAGTCTATTATATACACGTCACTTGTGGCAGGCTTAAATTTCCCATCCCACAAGGCACAGCACCAGCAGCACCAAAGACACCAGGCTGAGAGCTGGTGTGATCATCGATGCTTTACCTGAGGAAACAGAAACAGCATGAGACAAATGGACCAAGAGGACAAAAAAAAATCTTTAATCAGTCATCACATTGTTTTTGTCTTACCCTTAATCCTAATCTTCCTGATTGGGCCATCTCCTCCTTCGTAACGGCCGCGTACCATCAGCTCATAGTCTCCAACCTGAGGCATGGGGAAGTCCATGAAATGCCAGCCAGTGATGTAGACTTTCCCGTAGATGTAGCCTGTCTTTCTGAACATGACCTGGAAAACAAAAAGCATGGGAGATTTTCAGCATTTCTGTCTCAGATCTAATGAAAACTTGCATTTTTAGGCTAAATAGATGGTAGCAAGGTCTGCAAAGCTTCACACCCACCTTGTAGTATAGTGGGAAGGAAATATTGCCAAACCAGTCATATGGGATATGATCCCACCACACATACAACCACTTTCCTGTCCAGGAAATATAGCGCCACATCCTGGGAGGGTCTGGTGGTGCTGTAAAAACACAAAATCATCGATTAAGATCACATTTATATCTGCATACCATTGTAATAAGAGGGTTTTTTTCCAATATACTGACAAACTGCTCTTACGTGGTCTCCTTGTGAACATCTCACAGTGTTCACCAGGGGGTCCGAAGCCGGCTCCGTTGAAGGCACGGACCTCAATGAGGTAGTGAGAGTCTGGCAGCATGTTCTCCAACCTGGTCTGATTGACTGTGGCCGGAACGAATATACGGTTTGCTCCAGGCTCTGGATCATCATATTTTCTCCAGTACTTGACCTGGTGAGCAAGAAATATGGTTTTTGAAATCAAATTTTTGTCAGTTTATTTGTAGTTATCACTGGAAAAGCGGAGAAATTTCTAAACCCACGGTGCTTTTGCTACGCTGTTACTAACCAACATTGGCATCAAGGAAAAGATACATTGAAAGCAGCTGGTAGCAGGTCACGATGTCACTTACAAGAAACATAAACATTAAAACCTGGTACTTCTTGGGCAAAATCTTAGGTTACACTCTTGCTAGCGTCATGAACTGGGTCACAGCTGCTACAGCTTATCTAGCTAAAAAGTAAGTTTTTAAGAAATTTAACAAATCTTTGCATACACTTTAGAAATGTTATTGTTTATCCAATATAATTGTGAAGTTTTTGGGACAGAAAACTTCAGTTACTGTGCGGAAATTGTTCAGTAAAAGCTCCTGGTAGTACCTGGTATCCCTCAATGTACTGCTGCAGGCCTGTTCCAGTGTCGACCACTGGCAACCACCAGACCAGAGCTTCAGTGGAGGACACCGGCCTGGCATAGACATCTGTCGGAGACTCTGTAGGCACTGGAGAAGACAGACAAAATGGATGAGAAAAGACAAAGAGCTGTTCTAAATGTCTCATTCTTTATGTTTCAAAGGGAATTTAAACTGAAACCAAGCTAAAAACCAAAATCCTCACCATCTCTTGGATAGTAGATGACCTTGGTGAGGCTGTATGGTCCGTCTCCTTTCACATTAAACGACTTGATCTTCACCTGAAACTCTCTGACCTGGAAATCTTCATCAGTGGGAATGAAGTAGGAGTCCCTGTGAACGTAACGCCTTGTCTCTGGGTCTGAAATGGTCTCGTACCACCAGTCATATGCATCGTGAGGCTTGAATGCCACAATATAGCCAAACTTTTTACCATAGAAGTACCACGGCTGCACAGGCTAAGGGGTCAGGAGTGGAAAGAAAAGAAAGAAAATCAGATTTTGTATGTCAGCATTTTTGGTGTGACGTGAACTGAGGGCTTACTTACTGTCCATGTGATGACAATTTCTCCATTTCTGCCTCCAAAACCTGCCACATCCATGGGAGCAACCACTGGAGCTGAGAAGAAAACAGGTCATTAGAGGTTTTATTCTCACAGTGACAGTTTCTGGAGACTCATTTCTTACGACTCCTGTTCTGACTTCCTGACTAAAGGGTCAAATATTTTTCTTTCCTTACAAGCATCCCAGGTTTTGATCTTGAGGGAGGGGATGCTGGCCTCTCCAGAGCCATGCTCATTGGTGGCGATGATCCTGAATTGATACTCCATCCAGGGGTACAAGTCTGTCACTTCTGCCCTCTCCAGACTGCCGTCAAGAAACGCCGGAGCTGAAGGAGACATGAATATCATGTCAAAAAGTGGTCATGATGCTCCAGGTAATCCAACCTACAGTGTTACTTGGCCCCCCACTGGCAGTGAGCAGTACTCACAGGAGCTGGCGTCCCTCCAGTCGTCTTCATGCAGAGCCCAGTAGTGTCTGGTCTGAATGGTGTAGGAGAGAATGGGGCTGTTATGATCCGCTCCTTTGCTCCACAACAGCTTCACCCACGTGTCCCCAATTTCTTCCACCCGGATCACACCAGGAGGCCCAGGAACTCCTGGATTTGATGTGTGGCAAGAAGGTTAATATGTAGACAAATGGGTTTGAAGTTTGTATGTAATTAACAAATAAAGTAATGATTGCAATAATAACAGCTTTTTACACATCACTCGTAATGTTGATGTTCTGCTATTCTTATTACTCTGTAAGAATGTCAACCAAACTACTAAAATGTGATCAGAAATCAAAAATAATCTATGATCATTTGAAGCAAAGCATGCTGGGACTGACCTACAACCTTGAGATCTGCATATGCTGAGTCGCTGTCCACCACTGTCTGAGTCGTGCAGGTGTAGCGACCTTCGTGCCAAATCTGGACGTTCTTTATTCTCAGGTCACCGCGGCCATCGTCACTCTGAACCACAGGAAGCAAAGGTAAGCTGTATATTCGTCATGCTCTGACAATACCAGCAGAGTGAGAACCCTGTAAGATGTTGAACCAGGTTACGATCAACCATCGCCCTACCACAACGCGTTCGTAGTGTTGCCACTCAGCGTCAAAGTCGATGACCCTGAAGTCGATGGCCCAGATGAATGCGAGATCCAGCATGGGGTCGTATGAAGCAGCGCAACTCAGAATCACCTCATCACCAACCTTTACTTCAGTGTCTTCAGGTGCTTCCGTGATGCTGGTAGCCTCTAGGAAAAAGATGCATTATAAATAAAGTTAAAACCATTGTACTAACGCAAGAATACGTCACTGTTTACCAATTACTGCACATAAAAGTAATTAGTTACTCAGGAAAGTAAGTTTGGTGTTACTTTTAAATGTCTGCTTCAATTCTATTATCAATGTACACATTCTTTGCTTTATTATTTTAGTGCTGCTGTGGCACAGTGTGGGCCAGCTGTCAAATGTCATTCACTATCACTATAGTAATCGAAGTTATCAATACTCCTGACCACCAGAGGGCAGCAACGACTTGTATTTCCACCTGTAACCTCCAACTTGTATTGTCTTGGTTAGACAGCAGGATTTGTTAGAAGACCCACATGATGCTGGATGTACATGTTCATCAAGCTTTGCTACAGTTGTCAATAAATGATTTTGATCTTGATGAACCTGCTCCCTGACACTGGTACACACATATGCACATATTCCCTGACCTGTGATGGTAAGATAGCCAGAGCTGTTGGATTTTCCTCTGTCATTCTCCGCAAAACAGGTGTACAGGCCCTCATCACTCCTGGTGGCATTGAGGATCTCCAGACTCCCATCAAACAGGATGGAAATGCTAAGAATGAACATAATTAGTTTAGCTATGATGCTTGACAGCAGATGGGAAATTAGAAATTATTGTTGAAAATTATTGTGGATTGGACTGACCGTGAATTGTTGAAGAGGACCTCTTTGTCCTTTGTCCAGGTGTACCTCGGTCTAGGAGCAGCTCGGGGTTTACACTCGATCACCACACGGCCATCTTTAGCTCCAAGAAGCTGCTTCTTCACAGGATTAAACTCGAATGTAGGAGCACAGGCTGAAGGGAGATAATAAGGTGCGATTTTATGCTTACTCACTGGTGTCCTCAGTTTCATCATATCATCTAGCAAGATGAAATTTATATTATCACACACCAAGACGCAATTTGTTTTGACACCTAGTTTTCTATCAGCCTTCAGTGCTTCAAACTCTTAAAAACACAACTGACTCACCAATGACTCGCAGCTCGGCGTTGGCGTATTTGATGCCCCAATAGTTCTCAGCAACACACTGGTACATTCCTGAGTCATCAAAAGTGAGACTGGAAAACTTCAACTCCCCCTTCCCATACTGGAAAACACACACACACAACCTAAATGTAACCTTGAATATAATTTCAGTGCACAAATGCTGAGTTGATATCATGTGTTTAATGTCTTAAATAGTTGGTGACAACATGCATGACTTTTTACCATATATCCATCTTTGTACCAGCGGATGAAAGGAAAGGGCTTCCCTGACGCAACACAGCGCATGGTGTGCTCTGAGCCAATGTCGATCTGAGTGTTGTTGATGGTTTCCGCCCATTCCGGAGCAGCTGCAGAAACAAAACAGGCACAATAGTCAAATAAATGCACCACAGATGTGCTCCTTTGTGCATTACTACTGGACACAATACTTTCTTACGTGTTGTCTCACAAAAGCCACTCTGGCAGATTCATTTAAATGAACACTGCCCTGTAGAGTCATCTTTACAATGTCATGTTGGTAAAAGTACAGTGCATTGACATCACTTACACTCCACATACAGCCAGGCCTTGTGCCAGTCCTTTCCTTTGGTGTTGATGGCTTCACACTCGTATCCTCCCACATCCTCGTACTGCACATTGTACAGATGAAGCACAGCTCCAGATTCACTGATCTCATGATTTGGTGGGAGGTCTGTGGCGTCCACCTTCCTCCAAACAATATGAGGGATGGGACTGAAAAGACACAAAAAAATCGCATTACACTGATTGAATTCAGACTTCAATTACATTTAAGCTTAAACTTAAAGATGAAGGTGAAAGCTAGGTGAAAGCATGCATCTCATGAGCCCTTCATTAATTACTTAAAAACTTACTTTCCCAGAGCAAAGCACTCCAGTGTAATATTAGAGGCCAGCATGGCAGTAGTGTCTGGGAACTTCACCCTGATGTCTGCTGGGTACTTTCTCTCACCTGAGGCCAAAAAAATAAATCATATCCAAATGTTGCGGAACAGAAACAACACTTTCTGTCATAGTTTTCTTTGGCCTTTCTTATTAAGCCGCAGCACAGCTATTCTTTACTACTACTCACCCTCATCAGGGGGCAAGGGAATGAGGGGGATGAACTTGGAGAAGACACTCTTCCCAATGATGGGGCTGGAAACAAAGCAGGAGTAGTTCCCTGCATCCTGAGCTTCCACTTTGGAGATGTACAGGTTCCCCGTCTTCTGGGAGACAAACCTGCGGTTATCCGTGTGCAGGAAAACAGGGAACTCGTTGAAGATCCAGCGGTAAGTCACCTCCTCTGTAAAAAGAGAAAAGACAGAGGCACGTGAACGAGCTGTCATCTTCACAAGACTGACTTTTCTCACGATGACATGAGGACCTGCACGTACGTGGCCAGGCTTTTGGAGGCGCACACAGCAGAACTGCTCCCTGTCCTTCTTTGACAAACACTGGGTCTCTCTCCTCCTGGGGAAACTCCTCCACAACTATGTGGCACACGAGGAGAAAATAAGAAAACAAACAGGAATTATGAATGAAAAACATAAAAAATGTGCCGTAATTCAAGTTTCAATATAAGCTTAAGTGAGTGTGTACTGCTGCCTGCTAGCTAGCATCAGCGGCCCCAGCAGGGTTCACATGCTCACATCCAAACTTGACCCTGGCCTCCTTGCTGATGACGGTGCCATAGATGTTCCTGGCCACACAGACATATGTCCCAGCGTGTTTCTTCTGTCTGGGGTTGGTGATCACTAGGTTCCCCCCCACAAGGCTGTAGTGCTCATCTGGCTGCTCCATCAGCTTGATTTCCCAGTTATCACGGCGCCACCTGGCAGTTATACAATACAATTTCATATACGATAGATATAATACGCAGTATCGTATTGGTTTGAAGGAAAATCCTCTTTAGTGTGTGCAACCTGTATGTAGCTGGTGGGTTCGCTCGTGCCCTGCAGTTCATGGAGATTCTCCCATCGGGTGAGTCTTCAGTGTAGACCACATCCACAGGCTCCTCCTCAAAGATGGGGCCATATCCAGTGGCATCCTCTGGTGAATTTGACACAACCATTAAAGGTGTGCTATGCAAGAGTTGTCAGTTACTGTTCGCAAACACAACACTCAACTCCACCATAAGTCCACGCCCCCAACCCGACCATACTTGTATGCACTTTTTAAAAAAAATCCTGCATAGTATACAAATTTAACTAACATACTAATTTAAAATCAGCCTGAAGCATCATGGTGAATGTGCAGCATGACCTGTTTTTACTCCTGACTCTTTTCGACAACAGTTGCAAGAAACTGAACTCACCTCCGTAAATTCTGGGCTCGCCAAACAGGACGGCCACTAGAAAGCAAAAACATGGACATGTCAGCTAATGGTGTGCAGGCAGTCCTGACATTCTTGTCATGACATCACTGTGTCTCTTACCTGTGAGGGAGATGGAGGAGGAGAGGGCCAGAAACAGTAAAGTAGTGGAAGCCATGACAGTCAGCAAACCGACTCACTGCAGCCACATGAGTTAGGTGGATGTGCAGAGGGACGCAAATAAGAAGTGGATGGACAGGATATGAACTGGAGAGGGCTGAAAAGAGACAAAGAGAAAAGATTTGAGGCCGTCAGAAACAGAATCACAATTGGATTTTTAGAAGACTTTTGTGAGTCTTAAGATACAATAGCAGACTGATGACTGTGCATGACTCCACAGCAGAGTGAGAGCAGAACTGGACGGAATCCTTCCTGTGCAGATAAATGATTCAGGATACAAGTGACTCAGCAGAAACAGTCATGCAGCGTGCATCCACGACCGTAAGGACATGCACCTGCAGCAAGACACAGGCCTGCACGCAGGGCTGTCTGTTAAAAAATAACACAAGGTAGCACCGCAGTGCCCAGACAGCCCCTGTTGTGCCGTCACACATGCTCACACATCACTTCTGCAGGATGGAATAACTGAGAGCAGCTGTGGTGTTTCAACCCTCGCTTTCAAACAAGACACAGAGACAGGGATATTAACAGAGGGAAGCCTAGAGGGAGAGAGAGGGGTTGGGGGAGGAACAGGGAGATATAAAGCAGGATGAACCCAGGATTGATCAAGACAAACAGGATGGGATGTAGTGGGGGAAGTGTTGATCTTTCTCTGTACACTCATAAAGCTCTCAGTGGAGAATATCACATCAGCATGTCACACTGCAGAATACGCTGTATGATGCAGTGGCCCTCTAGCAGAGGAAATGTGATGCAGTGCACTAATGGGTGCCCTTAAAATTGGGTGGAAGCCGTATAGGCTTCCCTACATCCTAGAAAAGGGTTTGGAACAGGTTCATATAAATGCATCATGACCCCTTCATGTGCAGCTGGTGCCCCTTTTTGTTTGCTTTTTTGCCTGAGTCTGCCACTGCATCTGTATGTATGTTATTTGCGTTTTCAGCATGCTAATGCTTAAAGACGGTGTGGTTCCATCAAAAGGAATATCCCTTTGGATCGTAGATTAATACATCAAAATCACTTTAGATGTGGGATTCTAATGAGGTAAACACCTACTAAACATGTTTACTGTGATTGTTTATAGCAAAGTTTTCTTGGGGTGCATGTTCACTGAAGAGGATGCAGTAGCTCTACATGCCTCTGTGTTGACTTTGAAATGCACCCTTGCACTAAACAGTCAGCTTAAAGCCCAGGCTACATCTGATAATAATCTTCCTATAATGTCACAGGCCAAGGGGGTGTGATCAGTCAATGAGGAGGAAATCAGGGAAACAGCTTAGAAATGTTTGGACTTCTGGGTATCCGACAGGAAAGAAAAGGCACAATCTAAGAAGAGAAAGCAGCGAGACAGCCACCTCCCATGTGCCTCAGCAGCCACGTTTGTCTCAGCCACACAGAAAAAGAGAGAGAGAGAGAGAGAGCGGAGGCATACACGCAGCATACAGCACATCCACATGCAGAGACTGCAGCACTGACTCCTCATGTGCAGCCTTGATGACTCAACACTAATATCAGCACAGTACACTAGCGGCTGGCTGCATCTCTCCTGCATTTGCACAGCTATACATCTTCAAACTGTTCATGTTTGAGAGGGAGTAAGAGCAGCAAAAAGTGACCTATTCCAAAATCAATCAACTATAGCCCAGACACTTTAACATACAGCTTTGGCTTTATAGATTATAGTTGCAGCAATCTGTTCCACCACTAATTCTAATCAATTCATTCGAGTGTGTTTTCATGTGTTTCCTCTCGCAATAATCCCATCACAGATCCTCTTTAGACAGGCAAGCGAAATTTAGGTCAGCACATGTATTAAGCTCAGTGTCTTAGCTACTGCCTGATAACAATGTTTGCTTTTATGGCTGCAGAGAAATCACATCAAAGTCATGTCTGAATTCAGCAAGAGGGTGAATGATGCTGTTTTAGTCTTGAGATTACTGGGTTAGTGTGATTGGGTTAAAGCTGGCTTCATTTGATTTGTTTCTGTGAGTGAGGGTGCTGGTTCTGGCTTTCTATTCTGGACCACATGAACTATAATTTTGTCATAAAGTGAAAAGCAGACATGAAATAAAATCAGGCCTCGTGCAGCGGATGTGAGGGAAGAAGTAATCCAATTTCCCTCAAAATCTTGCAGCCATGTTTGCAAAATATTTTTGACATCTAAAATGGGGTGGGGCGGCGAAGTTGTTCATACATTTTGCATTTTCCTGGAAGAGTCCAGGGGGCAGGGGGAAAGGAAAGTTACGGTTATTCAGCTGTGGATCTCATACTACAGTATTTGCAATATTTGACTGAGTCTCAAACCAAAAATATTTTAGACTTAATGATAAATGCAACCATTTAGACTTTATGGCAGCACCCTGCAGAATACAATCTTGAAACAGTGTTTGATTTAGATGGGAGTTGCCCTTTTGCCCATGAAGGACAGTCAGTCCTTTACAATAGATGCCATGGTGCATCCAGCAGCTCCCTGCGCCCTTGACGCAGACAGTATCTGACACTTTCCACCTTGTCTCCTCCCTGCACCCACAGAAACACTTTCATATCTCTGCATGTGCGGTCCATGACCAAAAGTGCAGAGTGACAAGCTAAAATCTTCTTTGATCAGACAGTGCACACTTTGTCCCAGTTATTCAAGAAGACTACAAAAAACGCAGCAGCCTCTAAAAGCAACTGCGCAGCCCCCTTACATCACTTGGCCCCAATGACGACTGAGCGGCACCGGCCGGTAATTCACTGCTCTGCATTGCGGTATCCTGTGCCGGTCCATTTCTGCACTACAGCGCCGAACACATCCCGGTTTACCCTCACCAAGTCCAGACACAAGAGCCAGCGAAGTCATGCACACCTTCGCTTGTGCTGTCGTTCTTACCTTTGAGGCAGAAATGGGGAAATTTCAGGGCACTCTCCGCACGGCACACCTGGACCCGAACCGCATCATCCCTCGGCCCACCCGCCGGAGCGTCCCGTTCAGCTGAACTTTTCTATTGGAGGAAAGCGGCTGAGTGACACCTCAAGGAGGCTGCGAGGATGCGGCTGCGATTGGTCCATGAGAGGAGGAGGATGGGAGTGATGCGAGCACGCTGCTGCGCATCCCAGACAGAGGAAATAAAGCCTTCGCGGAGCATCATTAAAGATAACGTTTTTTAATGAACTATGCACACAACGAGGAATCCTTTTAAGAATATTATGGGATTACTTTAGTAACTGTTATATATATACAAGAATTCAACCACTGTGCAGACACACTCAGTCTATCTTAATAGGAATGTTAAAGTGTATTAATATAGTTACGGTGTACGAAAAGATGACTAGAAAATACAAAAAATGTGCCTTCACTATGGTCCATATCTTACTTTCCACCATGTGCTGTGCATCATAAATGACCTTCAGATCAATCAATAATTAATGACAGGATCCAGACATCAGTTTATGACTAAATTAAACATTTATTATTTCTTTGATTTAAAAAAAAATCCTTTATTAATCTTTATTCTAATGATCGTTCACTGCACACACTGTACGAGCATGTTGCAAAAATAAAATGTATAATAAAAACAGTTAGGTGTTGTGTTTTTGGATAGGTTGTCCTCTTGCAATGAAACCAGACGGGAAACTCGAATCAAGCTCTTCGAGCAGAGTAAGGACCAACGACCCGCGCATGCGCACACACCAAATGTGACTGTCCAGGGATTAATGTTTGGAGGTTTATCTCTCTGGGTCGTGTGAGAGGTTTTTTTTTTTTTTCTATCATTCTCATTTTATACAGTAGGTGGAGCCACACACACACACACACACACACACACACACACACACACACACACACACACACACACACACACACACACTTTCGTATGATGCACTGCATGCATGACCACAAAGAAAAACATATGATTTGAAATCCTGAAACCAACATTTATTTCATTTTTTTTAAACTTCATTTAAAATACAAAATATTTTGCAATATTATATTGTAGAGTAAACCATTTTGACAGCCTTTCATGCTTCTCGTGTAGCTTCAACATTAACCAGAATGTCATATTATATCATATCATATACTGTATATCCTACTGTATGTTCACCAGTCACTAGAACATTGTTTCCAGGGTATTCACACTCCAATGTGCCAGTCTGCTTATCTGTTCCATGCCGGTCATCATTCTGTATGCTCCAAATTACACTTTTATTTTGTTTGGGGTTTTTTTTTAGATGCACACTCTGAAAAGGATTTTCATCCAACATCTAGTTTAGGACAACAGTTTTCCAGCGTGCTGCGTTCAGAAGTTGTCATAAACTAGACGCAAGGATGTGTTTGAAATGATACGTCCTGTTCAAGCGTGTACCGTTTTATAAAAAATACAGAAAAAGGTGCATGGACTGTCCGAGACAGAAACAATACAGGTGTCACAAGAGCTCAGTCACAAGTTAAATAATCTCCTTTGATACCTGATAGGCTAAACATTTGAGCTAGCAAATCCACCTGACAAGTTCCAAAAAAAAAGAAAGACAAAAAAAGAAATTTCACAGCAAATGAAAGAGTGAAAACTGTAAATAGTCTTATCTCGCACAACGCCATTTTGCCCTCCTACCCATAGTGCAGCAGGGCCGATTGAGGTCAAGCTCTCACCTCTGACCTCAACACGTCTACGCTCAGTTCAAGCCGTTATTTACAAAATACAACAAAAATATCTACACGTGGAGAGCTGACACATCGCAAACCTAAAAACTTGATGCAAGTTATGATAAACCTAAGACGTGGAAATGTTCTCTGGAAACAAAAAAGAAGTCTTGTATCTCCTGTTGAGAGTAGGAGTTGACTGCTGGACACACATCAGAATTACAGACGGTTATCCATGGAAATTGAAAGCGATAGCATACATCACGCGCACGCTTTGACACAGTAGCATGCATGTGCTGCACACACACACACACACACACACACGCACGCACGCACGCACGCACGCACGCACGCACACACATACATACACACACTCATGCACCCAAACATTCACACACAAGCTTCATTCAATTACAGGAATAGAAAACTCACTGAGTGCTGCGCTCAGAACGTGACAACGTACACAGATATAAGGTTAAATGCATAAACCAAAGTCACCAGTGTGTTTTACCATTTGCAGTGAAACAAGCAATATTTTCATTCACATAAACAAACGCACTTGTTTCCACATTCAGTATTCATGACGCAGTTTTCCAACCCCTTCATCTCTAAGTGCTACCAGTAAGTCCCATTCTGAGAATAGTCTGTGCCAGATGGTGAGTCTGGTTCCTGTTGGCAGTTACCTGGTGAGTAGGTTGGCAGTAGTTTAATGCTGCTGAGCAGCAGCTCCTCCTCGAGATGAATGCATTAGTAGGAGAGTGTTTGAAATGAACACATGAAGACATCACATGAGGTGTCCATGCTCTGACCTCAGGTTTTCCTACACGTTCTAATATCCCACACGCTTCCTCGGCCTTTAACTCTTGGATGGATGGTGTGATTTGGTGGTCTGCTTGTGGACCATATTGGCTGATGATAATTGGGTTTATGATTGTCAACAAGGCCATAACAATCAATAGCTGAAAATTATTCCTCACAACTAACGCCAGCGTACAACTGTGAAAAAGGTCATTTTTAAAGTAGTTTCCAGCCCTGTTGAAAACTAAAGACTCATGGAGGTTAACTGAAGTTAATGGTGCTTCACAATCCTCAGTGGCCTCATAGCTCACCATGAGGGGTCTTAGCTTGACCAAATTCTTCAACACAAGCGGAATCCTGTCGAGCTTATTTTCCATGAGTGTTTAATGTAGTTTTGAATACTCGCATAGCCTATAAAGTTGTCATGAGAGTACGGTGGAATTCTGTGTCTATGAACTGCACTGAATCCAGGTCTGTCCTGTGTATGAAGGGATTTAATTCTATGGATCTAAGTCACTGTTCTCCACAAAGGCACTAGAAACCGTGCTGAGAGGTTCTTCATCATCGACATCTAAGTATCCAGAAACTACAGCGTGTACTCTCAGTGAACCTCTACATACAACTTCTTTTCCGCCAGTATATGTAGCAGATAAGTGAAAATGCTATCGGACACAATGTCGGGGTGGCGGTTAGTTCGGACAATACGATTGTGGCCACGATTCGGGGTGGAAGCACTTGACAATGACACTAGATCAATCACACCTCCACTTGCGCTCAGTTAGTGCTCAGGAACAAGAAGCGTGGGCTTGGTGTAAAAGGAGGAGATCGGGGAGAGAAAAGAAAGCAAATGCAAGCAAAGCTCAAGCTCGAGAAAACACGAGGCTAAAAACAGGCCTGTTGGAATAAGCTGTGGGAGTTCTGGCTGGCTGGCTGGTGTGATACGGAGAGAGCTGAGTTCAAAGTGTTTCTCGCCAGGTTTCCAGTCACTACAAATGGATCCCTGACCTCGAAATATAGCTTTCTTCTTATTCTATTACACATGTACAAACAGTTCATCTGTCCCAAAAAGACATACGCTAGCTTCTACTTTGAGTCACACATTTCACAGCCGTGTCCACAGAGACACAGCTGCCATTTTTTCTCTATATATCATACGCCATTGAACACTTTGACTGAAAAGGAAAAGAAAACAATAAGAGGCAGTCACTAGTAGGCGTGCAACCATATACAGTCTCAACACGCAGCTCACCTCTGCGACAACTGACACGAGGATGGTAAAATGCTAAATAGACTTAACTCCATGCAGGTGTCTATGAGTGTGATTCGATGCATACTTGCCTGCCTGCGGGTCATGTACTGTACTTTGATAAAATATATATTTGGATACATCATGTTTAGTATGTTTGCAAAGGAGATCAAATGGCACTAACGCACACACACACACTTGGCCACGCTTCTGCTCAGTCTCAGTGGTAAAACTCTTCCTGGTACATTCCTTCAGCTTTTCCGTATTGCTTCCTCTCTCCTCGTTTCACATCCCTCGTCTCACGCCTTCTTCCAACGCTCGTGGGGGATGCGGTGTCGGTCTTTGCCATGCTGAGTGTGTGTCGATCAGAGGAGGTCACAGTGTGACAGGGGCTGGCGGGTGTGGAGATGAGGGCGTTCTCAGCAGTCTCGGCGACAGGCGGCCCTCCGTTAGACAAAAGAGTTCATGGCGTTGACGGGCGACGGGGCCTCTGAGCTCTCGTTGCCTTCGTGCGTGTCTTTCTCTTTCTTGCCGCTGTACTGGCCAATGAAGGAGCCGTCCTCATTGAACTGTCCATCCCCGCCCTCCCCGTAGTCCACCAGGCTGTCGTCGCTCTCATCGCGCCGCACTGTGCCGTTGGACGGCGTCCGGCTGCCCTTCAACGGCTTGTGGTCCTCTGTGTCACTGTAATGGTGAGTAAAAGGTTGGAGGGAAGGTCATTGAGGAAATAATTCAGTCAGGTCTGTTGAACTTTTTCTGCAGTGATCAGAAACCCTGGAGCCACACAGGGGACAGGCTATTATCCAAGCATTAGACTGGCTTGTCCACTGTGCAAATGCCACATATACTGTGCATAATGACAGAGTATACTGCTGTTGTGTTTTGTACACAGTTTGGTTTGGGCTCCAACACTACAAATGTGCTGGTGGAGCCCCATTGTGACATTATGTTGACAAATATACCCAACTGCTCACTATATAAATGGTTATTATAATGCAAAATCTCAATGGAACGCCTGACACATTATACTCCATGGTTCTTGTACAGTGGAGCAGCTCAGCTACATCTGCAGTACCTTATATCCAAAGTGTTAGTGCTGTTTTAAGGCTGGGTGCTCTTCAGATTTAAGGTTAATGACCACTGCTGAAGAGGATTTTGCAAATGCGTGCTGCTCAGTCTCTTGCAATACTTTACCTTTGCAGACAATTTCTGAAATGAAATCAACCAATATGCTTTCAGTTTCCATGCAATAATCAAAAATGCACTTTTTTCCCCTCCAAAGACAAAGTCTTTTAACTTCTGTCAGTGTCTGAAAACCTCCTGTTCCAGTCAATACTGTGCAAGCTTTAAATCTGAGATGAACAATTTTCAAGCTCAATGCATTTGCATTTAAAAAATAAATTAATGAAGGAAGCTAGGGAAGTTGAAGCAGTCATTTCTTATGTTAAATGTTTGGGTTAATGTTGTCACTGTGGTTATGGTTTTGACTATGCCAATGAGTATGAGGTCATAGTAAAACCAGATCAGCTGATGTGCTTTCTCTTTGCTTTTAGTTCGTCCTGAGTCAGAAACATAGCTTGCATGCATGCTGGTTTTACTGCATCTTGTCTTACCTCTCCATAGACCTACACCCACCAAAAAAACAAAAGATAAGAATGGAGGGACACATGAAAAGCAGTTCATGAGCCACAATGAGTGCCTTTTATGCACTTCTCCTTCGACAAAGCATGGAAACATTTAAAACACAATGACATCCACGTTATTTAAAACACATCCATTCATTCAGAGCAACTACTTTTGCCTCTAAAATCCTGAGGAGCCTCAATTCTAAACATCCTCAGCATTCCTAGAAAAACGTGGAAATGGAATGAAAAAACTACAGCAGCCGATTGGAATTTGTTTACATTTGTTTTGAGGACAGTTAGCATATATGTGATTTAGCCAGAGATTAGATTACTTGTTAAAATGGACATATTTTGCATTGTATAAAGCATGTGTTGATTAGATGGCCCGTGTGGAGGTAAGTCAGTCTTTATAAAGGTCAACATATAGTAGTGCAGATCTTTGCCTTGCCTCGATGGAGTGTTTGGTAATGGAGTCTGGTGGGGACAGTGTCTCTGCAGCCTGGTAAAATGTTCTACACACAAACAGTCAAATCAGGACACAATGGATGAAACAACAAAAGAAATGAAGGCTGTGGTCCGAACTTTTCTGACTGGAGAACGTCTCTCACCTGTACTCTCCAAACGTCCCATCATCCTCTTTCATGGGCTGGATCTCTGGATCTTGGTGAGCATCTTCTTTCTCCTTCACTGTAGATGACGCACATTTGTTTTTCCCACATTTCCATCCAGACATTTAAATAAGCTTTAAATTACAGTGATAATAAGGACATTACCTGGATATTTGCCACCCTTGTTCCTCTTGATGAAGCACACTATGAGGAGGACCAAGATGAGGAGAGCAATGGCACACATCAGTCCAATAAACCAGCCCTGGGTGGCGATGTCCACCTGCCGGCTGGGTACAGCTGGACACACACACAAAGGAGGGCAAGATGGAAACAAACTATGCATTAACTGTCAGGCCAAATTTCAATTCAAGCTGCTGTAATTCTGTAATTCTTCATGCTGAGCGATACAGAGATTAACAGGCTGTAAACACAGACATGGAATTTAAAAATGGGTTAATATGCAATGATTGTTTAGGTGCTGTACACGCAACAAAAAGAAAAAGCCACAACAGTAAAATAATGGACCTTTTATTAATGATATTAAGTGACATGCATCAGACCAACCTGATGGCAACATGCTCGCACACTAACTAACATTCTAAAAACCGTACATTCACATCTGAATGTAGCATCGTATGTCTGATAATGAGACAGTGCTGTAACAGAGAGGGGATGGGAAAACGAGACAGGCAGAAAAAAGTGAACAAATAAACACAAAGACCATCTGTCCTGAGGCATGCCGCCTCACCTGGCACCGCAACCAACACTTCATCTGTGCTGTGGACCGTCGGGTCAGCCGGGTCTCTAGCTACAACTCGCACCCTATAGGACGTCCCTGGCTTTAACCCTTTAATCATATGCCAGTGTGAACCGTTTACCAGCTCCTTTTTCCAGTCCTCTTTACCTAGAATCAGTGTAGTGGATGAAGAGGAATTAGATTCAGGGAGCCTTTGGAACAAAGAATTATTTGAATGATGGTGTTTATGAACCAACCAATGCATGCACTCGTGTTTTGAGATGGCTACAAATACAAAGTGAAGCCTTACTGTTTTCTACAATATATTCCACATATACATTCTTATGGTGTCCAAAGTAATCCCAACTGATCACAGCACCGTCCTCCGATACGGACGTGTTAACTGTGCCAAACGCTGGGCCGACAGGTGGCACTGAGCACACAAGAGAGAAAAAAATCAAGGGCTTTTAATTCAAAAGTCACTTTCCCAACTCATTGCAATACCTTTATATGAAATAAAACCTTTGAAATACCGCTAGGGAGCTTAAGTACAGGAGTAGAACTAACATTTCAAAGAAATAAACATCGTACAAAGTGTCAGATCCAATCACAACATAGAAACAGGTCAGTGAATATAGTTGCTAAAAATGGCCATCTCAGTATATAAGTCCTCTTAAAACATGTGCCAGTTAGCTGAGAGAGAAATCCACGGACTCGAGGAATCAACTTTACTGAACCTAAAATTAAAGCCATTAATAAAACAAATCTCTTAAAGACTCTCTTTTGCTGAGATGGACCATTTTTTGTGGGGCGGAGACTATGTGTAGATATTTGGGGAAGTAGAAGGGGACACAGGGAGTGCGCTTGTACCCTTGTGAAACGGGGGAGGCGGAGACTGAGTGACGGGGGAGGTTGGGTGAGGGGGCTCTGTGGGGCCTGAAAGAACATGGAAAAGAGTGAGACAACACACATATGCAGCACAATAGACACCATACAGTGAAAACTGCAGAGCCTCTATTTTACAGTTGCTACTGACATGCTGAGTTAAAATATGCTGCAACACCTCTCAGTCCTGAGATTCAGAGTGAAGTTCAGCATCCAAACAAAAGAAACCGACCAACTCTGAATCACAGCACTGCAGCATGCACACTATCAAATCAAATTCTTCTTATTTATGTACTCGATCCATCAGTTCGTAGGTATATAAAATGTGTTAGTACTGGACTGAAACGGACACATTCACAAGCATCATGCGTGAGGCTTCGAATGAAAACATGTTCATTTGAAGAAGGCAAACAAAAGAGCTGCAAGCACAGCTAATTCTAAAAAAACAATATTGTCAACAATGCTGCAGTAAATGCAAGCTATTCTCTCAGAGGAGGAGGGTTGCTTGCAGATGCCATGGAAGTCTGTCACACTTAGATCCTATTTATTCACGCAGGGAGCTTTCAGACAAGCTAACTTAGTAACATGCAGGGATAATTAAACTAACGACATCTATGCTAAGCTCTTTTTCTGTATCTAATATCCGATGGTATGAATAACATGCATGTGCTTCCAGTGGCAAACTTGGTTACCTTTGCCCGTCTCTACAGTGGGCTGAGTATGAACTTCAGAGAAAGAAAAGAGAGAAAGACACAGAGGGGGTATAAGGTGTGGAACGCAGTAGGATCTCATGGTTGTACTTTAAATCTCACAGGAATCCCCATCAACTGTCAGGGCACTGTGATTCTGACCCTTGAACTCCACACACTGCCATAGGATGTTGAAATGTTCTTCACATTGTTAATGTAATATGCTACAAGTGTTCATAACTTACTCGTGTCCATGACTGTGAAGGCCTCCTTTGTGATGATGGGGCCAGAGCCCTTGATTGTCTTTGCACTTAAGTTAAACTTGTAGAGCATGCTGGAGTTCAGGTTGTCCAAGGTAAAGCTGGTCTCGTTGGCCAGGAAGTTCTTGACCTTAACTGGTCCCAGCTCATGGGTACTGTTGACTGCAGAAACACAGACAGAAAGGGTGAATGAGGAGGAGTTAAAGGAGTAATATGAGGAAACAAGCCTTTACACAAATTCTGCATAATATGGCAGCTGGTAAGCCTACCAGGTTGGTATTTGAGTGTGTATCCAGTGAGGCGTCCATTGTTTTTCATTGGTGGGCCCCATTCCAGTGTGAGGGAGTCCAAACTTGGGTTTAGGACATTCAGAAAAGAAGGAGGCCCCGGGACTGAACACAAAACCACAACCACAGTCAGGGTCTGAATGTTGCACACGACTCAGCTTTCACATGTATATAGGTAGAAGTGTATAAAATAGTAGCTATGGAGCAGAACATGGACCTGTATGATCATGAAGGCTTTTCCATGACGGTGGCAGGGTGTTTCATGAGGTTTCAAAGGTGGAACTGGATGGTTGTTAGGTTGTTTGGGTTATTTTCTACTGACACTCTGGGTAGTTGCTTGGGTACATTAACTAAGTAGCACTGACATCGGTAGAACCGGGAGTACTGGTAGCAACCGAAGGTATCAAGAGACAGATTCAAACACGATAGAGGTTCCAATGCAGTAAAAGACTGATTTCACGCAATTGGGTCATATGACCCTTGTAACCCTTTTCCATTTTTTAAATTAAAAACCAACTTTATATTGGAGCAAATCTTTCAAAAACTTCCAGAAGTGTAGTGAGATTGGTCTGGCAGAAGTACATAGCTAACAACAAACAACTACTAAACTTTCACGACAAGATGTGCATGACACCACTCTAAGTCTGCAGGACAACCACATCAGCTCTACACACCTCCCTCAGGTGTCTTGAATCTCTTGCTGGGGCTGGGAGGCCCTTCTCCTTTGTTATTAAGGACCCTGATGGAGAGGTTGTAGAGGCTGTAAGGCTGGAGGCCTGGCAGATGTCCCTCGCTATGATTCCCGCTGAATGTCAAAACCAGCTCCTGCTGCTCCGTCTCCTCTTCTGTCTCATGCAAGCCGCACTCCCGATGGTAGTACACCTGCAGGAAAGACGCCAGGAGTTAATTCTTATATTAGTCTGTTGTGCACTATAGGTCTGTAACAACAAGACACATGCTGTAGAAATGACTGTCTATCAAACGATACCTTGTATCCCTGTAGTTTCCCTCTGACTGAGGGCAAAGGCACAGGCTCCCAGTGTACCTCTGCCAGTGTGCTGTTGTGAACCGTGATCTCCACAATGTCAGGAGCAGACAAAGGCACTGCAGGGCAATGAGAGAGGGAAGCAGTTCCTTAGGACCTTGTTATAAGTCACTACAGTAATAGAGTACTTAATTTGTCTTCTACAACAAACAATGAAATTATACAAAGGCTATTAAGATGAAGTGAAGCAATATAAATATACCTCTAACCTACTAAACAAGTATGAAAAAGGTTTACAATGTTAAAAAGGATCAGATTCAATGGTCAATCCTTGTTATTAGAAAGTATTGGTTATTGCTATTGAACCCACTAGAAGTTAACACTTAATTCTGCAGCTTTCAGTATTTTATTGGCTCACGAAGTACCTTGTTTTGACCAAAGATGACTAAATAAATGCTTTAAAGGTTTTTGAACCCTACAAAGTCAAACAATCAGTCCACTCACAGTCTTCTCCAGAGTACCCAATCACGACTTCAGGTTCTGGGCCGCTGCCATAATCATTCAGAGCTTGAACCTTGATCTCGTAGGGCACGTAGGTCGGAGTCCCAGACACAGCAAACTGGGAAACATTGGCCACATTCTTCGAGGACCAATCCTCATCCACATCCTTCTGCCTCCACTGCACTTTGTACTCCAGGCCAGGCCCATTGGACTGAAACCCTGTCAGTGGCTATACAGAGAACATTTTAGCTGAAAAATGGCTCGCTGAAATATCCTTGACTGCCGTGAAATATTTGCCAAGCCTTTAGTTACTCTACATAATGCTTCAAAACGAAGCAAGTACTGGAAATAGGCTCACAGCATTCAGCCCACCATAACAAGTGATTTCTAATCTAACAAAAATATATCTTACTGTCCAGGAGATGACTAAGTTGCCAGGCTCCGTTCCTACCCCCTGAACATTGGATGGATTTTCATCAGGAGCTAGAAAAACCAAAACAATGATAGTTCAGCGAGTGAATATTCTTAAATATTTTACATGTTGGAGTTTTTTTTCTCCACGTGACATGTGACCACATTCATCACCTGCGGGGTTGGTCCTGTATTGGCTTGAGGACTGGCTTGGCTGGCTGTAGCCAACGTGATTCAGAGCCAGGACTCTAAAGGAGTAGTAAACGTATGGAGAGAGGTTTAACTGTGCTGTGGTGCCAGTACCAGCAACCTCTGTCAGGTTGACCCAAACTCCCGGCTGGTGGAGCACATCCTCATATTGGATCAGAAACTCTGGAGAAGATTAACAAAAAAAAAAAAAAGATTCCAGGTTCAATTAGTTCCAGGGTAAACACTGGCTCAAAAGACAAACATTTCTTTCTGATGATGATTTCTGTACATTAAATTGAGTGTGTATATTTAACCATGGTGGCTCATTGCTTTTTATGGTGACCACCAAGTCTTGTTTATTCCCACAAGACTACAGCAGTTGCTTCCGAAAACCTAACTGTATCTGACAATCCTGCACAACAAGAATTCAGACTTGACAAATTTGAAATGTTCTCATCCCCAGGGCATCAAATACTGATGCACAAGGTACCCTACAGTGTCTGTATAGGATGCATTAGGTTTCAACTAACTGCAATGTAAACCCATCCACAGCAATGTTAGACTAGTGAATTTGCATAGGATACTTAATTTGCCTCATGTATGTCATATAACACATATAAGTCACATCACATACACACACATATTTATTTTAACCCAAACCAAGAGCTTTTCCTCAATGTATCTGAGCTTTTCTGGTGCCTAAACCTAAACAAACTGAGACTGTTTCAAATGGTAACCATGTGTTCGAAAGGCTCTCTGGTGGATGTCTCATTCAGGTGCTAATGAGTGCCTGGTGTGCCTGTATGAGACACCAAGGAGTGTGGCAAAAACATGGTATTTGATGAGCTGGGAATGTGAACGATTTGTCTTTCACTATTGTGTCTGATTTCAACTTTGGTAGTGGGAAAGTGCAGTATATTCTAGTGCAGTTCGATAAACTGCCAAACAACTAAGCAGCAACGTCATAACATTTCATACTCTGTGTGGGGCTGTTGTGTTCGTCTCCGGGGATCCAGGTGAGCCGAACGCTCCTCTCTGTCTGGTCAGTCAGTTCCAGGTCAGATGGAGGATCAGGTTTCTCTACAAACACAATGAGCAGCGCAGGACCACAGACAAAATGAAAACTCTATCTCTGGTATTGATTCCAGCTCGTCTACTACTGCTGTGACTGAAAATTTGATCCCGAGACTCATCAGTAAAAACTGCAGCAAATGAGGTGAAGGGAAATTTACTATGACGCATGCTGTAGCTTAACATGGGTTTTTTTTTTTAGTCTGGAATTTATAATTAAACAGATTCCTTTGTCATGAAAATGTCCATGGAGTACAGGCTTATTAAAAGAAAGAGTTGAAAGTGCCGTGTAACTACTGTGAGCAAACATCACTGCTGAATGTTCGGTTAACATTATATTTTCATTCATTCGTTCAACAATTCAATAATTTGTAAAGAAAACCTTCCTAAAGTGCAGTGTATTTGGTGCATTGAGACATTCTGAGAGCAGGCACACACAGATGTTTCTCCTTGTTGCTAATTAGACTTCTGCAATTGATCGAGTTTTGCTCATGCCCACAAAGATCTGAGAAGGGGATTAATCAGGCAGGTTAACTGAAAACACCTGTGTGGGTGAAGCATAGGTGTGCAGTGGCTGTGCATTAAATAATAAAAAAAAAATGTAAAACACATGCCCAATATAAAACAAAACTCAGTGAAGATCATATGGTTCAATATGAAATAAAGAAATGAAGAACAGTCAACATAAAATAAACATTATGCTGAAATGGACACTACAGGATTTACAAAATGAACTGATGAAAGATACAAAATCCTCATCTATACACGGTTTACCGTAAACAATAGCTGGAGTGGGAGTAGCCTCTGAGACAGCAAGAAGCAAGAGTGAAGTACAAGAAGAGATTAGATGTTAGTGGCAGATATTAGAAACGTCAGACGAGCAGAAGAAATACTTTGGGAATGTGACACTGAATTAGATTAAAACTGATATAGACTCTTGCTGAAATTTGATTCGTTTTAAATTGCGTCTGGTTTGACTCTAAACCAGTTACGATATTTGTCAACAGAATGAGATCCTTTACTATATTTCACTGCAACTTTGATTTCTTTAAAAATACATCTATCCAGAATTCACTTTGTGTGATTTCTACACCCACAATCCCAGATTTCTGGCATCCTGCTGAGTGCCAAACACCCTTGAATGTATGTCTAACTTTGAACGTACCTATGACAGTCAGCATGGCACTGGCTGAGTCCTGGTCCAGCGTGGTGTTCATGATGCAGGTGTAGGTGCCCTCATCTCCATCTGTCACGTCTTTGATGGTCAGAGTGTCCATGTCCACCACAAACCTGATCACAGAGGACCACGAGGCATTTCATGGTTTGCCTAACAAGTGTTTCAGTGAACTCAAATGAATGTCTTGTGAGTCTCAAAGTCTTTGTACCTCTCATCATCAGGCAACTCTCCACTGTCTTTGAGCCAGGTCATGGTGGGAATGAGGGATGGGTCATGTTTGACTTTACACTCGAATGCGGCGCTCATTCCTCTCTGAACCACCTTGTACTCTGGCTGCTTCAGGATACGGGTGGGCTCTGGAAGATGGAGAAAATCAAAGAGCCCATATTAATAACAAATGACACAGCTAGCCATCTGACCTAATGGCTACGAAGGCCTAAAAAAATCCTCTCTTTATTAGCTATTATAGTACTTCAACATTGAACCACCAGTCTCACTGTGACTGGTCCATATCTGACCTTTAACATCCAGGTAAACATGATTCTCCTTGATCCCCAGGTTGTTGGTGGCAATGCAGGTGTACTTCCCACTGTTAAGCGGCTGGGCCACGTGGATCTCCAATGTACCATTCTCGTGGATCACATAAGGGTCACCACTCTTAATGCTGGTCTGACTGTCTTTGAACCTGCATGGAAACAGCAAACAGCACAGTTTTAGTCTTTATGGTGCTGTGCAGAGGAATTGGTCAGGAAACTGCTCGGCTAACAAGACTCTGGGGTGAGAAAAATGTACACTGAATTTTCACTTTTCATTAATAAAATAAACTTGTAGATTTCTTGATCTTGATCTGGTAACACTAGTCACAGAAAAGCTGATCTGAATCTTACCACGTGATGGTCGGTAATGGTGAGCCAAAGGAGGCACAGTGAAGCAACGCAGGGTTGTTGGTGATGACCTGATACACTCGGTTGGGTGGAGTGAGCACCCTTGGTGGCTCAGCTATGGGAAGGAGCACATTATCTACATCAGCACTCACTGTATCTCCACTTCACACATACTGGCCTCTCTATCCACATTTTGGCAACTTTAGTGTACAGTTCCAGCTAAACAGATTTGGTTTGACTTACCAAGAACGTTGACAAAAGCGTTTGCCATCAGGTAACCAAATTCATTGGATGCGTTACACTGGTAGACAGCACTGGACCCCGATTGCACATTGCTAAGAATCACAGTGTCCCCATCCACCTTCCGACTGTGCTCCTCTGGCGCATCTATTAGTGAGACAGGATGTTCCTCAGCTGCACCACGAGAGCTTTATGTAGACTCTAGTACATAACAATTCTGGTGCATTACATAAAACTATATAGAATACCATGCAGTGGGAAAAAACACTGCTGGGATTGGGAATTCAATCCCAATACTGGATGTTGGTTAATACTCTCTGCTGTTCGCAGGTGCTTTGGATGTAGGTGTGTGAATATGTAGTATATTCTATTTTTGAACGCATGGTCTTATTTTACTCACTCTCTATGGGGACTCCATTGACAAACCAGCTAATCTTCGGTTTGGGGTCTCCACTGACTCGACAAGTCAGGATGCCAGTCTCGTTTGGGGCGAGGATCAGATTCCTGGGAGCACTGACCCAGAAAGGAGCCGCTGTGGATGAGAAACAAAAAAATAAAGGAGACAAAGAGTCACATTTTTGAGAGAATAACAAAAAACCCCTTTTCCAACACAATGTTGCCCAATTCTGATGTCATGATGAAAGGAGATTGCTCCACAGAAAGAACTGGATTAAAGTGCATACCTTTCACAGTGACCTTGATGATGTGGTATGCAGTGCCCAGGCTGTTTGTGGCTGTACAGCGGTAGTCCCCAGCATCAGCTTCATTCACATCAGAAACCTTGAGTGTTTTCTGAAAGTCATGAATGGACGTCCTGCTGCTCGGCAGCTCTCCTCCATCCTTCTGCCAGGAGATCTCTGGAGTGGGTCTGTCACAGAAGAAGGTACAAGATGTTTCTTTTTGGGTCATTTCTGCATGATGTTTTTCTCAGCTGTCAAATACTTTCAAGTTTTATGAACACCATGACAGTGTCTTATAAAGGACTTTGTCGTATGATGCAAAAAAGTTTATTTCTTTACAGCAGATGCCGACTTACAAGCCCTCAGCAATGCACTCCAGCTCCAGAGTCTCCCCTCTCAGAACCATCTTGGTGCTCGTAGTGCCCAGAGGCATCATGAATCCAGGGCGATGCTCCCCCTCTGGGCTGTCTGAACACATGAGGACACATGACCAAATCAGAACCAGACCACAACATTAGACTTGAATGCTCCTCTGTCCACAGCGTAACCCCCGGAGGAACTGGGTGAGCTCAGCGGGCCATTCATATTCTCATGAAGGAAGAAGGTGGTGGAAACATACTTTGTCAAATGAAGAGTCATTAAGTGATGTGCCAAAGTGTATAGAAGGGATAGTAAAAGGGTGAGTGAATAGACTTTTTTTTTTTTCCATAATTCCCCAACTCATATGCACACTTATCTCAGAGTCAGAGAGCAAGAGGAAGCTCCTTGAGAGGAGTAGCCATCAGTTTGTTGCTATGGCAACACAAGGGTTCTTGGTAGAAAGTAACCCCTTGAGTCTCACACACACACAAGACCATCAGAACTTCTTAATGGAAAGATCTCGGCTTCTTTAACATTCATTTGGCGAAAAGGTCCGAAAACAGATAACAAGTGATGCCCCTCCACTTCACATTACAATAATAATGTGTTTATCACGCTTCATACTGTCTGTGGACACTGTGATTAATCGTTGAGGGTGTGCTTGATTGAGCGGATCATGAGATCAGTCTGTTTGCGTATTGATGATTTCAGGGGAGATGCAGTTAGCTTTAATGTTATGCATGCTCTGAAGCTCTCTTATGCTTTAATGTGTTATCTGCGTACAGAGGCGATCATGGATATTGCTGTCACATCACGCTCTCAAGTCAGGCTATTTTTACTTATGTTGACCAGGATCACAGATTTGTCTCATTCTCTACGGTTAGACCCTCAACTTAGATAAGGAAATACATAGAAACAGGATAATAATGAGAGAAATCTGAGGACGAGGAGGGGATTTAGGCCAAGTTAAGGGTGTATGTTGGGTATAGTTAGGCCAGGGAGTAAAAACAGGACTGGGTTCACACTGAGGGGGCTGAATGGGAATAAATCAGCAGCACTCACCACCATAGAAATCAGTGATATTGTATAAAGCAGCCACAGTCTCATTCATTGTTTCCACTGTAATATAACAGAAAATCATAAGCATGCAAAACTGGGAAAGAAAACAGGTAATGCTTTACTTCACAATGACTTCCAGTGTATAAACAATGCACCAGCATGTGAAAATGCATTGCAACCAGAGAAAAATATTGTGTTGCTGCAAAAACACTGTGCTTCCAGCACCACAGTTACATTACTATGATGCTGTGATGAGACCATTGTCAACTCAAATATTGCTGGAAGCCCTTTATGAATGTCAGGAAAGGAAGAATACAGGAAGAACAGCACAAAAGCTAATCTAAGACAGTTTTGCATGAGCAACACATGGATTTGAAACAGGAGCAACACAAGATCCCATTGAACACAAAATGCTGAAAAAGCTGAAAAAAGTAACATTTAAGTCTCCTGGAGCTGTATTCAGTGTCTTGACTTACTGTCCAGCACGGTGACTGAGATGGGCTGTTTCTGCTGGATGGTCTGTGTGTGAGGGAAGCGAGCATAGCAGATGTAGTCAGGCCTGCTGTCTTGGGGGAGAACATTTGAAAAGTACAAGTCTCCATTCAGAGCCTGGGACACTCGTTTATCCAGTGGTAGCCTCTGGAAGTCTGGAGGACAGAGAGGGAAAGAGTTAGACATGGAAAAAAAAGATATCAAGGTAAGCCTGTTTGATTGTGTCTTACAAAGTAAAGAGCGTTCCTTTTCCATAGGGTCAGTAAATGGTTTCAGGGGTCCATCTTTCTTAATTCTTATGTCCTCATGCCATGTGTGCAGATATGTATACATGCAAATGACTCACTGTTGTCCATCCAGAAGATCACAGGAGGGGGCAGCCCTGCAGGGGGTCGGCACTGCAGCACCAGCGAGACCCCCATCTGCACCACGATGGCCTCATTTCTCTCCTTCGACCACAAGGGGGACCCTGCGAGTCACATAAACATCAGACAAAGGGGCTTCAGGCCCAGCAGTATGGGTCACAATCATCTAAGTTCACAAGTGTGATGACCTTGAGCGTTTTGCGGAAGAGTTAAATTCCAATATTAATTTTACAAAGTGGAGCTCAAGCCATTAGAATCCATGTAATGTACACAAACCAATGGAAAAAATCTAAGTGAATATAAGGAGAACTTACTGGACTGTCTGATGACAATGCTGTTGGACACAGCAGTGCCGTGCTCGTTGTGCGCTGTGCACTGGTACGTTCCCTCGTAAGCCTCGGCCTTTTCCCCGCTGATGTCAATGACCAGAGTTCCTGAACCGGGCTTCATCAGGACTTTGGAGTCTTTCTCTACATCAAAGTGGGTCCCATTTCTTGTCCATGAAAAGCTGGGATCAACAAAAACAACTATCACTTATCATCTGTAGGCTAGCAGAAAGACACAGTGCCGGCTGTTTGTTCAAATCATCAACATGCATTGTGGTCCGTACATTCACACTGACTGAAATCATTGATATCAAAGCAGGAAGTCCGGCAGATTCTAACTCATTTGAGGCTTTGTGGCAAATTTAAACTGTGTCTAATTCACTCTGCCAGGTGAGTTTCTCAAATGGTCTCCGTGACAACAGTTGCTATGGTGATTCTGCTCCGGGTTAAGTTGTCCCCAGAAACAGATCTATAATTTCACACAGAGGACCATAAAACCGAACGGAAATCGGTTTACTGATCAGGTTGTATCAGGAGCTTTAGTCCCTCAATTCCACTGTTAACCAGCACTGGGTTGCACCAGATAAGTTCTTTCCTAAGTTATGGTGTAAAGTTGAACCAAGAGTTAGTTTGTACCTAAATTAGCTCATGTGCATTAGCTTTCTGGCTGGTATGAGCCACCTGGCATCATGGCACATCATAGTGAGCTAGATCAATAAGTTAGGTCTCTATAGCTGTGACTGACGATTGTTTTCATTGTTGATTAATCTGGTGATTATCTTAATACGTGAAGATGTCCTCAAATGTCTTGTTTTGTCCACAACCCAAAGATGTTCAGTTTACATAGTGGAGTATAAAGACCACAAAATATTCAAAATCAATAAACTGGAATTAGAGAATTTAGATTTTTTTTATCTTAAAAAATTACCTAAACCACTTTATCAATTATAAAAATAGCTGGCATTATAACAGTTAGCAACTAGTTGATTAATTAATAGTTGCAAAATGGCAAATTGCAATTAATGAAGACATGCAGAGTAGCAGAAAAACTGTTTTATCATGGTCATGTGTAACAATTAAGTTGCTGCTCAAAGTTATGTTTTCACTTATCTCCATGGTGCAATCACTTTTATTTTAGCCACACATAAATAATTTATGCTATAACGAGGCCAGGTTTGACCTTACACACAGCTAGTGCAACTGGCTGCAAAAAAGTAACCAGTGAAATATGCTAGCGGGTGTGCAGCTGGGATGGAAACCTGCACATGTTCTGGTAAACTAGCACCAGTGCGATGGGAGGAGCGATTGTCTCACCTGGGATGAGGCTTCCCCTTGGCCTCACAGTGGATGACAATGTTCTCCCGCGGATCAAAGATGTAATCCTTTGGGGACTGCAGCGTTATAGTAGGGGGTTGGGGCACTGGCAAAACATGAATAGAAGCATAGTTCAGACACATACAATGGCATGTAAACATTAACACACCGCAGCTTTCAGAATCAAGGACGTGCAAGCAACATGCAGCAAGCGTTCAGTCAAGCTTGACAATCAAGTGTAACACCACCTGGAGCTGCAAACAAAAGTCACAACAGCTATCTGATCGACTTACCAGTCCCTGAACTGGCAATAAAGCAAGCGCCACTCCAAAACAAGCAAGTCACTTCACAAAATAAGAGCGTAGAGACAACTGCATGCATGTCTAACATTGCTAGAATCCACACGAAAGCAAGTTAAAATAACTTTGAAGAGCAAATACTTCACACTAGAAGTCACAGCAGTGTTAGTGGCAACTTACATCCTTCCAGTACTTTAGCTTTTTGTCCACCATGACACGCCAGAGAATAGTGATAGAATATTGAGGAAAGGTGTTAGGAGTAAACCACAGGTTCAGCTGAAACAGTTGTACATTCAAGAACTTTTAAGCATCTTACTGAGCCTGCCTTTGATTTCCCTCTTTTTTTGTGAATACGTCCATGTTTACAGTTTAATCAGGCAGGAAGAATGCATGAAAAGTAGTTGAAGACATCATAATTTCACACAGTGTGTGTGATAAATAGATTTCTTCAGAAATGAAATTGCATTTCATGGCTGTAAACCGCAAACTTGATTCCATGCTGAAACATGCAGAGCTGAAACACAAGAAAACCAGTAAACTGCTGCTCAGTGTGCAGCTGCTCCAAAGCCCCTTTAGTGCCCCACAGTGGCTGTAATGTTCTCCGTTATGCATCACAACATGAAAGAATTTCCATTACAGTTTTCCACAGAGCATAATGTGTTGATCTAAGCAGAACAGTTGGAAAATATCTGAATTTACCATTCTGGTAATCATCATACATGTGATATTGATAAGGATCAATACTTACGATCAAGAGGCACTTCCAGCGCTGAGGTCACATGACTCACAAGTATCAACAGCACAGCTCCAAAGCCCGGCACCCTCATCCTGTTCCTGTCCATGGTTGGTGTCACGATTGAAACTTTTTGTCCAAATTCAGCGACACAGTCAGGGAGGTCAGCGGAGTGACAAAGTCTGAAGGAGGAAGAAGAAGAAGAAGAAGAAGAAGAAGAAGAAGAAGAAGAAGAGGAAGAAGAAGAAGGACAGATTACTACATGATCTCCAAATTGGGTCTCAACACATTTCATAAATTAAAATGGGCAAACACATGTACATACACAGACAGGTACCACAATCTGCATGTATATATGATCAGCCCATAAAAATGAAAGATATAGAATCACAGACTATTTAGTCTGAAGCACAATGGAAAGTTTACTTTATTCTCACAGCTCAATATCCAAACTAGGGTGTGTATGTCATGGATGACCAATGGCTCGTCCGTTAGATGACCTGTCATCCTGCCAACGTAAAGACCTTGGCAGGAAGAAAAGTCAAAACAAACTTGATTTCAGCCCTTGTAACTTAAACAACTTCAGCATCCCTCCTGCACGTATCAACCATGTGCGCTCTTATTTAGCTTCTCTGGTGTTCAAGACTCAGTAGCTTATTAAAGCATCGGTGTAGAACGTTATTTAGAGCTAGCTGTGCTCACATTGCATTGATCTCAAGACAAGAACGCCTAGCGTGCACCCCACTGAGACGTCCTGTCTGCCACGTGTTTGCCTGTAAACATATGGCACGTGAGTGCGCTCGGCCGGAACAATCGCGGCTCGGCTGCAGATTTAGCCACGCAGTAGATCGGCACATGCATGCACAAACGCTCCACATTAGTGAAAGCATCCTTGTCAGTGTGTCATATGGATCAGGTTACACATGACTGCAGACCCACAAGCTAGCTAGCTTCTGTTGCATCGTGTGTGACAAAGAGACACAGATAGATACGTACAGCCACCACAAACACACAGAAGCATGTTGGCACTAATGGGCTCGTGTAAACTGTGTTTGATTTTCCCTTTTATGTCAGCTGTCCTACAGTGTGTGAGCCTCTGTCACATGTGCATTAAAACTGGTATTATATCACTGCATCAATGGCATCAAGATACTCCTGTGCATATAATATTTCAGATGAATGTCTTCTATATAATATGTTATACATCTGCATGATTTCAGCTTTACTATTATTAATGTTTAATTTTATTCAAGAAAATTCTTCAGTCAACTGGCACATTTTTGTCTTTTTCCATCGCATGAGCTGGTTGAATTAAAGTAGCTGAAGGGTGACAGTAACTCCTATCAGCAGGCCGAGATGGATTTCGAGATGGAGCAGCCTGCTGCTGCCAGGTAAATGACTCAGTCCATCCTAACATCATTATTCATGAGGAGCACATGGATATTTGCACATATATTGGAGACACACAGTCACATGTGGGTACACAGGCATAGCATACACAGATATGTACAAATACACAGGAGGGGCTTGAAGTCTTCAGAGGCATCTGAAGGTGAAATTATCACTGTTAATTTCAGGCATGTTGCATCTCTACTCTGCTGGAGAGGAAGCGTGTCTGATGACATAGGGAGAGCATGGTAATGAACATACACACAGAGAAAGTAGAGTGTCAGATTTTATCCAGCTGAGCTAGGCAGAGTGTGTGAGCTGATACGACCCCAGGACACAGCTAATTACGCCAACACGTCCTATTGGATATCACTCTCACTAGTTAATCGAGAGGGAAGCCAACAGAGCAACAGAGAGAGCAACACAATGAAATGCACTTAAGTGCATTAAATGCTGGCCATGCCTGCTAAATCTCATTGTGAAAAAGGCAACACCATATCATGCAAATGTAATAACCCATATTTAGATTAATTACAATAATGCTCCATGCTGCTGCAGCAGAAATGGCCTCCCCCCACGGCGACAGTGGCCATATTAAGGCGTGTTGGATCTCAGGCCATTTTCTCCCAGAGAGAGCGAGACAGTGAAGCCCATTCACCTGGCAGGGCTGCTAATAAGTGTCTAAAAAGTAATCAATGACAAAAAGAAAAAGGGAGATGGATGATGGAAATGCATGAGCGAGTGTACATGGGTAAAAATGAAGAAGATGTCTGAGATAGCACAGAGGAAGAGGAGAAAGAGGAAGTCTGTAGCCTGAGGGAAAGGAGGGTGTGATGGGGGACGTGTGAAAAATGAGACGCTGCATCATTTGCTTCACTGGTCTTCTCCTTTAAAGTAGAGCTCGACCAATTCTGGATTTGAAGCCTATATGAATATTTGAGAATACTAAAAATTCTCTTTTTAACATTCTGTGAAAACCACGTTGAAGTAAGGATATTTCACAGCTGAAAAATAAACTTTACTTTCATAAACTTTAGGCATGAGATTTTAAAGATTAGTCAAATATACATTAAAAAGCTAGCAATAGTGCCGCAGTTCATTGCTTTGCAATTTTCTTATCAATAAATATATGATGGTGCTGTCGTGTTTCATTCAAAATTCCTACTATTGGTCAAACATGTGAAAAAGTTAAGTATTTGATCCGTATGGATTGCACTCCAGTGGGGTATTGTAGCATATGAATGTTGTGTTATTCTGTCAGTAAGCTAGGCACTAGCTTGTCTATGCTAATGAAAAAAGGATTATCGATATACACCTTGCTAATCTTTGCACAGATTGAATACAAAAATAGATATAACGTGTTAATTTGTGAGCTGTAGAAGTGCTGGTAGGCAGATTTGTCACTGTGGGACAGAGCCAGGCTAACTGCTAGCTAGCTGCATCCTCATTTCTAGTTTTTATGTTAAGCTAAGCTAAGAGCTACTGGCTACTGGTCTTATATTTAACAGACAAATACGAGAGTGATATAAAATGTCAAACACAAATTAGCTGTATATTTTAGATATAAGGTGATGACTTCTTAAACAAATAAACAGAAAAAAACCAACATGGAAATATGATGTGGGTTTTCTAATCTGTTCTTCTGTGTCTGTTTTTATGTCTGACCTGGGTCACATCTCCAGAGAGACACATAGAGATTAACAGCCCCGCAGCATTAAAAAACCCACAGAGATGACTCCCCAAGCGGGGCACAAACCGAAAACACACACACACACACATAAAATTAGGTGCCATGTGCAAATGTCAGCATCTCCATATCTCAACAGGCAGAATGTCACAGTGTTAACTGCCATAAATTGCTCAGGCATTCACGTTGAAAATTCCCCCCAGCTTTTGATTTGCATGATCATGCACCCTAAAACCGATCTTCTGATCCTTTAACACGCTTTCATACCGGTTTGCTACATGGTCAAATACAGTCACCGTGCTTTTGAAGCCCGTTGAGTGAATTTTTCATAGTTTAAGTCTAGACCATGAGGCTGTACTGTGCTGTGTGGTGGAAGACATTTTTCTGACGGCTATAATATCCATGAAAGGCTCTTATAGAAGCACAATTACACATATATGCAGCCTCACATTCATCCTAAAACTAAGTGGGTAAAAATCATTTCCCATTGCTCGTTTTCTCTCAGGCCACAGACAAAAAAAAAAAAAACAGAGATGATGACAACAAAGAGGACTCAAAGGAGGATGAGTGGGATGACTAGCTGGTGGGCAGGTCATCTCTCATCCTCCTTTTTCCTCTCTTCTCTGACTCAGGGGTCAAAGCCCAGAGGTCAAAGAGTCCAGCTCTGCCTTTCCAATGTAGTCACTCTATCCCTTCTTTCACTTCCTGTCTTCCTTCCTCTCTTTCACTCATTTTAAGTTCTGCTATCCCTCCTTAAACAAAGCCTTTAATATCCAATGTGACAAAACTGAGTTCCACTGACTACATCCTGACTAAAACCAAACAAAACAGCTAAAACGTGACTTCAAACTAACTTCAACTTTCAGTGACTAAGACTAAAACAAACTTTCACCTAATAACATTAAAAACCTATGCGTCCCTTCAGCCATTCATGTTTGGGGCAAGAGAGGACTTTAAAAATACTGAATGCTCGATATACAAGCAGAGCCAACAGTTCTCAACAACAAAGGATGACGTGAAGACTGCTGACACAGACCCAACAGTCTTCCTGCCTCTCAGTTTGCAAACCCTGAAGCAACGTGCTAAGTTGGTCACTCCACAGCCTTCAGTCACACTGAGAGACACTGAGGCATGACAGCCTGACTAGACAGATGAGGGAGGGAGGCAAAGGGAGGCAGGAAGAGAATTAGATGTGGGGGATGAAAACACAGTCATCTGCAGTCACATCAGATCTTAGCGACAGAGATATTTCTGAGATGATAGACTGAGTCGGACCGCTTTCAGCCAGACTGGACTAGATTGGTTGTTCTCTCATCTGGAGCTCGGTACATAGACAGATTTGTACATAAACACACAGATGCCACATCATTGTATCGTAGAAGTTTCATTCTGTCATGGACTTAAATTTAACATGAGTTATTTTGTCGTTGCAGGCTGAGAGTTCACGGCTTCTTCCAGTTCGTGCATCATAACACTGTAACCAGACTGCAGTGGCCTGCAGTAACCAGGTCACAAGAATAGGAGCTCGGAGCCATGAGAGTTGCCACAAACACACTGAGGGGAACTAAATGTGAAGCCACCGTAATCGCCACTTCGCTGCTGACATTTCAGAAAGCAGGCTGAACTTCATTAAAAATACACACCTTTAAAACTGTGACAGGAAATAAACTGAAAAAAAACACCTGCAGGTGAAACAAACAGCCAAACTCCCTCAAACAGAGCAGACAGAGGGAAAGAAGAAAGAGGACAGAGGCGGCCTCTTGCAAACACATGCACACAGTCAGCACAGACCACACACAGACCATTTCTAAACCGACACCGAACAAATGCCTTTGTGCAACCAGCACCGGAGGTGAGAACTGTTATCGCAGTATTTTGAAAACCAATCCTGCAATCATGTGTGAAAAGTAGGTGCTTGTGTTTGTCCAGCAGGGAATATTGCCTTTTTTTATTAAGTGTGGGTAGCATTAGCCCTCAGTGCTGCTTTGTTTTAGAGACTGAACCTTCCATAAGCGGCACCAGAAACAAGCTGTGAACACAACACTGACATATTACCACCATTTAAGTTAATAGAGATAGAGAAGAGATGGCAAACTTATTGGCAAACTGCTGCCTACTTAGATACCAGGCAACATTAGCATCAATTTGGAGCTGTGTTTCTGGTGACCTATTGCAGATGAGAGCTGTGAGAGTCAACCGAAATAGTAACGTTCAGCCAGAAAAAGATAAAAAAGTTAAGCTTTGTGGAACTGTAGAGTCTAGTGATAGTTCTATCACTATGAGCAACCCCTTTCACATACAAGTAGTCACGTACTCCAATGCTAATATAAATATACTGACTATAACCGCTTTCCTTTACCACCTTTTTCTCATACATTGAGACACAGGCCAGGTTTAGAGGCAGAACACAAAAAGCCACTTCCAGAGTCTATAGAGGAAGAATACGAAGTGTAAATCAGTGGGTACCAGACAGAGATTAACTCCACACCAGGAGAGACACAAAGACATGCTAACATGCCAGTCCTCTGTCAATTTGATAACTTTATTGGCCGACTGCTCTGTCTCTCCTTCCCCTTATTTCTCTCTTTATCTCCCTTCTGACAAACCCCCATCAAGCGGCTGCGCTGCTGTGAACAAAGGCCATTGTAAGGTGAGAAAACGGCCCTACTTCTTTGGGGCAAAGCCTAGACTGGACCTTTTGATGAAAAAGGAAAACAAGGGGTTGCATTGCCTCTAAATCCGGTTTGATAGATGGGCCCGTATTCAGGCCTGTTTCATATCTTTTTCCCGAGTTAAGTATTATTTACTAAAGCACATTTGTGCCGCAGACAATAGGTGGATGATGTTACACTTTCCTCACCTTGGAAGGTAAGGAGAGACATGACATGAGGGATGGGAGGAAAGCATTCACTCTCAAGCTAAAGTGACGCTGTGTAGGGTGTTACTCAAGATGCATTTTCTGTTAAACAAATACTTGGCACTGGGGTATGCAAAGGTGAGGTGTGGAGTTTATTGTAAAAAAGACAAAAGCCTCTAGTGAGGATGAGGTAATGGTATACTTGTATTACTGGTATCGTTTTATTTCCCAGGAAATGTTTACACAGCGTGCACCAAATGTCAACAAATCAGTGTGAACATGATTTGAAGGGAATAGTCATACGTGTTGCAACAACACAATTATTGTTGCTCAAGAGCCCTTCTGCCAGGTTACCTTGCCAGGATTGGAACCAGCAGCTCTCCAGTGGCAAGTTACAGCTGCTTCATTTCAGAAAGCCTTGTGATCTAACTGCTGACTTCATCGGAAGCTCTCCCCTACATTGGAAGTTATTTTAAGAGGAGCTTTCACTACACTAACACCACTTCTTTGCAATGATAGGACAGAACTGGCAGCCTCTTTGTCTCCAATAGCCCCCAAACCGGATCACACACCGCCAGCTAATCAGAACAATCTCAGCCTCTTTTTGCATGTGTACACACACACACACACATGCACACACAGGGCCTTTCCTTTTTGGGGTCAGTTTTTCTAGCACCATCCGCAGAATCCCCCAGTGCCTGCTTTTCTCTGAGGCTTTGTGAAGTGCTGATGGTCAGCATGCGCCAGCCCATGCATCCCGCCCACCATCACATCCGCACCTCGACAACCACCCCACGGGGGCCTTTGTCCTTCATGTTGTTTACCACTGGGATAATGCTGAAATGGCAGGGGTGTTGTCGGGCACAAGGTGACACCTCAGGCAGTTGAAGATGTGGCCACGGTTCAACTGGGGATAATTCTTTACTGCACTGCACAGTGTGCAGGAATGTTGGAAAAGCAAATGTACACATACATGATGGGAAGGTTTGATTTTAAAATCCATGCATTATTGTTTTGCACAACACAGGACTAATTACAAGTAAGGGACAGTTTCATGCATAATTCCTGGGTATGGTGTTTGAAGTATGGTCTTATAACACAAACGTAAACTGGAGTCGTTTTGTCTACATTTGACCTGTATGAGATTTAGCTAAATTCTAATGTACAACAAAAAGAGAATCTTGTGCCTGTTGCTCAAAGACACAAATGAGAGGATACATGGCTGCTACAAAATACAAAAAACGGCATTTGACAAAAAGGGATTGTGTATTTAAAATATAGTCAATTTGAATTGTGGTTTTGTTCAACCAAGAGTACTGGATTCAACTGGAACCGGTTTGAAATATATCAAAAACAAAACACTGGACTCATCCATACCGTTACTGATAGCTGCCATTAAAATTTGTGCCATCTGACATCCAATTATAGTGCTGTGATATTTGGACAATTGCACACATTTTGCCAGGCGTATGGACCGGTTTGTGGGCTGCCAGGGGCTTGGTCGGGTGTTGGGTGTGTGCCCATGTGCAGTGTGTACGCATGCATGTATGTGTGTGTTTGTGAGTACATGTCTCGCCTGTCTAAGGTCATCTCATCAAAAGCCGTGAGCTCAGCCAGAGCAGAGGGTCATGCTGGTTATATGTATGCGTGGTTGTATGGGGTATAGTGTTCTGCAGTCGTACAACCCTGATCCTCCCGCAGTTATTTCCTATCAGTTCCTCTTTTTGGTTTCTCACAAATATTTCATCCAATCAGTGTTTTTCTTTCCTTCACATAATCTCCCTTTCAAATAAATGTAAAAAACATTGTCATCCTCCAGTATGCTGCTCCCACCACTGCCAGAATCCAGTTCGTCCGGTGCCAGGTTTTAATTTTATACCCAAATAAACCAAACAGAAACCAACTGCTGTACTAACACAGAAGTCTATCGCAAACATGGTGTTTTAAAATGTAGTAGATTATGTCAACTTGTAGCTGATGGGCTTAACAACACAAAACACACATCACCACCCTTTAACATCAAATATCACATGTGAACAGAGTTTCAAAAAGAGCGTTTGAAATGAAGGACACATGCATGTCGGATAAAAGGACCTATGATCAATAGTCCTTCTAATACAGTGTGAAAATGGGACAGTGCCACATAAATCCAGCTGGGCTTGTAAACGAGCTTGGTCTCATTGGCATTCCAGGGTGCTGTCGCTAGGTAAAAGGTATTGATGAGGAGACAGACGCACATGGCCTTGGCATGTGACTGTGGGCTTTTACATGACATGAGTTACTGTGTGTGTCTCTATACATTTGTATTTGTAGAATATGTGTGTTATTGTGTCCTTCAGGGAAACACTGTTTTATGGCTGAGGTTCCTACATCTCTTTTCCATTTCACGAGGCCTGATCAATCTGTGACGACCTTGATTATGCTCGGTTCATCCGTCAAAAGACGCTTAGCACTTGCTGTCCTTAGAGCTGGCTGTCGGGCTGAAAATGTAAAGTTTTTTCTCATGGAGTAATATTAGGATAGAGGAGAGTCAGTACGAGGGGGCAAAGATTGAGGCAGAGCAGCAGGCAGGGGAGACAAGGGCATGAGGGGATGGGATAGGAGGTGAGTCGGGGGGGGGGTTGCTGATTGACGGTGTTACAGCAGCGCAACAAGCTGGCATGCCCCTTTTTTTTCCTCCTCCACCCATCTGTTCATAAGGATTACTCATATAGAGAGGGATAGAGGAGGAGAGGGGAAGCTGTAGGAGGGCAAAGGAGAGATCCGTCATCACAACCTACAATAACTGAATTCAAACCACTTTTCCATTAACTGCTGTAATAACGACTGACTGTTAAAATTATGGATCAGTGCAATATAATAGAGTGCTCTCATGAGGCTATTCAGGTAACAATGATAGTAATGGGAGGTGGAAACATTGTAGTGGTGTGTTATATAATACTGCAGCGCCTGCTCTACTTACTAAGGCATTGCTCCCAACTGACAAATATGTTTTACGGCTTTTCCACAAGGCAGATACAGCATGATGTGTACTACTGGTCTGCTCTCTGTGCTCATTAAAGGGGCCCTGTGGAGTTTTTCTCGTTAACAAACAAAAGTTATGTTTACATTCAGTTTCGAGTGCATTTCCTTCCTCATAAAACATTTGTAAAGCTGATATTTAAGTATTTTTTGGCATGTGACCTCCACGATGATGATCAGTGGAAAAGTCATTCATGTACATGAGATAAACAAAACAGGGATCCACTCATCAAGTAGCTCCATAGCGCTACTAGAGGTCTAAAACTCCACAGAGAACCTTTAATACAGTGTGTATGCTGCCACTCAGTATTTACTCAATTACCAATTGTCCCGCTGCTATACTGTGTAATGTGCTGTAGTAGAAATATAGGTATAGAAGATGAAATAAAGCTGCAAATTGTGCTGATTGTTCATCCGAGTGTGTTAAACGGCATCTGTGTACTGCTTCCCTCCTCCCTCTGTTTGTGTGTGTGAGTGAGCGTGTTCAGCAGCAGGTGAGCCGGAGGTGACTGTCAGGACACGTGGCTCCTATTTTTCCCAGTCACACTCAAGCAAAGTCCAAAACACATGCTGGGGACTCACATTGTCCTCTCACCTCTGTGGGTGTGCATACTTTCGGTGTTTTTTTCAGTGCAGGCTCACGGCTTTTAGCATGTTTACATTTCGTTGTGTTCCAGGCTTGTAGCAGCATGTTAGCCGACTGAGAGATTGATCTTGAAACTCTTCCACTGACGGAGGAGCCCAACCTGACACCATGCTCCAACTTGTGCAATAAACGTGTTCACAGATACTCATGAATATTCTCTTAATCCCCAAAAGAGTTCAATTCTGCATCAGTGTAATTGAGTGAGCGCACAAACTTCTATAGTGAGAGGGCACAGCCATGACTGCAAAGGGTATAAATCAATCAGTGCCAGGTATAAACACCCCTCAACACTCGCACTTTCATCCATGCTGACTGACTGTTCTTACTTGAAGTACAGCTGAGGTTTGGAAAACTCAAATGTCCATTTAGTGCATATATGAATCGGGGCAACAGTGTAGCCCATGCAGTGTCACCGAGGCAAAACACACAGGGCCAGATCAGCAAAAACTAGAACAAGACGAGGTTGGGTTGTTGAAGGGTGAAGCTGATTGACACACCCAGTAACATCAGTGTGGACGCAGCATGCAGGGGCAAAGCATAACCAGCTGCAGCGGCATTATGAGTGAAAGCAAATGATTGTGACCTGTTTGCACTGTATTTAGCAGCATTGTAGTGCTGGTTATAGCCAACTACAATCAGCACAACAGTTTTGAATACTTGTTGAGCAACATCTGAAGAAACCAGGGCTTACAGGCAAATAGTGGACATAATAGTAAAGCAGAGAAAGCATATATTTGACTCACCTGTGAGGATTTAATCTCAGCCACTGACTGCCTTCAGGAAGTGGTTTGAACCTGTAATAATGAGAAGGAAGCCAAACTTAGCAAACCCCTTCATGCTGGACTAACCAGTTCCAAAACTGTGCACACTCATGCCACCAGACTATATAATATCATACTGCATATGATAGAAAATCCCCAAAACCTACTACAACTACCACAACTCCTGTTATATTACATAGCACTGATGTTTTTATTTCAACTCATTTGGAAAACAAATACTCAGTCAAAGTCCTGCACAGCTTATATTCATGCAAAATTTAATCAGCGTCGGGTACAAAGGAAGAACGCGAACGAGCAGTTAAATGACACACAGTGTTTAGAAAGAAAGGCACACAATAAAAAAGACAGCTGAAGTCATTGGTGGACAAAAATAATATGAAAAAGATATATCTATCTCTACTTTGGAAATAAGCTCTTCTAATGAAATCTAATTGAGACAAAGGGACATATTCAGTTCTCAAAGCTGACAGACTTGAATTCATCCATCAATGTGGGCCAGTGTCACACACGCAGTGCACCATGAATACATGCGCACATCCTCCCAGCTCTCCAGGGAATACCCTGTAAGTGACTGCGCCTTGCTGAACATGAGGCCTTCAATCAATAGCTAAAATGTCTCCAGTCATTTTTATTACTTTTACCGCAAGCAGGGGACACACACAAATGAAAGGTTACCCGCCATCAACACACACACAGTGCCCCCCACCTCCTACAAACAGGCTTCCCTGCGTGACCGCGAATGCATTATCATAATCTCCAGAGAGACTCTCCATTCATCTAACATTAGCAAAACAAATGTGACAGACAAAGAACGCCGGCCCATTTAGACGGGGAGCCATTAAAACTGTAGTTAGCTCAGAGGAGAAAGACGGCGGATTATGAGAGTGTCCATTAATAAGTCCAGGTTGAGCTGTTTGAACCCATCGGATGATGTCAAAAGATGAGGAAGGAGGTCTTTGAACTCCCCGTGATGACATGGGTGAGTCGCTGCTGTCACAGAGAGAGAGAGAGAGAGAGAGAGAGAGATTGGAGGAACGTCAGTGACTCTACCCAACCCCAAAGGATGCAGTAAGAGAGACGCAAAAGATTTTATTTGTTAATAAGTTTACTTATTTATTCAATGATGTAATTAAATGTCATAACCAGGACTGAGCTGAGCTGCTTTTGAAGTGAAACAAACTGAACCGAGCCGAACAGAAACAAGAGGGGGCAGTCACAGATGAGGGGAAAGAGGAAAAAAAAGAGAGACAGGGAGATGTTAATGAATGGAGACAGGAACGCACTGAGACATCAGAAAACCCCCGGCAGGAGAGGCAGAGCGAGGATGATGCGAGGAAGAGTGTTGAGAGAGAGAGGGAGAGCACATGAAAAAATGAAGGCCGAGCGGGAATCGGAAACATGCATTATTAACAGGCAAATCTAAAAGCGCTTCATCATCAGAGCGTCGGAGGCGGTGGAGAGAGAGAGAGAGAGAGAGAGAGAGAGAGAGAGAGAGAGAGAGAGAGAGAGCTGGGAGGTGGCAGGAGCAAAAGGCGAGCAGACCTGACCCCAAGCTCCGGCACATCACCATGAAGACGAAAAGAGAGACAGATCCCATATGACAAGAAAGAATGTTATTTAAATCTAACGCTCACCAATTAACACATCATATCTGTTTTTTATTATTCACTTGTACTAAACCCAACATGTGAAAACAGGAATATGTTTTTACAGGGGGCTATGTACTGTATTGAGCTGTTTCTTGGTTGGCAGTGACTTCAAGGTGTCTCCGCTAGCTGCCTAGTAAGCTTATGGCAGCTACAAGAACTGCAAAATCTAAAACCACAAATTTTTGTCTTAAGGCTTTTATTTTTCTGTAAAATATGAACTAGTGAGCTTTAAAGGTGCTGGCTGGTGGATTTTGTTTCCTTTTTGGCAGAACCAGGCTATCCGTTTCCCCCTATTTCCAGTCTTCATGCTAAGCTAAGCTAACTGGCTGCTGGAGTTAGCCTCATATTTGATGGACAGATATGAGAGTGGGATCAGTCGTCTCTTCTAACTCTGGACCAGAAAGCTAAAACAGCAAAACATCAAGCTATTCCTTGATCTATAGCAAATCTATATATTGTAATGTTCACTGCAGTTCAGTCAACATGTGTCATTCTTCTTTACTTACTTACATCTGGGAATCAGCCCTTTGAAATGTGGTTTTTCACACACACAATACAAACACTGTGTGAAATCTACTGACTGTATTTTGAACCAACTTTATTTCCATCATTTGCCAACCAGGACAGCAGAGGAGTGTGTTTCTATTTTACAGTATTCCACAATATGTAGTGCCGAGTAAAATGTTTTAAATCCGTTTGATGAGCCTTCAGAAGAATTTGTGAGGCAAAAATAGATCTGATACGCTCACATCTTCAGGAAGGAGCTAAAATATCTCTATGACAACAGTGTGGATGTGAAATATAAGCTCTGTGAATATTTAAACACTCCCTGGAGATAAAGGCCAGCGTTTTCTCTGAATGTCCTTACACTAACCGCAGTGCGATCACTATGTCTGATTACTAAAGCTGTATGTCCCAAAGCCCGGTGCAATACCACTCTGATTTACTATCTATCTCCTGTTTCAATTAGCTGACTGACTTTATGGATCCACGGGGAACCAACACACTGCGTACACCACAGTGTGGGACGGGGAGGGGGGCAGTGGGGTGTTTTTGCAGACTGTGATGGAATAACTGACCCCAGGCATGAATAGAAATGTGTGTGTGTGTGTGTGTGTGTGTGTGTGTGTGTGTGTGTGTGTGATAATCCCCTAGAATGAGGGGCCTCAGCAATCAGCGACAGCAGCAGCTGCCCCCCCGAAAAAAAAAAAACAATTTACACGTGCCCGACTGCCTGGCCTCCACGCCCAGTTCTGCCTTCATCTGATTCTGATATGATATAGCACAAACACACATACATATTCACACAAACTGGTACATTAAAAGCACCTCCCCAACAGGTCAAAGACGCTACTTTGAACGTGGGTTGAAATGACCATCATTGTTAAGGAAAGTTGCTTTCAAACAGACATGTTTTCCACAGTTGGAGCCTGTAACTCTGCATTGCTTTAAAGCCCAGTGGCCTGGCTGCCATGAATGAAGTCCGACTTTCTCGCTACTGAGATTTAATTTCCAGACACCGGTCGCCCCGGAGCTGGCCAGTGCAAACAGCAGAAAACACAAAAGCAACACTTGTGCAAAATGTTTCTTTCAAGCCGTGTTGCACTTGCTGTCAGCAGCAGTTGAAGGAATTCGCAATGGCCTTTCAGCTTCAAGGTAAGAAAAAAAAAGCATGGGTTTAAAAGAGCAGAGTCAAATGGCCAAGCAATGCAAAGCAGAATACGACCGAGACATGTATCCACTTGGAGTCACTTGGTGGCAGTCAGCTATGGAAGCAGTAACACCTGGACCAGCGACGGCTGTTTGTCTGGAGCCTGAAGGTTGTCTGTTCATCAGACATACCATCTGTGTCTGACGAGATTTTGGTGTAGGCCTTGGGGGTTTTTTATTACTCTCCCTCAATGTGTGTGTGTGTGTGTGTTCTGCGCCAATGTACATCTGTCTGTATGTACCTATCGTCACAGAAAATGACAAACGACCTCATTAAGACGGTCGCCAGGTTGGGTTCAGTGCACCGTGTCATTGTGTCGCATAGATACAAGGTTCCACTGCTGCCTCTTACAAAATCCCCTGGCACGTAGACATTCAAATTGTTTAATCGTTTTAAGACATTTTAATGTATAAATGTTATATATTACTCTTTTAAAATGATAAAGTCCTGAAGAAAGTTGCTCATGTTCAAAGCAGGTCTCCCACGGTTCTCTTTGCGCTGGTAGTTTTCACCCTTTGTGAACTGCGAAAACGGTTTTGAGTGTCCACACAAGTGGCAAAAATAAAGTATTAGAATAGCAAAAATAGCATGCTCTCTCTTGAGGTGAGGCTAGATTGAAAAATGTCATGAGCTGGTGTCAGGATGGCCTTTCCAGCTGCTTTTGAAGTCTCCAGAGAAGAGTTCAAACCAGCACATTCCCTTTTTAATGTTTGTGGATGTCTGTGTGTGTTGGACACGGAGACTGAGAGGGGGTGTTGGTTGCCATGGCTATTCAAAGGTTTTTTTTAATTTTAACAGTCTGTGAGCATCCTTCGATGACAGACAACACACACACAGTCCAGTCTCACACAGACAGAGCCGCTAGAAAGAGCAGTTTAATCAGAGAGATTTACTGCCTCCTGAAAGTTTGTTTTTTTTTTCTTTCCTCTCCAGGTCAAAGGGACAATTCTCCCATCCCCACTGTTCCCACTCTACTCCGCACAATGGAGTCATCAAGAATGTCACGCATGCACACAGAGACGGTAAGAGCATGAAAGATAAATCAAGATGAAAGAACAGTAGGAAGTAGAATCCCTCTGCTAAGCTTTCTGCAGCTGAAGGGGAGCGTATTGTAAAAGTGTCCACGTATGAGGAAGCTCTCCAGGGATTGGATCCAATCATCAGACTCGTTTTACAGCCCAAACAGAGAGAGTGAATTGAAAGCGAGAGTGAGGCAGCACCGGGGAGAGGAAACGTGAGAATGACAGGGACGCCCAGAAGAGGAGCAGAAGAAGAAACGGACAGTAGTAAAAGATGATTTGTAAGGCGACTGAAAAGGACGGGCAGTTTGGCCACCATCAATGCAGATGGAACACCTCGCCAAGTGACGCTCGGGTCCACTAAATCAGTCACAGTGAGAGAGAGGGGCCTGCCATAGAGTTTGATTTCTATGTTAATGCAGGAATTCTGTGCAGGGGATGCCTCCCCAGGCTATGCTGTGGGGATTTGAAAACCTCATTTAACACAAACATGCACTCACATGGACATAAAAAGACCTGTCTTACATTCAGCATGACTTACTTTACAGAACACAGCCCTGTGTAATGAAGCACTGTCAGGATTGACAACGGCTTTGCTGAAAAACATGAGAGAAATGGTTGCCTATATGTATTATAGGAATACTTGACAACAAGAGACATTTTAACATGTCACAGTAAGAAAAGCACAAGTGTAAACTAAATATGAATGGTGGCGAATTGATGATGAATTCTATTTAGCTGCTTCAGCTTCATCTTGCTGGTATTGTGCATACTGGCTGCAAACTTTGTTCTTTATGTTCCTATCTCTCTGCTGAGATGAGGCAAGGAAGCACTGTCTCTGGACAAACAAAAAGGGGGGATTTTGCATCAAAAACACTGCCACTTTGGAAGATCCTCACTTGAGATGACAAAGTCAGACTGTTTCATGTTAGCATTTTTGCATGAAAAGAGGAGTCGCTTTTCCAAAGTCATGAAGAGAAGGGACACGGCTAGCTTCATGGAGAGGAATGATTACCGCAACTAATAACTGTCAATGTTCAAGAGGACATGTGAGTATTATCTTTAGATAAACCTGAACAAATATGAACCTATCTTGTAAATCATGGGACTGTCCCAAAGCAAAATATTGCATACATTCCAACGCAGCCTTTAAAGAGGCCACTGCGTCATCTGATAATCAAATATGAAGCTTGATTAAAGGGGTTTAAAGGGTTCATGAAAACAGTGTACTTAATGCTAATCTTGTATTAGCATTAGTATTAATTTTGTTTCATTCAGAAAAAGCCCAGTGTCTCACATGAAGACCTGATGTCAGCTGACACATCAAAAGAAACCAGATCCACCAAGATCTGAGAGGCTGTAGCTGTTGCCACCGTGGAGAGAGTCAAGCAGAATAACACCCAGAGTGCGTAACCAAGCAGAGCTTGGCCATCAGTGACATGGCATGTTAGAAACACGTTGAAAAGAAACCCCCATGTCGCCAGCACCCAAGAGACCATCTTATCTAAAGAAGCAAACATAAGGCGGGCAAGGGAAAGACAAAGATGGAGCCAGATGTAGAGGAAGGCAATGAGAGTGAAAGTGAGTGGAAGGCAATGAGAAAGTGGAAATGAGAGTGTGAGGAACAAAGGGGCTGTGGACAAGGGGGAGGGCAAACAGTAGAGGGTATAGACCTATAGGATGCCTGGGAGACGTCTAATATTGACTGCATATCTCCCACCTAACACAGAGAAAAGGCAGAAGAAGAAGAACAGAGGATTGAGGCCTCCTAATATTAGTAACACCAGTGGTGAGGGATTTCTCTGTGTGATCTCATTAATTTAGGACTCCTCACAAAAACCTTGTTCTCAGGCTAAAAGCTGTGACGAGGAAGCGACAAGCTAACACAAAGGCTGCTCAGACACACACACACAATGGTTTACTGTCATAGTGAAGTGTAGATATTAGCCTTGCTACATCCTGTTTGGCAGTGCAGCTGTAACCAAGATTACTGTAAATGGGATATCATTTTTTTTTTTTAATGGATCAACAAAGCCACCGCATGGAGAGCGATGCCAGATTGTAGCTGTAACACTTCTCGCTCCTCTGCTAGTCTCACGCTACACAAACAAAGCCTCTCACAGCTGTGTAGTTGGTATATCCTGCAACTATCGTGCGACACAAGCGTCTTTGAAGGAAGATCAAAACTGGAGACGAGCAATGGCAGGAGATGACATGACTGAATTTAGTATTTTTTGTAAATATCAAGGAACTATGAGGACTGTCTTGTTCCATTGTAAAGTGTGCCTGCCTCAGGGTTTCTGTGCGTATGGATCAGGTTATATCCAGCTGACAGTACATCAAACATGGTATTTCATGTCTGCCCCAACTCAGGATTTTGATGGTAGCTTAGATGGATGCTCTGACCATCAGCCCGACTGCACCTTCACACACATTTGCCCAAGGTGAAACCCAGTTATTTTTCACATGCAGTACTACTTCTCTGCATGGATGGATTACTGAACGGGCCTGCTGTTAGCCTCCTGTTCCTCCAAAACATATCTGCCTCTGGTGGCTAAAGCATGATTTTTTTCCGGTTATGTTTAAACAACTCAACAACACAGTACTTGGTCTTTGTGACATCTAACAGCATTCAATGCTGACATGAGGAACAAGATTGCACATGCTTCTTTCCGCATTCAATCAAAACCACAATATTTCTGACACTGTAAAGTGTTTTCGCAGCCTGAACCTGCAGGTACATGAAACACAAGGCACTAGCTCCAGTCAAAGTCCTCTGCTTTGAATGCTCAGCCACCCTGACCCCTTTCCTCTGACATCTTTGCATCATAAGAAAAGTAACACAAGGCTGTCACACCACAAGGATAGCAATAAAATTGATGTTGAAAAAATATAGATTTGGCAAAGATAAACTCCAATTTTAATCTAAGTTCTGGTACCATAAGGTAACAGTGAGAACACTGAAATGCTAATATGTAGCCTGTGCATGACTGGAGTGAGATGTAATAATCTGTGTGTCTGTGCATGTGCATGGCTAACACTAAGTGACTAATTACACTCCACTCAGCAGTTCCACTAGATAGAATGTGAAAGCTCTAAAACATACACTTCATAAGACTGGTTAGAGCTGACATTAGCAGTCCACTTCTGAAAAAGGACTTGGGGCTACGAGCAGACAAAATAGTGCTCTAAACAGTGGCGTTGGGCACTAGCCGGGGCTCTTGTGTTAGCTAAATGAACATGCTTGTGTGCGTTGCTTTTGAAATTTTAAGTGTTGTTTTGTTTATGCCACTTTATGGCACTCCGTAGCTCTCAATTTTGCTAATGCGGCTATTTTTTTTATCTTTTGCAAACAAAAAGCAACAGAAGCCACGTGCAAATGTTCCCAAAGCCATCCTGAATTATGTGACAGCCATGATTTATGACCTCACCCGAGCAGCAAAACGAAAGAGCTTGGTCAGACTTATTTGGATGCTGTCACGGTCCAGTCATGCAGTGATGTCGTTGCTTCCTTGCTGCGGTGTGCAGGATCACTGTGGCATGAACTGGACACATGTGCGCCTATATATTGCAATTCATACACATGGACTCACCCTTAAATGCACTCAAAGCCACAGGCACACAAACCTACTTTATTTGCTTCCCACCTTTGCCCTGATTTTCATTAAACAAATTCACAATGACACAGCGATGACCTACAGTCGAATCCAGTGAACACAATAAGCCACAATATCAGTCGTCTGAAAGTCTGAAAGGCTAAAGAGAGTCACAGGTGTATCATAAGCTAACATCACACTCTCCAATAAAACCCTGGATAAAAATGTCTGCTCTCATGCTAATTAGATTATTTGTGACACTGTAGATGACAATCCATTGAGGAAAAGACTGCGTATGTGTCCCGATAACCTCATTATTCAACACCAATCTTGGAACAGAGGAGGACTGACTATATCCATCCTTTGACACCCTTACATGGCGTTTGCAGCAGAAGAAATCAATATTTCTAGTGCTATTTCGTTCACACCTGCCAATCTCTGACCATTTCCTCAAATTAGTATAATCAACACCTCTTCCCTCCTCTCCTTTATTTCCAGACAGTAGACTCAAGGACATTATCACCACCTTATTTAGATCTCTTAAATCACCATGTCATGAGTTTTCATTAGCCTGAAAATTAGATAACCTAAAACAGGTTTGATTCAAAACAAGCTTAAATGAATTCAACCTATGAAATAAGAATGTTTGTGTTTTCATTACCTTAAAATGAGCTCTTTATATCTATAAAGAAAGCAGATCCCCTTCACAGAGTTTACCATGTTGGACCACCATGATTCTACAGTAGCCCTGAATGGACAAACCAAACACTGGCCTTTAAACAGTGCCTTTCACAAGTTCTGCTGCCAAATAGGTTCTCCTGCTTGGAAGGGGAGGGCTGAGGAGAGAGATTATTCATTTGGTTGCAATCTGCAACTGTTAGATGCCACCAAATCTGACACGCTGCCTTTAAAGCTGCTTTAGTCAGGATTTTAGTAGCAACAATGCATCAAATGATCACATGTGTGTGAAAGGGGATCATCGGTAGTGATGAAACTTCAGAGATTTCACTCAACTCTACAAAGCCACTTAGCTCCATAGAGCCTTTAGCGTCTTTCAGCTCATTGTTTTGCTTTTGCTGTCCCCAACTTTACGTTTTTGGTTCAGAGTCACTGCTTTGATCAGTGTCATTACAAGCAGCAGCAGGCAGCTAAACTCACTGTATACTATCTTGCCAGCATGCAACGGCAGACAGACAAAGCTAACAACTAGCTGGTGAACAAAGCGGAGCATTTAGCTGCAAAAAGGCAGATATTTCTCTCAGGAGTTGGTGGAGGCTGAAAGCAGAGCTAAAAGGATGGTAAATGTTACACCAACATTAATCAAAGGGAAACAAATACGACTCAAATGAAGGCTTATGTTGCTCCATATCTGCTGGATGTGTTAGGCAACTCTTTGCAGAAACCATGTTGACTTTTCAACTGTTCCTACTATTTGATCACTTCATGCCTAATACCCAACATGGATGATCTGAGGAACACACCTGAGTACAGATACAGAATAAACTTTTTTTTTTGCCAGTCCTGGACCTGTTGGACACCTGTGAATTAGCAGAATACAAACCCGCTTAAGGTAATCAAAAAAAGAGTTTTCCTGGCGCACACTCTTAATGAAAAATACATCACCTTCTCAGCCCCAGCACTAGACTAAATGACTGAAGCTCTTGTCTGACAGCTTATCTTTTAAAACAGATGTAAATGCAAAAATCTGAGCCAAGATCAATGACTGTGTGAAAAACTTCACATATAGATGTAAAGTCAAGTCAGGCTCTGTAATGAAACTACCAAAGTAGCTAACCCTGGCAGTTTACTATCACTCAATCTCTTGTAGCACGCACACACACACACACACACACACACACACACACACACACACACACACATTAGTCACTGCTGCACACAGGGCTGCACAGACTTGTTGGCCAGTGGCGCTGAGCTCGTGGCAGGCCAGACATCATGGACCCTGATATAAAAGAGAGGCTGCAGCTATCTCAATACAAAGACCCCAGTCAGCGCTTTGGTACTCTAAAAACAGATGCTGTCTGAGCTAATGAGTGTACCTCGCAGCACAGCAGCTCGGGGTTTACATTGGGACAGTCCACATCTCCATCTGCGCAAATGCACCCTCTATTGTGCTCACTGGCCTACTAAAGGTTATGAATCGTTTGAGGAAAACTTACATTATGGTCTCCGTGGAGCTATCATTTCATTGAAATCTAAGCTCTAAGCGAATGTACATTGTCTCACTTGGTAGATTTTGTTTGCAGCTCATACAATTATGGTTTGTGTCTTTGTCAAGAGATAAATTGGAGGATTCAGAAAGTAGGTATTGACCAAGATAGCAGCTCTGTGTCTCTTGCACATTAAAAAATGATTAACCATGAAAATCATTTGGCTGTGGTGAGAACTGGATCCTCCTTCTGCTGGCTCAAGGAGGTCCTGTCTAACAAAATGCCCATCTGACTGCTAGGATTTTGGCTAAACAAGATAAACTGAGTTAACCCACTCCACTCCATCCAGCCAGTGTTAATGAGCTTTTGAAGGATCACACAGCTGTCTCAAAACAGGGGCTTCTGCAACACTGATACCCTCTGGGTCCCCGGCCCTAATCCCCAGATCAATAATCTGGGTGTCAATACAATCTCATGTGCTGACACTTATGGATTCGCAATACGTGATACACACTATCAATCCCTTGTGTGTTAATGTGGAGCGAAAAGCCAGTAAATTCAAAATTGCAGCATTGTGAAAGTAAATTGACAAGAAGGAAAAAGGATAACAAATAAATCCTAAACCTGATTGTGAGACCAGATCCTTCTCCCATTTCTCTGACAGAACAAGGACAGCACATCCCCAATCATCCCAAATTCAACCCTGCTACATGGAGGATTGTGAGTGCAAGTGACAAGAGGGGCAAAGCACTCAATAATTCATCACTCGGTGTAGTATTTTGTGGCCTAGCTTTGATACACCAAAGCAGTTGCAGTGCTTCTAAGGATGAAGATAAGAGACATATTTTTTTGCATATATATGTGAGAGGATATCAATTATTCAAACATGAATCATCTAACAGCTAGAGGGACCCCGTCCGCTCAAAGCTGCTTTAGCCATATTCAAGTGTTAATTCAATGTCTGCGGCCACTGTGTTGTCAAGGAAATATTCCATTATGTGCAGTAGGCGGCTTTGTAGTTGTTGTTGCTCCCTGAATTCCTCCTACAACCATTTTCATAGACTGCAAGATGATGTCATGTGGCAAGATGGAAATGCTCAAATATCATGCAGTATGCCCAACACAATGAAACTGCATTATTAAAGAGGAATAAGATGACACTCAGCATCTGAAAAATATAGCTGAAACCAAAGATTATTTTCATTAGCAAATTATCTGGCTACTAATTTCTCCACTAAACTCTTAAATCCATGAATCATTTGGTGCATAAAGCATCTGAAAATAAAAAAAGCCCAAATTGACTTATTTACATTGCTTGTTTGGTCTAACTAACAGTTAAGAGCCCCAAATATTTAGTTTAATATTATAGAAAGTTAAGAAAAGCAGCAAATATTCATATTTGAACAGCTGGAACCAGTAAAATGTTTTCAATGTCACACTCTAACCTGCCCCCCCCCGTCTCTCAGTGAAATTACTTCATGCATAAAATTCGTCATACGAGTTTTTGAGAGCATGCTCGTCACTGCTACAACATTTATGAAATGAATCCTGGCCTACATTGTTATCAAATACATTAATTATATGTTATATTCTCCTTGTTGTATATTTCTCTGTAAGGCAGATGCTCATCAATCAGGTATTCACTGAAATAATCTGTCTCTGAGGAGAGGAGGATAAAGACTGATGTATGAGATAACAGATAGAGAGATCTGGGCAGCCACAAAAAAAGAGGAACTGCATCAAAGCTGTGCTACACTTAACATCATTAAAACATCATAACATAAATCAGACGGTTAATCTCTCAAGTTATGATGTACAGAAAGATTTATAAATAGATGGAAAATAGATAGTCAAGATAGCCTCACATACACATACAAGTGTAGAACAATACCAGAGAGAATGACACCATTAACTGTATCATTACTGAGCAAACAAGTGACGTTTCAAGTGATCCAACAGTTACAGGACACTCCCTGGACACCTGATAGCTTGTGTTACCTGGTTGTGTGAGTGTGTACACGGAGGAGACAGCCGTGGGAAAAGTACGTGATACCCATTTTAGAACAGTATCTGCTTTTCCGCTTATTAATGGACCTTTTGTCGAGTGAAAATCTTGGAGGTAATATATCACATAGCTGTAATGGGTGACTGGCTTGAATGAATATATAACAAAGTGAAGGAGTTTCCTGTGCTTTAGAAGGGATACACTGATACATTGCAGACATCAATACCCCTTTTTTCTCTTCTTCTTCGCGTTGTCTAAATTTTGCCGACCAAAATTATTTCAGGGTTTAAAGAGATGTGTCACAGAGACAAGCGTGGACCGCCTCCAGCGGGTAGCAGCCAGGCGCTGGCTTGCATTTCGCTGGGTAAAGGTTAAATGGGATTTGTGAGTCATGAATCAGAGTGGAGAGTGGAGGAGAGATGGAGTGGGTTGAGGGTCAATACCAGCAGTGTGCATATGGTGGGAAAATGCTGGGAGGACACGGGGGGAGAAAAAAAAAAGCTGGGCAAACAGGCGTAGTGCAGAGCTGTGTACAGCCATCCCATGCATGGAAGTTTAAAGAATGTCAACGTGCTGAAATGTCATATTTGATAACATCATTTTTATGGCACAGCAAGCTTGTGTCCATGGCATTTCCACTGAAGAAGAATATACTTGAAGAATTTGTTTAATATCATATTGATGTCAGTTGGAAAAAAAATAGTATATAGAAGTGTATAGCATTAGCAATGGATCAGTTCACTAAGTGGAATGCTAAAGGGGCCGCTAGTAACGTTAGCTGCGATGACCCCACAGAAAATCATAACCCGACCCAGTGGTTTTCTTCAGCTCCAAGGACCATGTTAGCATATTTAAGCTCACTGCTTTGATTCACTCTCGCAGCTCTTATCAGTGTCTTTTTCAAGCAGCTGTTTCCAAAAAAGTACTGATAAACCCACTGCCCAGCACCAAACATGCAACAGACAAATTTAACAGCTAGCATGGTGCAGTTAGCAGCAATAGCGCTAACTATGTCCCTCAGACATTAAAACCAAAACAAAGCAAAAAGTAAAGACTGAATATTCGACTTACAACTCCACATAAAAGCTAAAGCCACTACATATCTGCGGGATGTGTAAACAAGTCACTGTTAGCTAACTTGTTCGCCACATCAACTTTATAAGATGCTAACATGTCAATGTTGCGTTTACAGCTTGTTGCCTGGTGCCCAACTAGACAGGATATATATCAATGTAGATATTATAATGATGTGTTAAAAACCTACAATTTCACTCCTTGTCACACGCTTCCACAAGAAGGGAAAAAAAGACATCACAGACATCTGTAAAGCAAAACTATAGCTACTGGCCCTGAGCCAAGTCATTAAAACACTTAATTATCTGTGTACTAGTGCAAGAAGCAGTGAGAAAACAGTTCTTTTATTAGGTTAAGTAGGATATCTTCTGTAAGAGAGACCGTTAATCTTGCAATTAGTCAACGCTCTGCTTCCTGATGATAAATGGTTTATCTTCGGCCAAAAGATTATAGCTCTCATGAACACACAGCGTATACTTCATCTTTTTATACAACATTCTGTTTGTCTTTATGGGACAAGAGCAAAGATACAGCTGTGCTTTTTTTGGTTTGTCTAACAAGATAATGACTAATGCCTTTTCTTGGTGATATTCTTTTTTATGGCCCCACATCTCTGTATATGCACTCTCTTTATGGAGGTAGTGTGTCTGATTTCAATCTAGCTGAGTATCATCACTTAGTATCTTAGCAGTCAGAGCAGGAACATCAGGGTTATCTCTTCCCCACAAAAAAGCGACCAGGAGAGCAGACACTGTGGAAAATGGCCACAATCTGTTCCTCCTTTGGATCAGTACCAACCACAGAGTTTCACAGCCTAAAACCGACAGAGTGTTTTTGAGATATCCACATCACCAGCTGAAGTGTGTTTGTCTCATATTTCATGTCCAACTGCAGTAAGCCAAACTGCTACACAAGCAGCCATGGATGCATTACGTCAGGGTGCAAAAAGACAAGGTGAGTAAAGCAGCCTGGCTCTGAGAGGACAATGCAGAGTATCTGGCAGCCCTAAAAAACAGCCAGCTCAGCCGTTTTAGGGGTGAAAGAGATAGAGACAGAGAGGACAGAGGAGAGTGGCAGGGTGGGGCATTATCTTTGTGAAACGCCATTGACTTTTATGGGATGACATCCAACAGCATCAAATGATGCTGAGCAAGAGCAAACAGAAAATGAGTTATTCGTATAGTAAGTCACTGTACCGACAAGCTGGAGTGCATCAGGCGACATGAAACACATGCTGAAAGTACATTAAGAAGGGCTTATGGACTGTTCACAATGTGAAAGGCAAATAATCTCAAACAGGTGTTCAAATCAATAAACTAAAAACATGTCTTTGGTGTCATTTTTCAGCAATTATTCAGTAACAATCAAAATACTTTAAGTGTGTGCCACATGGGGGTTTCCAATTACCCTGCAATGCACAGTGTGGGCATGTGACCATGTGGATTATGCAGTTGAAATAAAATCAAAAGTCTAACAGCATGACAGATGTTATATGACTCTCTTTCTCTCTTCAAGGCCCATAAACACGAGGATCTGTCCATCTGTAACTGGTTTGTCAGTTAACAGATGCATCTTGGGCTGATAGATGACTTTTCTCCGCACTGAGAATTGCTTCTGTTCTCCGTCCTCCTCATCTGCTCACTGGACAGTTTATTTTTTTCGACAAAGACATTCTTTCAGCACGACCAGAGGGCACTTGTTGAAGGCGAGCTGGCCTCAGAAAGGCCTCCTCGCTGGGGTCAGACGAGTAGGATCGAGGACACATGCCAGGCTCCATTGAACTGGAGCCGCTTTTCCCACAATATAAATACGTATATTGATGATTAGCAGATGCACTATGCAAAACAAAGCATCCACTGAACAACTGAGGCCACACTCACAAAGATTTCCTACCAAAAGGAGTTCCCCTAAGTGGCACTGGAATTCACAAATGCTGCTGAGATACATTTCTCTTTGTCTGTGTATCTGAACCTTGTAGCCTCACGAATGGGATTCCTCAGGGTTCTGTTCTGGGTCCCTTTCTCTTTTCTCTTTGCACCATGTCACCAAAGCTGTGCAGACGAGACTCAACTATTTCTGTCTTTTCCCTTGTCTGAAACCCAGGTGGCAGCACAAATCTCTGGCTAACATCTCTCAGTGGATGACTGCACACTACCTGAAGCTCAACTTGAATAAGACTTCCTTCCACTGCAAGAAACCTGGATGTGACACTGGATGACCAGCTGTCCTTCATTCATTCATCCTTCATCCTCCACAACATCAGCAGGATATGTCCATTCCTGACCCAAAAGGCGTTGCAGGTTTTGTTTTCAGGCTCTTGTCATCTCCCACAAAGACGACTGCAACCCACTCCTGGCTGGTGTACCTACATGTACCACCCAACCTCTGCAGCTCATCCAGAATGCTGTAACCCAGCTGCTCGAATCCTGTTCAAGATGCTGGTACTTGCCTGCCATGCTTTGTATGGCTCAGGCCCACCCTGCATCCAAAACATGGTCAAACCATACACCCCAAATCCAAATCCAGACTTACTGTTTACTGTCCTGTCACCACTATGGTGGAACAAGCTACCAACTGACTTTAAGACAGCAGATACTCTACACATCTTCCATCAGAGATTCATCAAACTCATCTGTTCAGACTGCACCTCAGCCCACATTGTTTCTTATGTTTGTAAATGTAGCACTTGATGCAGCTGAGCAAATTTGATGAAGCTGATGTACTTGCACATTTCTTGCCATCATATTATCATGGCTGAATGCACCTATTGTAAGTCTCTTTGGAGAAAGTATCAGTTAAATAAATGTGGTGAAATTTATCATTTCACATGGTGAAATGCACCAGAAGATGTTACCAGAATATTCTGCAGACATAAATGCACCCTAAGGGCGAGGAAATGACACCAGAAACAACACCAGTCTTGCCAATGGAGCATTAGGGTCCTGCGTAGGTGTCATATGAACAATATTGGCTTCAGGCCAATGAAAAGCATCAAAAACCAATACATAATTACACACTCTACAAATCATGTGTAAAGGCTCTAAAATAAATCCCCAACCAAACTAATTTCTCCTCATGGCTGGGAGCAGAAAGATATCTACCTATGAGAAAAGAAGCTAAAAAAAAATCATCCGTAGCTGATTCAATTATGCCCTGTACAAACATCTTTAATAATCATTGCTGAGGCTGGTTGGTTCACACCCGTCATGTGATGCTGGTGCTTTGAACGAATTGGATGTTTGATGTGATAAGAGGAGCTCTTTAATGGCTTCTTTGACCTAAATCCGTACTAATCACTTTAGAGCTGTGACAAAGATTCTGGTGGATGGTGGTAATATTATTTTTAAGCCTACTGTACAATGAATTAAGCTCCCACCGCTGGGATTTGAACATTCCTCCTTTGTTTCCCTGAACACAGGTTAAAAAAAGAGGATAAATATGACCATATGTTCTTGATATAAGTTGACATTATATTTTTTTTCTTTTCCAAAGTGCAAAAACCTCACAGTCTGTGTCAAATCTTGCTTATGATCAGTTCAGCCGTCTCCATTTTCACAAGGCTCAATGAGAACATCTATCTACTCTGCCTTTAAAATGCCTTTTCATGCGTACTCCCATGTCTCTTGTGAAGCTATGAATGGATTTAACAGAACTGGAATCATCAACAATCACAGTCACGAACAGTCAAATGAAACGGCAGCAAAAACAAATAACAAATTTGCCTGCATATGGCTCAGTATGTAAAATTAAATCAGCCGTTCAGACAGATATTCTGATATGTTTTTACACTCAGCAAGTGATAGCTACAACCAGTCTGCCAACTCCTCTGCTCTCACCCACTCTCCCATCTGTTGCCCACCTGATCCTCACAAACAACTCATCTGCGGCCGACTGGCAGACCCAAACCTACTGCTGGCATTCTGTTCAAAAGGGCCTGAAAGGACAGTAAAAAGGTGAAGGGTGAGTAGAAGTGGAATTATAGACCTATAAAGCTCATTTATCATGTGAGTGTGTACACATATGTGCAGCATGAGTGCCCGTGTGTGACTGTAGCACAGCTATATGTCTTCTTTTATTAATCTCCAGTCTCTTGCTCTACTTCAGATGCGGCCGGGCACAGCTGGTGATCTCAGCAGCACATCGCTCCTCTCTTCTCCATTCTTCACCTGCTACTCCTCTTCCTCTTCACTGCAGCTCTAGTTTCTCCTTCCTTAGTCATTCAACCGTCTTCTCCTCACTGTTCTCCCCAATACTATGCATTTCATTTTCTCCTTGTCTTTCCTTCCTTTCCTCACTCGTCTTTCCTCTCCTCTCCTTTTCTTTCCTTCTCTTTCCTTTTCTCTTGTCTCCTTTCCTGTCCTCTACTGTATTTTCTTTTCCTTTCCTCTCCTCTCCTCCTGTCTCCTCTTTCCCGCCCCCCTTTCTTTTCTTCCCCTTCCCTCCTGTCCTTTCCTTTCCTTTCATTTCCTCCTCTGATTTCATCTCTTTCCCTCCTCTTCTCTCTTCCTCTCTCCTCTTTCCCCTTTCATTTCTTACTCTTCTTTCCTCTGCTTTGTTCCTTTCCTCTGATCTCTCCTCTTTCCCTCTTTTCCTCACTCCTCTCTGCCTGCTTGTGTAATTGTTTCAGCTTTAGTTCAGAAGTCACACCGGTAGAGGACTGACTTAAAGCCTGTGTTTATCCATAGTCAACTGGAATACAGTGTCACCTCTGATGTATAAACTCTAAAATCAAGCTCATCCGCCTCACAACTCATAGCCCTTCATTGTGCAAAAAAAACTGGGTCTTTTCTATCTCCAAGCAACAACATCATCTTCCAAAAAAAGAAAGAAAGAAAAAAAAAAACACAAAAAACCATCTGTCTTTTATGGAAGGCAGGGAGAACAACAGCATCTGCTCTCTGAAGGATCTACCAGCAGCAGCATAGTGTCCCACTCCAGGCCCGGATTGAACCGCTCCCCATTTTCCAATCCATCAATCTTCAGCCAGTCATGCTAATTTAATGTGTCCTGGTCCCTTAATGAAAACAGCCACCCAAACATGTCCAGCTGTAAGCCAAGGGTGAGAGGGTGCGGGGGCGGGGGTGAGTTTATGCCTCTCTAACCCACCATCATCACCACATGGTGCTGAGGCCATTAACCCAACACATAGAGAAGAATCTATGATGCTAATTGTATTCATCTGGCTGCAGCTTCCTGGTGGGCTCATAGATGTGAGCCAGGAGTTTATAAATCTACACCGAGATGAGACGCTCCAATTATCACTTCATTAACATGCGCACCTGCATACTTCATCGGTGGCTGCTGATGTTGGGAGCGATATTAACGACCTCTGGAGATGAATTTTAAAAAGAGGAGGCATTGTTTGGTTGTTGTGGCAGAGCCTGAAGCAGTGCAGGGCCTGACTGCAGCACAGTATGCATTGTGACAAACTGGAAAATGCAGATGTGCAAACAGACACTGTCTCAGCATTTCCTCAGTATGTAAAAGAGGGTATGGACTATAGGGAAATTACTACAGGAAATTAATAAGCAAAATTCTAATAGTCTAAGTTATTTAATCAAGAAAAAGAAGCAAGTATTTGCTGGTTCCAGATTCATAAAGGAGGATTTTTTTGTTTTTCTCCTTTTAATATGAGTGTAAATTTAATATATTTCGGTTTTTGACTGTTGATCCAGACAAATCACGGCATTTAAGGACATATGATGGACATTTCTAACGATACATATATTTTAACAATGATCAAAACATGTGGATAGTAGAGCTGTAACAAGAATGACATGTTTTCGAGAGAGAAACGACTCAATCGAAATGTTAGTTTAAAAGATAATGAATTTCGTTCACTACAAATAGTCAGAATCTATTAAAACAGTAATAAACTGAAAGCTATAACCACATCACATGACACAGTTTCTATCTCACCTAAGGGAAATAAAAGCGAGTTGACCTCAACCTTGATCCCCAAACAGCATTGAAAACAACATTTATGCATCTCTCTCATCTAAAATAAAAACACTGTCATCACTTAAGGCGACAGTGTGCAGAATGAGACTGCACCCAAAGCCCACTATAAGCTCCATCACCTGACTTGTCTAATGGGCCGTGGATAAATGGGAGAGCGGCAGAGTGACGGTGACACTGCATCTGCCGTGAGTAATGCGCCCAGCGCTGCCACTGCACTGGGAGCTGTCACACAGGAGACTGAAGTCATGCCTTATGATGTCTCTGGGGAAGAGGGCGGGAGCTCGCCATCACTGATGGTGTTGCCAACACACAGTCGCTGCCATTCCACGACATGCCACAGCATTAAATGGAGCATGTTTCATTTTCAGAACTGCTCCTAATCCTAACAGCCCAGAGAAATGATGGCTTTTTAAGGACTTGATGAAATGAAGAAACCAGACGTTCAGTATCTTTACAGTGCAGAAAGAAAAGGCCTGTTTCATTGTGGAGTTTTGCTGATATAAGTTATATTAGTGTAGGGTTTGATTCACAGGAGAGAGGAAAATCTAGAAATCAGAGGGAGTCTTGAATGCAAGGATACAGGCGTGCAGTGCAAAATGCTGACTGCAACTTTCCAAAATGTAGGTTAACAGGCTGATATTAGCATTCTAGCGCTGCTTCGGGTTTGAACAAAACAACAGAAGGCTTCCAATTCACTGCAACTGTTTACACTCACTGACTGAATCCAAGGCTGGCAGAGCTGTTATATTCATACATGCCACAGAATGTATAACAGCCGAGTTCATAATATAGGGACTTATTTGTATGAAGTAAGGCTGAGGGTCGAGGTGAACACACCGCAGCGTGTCACACTGCATCACACAGTGTTACAACAACAGACTGCAAACATGAACACTGCATGAAATAACCCCACTCTGTCAGATAGTGGGATTTCTAACGACCATCACAATGATTCTTCCTCCTCGTGGACTGTTTTGTAGTCAGGTGTGATATCCCCTGGTCACATAGCGCACACTGCAGACAGTATTACAAAGCATCTGCTACATATCACCAATCAAGCAAACACGTCCTTGCAACACAATGACACGTGGCCCCGATGGGAATTCAACCAGCAGCCTGTTTGTTATTGATTCTGAGCAGAAGGACAACTCCGCATACATCTATGTGGAAACAGCATAGGTTATATATATTAAGCAAAAGTAAGGGAGGATACATTATAGCAACAACGGGGGACACCTGTGGGACTGGTCACCACCTATATTTACACACACACACAATGACAGCCCACATTCATAGCATCAGGTCAAATACAACCATCCAGACTCTATATCACATTCATATCAGCATCCATTCACCATTTTATTTTATTTTTTATTTTCCTTTGACTGATTAATTCATCAGTTCATGCAATACCACTTTCTGCACTGAGACTGCAAATGCAAATGACTCTCCTTTACAAATGGGGATTTTTGGACCCATCCTAAAGATGAATCATCTCCTTTGATTGACCGTAACCAATCCGACATCAATTCCAGCTGCCAAGTCAATCTTGAATGTTATCCACTGCTTTGGGGTCTGTTTCTGCCTTTGCCTTTGGGGACATGTAGAAAGACATCCTCCCCTCTACGGAAAAACTGTTGAGGGTGAGACAGTATTTTGAGGGGGGATACGTTGATCAATAATAAAAGCATAAGAGGCCGCTGCCCCTACCTCTAACTCTAAAATCTGAAAGCAAGGCCTAAGCAGATGCGCTGCCTGCCTACCCTTTAAGTCAGAGCACCTGAAGTGACAGCTAGAGGAAGCTGAGCTGCATCTGGCAGCATCTCCAGCAGACATCAAATAATCCTCTCAGCGCTGTGGGGCCTGTCCGCACCGGCCGGCAGCAGCGACAATAAGCACAAACCCTGCTGATGCTGCTGCTGCTGCAGCCGTGGTTGAACACATCCATTCAACAGAGAGCTGAAGCCGATCAACACATTGCTTTTCCCTCCCTCTGCTCGCCCCTCAAGATGCAGTGCATGCGGCGGGGTGAGTGCACAGGCTGCAGTGGTCTGTCTGCCTTTGATGCTCGGCAGAATCCAGATTAAAAACACGGCAATCGGCGTCAGCTACGCCTCCATATTGCTGTATTCTTTGCACCTGGTCATCCCAGTCAAGCGGCATCACCGGGGATGCTGAGGCGAATGAAAACGCACCGACCTGACACATCTACTGCACCATTATTGTCATGATGATACTGAGACAACGGGGAAAAAATGCAAACTCCATCTTCAAAAGAGAAAAAATAAGAGAGATGTTTAAACTCACCGTCTGATGCAAAACCGGCTCCTCTTTCTTCCCCCGACAGCGAGTGTGTGTTGATGCTGTAGGAAACGATGGTGTGTGTGTGTCTGTGTGTGTGTGTGTGTTTGAGGGACCGTGCCCGGCCAGTGTGTCCGTCCCCTCTCTCGGCCGCTGCAGCAGCAGGATCTGGTCCACACAGATCCTCCGCTCTCCTCTACACCAGCTCCCCCTCCGCTGTCAAAACCAGCAGCCACAAAGATCGTCAACGCCAGCGGAAGGATGACACACTCGTCGTCGAAAAAAAACCCTGAGCCGCTGTGGGGGCCGCCCCTGCACACTTGGGCACTTGTTTGCTCTGAGCCAAGAGTCTCCACTGGTGTATAGACTGTTATTATAGTAAATTAAGCTATTTATTATAGCATAGTGGCTTTATTGATTGCCAAAGAAACAGCCAGTTTCCGTCTTTGACGCTGTGGAAAACACTCTCATCTCCAGGCAACAACACGTTACTACTGGTACAAGGAAAATGTATCAGAGTGACACCTCTTTATTCTGCCGTCGCTGCGAATCCGGTGCAAAAAGAAGGGGGAAAAAATCCCAACTGCAGCGACTCCGTTTTAATGAGCGGCAGCAGCGGGACCTGCAGACAGAGATGTGCGAAATGAACAATAACCCTGCGGAATGCTGTTAACGTCCTTTAAACCATCTAATGAAATCTCTCTGCATCCCTAAAACAAAGTCACCTGTAGCCTTGCATGGCTGCGGTAATCACACAGGCTAGTATATCTTATTTAGAGAGTATTTCTTATATTTATCAAGAAAAACAGCGTTTTTTTCTCATTTCCCGGGATAAATTTATGCTTCCCTTCTAATATTTATAATTTAGTTATTAGATTTTAAAACGCGAGAAGTTAGCAATTTAATCCAATTCAATACCTCAATGAACTGAACATTCCATTTAATGCAGACCACACGTTACATAGTACAGCAAATGCAGTGATACTTCAATAATCGTGTCCTTCTAGGCAGCAGGGGAATGTTACTGAGTACATTTACTCAAGTACTGGACTTAAAAATTTGAGGTACAAATTTGAGGCACTTGCAGATTACGTGAGTATTTCATTTTATACTTGTACTCTACGACTTTCAGAGGTAAATCTTGTACTTCTTGCTCCACTACAACTGTCTGACAGCTTTAGTTACTTTCCAGATTCTAATTTTTCATGCCCTTCCTGTCCAAAAACACAGAAAGAAAAGGATCCTGGTTCTGGATGTTTCCCATGTCAGACACAGGTGTTTCTCTGCTGTCGACACAGGACAGGTGGCTCATGCAGACGCGGACATGTCTGCTCTGGTGTCAAACGGCCCACTGCACATTACATTATCATTACTGCCCTGCCAATCCACATTACAGGTGCTGTGTGTGTGCGTGTGTGTGTGTGTGTGTGAACACCCCTCACCCCATCACTCAGTTCCAGCGTGGGACAGCCGAAGCATGTCTTCCACACATTAAGACCTTGCCATCAATACCAGTAATGTCCACACTATCTCTCTCTCACTCCCTTTGTCAACCAGTCAAATAAGTGGAAGTGAAAAGAATGCAGCGACTACATTTTCACCATATGTTTTAATAAAAACTGGAACTGGGCTTTTGTGTCATGGCTTATTCACATGTCGCCCACCTTAAGGCATGCTCAGGCCATCAGCATCGTGTGAAAAAAAGAGACGTATGCACGCGCAGTTTCTTCACATGATAAATGCATGTAACACTCATCCAGGCCGAGGGGCACGAGCATGAGCAAGTGCGTCATGTTGCATTGCAGATAGTAATGCAGAGAAGTCCTAAGGGAAGGCTGGGACCAAAACAAAGAGGAGTTTTAGGAACAGAGTGCCACTCACAGAGTGTGATTCAACATGAGATAAAAATGTGTCTGCACAACAAAGCTATGCTTCATCTCACCGACTGAAATGCCTAATTGCTTTCAATGGGTGTAACTTAGAAAGCATAATGAGATCTTTTCATACATCTTGGTGTTGACCTGGAAGATTGAGTTTGCACTGCGCGGTGTTGTTTGATAGTCATGCATGGTTGTAGGACAAATAGGATGTGTGTGCGCAGGTGTGTCCCCACACTAACCGACTGGCAGGGATCTGTGGAGAAGCACAGCTCTGTGTAAACCGCTCTGCCCGTTTGTTTTCAAAGAGGCGTTGCGACGGGCAGATTTTTTTTTTTTTTTCCCCCAGCGTGACATTACAGACATACTACTGTGGAGTGTGAAATACTTTCAGGTGCTTCTCAGCTGCTGTCTCTCTCCATTCCATCATTGCATCATACTGTATGAAGCCTCTGACCTAATGAACAAGCAATCCTTTTCTGCAATGTTTCATCAGATTTCTGCTGCAAGACAAAACACTCAACATGTTTCAGCATCATGTGACACTTTTTGGATCTACCCCAAACCTCCTATGTGTACTTTAAAACCAGTTTATGCAGGGCAGGATATATTTCAGCAAGACAATGCCTCCTTTAACAGCAACCAGATACAACAGCCTTCCTAACTTGGTCTTAGAGCAACATCCCTGATAAACTATGATGTGAAGCAGCTGAGATGACCCGGGTAAGAAAAAGCAGGAGAGAAGTGACTGTATGTGGATTTCTCTTCTCTCTATTTCTTCCTCATTTCTATTCCTGTGTGGGCTTCACGTACACTTCTAACTCCTCTGGGTTGCACTTGTTGGCTTACTCGCATCACTGGAGATACTGCAAACTCATAGATTATGATCATGTGTGTAAATGTTTACACGCGGTCGTACTTGGAGCTACGTTGGGCGAGCCGTGACAGAACGAGGTGAGGCGACCTGCGCAAACATCTCCTTGCATACTGCACTGTTGTTTGTATAAGATGAGGGCACTTTCCTGGCAGTTAAGCTAATAAAAATGTAAATAATAGAATGTGCCAGCTGGGGTGGGGGGTGGGGGGGCAGCAGCAGAGAAAAAAAATTAAAAAAAAGAGGTGGATTGTGTAACACACTCCTGCCAGATCAGGGACAAATTTAGGCAAACGTGGGCACACATACATTGAGAGGATTGTAAATGAGAAGGGAACTATAACGGTTGCTAGGGAACACCATAAGACCAGACAATCCAACTCTGCATGAGGAGGAGGAGGAGGAGGAGGAGGAGGAGATGGAGGAAGAAAGACGGGACGCTCCTGCCACAGCAACTCCTCGCACAGTGGTATGAACTATATTTCCCACTCGTTCATGTAAACACAGCCTGGCAGACATCACTTTATCCTGGCACTCTGGCCTTTTGCCGTCACCAGAGAGTGTTAATCTCATATTCACCTCATTTATCTGCCTTGACTGCGCTCGTCAAAGACGCTGGGTGGGATGTTCAAATCATTTGTGCTGTGTTTGACAGGGAGAACTTCACAGCGACGATAACAGGCCAGGATTTAAAGTTCTCAGAGGTGTGTGACGAAGGTTAAAACTGAGACCTGTGAATGCAAAGTCACGCTCAAAAGTTCTAGCAATATTTTACAAAGCAATTCCACTGTCTGCCAGGGCGTTTGGTTTGAATCTGGGTTACTTTCGGCTTTACATGACCGGCTTTGAAAAGTATTCATCGCCTTTTGTCGCCCCAAAACAACACAGGTAAAGATAATCATGCACATGCTGCTCATTAATTAAGCATTGATAAATATATTTTAGGAGGCCTTTCAGTGCATCAGCTCGCACCTGCTTTGTGTTTTAACACCTAACTAAAATGGGTGGCATGGTGGCATCACTGTCGCCTCACAGCTAGAAGGTCCCGGGTTTGATTCCCACTGTGGGCGCCGGGGGTGTGTCCTCCACCAGGTCCTCCTGCTGCTCGAGGAAAGGGGCCTTTCTGTGTGGAGTTTGCATGTTCTCCCCGTGTTCACCTGGGGTTTCCTCCTAAAAAAAAAACTCCACTCAAAACATGCAAGAAGATCACCACCTGACCAATGGTGACAAAGAAACTGGGTCCCCGGGTGCCGCTGTCAGCCGCCACCGCTCCTGGCCTGCCGCAGAGGAAGGACTGACCAAGGATGGGTCAAATGTGGAGAAGAATTTCACAAGAAGCATGGCGTGTGCAGTTTCCCTCCCTAACTATGCATGTCTATGTGTGTGACTAATAAAGGATGTCTTCTTCTTCTTCTTCTTCTTCTTCTTCATTAATTCAGAATTCCATGGGCCCTTAAGAGGTTCTTGTGAAAGGTAAACTTTGACTTTGACGCATGGCTTCATCTTCAAAACACATTTTCTGCCATATTACCAGGCTTCAACATACAGACCCTCCTGTAGGATCTGTCACCTCGATAGCAGTGTTGACCCCCTGAAGACATCCTTCTAGAGTAAGGCCAAGAGAAGGCAACACAGCCATAAATCAGACCTTGACGTCTGGGTGAAGCTTGTGGCGGTGATGCTCAAGCTGGCACTGGGGGAAAAAAAAGGGCCATCAATCCATCAGTGAAGCCCGTTACGACTTTGACAGTTTGAAACCGGGAGAGAGGCACCAGTCAAGTGAAATACTTGACACATTATTCTATATCTTTCTGACATCTGTCATTGTTGCGGAGGCTTGTAGGTATGCCTCCTCGTGGTGTATTATTCACGGTGATTGGGGTAACGACAGTCTGACTGGGAGGAATGACGCTGAGGAATTTCAGCGGATCTTCAATGGGATCTGAACAATCAGAGCAGAAAATCAACGTGTGCGCTATTGTGGAAAAAAGAAACAATTCATCATAGGAAGACACACAGCATTCCTTTGTGACAACTCTATTGTTAAGCTCTCTGTGATGTGTGCGTGTGGCAGCAGGGTGTAAAGGCAGATAAACATGATACAAATCAAACATACGATGTTCCAGTCCATGAGCAGAATTTTAAAGAAAAGATACAGAGGTCAAAAGAGAACAGGATTTAAATCAAGGTTTTGAAAGAGAAAGTTTTATTTTTTCATGACAGTTTTGTTTTGTATTTTCGCATTCCACCAAGCAACAAAGACGGGAGGGATCGGGGGGAATTTTAAAAGTGCTGCGAATTCAGAAAACGTGCGTCAGCATGGAGGAATTCAGGCTTGAGTGAGGTTAAAAGCATCACGGGCCACGATGGAGGACATGCTTTGCACCACAAGGAAAACAAGTGGCTGTATGTGCCAATACAGGACAGCGAAGTCAAGAACCAGCTCTAATTTTTTTTGTCATATTCTTAAATTCTAGCAAGAGCACCCAAAGAATTCATTGTTACTTCAAATACTGTTTACATTTTCATGGTTAAGAGAGACATTTTACAAAGTGCATGAGGTCTTTCTTCTGTACAGTCTTAGAAATAGGCAGTCACGTTTCACGGTGAATTCACATTAATTGCTTCTTAATGTTTTCAAGTTAGTGAAAATGTAAATGAGCATCAGTCTCATTTCTTTACAAAATAACTACAGTAATCATGTTACCATTAATTCTCAAAGACATGGCCCTGTGTCAGTGCCACATCACCGTCTTTGTGCAGTCGAAAAACACTTTTCGCCACCTTATCATTCATATCTCTATGAACTTGTGTACACATTTGTTTCCTTTCTCTGATCAAGCGAGTGATTTTCTGTCTCCATTATCGACACATCTGTCCCATAAAGTACAAATTACATCACATTTGTAATTCCACACTATTATTTACTGTGTTGTCTTTCTGAATAAATAACCATGGTTAAACATTTCTCAAACAGTCCTTTTAGTGTTCAGTAGATAATCATTAAACCATGTGAACCAGTTATTTGGTTCCCCACTTTAAATTGCCCCACGAGGTGCTTAAAAATGTGTCCAGTTTATTCCCTTTTCAACCTTTAATCTATCAGGTCTTGGGTGCTTTTACACTTGGTGTCTTCTTACCTTAAAAACTTTCTCTTGTGGCCAACGGCTACAGCTTGGAGATGAAGGGGAGGCCCTCGTACATGTCGCCCTTGAGCTTGGCCCACTCGGCCAGTCTCTGGATGACGCTCTTCTCCTGGCCCAGCACGCTGGCCGCCTTCCGCAGCTTGGCCTCGTTGCGCTCCAGGTAGCGCTCCCCCTCGCTCTTGAGGAAGTTCAGCTTCTCGACGCGGCTCTCGTTCAGCGGGATGTCCTCCGTCATGTAGGGGTTGAAGCGAAAGTAGGTGTCGGGGGGCAGGAGAGCGTCCAGCATGGCGTGCACCTCTAAAATAAGGATGGCTATTAGCTATCAGGCAAATTCTCCATTCTCTCTTTTGATTTATATTTCAAGACACTGCACTGGACACTTGCTGTGACTGCATGCCTCTCCTATTTGATTTATAAATGACTGTGATGTGAAACACCTAAACAACATTCTATGTGGTCTTACCCTCTGTGTCTGTGGCGCTGCTGATGACGTTGGTGAGCTTGGCCTTGAGGCTCGTGTAGGTCGTGCTGTTCTTGCCCGCCGTCTCATACCGTCCGGTGCCCAGAGACAGCACACACTGCAGTGGTGTGTTAGGCCACAGACACTTACACTCATGGATGGCCAACGCTGTGGGGTTGTTGATGAGGAGTCCTCCATCCTAAAAGGAGGACACAGATGGAAGGAGAAATGATAAAGGGAAGGAGAAGTACCAATAAATTGAAAGAAGACAATTACTCCAATGTAATCCAACTGTAAGGCACCAAGTCAGTGATGTGTGTGAAAGTGTGACTGCTTCATACCAATACTGCACCTATACAACAAGAAGGAGGTCATATCAAATTTAAATGACCTGCAATGGGCATGTTTGTGTGGAAGAAGTTCAACTGAGGTAGGAAAGAAAATAAAAACACCAGCCACAAAACAGTAGAGTCACCTTCAGCGTTTCATCAGCCAAATATGCTTCCTAGCCAAGACTAATGCAGGAGACACACTGTATGTATAGAATAGTTTTAATATATTTGCTTTGACAGCCTGTAAGGGACAAATGAGGTGAAGTGAACAAGCTGTCCCAGAGCTACACAGCTTGAGGCCGGAGGAAAAGAAGCTCCCTGGCTGGAGATGTGCTGCGCTGGCAAACAGGCCTGTTTATTCAGAAGTAAACAAGTAGGAAAAGCTGTCTTTTTAGCAGCTATCAGCAGCTAAAATAAGTCTGATTTGATGTCATTTGGCCTGGAATTTTGCTCCAGAAAGAGTCTGCATGACATGAATTTAGCTTGACTGATACAGCATTTTGTATTTAAGTATTCCAAGCTTGACTGACTTCATTTAGTTACACAAAACGATGCGCTTGCTTTTGCATTAAATAATGTTACTGGATTCATGAAAGAGTTGCTGATCTAAATGGCTGCCAACAATGACAGAAAGAGGACAATCGAGCTGAATGGATGCCTGGATCGATTTAGCGCAAAACACTCTTTCTCAGCCCTTCCCCAAGTCCAGTTTTGGACCCCTTCCAGCCACTTAAGCAATTTTGGCTTGGATTGATAGAGATGGAGAGTGTGGCCCACAAGAGGTCTGATCCTCCCCTGCAGAGTCGGGGTAAAGGTCATTTCCATGCCTCTAAAAGGAGGTGGGCGGCAGAAAAGAACCCAAGAAGCCTAAATCCTGTCTATCTGTTGGGATAAAGCAAACAATGTGTGGCATTAGAAAATGATAGCCAACAACAACCAATGCAGAAAAACAACCAGTCCACTTCGCTAACCTGGTATCATTATACAATACTGCCTAAAGCATATCACTCTTAGCCTAATTATACGGCTGTTTACCCTCAGGTGTAAGCTATTGAAAGAGCATACTACAGTTCACACTCTTGAGGCAGCAGGTTAATTACACAGCTGCTCCTCAACTCTGACCCCCAACCTCTCACCCTGAGGTCTCACCCAACTGAATAGCTTCCATCCTGCATCCAATCACAACAAAATGCTGCAAATATGCAGCATCTTCATGCAGGCACATGGCTGGGTATTGCTCTAATAAAGAACTACAGCTCAGGGAGAACTATCTGGAAACGCATATGTATGTGTGTGCATATATGTATTTCAGGTGCTCTTCAGCAGCAGAATTCTCCTGAGAAATACCGCTGCTAGTGCTGAAAACTAGAGTAGGAGTGAGACCGGGGGGTGGCAACGGCAGCTCAAACTGTCGATGAAACACTATGCAGCTCCAAGAGGAATGTGGAGAACAACACACACAGACACACAATTCATTCACTCTCCATCTTTCCATCCCTGCTGTCATCCCAGAGCCCATGGGAAGCAAACGGATACTTGGAAACAAGTGGAAATTCTGTCTTGTTCGTGCATTAGTAGAAATACTAGCAAATAGTTTTCAGGGGCAACAGACTGCAGTTACATGTGTCTGATTTGCTTAATTAGTAGCTGGAAAAAGCGTGGGCTCGAGCAAAGAACTAGCTGGCCCTTTGTTTTCATTCTAATTTCAGAGAATCAAAGCTTGGGTGAGTAAACGCGCAGAGTGGGATTGGAGATGAGTATCTGTTATTGACTTAAACGTTGTTAAGGGCTGTCTAAAAGGACTCTTGCATTAGGAAATGGCAGGGGAAGAGAAACACTTGTTAAAAGCAGGGACATGGCTAATTTTGCCTAAGTAGGTTATTGAAATTAAGCTAAGCCTTGAGCATAATTGCTGCCCATAAAGACCATCTAAAGATATCTGGCCTAATAATCAAACTTCATAAAATAACGCATTAAAGGCGCACTGTGATACGGGCCCTCGTGGTACAAAACGTAAGGCATAGTAGAAAGTAACGCTACAAACACTGCAGTCAATTATCAGATGACTTAAAAGCCTGATTTTTATTCAATGACCTCCTAATCTGTCATTCTTGAACCTGTTTTCTTTTCCATTTTGAGCCACATCAAACATGCTTTTAGACAGTGACAGCCTGACACACCGGAGCCCTCGTTAATATTCTCTGAAGCTTTCCATTCCTCTGCAGGAAGGCAGGCTAAGTCATAAGAGGACGAGGCCTTTGATGTTCAGGGGGCGCAGACCGGGTCCAAGGACTCCCTCTCTACCTCCATCTCATTCTCTTCACTTTCTCTCTCTCTCTCTCTCTCTCTCTCTCAGACTCTTGACAGCCAGAAGAGAGGATGAACCAATTAGGGGATTGCCTTCAAGGTTATGGGTTTGAAAAAGTGAAGCAAATCTAGACACATACCCTTGATGTGCGCACACACACACACACACACACATACACACACACACAAATAGGGAGTGCAGTGCACTTCCCACTGCTTCTGTCCTTGCCGCTCAGAAACGCAGCACCACAGTGGAAGTGTATTGATTGGTAAGATTTCAAGCAAATGACCCTCTCACATTAAACTGCGGCTCTCAGAGAGACTTCTTATTTGCACCACTGTTGATTGACGCTGATGCAAATATGAAGAAAAAATCACCTCAAAGGACAATGTCAGAGCATTATTGATCATGTTGCCGCATTTTTGGACAAAATGACACCTAACTCAGATGCTGTAAGCCTGAAAATTAAACTGATGCCAATTAATACTGTTTTTGCACACCTTCCAAGCCACACAGCTCTTCATCCATTCTGCAGGATGTGCAATCATTAACCTCCTTTTTCAAACTTAGCAAAGACACCTCCCAGTTCTCCTCATTCCGTATCATACCTGATGGAGGTCTTTTCCCAAGACAAATTCCTGGAAGTAGCCTGGGGCGGCAGACGAGGCCCTGATAGCCTGCCACATTTTGTGTTTGCAGTCTCCAAGGTAGTGGGATCTCACTCCGGGCATGAGTCTGTAGTTCCTAAAAACGTAGGCCTTCAGGGGTAAACCCCTGTTCACAATGGCACTCACTGCTGACACCTGGTGGACATCCAAAAACCATATTTAAACATGTAAAAGCAGTATGTTTGGCTCTGCTGATCCTCAAATAAAATGAACCTGTGCACAAATATTTGAAAGTGTTTATCCAAACAGTGTGGAGCTGAAAAGACATGTGACTTACTTTAGGACAGTGTGGGTCCCTGGCGCTCTCGATCATATGGCCCTCGCCCATCCGTTCCCTAATGAATTTACAGAAATAGATTAGAGATGCAGACACATAAGGCTACTTCAGTCTTTGAAATCAAGAATACAAGGGTGGAAGACAAAAGACAGGGATGAAGAGTCCTGCAGACTCACTTCAGGATGTTTTCCCATATTTCGCTGTCATAGAAAGCATGGCTCCAACCCATTTTAACAGTTCCAACGATGACATTCTGTTTGAAGACATCTGCTCCCAGCTTCCTGTACATCTCCTCACACTCCTCTAAGGGGATCTGGAAAATTCCCAGCATGAAAGCCAAAATGGCACCTATAATAGAGAGGAACAAGTGTGATGTTCTGGCGAGCAAGGGGCAGTATTGGGAGATTATGTACATGAATTTACATGAATTCAAAACGGTGATGAAAACATACCTGTGCTGACTCCACAGATGTAGTCGAACAGCTGGTGGATTCGTTTGCCAGTCAGGTTCTGTAGTTTGTGGAGAGTCTGCAGAGCCAGCAGTCCCCTGTAACAAAGTCACAACTTTGTGTTTGATTGTGTTTGACCCACAGCTCTAAACATGGAGAGGTTTGTTTGGGATCTACATTTCATATGGTCAATTCACTTCTGGGTCTGGTCCTGTTCTTTTCGACAGGTCTTTCAACAGGTCTGTCTCGCCTTACCTTGTTCCTCCTCCATCGATGGCCAGGACCCGAATTCCTCTGCCTTTGACGGGATCAGTGTAGCCAACCAGGGCCAGCGCTTCTCTGACAGCAGCCTGAAGAGGAAGGTCTCTGGCCTGGCGCAAACGCAGCAGGCAGGGCAGCACGCTCTCCTGAAAGGTCACAAGCATAGTGACAGCTAAAACTTCCAAAACCTGACAAAAAGATTTGAAGGCCATGCAACACATCTGACATTAAACTGAGCTGAAGCATACGGGAAAAAAAAATTCTGCCAGTGATGCATACTAACCTTGACAGCTACACCTCGCGTCTCGGGGAACTCCAGGAGGTGATAGCTGAGCTCTTCCACTCGGCTGGTGAGGAGCTTGACATCAGTGACTCTCTGAAGGCCTTTCACCAGGGCTCTGGTCCTGTTATGGACACTCACTCTGGCTATTATCTGCATGACAAACACACATGGTGAACAAAACATTCAGAAGAATACTGTGTAAGTTAGCTCAAAGTTCAGTTTACACAGATTAAAATGAAAGAGTTCACATTCATTTCTTCTGATTTTTAACCTTACCTTCTCTCTCTGAGCTAACAGCTGTTGCTTCACTCTCTCTTCTTCACTCTCTGTCTTCTCCGCTGCCTTGTCCACAGTGGGCTCTTCCGCAGCGACCGCTGGAGACTTGTCTTTCTCAGCAGAGATGCTTTTAGAATCGCCTCTGAATTTGGGGACCAGGGGTGCGATGTAGCTGCCGACGAACGCCTGAACGCTGGGCCGAGGGTAGGAAAGATAGTGGGTGAAGCCTTTTTTAGGGGAGCTAGCAGGCGCAGGGATGGACTGAGGTGTGCTTTCAGCTGCAGGCATGTCCGAAGACGGCGCCCCTTCTGGAGGACTGAGTTTTACTGATGGAGAGGTAGTGCGTGTATCAATATTTTTAGCCTCTGCCACTGGTGACAAAATAGGAATGTGGTCCCCAGCTGTCCGATAACCAGCACTCAGAACGGGCTCAGAAACAGGATCATCTCCTCCTCTGTGCTGCTGCGGTGGCCTGTCGTTGCCATTTTCCACTTGTGTGCTGGTGCCAAAGTAACTGTTGATGTGTTGAGCCAGAGTTTTATACGTCTCATCCATGTTGGTGGACAGACCTGCTGGGTGAAAAAGCTGCATAGTTTGTTTCGCCACAGCTGAGGAAGAGCTCGACGCAGACACATTCGCTGCGGAGGCCAAACTGGGTGTGGACTTCTTCGTGGCGACGAAGGGCTTTTCTGCAACTTGTTGGCACTGCTTGTCTGACTCCTCCTCTGCTGCGTTCCTCTCACCTTCTTCCTCTTCATCTTTCATGGTGGTTTCTGGTGGCGAGGCAGTAGCTGAGTTGGTGGAGGCTAAGGTCTCGGCTTTGGCCAGGGCTTTTTCCGCATGGGTGCTGTCCACCATGGTGCTGCCAGGCTTGAAGCGGGAGAACTTGGAGATGAGATCTGTGCTGCCTACTGCCTTGGTGACGCTGTCGAGTGTCGTCCTGATTCGCGACATGCGTTTACTGGTTCAATCAGAACAGCAGGGGAAAACTTGGAAGTTAATCAGTCAAAAGGATGACGCTTGACATCTGTGTAAAATGCAGCATTCTGGCAGACTACCTGCCATCGGCTACAATGGTTTTAGTCGAAATTGCATTTTGGAAATATGCTGCTTGTTCCAAGGCTCCCTGAAAAAAAATGGGACAAAATTTATCTCAAGAGACTATTTGAAAAACACTTTATCAGAGGGGAAAACATATTACAGTGCAAAGGAAAAGTGGGCCAACAGAGGGCTCCATTTGACACCCCATCCATTCTGGTAGCCATGGAAACTATCAGAGCAACAAAAACAGTTGCGGACAACAGCTTTCACAAAAATAACAAGCTAAATCCTCCTGTTTCCAAACGCTGTGTGCTGTTCATTGTTACAAAGGAGAGATGGAAGACGACCGACATTCGCCAAATCTGAATTTCACAACAGAGTCGGCTCATCTTGTGAAAGCTCTGCTGGAGAGACACCGCCACTCCGGCACGATGGAGCAGGTGGATAAGCCTCCTGACGGTGAGAAGAGGAGTATTCACTGGGTTGCCAGCAAAGACTTTACAGTCGAAGTGGGGAAAAAGCAGATTAGGCATTATATTCAAACCTGGGAGATGCAGTCCTGCTGGCTTCACACCGTGGACTTTCTCTGCTCAACTGAGGAGGAGCATCATACCTTCTACCACTACCGGGCCCGCTTTAGCAGCCCGAGCCCTCGGGAGCCAATTCGGGGGACAGCTGGCGTCTACTTCACCGTGGACATTTCTAAAGTCAAACCCCAAACTCTGCCCGTGGAGGTGCTCTTCGTCGTGGAGTCCGGCACACTGGTGCACACACCCGGGAGGACCAGGTTCAGAGAGAAGTGGCTGGCCGACGTTATTGAAAGCAAGACTTTGCTCCAAAGAGCGATGGATCTTTGAGCCAAGTGACATTACACTGGCGAAGCATTAACCGTTAGCTTGCTAAGCTAGGTTTAACGTTGAGGCTAATTAAAACGTATTCAAAACAACGTTGCTGTTTTGCTAAATGAACAGACACTTCATGACCGTGATGTTTAAACGCTAGCTTAGACACGCTGAGGCTAGCTAGACAGCTGACCGATTACATTATCCAGACGTTGACTAATGGATAGACAGTATCGTGTTAGTTTGTCGAATTTTACGCAGTCACAAAATAAGCAAATTGCCGTGTTCTTACCATACGAAACAAGGACTGATCGATAGGATGCCAAAATATTTCATTCACTTGGGTGCTGGTACAATATGTAAACGGGTGCTGGTCGAAAAAATAAACAGGAAGAAGAGAGGAAGTGACGTTTGTCCCGGATTTTTGTTACGATGCAGTGTTTTAATTAAACCACTAGATGGCGACAAAACACCTGAATAAAAAGAATAAACCTTTTAATTGCGAAAAGCACGACTTAAATACTAATATGGGGAACCCACAACACAGTATGTGCAGTATAACATTTGAATGCATTGATAATGAAATTTATTAATCTTATTGTGGCGTCACTTTGGGCTGAGTGAACTCAGTCAACACCAAAGTGAGCAGCAGTTATACAGTTCAGCACCATGGAGAGCAACTTTTATTCCAGTACCACCGCCTCTGTGTTTTGCTTGAAGCTGTTGGTGCTTTAACACTGTCAAACTTTAGATTTGGAGAGCTCCTCAACTCCTCCTTCACACCTCACCATAGAAATGTTTTTTCTTGTGTAGCGTAAAAGGACAACTTGGATTCCATTGTGCAACCGAATCAAAGCAAGCAATTATCTAGCTTTCATGGTCTTTCAGCACTTGGAGAGCCATAGCCTGGCATGCTATGTGACAATGTCTGAAGACCACTGTGTCCACGGGTAACGATAATAATCCATTTTAAATCTGACAGATCCAAGCAGGTGGCTGGCCTGCTAAAGGTTAATAGACGTGTATGTGCCTTTTGAAAAGGATCTCATTCACAGGGAGAGGACTGAAACACCATGCAGTTCACTTGAGAATCACTTCTTTTGAGAGGGGCGGCGTTGGCTTGACGTACCCATATATCTTTTGAAAGGCTTGTACATTCATATAACTGTGTCACGGTAGGGTAGTGACAATTGCTAATGAGTAGGAAGGAGACTGGTTATATTCAGGTCAGAGTGAGGTGAACAGAAAAAAAGATGACACTGAGGCCAACAGTGCAACAAATTACTAGGGCCATTGTGGCATATTATTATGTTTTTTTCTATTATCATACAGGCACAGAATAATGGAAAACATGAATAGGACATCAGAATACTATTTGGTTTATTATTGCTTTGGAACACCCCAAAACGACAGCAACTTGCAGCTTTTTCAGGTACAATATGCAAAAAATGAGAGAGTGTGATGGAGGCTGGATGAGTGACAACGCTAAAACACTGTCATCTTTTTCTGCTTCCTGCCCACGCAACCTTTCACTGTGGAATACCGTGCCATGACCTTGAAAGCATCTATTATCTCTCATTTGTCGTGGGTGAAGTGGTAGAAAAGTTATGTTTTCTCCTTTTGTTGTCACTGCTCCAACATTGATTATACTGTACATGTCCTTGTCCTCTACTGGCAACTACTCCCTTGTCATTTTGTGACAGGTCTCTCCATTATGCTACTGTACATGCCAATTTAGACAGCAACCCTATGAAAACTAAAGTATCATGACCTCTGTGACTCCAGGGCAGCTTTTAAAAGAAAATCTTTTAGAAACTTGCTGCAAAAAGTTTGAAAGGTGGAGGCACTGAAACATAAAGTTTGAACATATCCATGGTTTTCAGAAATGCTAACATGTATCCCGCCAAAGCTATCAAGCCTGTCCCTAATCATATCAGTGAAGGGAGCTGCTGTGCAATGTTTTGTTTTCACAGATAAGATGCAAAAATAGAATTCGATGTTATTACATCAGGATCAGCTGCAGAGATGCTGATCATTCACACAGATAGTTCCAGGACATTTTTAACATTATATTACACTGCTAAATATAACACCAGAATACTTGCAGAACATGTGCTCATTGTGGTCTGATACAGAAATTTGTAATTGACCTGAGCAACTGTACTGTTCTGTAGCTGCACTTTTATTTAATTTATTGATTTATTTATTTTTTACTTTTTAGTTTTTATCTTAAGAGGAGAAACTACATGTGAACATACTGGGTTTTTTTCATTTCATAGATTTTGGATTAATTTGCTTTCATGTCTTCTTGAAAGAAAACGTCCCAAATTCACATTTAGGGATTTATTTCAAGTCAGATATGTCCACATTGTTTTATTCCTGTGTATATTCTGAAGGTTTTAACAGAGGGCTTCCTACATATATCATTCATAGTCTGGTTTATACATTTTAATCCTTAAAACAAGGCAAAAGACAGTTACCCATGTCTACATGTAATGTCTTGTTTTAAATCCTTAAGAATAAAGAACACAGATACGTTAGCGCTTGTTTAAGAGCCACCAGAGAACACCTTGATGAATTAGAAATTAATAATGATGATCAATAAAAGTTCAGGGGGTGAAATGCATTTGGATTTAAAATTGAATGAAGTTTTTTTTTTTCATTCGTGTTTTATTTTTATCTTTATGAGTGTATCTCACGAGCCTGACATTACCCCCCCCCCCCCCCCCCAAAACCCCTTAACTGGATGACTTTCTTTCCCTCCTCACAGCCACCACAGTCTCTTGCAACACGCTCGCTAACGAGGAAAATTGTCTAGATGTCTCTGCGTCAATGCCGCAATACTCCCGCTCCACATCATTCACACCACGGTTAATTAAACCCTGAAGTTACGGGATACACCGGAAACCTCTGGGATTCGCGCTCAAATGGATTCCAGCAGTGACAGCTCTGAAAGGGCATCGCATGAGGATGGAGGCGCGCATGAACATTTTGCGCACGTCAGAGCCGCGATTTTGGGTTTGGTTTTCGTGCTCGCAACATGTGCTAATCTCGTTTTACTAGGCACACTTTGGAAGAAGCGAAAAAAACAAACGAAGACCCAGCTGTTCCTCCTGCATCTGTGCTTGGCGGATCTGGTGGTTGCATTTTTCCAAGTCCTGCCACAGTTCCTCATTGAAATTACGCACAGATTCCGAGGAACAGACTTCCTTTGCCGGTCCGTAAAGTACCTGCAGGTGGTTGGGATGTTTGCCTCCACGTACATGATCGTGGCTATGACCGTAGATCGGTACCATGCGGTTTGTAAGCCGATGGTTTCCTTCTTAAAGGGTTCATTTAGGAGGTATCTCTCCATAGGCGCAGCGTGGCTGATCTCCCTCGCCTTCAGCTCTCCTCAGCTCTTCATCTTCTCGCTGCAGGAGGTGGAGGAGAACCAGTTCGACTGCTGGGCGACGTTTATTGAACCGTGGGGGAGCCGGATCTACATCAGCTGGATCACTCTGTCAGTGTATGCCCTGCCTGCCGTTATTTTGCTCTATTGCCAAATGAGAATATGCACAACAATCTACTTCAACATGAAGAGAAAGGCGCTGCAGGCAGGTCGCGCGGGCATGAAGGGGGTGTCCAACGCGTTGCTGAAGACTGTGAAGATGACATTTGTGATTATAATGACATACACCGTGTGCTGGAGCCCATTCTTTGTTGTCCAGTTATGGTCTGCATGGAGCCCGAGCAGCGCACCTACTCAAGGTTTGTCTGATGTTTCAGAAATATCCGTTCTTTGAGGGCCAAAGATGCAGCATTACATTTAATGTGGTGGAGGCCCACAGGTTATATATTGATAAAGAATAAGACATTTTTCGAAGCTTATTTAAATCAGTTTCTTTACACATTTCTCCCTTTCTCCCACAGGCCCAGTGTTTGCCATCATCATGCTGCTGGCCAGCCTCAACAGCTGCACCAACCCATGGATATATCTCTACTATAGCTAAAAAAAAAAAAAATGAAAAGAAAAGAAAAGAAGCAGTTACAGATGTTTCATATCAAAGGACAAGACACTCCAGATACAAGTGGGGGCCTGATTAAGTCCAGATCTGTATTAGGAGACACCAAGAAAACCAGACGTCCATCATTGATCCTGTGTTGACATCTGTTAGTTGTTGTGTGTGAATGCTCTTTTATGAGGACCAAGATGTCCTGAAGCCAATTTGCAAAAATGACTAAAGAGGACTAAAATTTGTTGTATCAACTCTTTCATGATTAAAAAATAAATAAATCCAACTGGTTGAGTGTGAGCAAGAATGAATTTCTATGGCATTTTACAGTGTTTTGTGAGTTGATTGCCATCCAAGTTCCAGTGTTCTGACAACAATAGAAAATCCATCTTGCACAAAAGAAAAACAGATACCCAATATGTTTTTGCAGCTGTGCATAGTGCTTAATGTGTATGCATAACAATAAATGCACAGAGAACATTAGTTTTTCATTCAGCACTGGAGGAAATAAAGTGATAGCCTTTTTTCATTTTTGTGGAATGGACTTTTAACATGAGGCTTTCAGGCCATATAATCTTTTGCATTTGCTTATGTTGCCTGTTTACATTCCTGTTACTTTGTTATTTCTTTCTTTTGTCTTTTCTTCTTGATGGCCAGTTGTTTCCTGAGCTGTGCGTGGCTTTGTTAATATTGCACTATTGTACTCTGAGATCAAAACACTCATCTTTGTAGGTTTCGGTCCTTGTCAAGGGACCTGACAGTGCATTAAGTCCCACTGTGATGACGTTTTGTTTGTTGCAGAGCAACAGGATTGCACTTCATTATTGAGAATCTATTCTTTCAGTCGTTGCTGGTCAAACTGAGACCTGTGTTATTTTCCACCAGGGAGGGAAATGTGTCGCCTTGTTACCTCGTCATGTAATGCACCACCCTGGAGTCATTTGAAATTGCACTTTACAAATCCTTTCATATGTGCAATCAATCCTGTTTGTAATTTATTCCTAAACCAATTTAGCCTCTCCCCCGCCTCTCTCACGCACACACCCACACAGCTGGTGTAGGAACACAATTAAGACCACTGCATTTGCTGTCAAATTAAGTTTCGATTTAAGGCAGCGACGTAATGCTGCACTCACCTGAAAACGCCGCTGTCTCTCAGACTGTTTGTTCCTATTTTCATCCCAGGTGTGGGTTAAAAAGACATGGTCACAATTCATTCTACCTAGATTCTGTGACCAGGCCTACTGCAGAGGCAGCCAATGGCGCATTTCATTCGGGAAAGCTGCTTCAAATAGGATTAGGTATCTCACTTCGCCAAAATATTATGATGACTAATTCAGAGCCTGAGGGTAGAAAAGTGGGATATAAATCCTGCTGCTGTTTCACGATCATGTCATTGTGAGGTTTACAACAATCAAAAGGGACATAGTGGACACAAACGCTGCCCCCAAAGGAACACACACTTGAGGAAACACATTTACAGCACACTTTATTCTACTTCAAAGCAAATCCATCACTGACTTTACTGTAAATAACATTATTTTCCAATGGCAGGAGCTTGCGCAGAGAGACGGGCAATCAAGCACAGCACAGCAAATGAACCTCGGTTTCCATGGACATGATTGCCAGTGATGCCAGGCCAGATGAGTCATTATATGTGAATGGTGTTGTATGAACACAGTCAAAAACAATTGATTTGACGTGTATTAAAGCTGCAAGCTCGAGCAGTTCCAGAGCATAAGAGGGAACAGCCAGTTGTACATCAAGGTATTGATTCATGGTGGCCCTTACAAACAAAAAAAAGCACGTTTGTAGCACGAAATTACATAATGGACCAAGAACACCTCAGAAAATCAATGCTTTGGATTAGCTTTGAAACATTTCCTGTAAAGATGGTCAAACAGTGCCCCCGTATGACTACAAACAGGTACACAACTGTAATTTGGAAACATGAGAGCAATGTTGCAGAACACTGAGTACCAAAAGAGTTTAATAACACACAATTTGTGCTGCTGTGTTTTATGTCCGGCGGCATGTGCAACATATCAGCAAAAGTGACTCAATGGCAACAATTGAAATGAATGCACACATCCAAAATCATTTGGAGTCCACAGCTTGAAATTACTTGCAGTATCAGAGCAACACAGAGGATATGTAATCTTCTAAAACTTTCTGTTTCTCTTTAAAAACAGCACCATCTCTCTTCAGGAGGGCTATCTCACTCTCCAGAGCATGGATTTTGGCCACGGTGCTCTCTTCCCTGCGATCCAGTTCCAAGATCTTCGCATGCAAACTCAAGATCTTACTCCATAGCTGATCTTTGTCCGTGTCTGGTCTGCAGTACGAGTGCTCGTAAACGGAGATGAGCTCTCCGTCACCAGGTCCCGTCTCCTCCAAAAAGCAGCCTGTGGGTTCGCCCATGACCATTTCTGCAGGGACAAAGCTGAAAGCCTGTCCCAGTGCTGCTTGGAGGGCAGCGGCATCCACATTTGCCTCTCCGTCGGAAAAAGGGTCCAACGTCTCACAGCACAACACAGTCACGGTTGAGTTAGCCTGCTCTTCAGAAGGAGGCTCAGTGCATGGGGAGGGCGCGGGGCAGGACGCTGTCGGCATGCCACTGTCACCTGGTATCTCACAAGCAGCAGTCTGTATCTCTGGCAGATTTGAAGGACAGGAAACGCCAGTGTCCGACAGCAGAGGTGGTTCAAATATCACCTCTGTGTGTTCGGCAACAATGTTTGTCGTACTCAAATGCACCTTTTTGCATGTCCTGCTCAAAATGAGAGGCCTCTTGCTGAGAGGAGATTCAAATCCTGTGGGCTGAATGTTAATGTCTAAAGTCCTGGGCTTGACCTTGGGGCTTCTTTTATTGGTGGGCGCTTTTTTCTCACCATCCTGAGATAAAAGAAAACGTGTCTTCATTGATCAGGATTATGCAAAGGCAGCAAAGTACAAGCACAATACTGCAACTATGTACAAGGAATTGTGTTGGACAAGAGCAGATGGGTGCTGATCAATCAATCACAGGCAATGCAAAAGAATGAAAAATGAATAATGAGCTTGTTGCACACCAAAAACTCACAATGAATCAAAACCTTCTTGTTTTTTTCTGTAAGTGAAAGTACGCTCTTCCACGCAGAAAATGCTGTCGTTCCAGAGGTTTATGATGTGCAGCAAGCCCTTAATTCATGTTGGAGCTGTAATGGATGTTGAGAAATATAAGACAGATACATACATCCTCAGTGGAGGGGAAAATGGTCGGGATGGCTGTGGTTTTTAGGTAGCGGATGCCCCAGCGAATATCGAAGCAGTCCTCGGTGAAATGCTCGCTGCACAGGTACTGGTGCCGACTCGGGGTCCACTCCTCCCGCTTCATGTTGTCCACCCATTTCTGAAGCCTGGGTTTGTCTTGCAGGGGAAACCTTTGATGGAAACGTGAAGTAAATTAAACTCTTCAAGGTATCAGCGGAGGAGTATCAGCATCATTTGGATGCTGCAGTGCTTTCTAACATCATCATGACTCCATTATCATCACTCATCATCCTTTGTATTATTTATTTTATATGTTTGCACGACTTATTGTTCGGTCTTTTTTGGCCTTTTTTAAGCCTCGTTGAGCTGTATGTCCTATTTTATCTGCCAGTACGTTGAGTGCAATGTTTAAACCGGAGTCAAATCCCTTGTATATGCACACACACTTGATCAATAAAGGCGATTATGATTCTGATTCAGTGCAACAGCGTCAGTCTCCCCTTACACCAGGACAGGCGGGACAAGTAACCCTGACATACATCATATACTACTAACATTAGTGTTAACTACTGACTGCCTCTATAACTATTATCCTAGACTAAAGGTGTGAAGCATAACAGAAAACTAAACAAACATACCAACTCAGAGGCACACTAGAGAGAAAACAGACAACATACGGGTAGAAGCTAATTCTCTTGTTGTCTTCTCTGGATGCAGTTCCTCCGCGGTTCCTGCAAACTTTCACAGCGCAGTACCGCGGCATATCTGCAGTGAAACGGCATGAAAACGTTTCACGGAGTCACGTTTGTGTCGAACATTTCTGAAAACACTGAGCAGCTAGTAAACTGCCACTTCCGGGTTGGAGTCGTCATAGCGGAGATGACGTTCACTCCGTTTAAATGTCAAGATATTTAACGTACCAGCTATGTTTCCAACCAAGCCCAGCTACGTGGAGGAAAAAAAGATTACGCAAACGTCTCCTTTATCCATTAATCTAATATTTTTTGCCAAACTATTCAGAATTGTTGACATATACACCAAATAACATCATTTACTGGGCTGAAAACATGGTTACGTCTTACATCTAAATTGATAATGCCAAAATAACGCATAAAAAAAACGAACACGGAAGTGTATGAAACGTGGTCTTGCTCCGCTTGTCATCTTTTCGGAGTGTCTCCCATTCTTCACGTGCGCACCGTTTCCACCAATCACAGCGATCAGAGTCATTGTGTTAAGAAATGAACCAATAGCGTTGCGAGTCGTGGTGTTACGGCTCAGGAATGCGCTCGTCAACAGTTGTTAGCTTTCGTTTCGCATCAGCTGGAGTTGTTGGCGGCTGATAGAGGTATCTTTGGGCTGTGTGTCCCTCCTTCTCCAGGTAATCCGTCTTTTTCAATACGTGTGGATGTTATTTGTCGTGGGTGGTTTATCTAACAGCAGAATATCATTAAAAAGCTTTTCTAAAAGCGGGGCTAATTTCAGTTTCTCCCTCTTTCCGCTAAACAGTGAGTTGTCATTTTCTCCAGGCTAACGCCTCTCTGTTGAAACTAGCTAGCAATACAACGCTGCAGAATAACGTCATGTCACCTATGTTCTGGCTTAGTTAGTACCCGTATTTTGAATTTTGAAGCCTTTTTGAAAGCTTCTCAGGCGTATGTGAAACGTCGTCAACCGAGCTGTCACACTGCTCTCTTCACAGCCTCAAAGGTACCAGAAACCATGGCCACAGCGCAGTCCGTGCTGCTGCTAGCGGTGAACATTCTGCTGATCTCGGAGTTCATCCTGGCCAAGAGAGACTACTACGACATACTGGGGGTGAGCAAAGATGCCACCGAGCGCCAGATCAAGAAGGCCTTCCATAAGCTGGCCCTCAAGTACCATCCTGACCGAAACAAGGGCCCAGACGCCGAGGCCAAGTTCAGAGAAATAGCGGAGGGTAAGTGAGTCTTTGTGCATAATGCTCGGTAATGGACAGTTACTCTAGTCTGTACACCATCTATATACATCAACTCTAGCAATGTGAACTACTAGTGAAATAGCCTTCAGTGTGAATATACGCACAGAATGGGTAAGAATATTGAGACTACACTGAGGTTACATAATGTATACCTGTGATGCTGTGGGTCTGAAGGAGGAATGCCTTTCATTTCTTCCCTAAGAGACATTCCTCATTAACAATAGCTTGTCTTACGTCTGTTGTGAGGTGACGTATGCTGTCGTGGTGACAGCTGAGTGTTTAAATGTATTTCCTGGCACTCTTTTTGTCTCTAATGGGTCTTTGAAAAGAAAATTGCACCGGAAACAAGAAATATGAAACTGCTTTTCAACTTAGGTTGGCTTCAGTTCAATAGGACAGACGTTCAAACATTTGTCTCTCATTTCACAATACACAGATAGTAAGTATATCAGTGTTGCTCAAGCTTGAACTAATAGTGTTCAAAATGTTCAGGAAATTTTGAATGGCAGCGCCATAGCAGCCAACACAGCGAGTGATGTAACATGTGTTTGTCTGTACCAGCATACGAGACGCTATCAGACGATAAGAGGAGGCGAGAGTATGACCAGTTTGGCCACGGCCCTTCACCAGGGGAGGGTCACAGAGAAGGAGGCGGAAACTACAACTTCAACCAGCACTTCCAGTCCTTCAACTTCAACTTTGATGACATCTTCAAAGACTTTGACCATTTTGGTCAACAGCAGCGACACCAACACCACTTTCACTCCCAGAACCAAGCCCACCAAAAGAGACACTTTGACAGCCACTTCCAGGCCCATCGGGAGACTATGAATAGACAGAGGAGGCAGTTTCAGCAGGGGGGCTTTGGCGGAGGACTTTTCGATGACATGTTCGAGGACTTGGAGAAGATGTTCTCCTTTAACTCGCACAGTTCCAGGACTGAGAGCAGATTCCACGGCTCGGGAAAGCAGCACTGCAGGACAGTGACCCAGCGTAGAGGGAACATGGTGACCACCTTCACTGACTGCTCCTGAGTGCGGCAGAAAACGGTGCTCTGCAGAGTGCAGCCACCTGGGGACACTGCTGCGTTTTATTCATTGTGGTTTTGGAATTGAATGCTAATTTATCACTTGGTGGAATAGAGGATGGTTTTGTGTGGCTTTTGTAATTTTCTGTATGTAATTTCCTCTGGAACAAATATCCCCTTTGGCCTGATAAATGGCTGCTTCCAAGCAATAACTCACGCACATTATTGCTTATAGCACGATATTAAGTCTCGTGTTGATCCAGATACCTCTCCATTATTTAGCTTTCCAGGTTCATTATGTTTACTTGTGTTCATTTCTTCTGATGGTACAATCCATTACACTCAGGTATGGCCTAAGTTTAAAAAGATAATTTCAATTCTTTCTTTTGAGAGCTGTGAGGCAATAAGATTTATTCATTCTGCAGCTATTTAGGCCATACTGTGATTTTTCTCACTGCAACATCGATGTTTTGCTAATATAAAACCAGGCTTTGCTCATCTCAGCTTCATATATTCTGGATTTGTACATGTTCTCTCTTTGATTCATTAGCTGAAAGATTAGCAGAGATGACAGTTTAAGTCTCACATATTTCGACTGATAGAACTTGCATCAAACTTTGCTGTGAAAATGAAGCTTCACATCCTGAGATGTGTGCAAGTTGGCCATTATCAACTGTTACCTCGTTTTAGTTTCCTGCAGAGTTGCATCTACCGACACTCGGTGAGGGCAGGGAAGTAATGTCAGTCCAACGACAAATGCTGGTGAACTTCGCCACAGGCAAAGTTTGTGTACACTCTCAGCTGTTTTGGAACCAGTAGTGTTGATGTTTTTTTTTAAAAAAAACCCTGGGCTCGTCTGCCAGTGAAGCTGAATGGTCTGAAAAGCTTCCTGAACTGATCATTATGTGCAATATTTAGTACCTTTGCTCTTCATGTTGCCTATCTTTCACAGACAGTGCTGTGTTGAGGTCATTGTCTAATGTCAGCACTTTGTGTGCGTGTGTGTGTGTGTGTGTGTGTGTGTGTGTGTACGTACACAGTGAGAGCTGAATGTTGATTGGCTGCAAAATGTTTAGAGAATGAATAAAACGTGAAAAGAGCTTGTGTGTGTGTGTTTTGTGAGAAAGGCTTTCAAGTGATGATTAATATGATTTATGGTTTCAATTAATGTTAATGTGAAGATTGTTACATTAATATTTGCCTCTGAGCCAAACACCAAATCACATTTAGCATAAGGAGATTAATTACCAAGGGTCCATCAAGCTTTTCAGACGACGTTATGTTGAATATTATTTGTCTAATTATCTCTTTTGTAGGGTTCATTGGAGTTCATCACACGGTAATAAGTTTCTGAAACGCTGCTGTTCAAGTTAAACTCCAGTAGGGGGCATACTCTGATAAGATAAGCAGGCAGGGCAGAGGAGATGTGGGTCAGAAAATAGTTCCAAAATTAGCATCTAGATGAGTTACATGAAGGCATAGAAGGACAGTTATAGCTGCATGTAGGAAGCTTAGTGAGAGCCACCTGTTTTTTTTTTTTGTTTTTTTTTCCTGTTTAGTATTTCACATGTAAAACCTGATCAGAGGAAACAGACAGAATGAAGCGAATTTAAAAAATGATGCTTGAATGTGAACTTAATTTGAATAAAGACATGAAGATGTGAGCCCCTATCAGCTCTGCCATCCCATCAGTATTAAAGACTGAATGCAACAGTAGCACGGGGTGCGTCGCATCGCAAATGAATTGAACTGTTTGTTTGCAGGAGGAAGAATTTGATATTTCTCCTTTCAGAAATGTCAGAAATGATTGACGTGATTCACAACTGACAAGAAGGATTTTCCTTGTGACAGGAGAAAGCAGGCCCAAACAACAGCTCATTATCTTGATTAAAACTCTTTCACACTTCTCTTGCAGCCTCTCTCTGCAGATGGAATAACCCCAGAATCTGGGTTCATGTAGGTTCATGTTGTGCACAGCTGATACTTATCAACCCAAAACACGCTTTCTTTCCGCACATGGACCCCACGTCTCTCACTGACTTTAAACACACCAGGCCGCCTCCTCCCTCAGTGTAGTCTGCTACGAGTCTGCTTGCAAGGCTTGACGGCTGCTGGTTGACTTATGCTGATACAACTGCAACAGAAAATCCAGCATGATTCCATCAGTGACGCTCAACAATGGAGCAAAGATGCCTATTGTGGGTCTGGGAACGTGGAGGGTAAGGCTGACCATTTTATAGTTATCATAGAAAAGGTTTAGAAAATACATGGATGCATGAGGGGCGGAAGTAACAGGATGGATGGAGGTGCATTAGATAAAATATCAAGTGATTTCATTAATTTAAAGCTGGTTTGAGTAAAACAGTCGTGATTTGATGAAAACGGAGGAATGTTTTTGTCATTGTTGCTGTCTTGCTTTCATCCTTCACAACATAGAATTTATCATTTGGGAAAAGTGGCCTGCAAAGTGGAAACAACAAAACCTGACTGAAAAAAATGTAAGCGATGAAATGTACGTGAATTGACAAATTGAATGATTAAGCTGTCAGCTGATTTGATAAACTTGACATTTTATTTGAAAGTGTGACTCTGATAATCAACCCTTCATCACTCACAATACCCAACTCCCATTTATAATTCATAGCAAGCAATGATTTGTCACTTGCATCCAAAATATCAATCAAAACTAATTCAGCCACTAAGCCTGCAAAATGAGAGGCAAAAAACTCAATCGCTGGTTTATAAGTGATATTTCAGGGCTTCTGTGGTCTGTATGAACTCTATTGCTGCAAAGGAGGTTCAAAAGTAGAGAAATCTATTATTTCAGGACTGCAGTTACAATAAAATGGTTCACTTCAAACACTGACCTCAACATTATCTCTTGCAGGAGAGTAAATATTACCTTTAAACATTTCACTGCCCTCTGCCCTCTGCCTGAACAGTGACACCAGCAACATCAACATGCCCTGTATGCTTGATATGAGGCCAGAACAACACAAGGAAGACAATCACAGTCACTGCTGCCACTGACATATTTTACTCAGTGTATTGATGTTTATCTGTATCTGTAATTTCCTTGTTTTGTGTCACCCCACCTTAATAGGCAGAGCAGGGAAAGGCCATGGAGGCTGTTAAGGTGGCGATAAGTGCCGGCTACAGGCACATTGATGGTGCTTATGTGTACGAGAATGAAGAAGAAGTTGGGGCTGGAATTCATGCAATGATTGACCAAGGGGTGGTAAAGAGGGAGGAACTATTCATTGTCAGTAAGGTACGGTATGAAAAAAAAAAAAAATGAACACCATAAACCAACATCACACTCACAGCTGGCGCATGTTTATTAAAATCCCTGTTTGCTTTTCATAGTTATGGTGCACCTTCCACATTCCCTCTCTGGTGAGGGGAGCCTGTGAGAAGACGCTCAGTGACCTAAAACTGGACTACCTGGACCTGTACCTCATGCATTTCCCTATGGGAGCCAAGGTGTGGATACAAATAACAATTGTCAACCATTTTGATAATCAATTCATCGTTTCCAAGCAAAGCTGTCAGACACTTGCTGGTTAAAGCTTCTTGAATGTAAATGTTCTGTCAAAACAGAACTACAGTTAGATTTTGTGGCCTTTCTACATTCAGACCGTCGTGTTTTCATGCTTGACATTTCCTCTGCAACTTCTACCCCTATTTTCACCACTGCAGCCAGGGGATGAGGTTTTTCCAGCAGATGAGAACAGCAAGTTAATTTCTGATGGCAGCAGCTTCTTGGACACTTGGGAGGTAATTTAAGTGACTCACGAAAACTTAAACCAAATGAAATGTGAACTTACAAAACAAGATGCACCACAAAAGGTAGCAGGAATATGTCATTCGTCTCACAGGCTATGGAGAGGCTGGTGGACGCTGGGTTGGTCAAAGCTATCGGCATCTCCAACTTCAACAAAGACCAGATTGAAGCCGTCCTCAACAAGCCAGGCCTCAAGTACAAGCCTGTGACCAACCAGGTACAAAACAAGGCTGTGATTCAACATAATGCAGACAGAGGAACATAAAAGTAAACCATTTAGGTGTTCCTCCAGATTGAGTGCCATCCATATCTGACCCAGGAGAAGCTGATCAACTACTGCCACTCAAAGGGCATCCCTGTCACAGCTTACTGTGCCCTGGGCTCCCCTGACAGACCCTGGTGAGAGGCACCCACCATAATCACCTCTCACAGACAAGCCTTAGCAGCTTTACTAAGCATATTGACCGTCAGTCATTCTTTTCTGTCCTTATGTTCAAAAGGGCATCATCTGATGAACCCTCTTTGCTGAAAGAACTGAAGATCACGGCCATCGCTAAGAAGTACAACAAGACTCCAGCACAGGTTAGAAAGAAATGTCTACCCAGTATTTATCTCCACCTTTTTCTCTATGAAAGAATACGACCACAAATGATTATTATTATAATTCTTATCGTTATCACGTCTCATATTGGATGACATACCTGACAGTGCAGCATAAACTAGAGAAACAGATACTGTTTCTAGAAAACTTGATGTTCAGGAAGATGATGCCTGAAAAAATACCGCTTTGCACTTTCTCACCAGGTTCTCCTCAGGTTCCACATCCAGAGGAACGTGGTTGTCATTGCCAAGTCAGCAACGCCACATCGAATCAAGGAAAATTTCCAGGTGCACTGACTGAAAATGAAAGTTTAAGAATCTGATTGTTTTATATTGCACTCGTACTGGACCATGCATTCATGGTTGCACGTCAGTCATTGGACAGAACACTGAGGGCGGCTTCTTCGGTTTGTTGATGGTGTTCTTTCTTTCAGTTGTTTGACTTTGAGCTGAGTGACGACGACATGAAGACCATGATGAGCTTGAACAATAACTGGAGAGGATTCAAAATGGAGTGGTGAGTAGACGGGAAGACGGTGGGGGCGTAAGAGAGAAACATGAGCAGAGCTAATGGCATTCTCGTAGGCTACAGACCAAGGCTGCTGGAGCCATTATCATAACCAAAAGACTTCAGGTAATGTGTGTTGCTCTTTTCTCCACAGGGCCTCAGAACACAAAGACTTCCCCTTGAATGCAGAGTACTAACTCATCAGACAGTATGCGTCCTGACTTCTCAAGACTGAGCCTGAATAACAAGTTTCACATTTACTAAGCTTGTGCTGGACCAGTGTGTAAGATTTATGAGGATCTACTGTCAGGAATGGAAAACGATACTGTGAATAATACTATTAAAAATCGATGAAGTTGACGAGGTCAAACATCAAATCTTTTGTCTTTGTTGTGCTTTCAAGTTCAAGGAGTATATGTCAAAAAGGACTCACAAATGATGACGTTCTATTTTATGTTTCATACAGCCTCAGTGTTTTCGGGGTGACAGCTTGGTCCTCATGACTAACACCTAAGATGGTTTGTCTTCCATCCTGTCTTTAAAGAAGTAATAACACCCCATCACTGTTATATGAGACTGGTGGGGTCAGTAGAGGACACCCCTTAAGGACTCTTAATACCTTCCTTTTTTAAAACACTAACAGGTAGAATCATCAAAACTAAACATTACAGCTGAAAGTAGAATCCAGTCTATCCAGTTTACTGCCCCCTCAGTAATCTGCCTGNACAGTGAACAAAGGTGACGCCTGCTCGTCAGTCAACAGGCTAAGTTTACCCAGCACGTTTTGCACACGTCCTTTCATGCTTCTAGAAACATGCTTTTGGAGCGCGTTAGCCGCGGCTACTATCAGTTATAGTTGAGCCAAGTGGAAAAAAGGTCAGCACACAGTTACTTGTAAAATACTTAATGCAATGATTGATGAATTCATATTTACAAAGACGAATGCATGTGGACTTTTTTTTAACGACGCAGTTATGTAACAGCCTCTAGTTTGGCTTTCTGTTAACGTGTCAAGCTAGCTTACCGAACAAGTTAACCATTAGCTAACTAGACAGAACAAGTCAAGAGAATAAAAAGAAACACACCTTCCATGTCCCCAGCCCCACAATGGGAAACTGTGCGCCAGTATTCAGTTTCACTGTTGTTGCCATTTCTCCAAACGACGAGCGGAGCCTGTGTGCTGCGAGCCGAGCAGTGTGGGCAGAGCACCGAGATAGCAGAGCGCCGTCATCGTCGATCGATTAGTGATGCCTATTAATTGATAGGGCTGGGCGAAGCGCATCTTCTCTCCAAGTCTGTGCAGCGTGCGAACAGCGAACCTCTCTCTCTCCCTATCTGCTGCTCTCTCAGACAGGCACACTCTGCCCCCCTCAAACCTGAAATATGAATATGGCTGAATATAATAACCATTTGTGTTAACTGTTGAAGGAAAATTACTATTCCTATTAGGCTACATGCAGATTGCAGTTACAGACTTAATTATCTTAATCATTTTGTTATTTCACCCAGATAACTCACAACGAGCCATGGATATTACAAGGACCAGCTGAGATGATAGTGAAAGACCTACAACCCATCTCTGTGGTTCAACAGGAGGGTTTTAAGAGTCTAGTGAAGACACTTGATCCCTGCTACAGGATTCCAAGTAGGAAATATTTCATGGGAGAGAAAATACCTTCATTGTATGAAGAGTGTCGCTCAAAAGTAAAAAAAAGTCTCAATGCTGCTGGCAGTGCTGTATTGACCACTGATATGTGGACATCAAGAGCCACAGAGGCTTATTGAACTGTCACTTGCCATATTATTGATGACAAGTGGCAAATGCAATCATGTGATAGAAACCAGTAGTTCCTCCGGAAAGAGCAGTGCTAACAACGTTTGCACAGAATTTAAAAGAATCACCAACGAATGGGGCATAACTGCCAAAATTCAGGCTGTAGTCACAGATAATGGTGCCAATATGGTTGCTGCCGTAAAACAGGTTGGGCACATTATCCGTGTTTTGCACACACCATAAATCTAGTTGTGAAAGACTCCATTAAGACCCTCCCTGAGCTTCTTGACATTCAACAGAGATGCAGTGCAGTTCTTTCACCACAGCACTAATGCTACAGAAAAGCTCAAAGAAATTCAGAAACAACTGAAGTTTCCAGTGCACAAACTCATCCAATCAGCTGAAACACGCTGGAACTGTTTGAGAGACTACATGAGCAAAAGGAAGCAGTTACCACTGTACTTTGCCTTCGTGGAAAGAGCTCACTACGCTTGAGTGAGGAAGACTGGTCCATGGTTGGTCTCTCCCTTGATACGTTGAGACCATTTGAAGAAGTAAGAAGGGAGATATCATCTGAAAAACATGTGTCTGTTTCAAAGGTGATCCCCCTAGTTACATTACTTCTGAGATCAACTGCATCTTGTGAGGCCCAAGGCAGCAAGCTAGCTGCTGCGCTGTCAGCACAGTGCCAGCACCGTTTCAGGGGTATTGAAACCTTTTCTGGTCTCAGTACCAGCACCTACCTGGACACAAGATTTAAACACTTTGGGTTCCAGGACGTGGCAAATGTTGACACTGTGAAAAAACGACTCCATGCTGAAATGCAATCAGTTAGCCAGACATCAGCCCATTCAGAATCAGCTCCTGAACCAAGCACAAGCTCTGACACCAGCACTGCCTCAGCAGTGGCTCCTGCAACTACCTCACACTACCCTGCAGAAGCTTCTCCATCCCCACCTGCAGCAAATATGGATATGGGCAGAGTTTGACACTCAAATCCTAGCATCGCAGCAGCATCGCACAGCTGGCACTGATGCCGTTATTGAAACGTGCCGGTACTCGGAGGAGAAGGCAATTCTGTGGGATGCAGACCCACTTCTTTGGTGGAAAATGAATGAGCCAACATTTCCGTCTCTGAGCAAGACTGCAAAGAAACAGCCAGGAGTAATTGCAACATACCTGCAGAAAGGATATTTTCTAAGGCGGGACAGTTAGTAAGTCAGAGAAAAAGTGCAATAAAGGGGAAACATGTCAACATGTTACTGTTCCTAAACAAAAACAGTTAAATCTGTTTTCAACATGGGAACAGAGCCAAAAGGGATACTTCCTTGGAGGACTTGTGAGCAAAGAGCCAAATGAGAGCCAATTGTCGATGACATTTTATTTGCACTACTAAGTTTATTTTTCCAGAAAGATCTGTGTGCAATGTAAAGTATTTTCTGTTGTGTTGCTTACATTGTTATATTTGTATTTGCTTTTGTTTACTTATTTTGCACAACTGACTGTTATTACTGACTTTATTCATATAAAGTATTTTCTGTTGTGTTGTTTATATTGCTATATTTATATTTTTGTTACATTATTTTATTATTTTTATAAATATATAGTTAATAAAAAACCTGTTTATTTGCCAAAAATCGTTGTCCTGTGTTTTATTATAATCATAATCATCCAACTACAGGCAAAATCAAAAATTATTCAATGATCATGACATTTCAAGTAAAAAGTATTGGTATAGGTATCGGTATCTGCGATACTAGCCTTGTATTTACTTGGTATCGGATCGATACCAAAATTCCCAGTATTGCCCACCCCTATTAATCGAGTCCAAGAGCCGCTCCTTCCTGTCAGTCTGATTTTACTCGGCAATCAGTCAGTTCTGAACATAACTCATCCACTCGTTTCTCTAATTGAGAATGTTGGTTTTAGCAGGGGTGGAGGAAGTATCAGCATCTTTTAGGAGTTTTTCGGACTCTGACTACAAAAACTGAACAGCCTTTGCAGAGTGGGACATCATGCACATTTGGGCTGGGTCATGTGTTTGAATATCAATGAAGGTATATCTTTCCAATTTTTTCCAAAACTGATACGTATCTGCATATAGCAAACGTATTCAAATAACATATACAATAGTAGATAAATATATAATAATAATAATAATAAAGTTTAATGCATTGCATACCTGCAGCACACATGATTTAGCTAGCTGTAAGCTGGTTAATATGTCTTTTAAGTGGCATTTTTAAGACTGGGGACCCCAAAACTTTCAAAGGACCCAAAATAGTTTCCAGACTAACCACAGCTGAGAACCACTTGGCAAAAACAACACATGCCTGCATTTTTAAAAAGGTTTTTGTTGGTTCTATCATTGAGCCACTAGAGGGCACCATTACTGCATTTACCAAACGTGAGGCAGTCTCCTCAAATCAACCAGCAGAAGCGCCACAGTAAAATAATCACATCATTTCATATATTAGCTTTATTGTCAATGATCACATTGACTGAAATGGTTATTTACTATTGTTTATTTCACTTAAGGCTCTCAAAAACTTAACTGAACAGTAAGTTTCACAGAAAAAAAATGCTCTTGGAGCAAACCTTGGGTGCATTATTTGTCCAGCACGTGCCATGACATGTAGGAGTTAATCTTCTTTTTAATTAGTCTTATTTATGTTGACCACAGCCTCCTCATGGTATTGTGCTTGCACTGTAAAGCAGGTGTGCACCATTGTGAATGTGCACACACAGGCCAGGCTTAAACCCCAAGAGACAGCTGAAAGAGGGAACAAATACAAGGTGCCTTTTTTTGTCAGAATCAGATAAAACCTCACAGACCTTTAACTGAGCCATTCAACACTCTGAGCAGGAGATAAGAGAAGGAGAAGAGAGCGATATAAAAAACATACAAAGGGAAAAGTTATGGGCGCCAGCAGCCACTGTGTACCTCACAATGGCTCTCGCTAAAGTTTGTGTCTCTTCTGATCTTCTCCCAGCTGGACGCCTGCTTTTCAGGCCCTGTCTCCTCTGATCTAACTTCAGACACTGGAGGGCCTTTTGCCAGCCTGCAAACTGTCAAAGTACCCCAGGAATCAAACACGGTCGCATGCTGTCATGATCAAAGACCCACAGGTAAACCAGACGAAGACACAGCCACATACAATTGTCATCTAAAAGAGGGGGGAAAGTTTTCATTTCAGAGGCTCTTATTTGGTGTCTGCAGGCGGATACCTTTCCACTGTTTCAACTGCATCGATTAGAATAAAGGGAAAGAGAAGCGACCAGGCATTTGAAGATACAACAGAGGCCTGGAGTCAAACCAAATGCCTGTCAAGGAAACTTTAGGACTTAGGTGAGATTTCAGAGTGTTGCTCCAAGAATTTGAAGTGAAGAGTGGGAATATTCACACACTAGTGGGATGGACAGAGAAAAGATGGTGGTGTGACAAATAAATATATAGATCACAATGAGCTCCTGTCTCCTTTTCCATTATGTGTGGCCTTAATGAATGCTCAGTGCAGCTGGTGGTGTCCATTCTTTCATAGGCCCTACATCAGATCAGACACTCCACCAGTAAGACCTGACCTGTCCTGGGGAGATCAAACACCTCATTTCATTTCATAGCCTTTGCTCCATTCTCCCTGCCTCTCCCTCTCTCCTGTTGGCCTTGGCTATGCTTGTCTTTTTTCTCTGTTTCTGCCGGAGTGCCCAGGGTCATAATCTCCACCAATAAATCTAATGTCGAGTGTCAGCTCCCGCTGAGTTCACTCACACACTCGCATTCCGCACATTCTGTCTGTCGAACAACAACAAGATCAGGGAGAGAAATCCCTACGTCATGAGTAAATCATGGTCATTTGTCAAGAGCATTACATGTTCTTGGATACACCGGAGATTATTGTGGCTGATCTGAGCCCTGGCCTGCAGACATCATGGAAAATTATCTCAAATCTGCAATAATCCCCTTAATATCTGGAATAGGTAGACTGTCTAAATTGATACAGAGCTGAAGTTGGTTAATTAAATGATTAGTCAGTGCGCATGAATAATTTGATGATGCCACCTTGGGTTCTGAGAAGATGTGATGAGCATTTTTCATTAGTTTGGAACATTTTATAGACTTTTATTGACTACCTTATTGTATCCAAGGGCGTGCCCCAGGGATCAGTCCTGGGAATACCACTATTCCTTACACATATACAGAATATATGAATAGTCTGGATCTGTTACATACTGTGATATGCTGCTCTGCATCTACACTGAACCAGGCTCTTTGTCAGCTATAACGTCAATTCTATACTGTACAACATACCTTGTATGATTTAAAGGTGCTGACAAAACAAAACTCAGAATTTTTTCAAATGCAAAATCTGTCAGGGCTCTGAGATGTCAGTATGTCATTACAATCTACGAATTGTAGATTCTCTCATTTATGCCTCACATTCAGCAATCGGTGAACACACTGAGATGCATTACACACTTTAACCACTGGAATGTTCTTATTGCAGTACAAGGCTATCCTTCCATTTTACCTCTGGACATACATCCTCCAAAAAAGTTTGAGAGGTTATCGTCTTTGCTGCCAGGATGTATTTCTACTAACTGTGCCCAAGGTCCGTACTGAACTGGGAAAACGGCATTGAAGTATGCTGCTCCTTCTGCTTGGAATCAGATGCAAATTGACTTGAATCTCTAGGAACTGGTCTCACTGGACACATAAAAGTGATTCTAAATGACAAGCAAGGACATCTGGCTGTAGATATTTTATATGCAGATGACATTTTTGCTTGTTTTATGTCTGCAGCCCTGTAATTGTTCTGCTGCCTGTCTTGGCCAGGACAGTCCTGAAAAGGAGATTTGTAATCTCAGTAAGATTTATTCCTGGTTCAATAAAGACTAAAACAAAATAATAAATAAATGAGAACAGTTGTGGTGCTTAATTGATTCCTTGTACAACTACAATATAAGAAAATTACAAAAATATGGGACACACAAATCCAAAAAAGAAGTTGGGATGATTTGCAAAACATTGAAATCCCATATTTAATTGAAAACAGCACAAAAACAACATATCAAATATTGAAACTGAGATATTTCATTGTTTTTGAAAATTATGCCATATAAATTTGATGCCAGCAACACGTTTCAAAAAAGTTGGGGCAGGTCATGTTTCCCACTCTCTTGCAAGACCTCTTCTTTGAACAACACTCTGTCAGCGTTTGGGAGCAGAGGAGAGCAATTGCTGTCATTTTGAAAGCGGAATGTTGTCTTTTAATGACATTATTTGCAATTTTATGTTGAGAAATTGTTGCACTATTTGCCAGCACAGTCTGTCACAGAGTGTTGAACCCCTCCCCACCTTCACTTCAGAGAGACTCGGCCTCTCCTAATGCTCTTCTTATACCCAGTCGTGTTACCAACCTGTTGCCAGTTAACCTGATTAACCATGAGTTGTTCCATCAGGTGTTTTCTTTTAGCATCTCACAGCTTTTGCAGTCTTTTGTTGCCCCTGTTCCAACTTTTTTGAAACATGTTGCTGGCATCAAATTCTAAATGAGGATATTTGAAATTAAATTTCTCAGTTTCAACATTTGATATGTTGTCTTTGTGCAATTTGCAATTAAATATGGGGTTTAAATGTTTTGCAAATCACCACATTTTAACTTCCTCTTTATGTTTTACACAGTGTCCCAACTCTTTTTGGAAACAGGGTTGTATGAATTCATGTGTCTTTTTTCCAAGTAGTCAAATTTGCAGTAATTATTCACAACAAAGAAGTTCACAGATTTGACTGAAACTGTTGATTAAGATTAAGATTAAGATTCCTTTATTTCGTCACAATTTTTAACACACAACATGCAGAGTTGAGGAGGGAAACTGCACACGCCATGCATTTTGTGAAATTCTTTCTCCGCTTTTGACCCATCCATGGTCAAACCTTCCTCCACGGCAGACCAGGAGCGGTGGGCTGCTAGTCGACCAGCGCCCGGGGACCGGTTCCTTTGTTGTCACCATTGGTCAGGTGGTGATCTTCTTGCATGTTTTTAGTGGGGGTATTTTTATGGAGGATACCCCAGGTGAGCACGGGGAGAACATGCAAACTCCACACAGAAAGGCCCCTTTTTTCCTCGAGCAGCAGGCACTGAAGGCATGGTGGAGGACACGCCACCAGCGCCCACAGCGGGATTCGAACCGGGGACCTTCTAGCTGTGAGGCGACAGTGTTACCACTTGTGCCACCGTGCCACCATTAGTACATGTAGGGCACTTTTCTGCACAGGGTCATGTGTGAAAATGAATTCCATGTTTCTATGGTGTTAAATCAGTTAAGGCATTTGTACAATGTAACACAACTGCTAAAGTTCCATACTGACACAGTGTGTGAGGAAAATGGTCACCACTGAAAACATGCATCACACCAGCACCCTCTGACGTAAAACACGTGTAATTTCAGATAGTAGAGGACTTTATTGCTACTGGTGCTGGTGTGTGTGAATGGTCACATAGCACTAAAATCCTATTAAGACCTTGGTTATTGAACAAAGAGAAGCCACTGCCTCTACCAGAATAGTTCAGGCAATTTATTCCATTTAATGTGACGGAATGTCTCTATGAAAGAGCCTCTATACTAACTTAACTCTTCAGCATGTTTGGAGTTTTTGCTAATTTCCTGGATTCCCTCAATGTTTTCAACACTTTTAGCACATATTTTTATCCTACAGTACAGTATTTGTTTTCATCAATTGTCCTGTTTACACTCATGTTGCAGAAATATTTTCCACAAGCTTCAAGTTATGGCCCTGTGGCCGAACCACCTTTGTTAGGACCAGTCCACGTTCTGTGAGGACTGTTTGCTCCAAAACAACAGTAGAGGCTCCTACAGAGGTTAATTTAGATGCTGCTATAGCCAGGTGTGCACATAACATTTCAGTCAGTACCAAGTAGGCGACTGGACTTTTCAGCTTGACTAGCTTGTTTGTTCGCAACAGCTTGTGCCACATCTGTATGTTCCTTACTCTTTTTGAGTTTATCAAGTGATGGATGATTGAAATTCTTTCAGCTCATTTAAAACGCAGTTGTTTTGTCTGCTGGATGTTAATGCAAATGACAGTGCGCTCACTGTTAGCTTCAAGCTATGGCGCATCTTGGAGCCAGTTTTCAGTCTTTTCTTCTGCAAAGATTCTGTTTGAAGTTTCTTTGCAGGTGGCCGAGTACCAAAGTAGATGAGTAGCAGTAGTTTTATGAACATCTCTCACTGTCGGTTACTTCACCGGCTCAAATGTGTTGACAAGAAGACAAAAATATATGTATTGATCACCAAAGACAGTTGCTCCCATCTTCTTCTTCTGTTGAGTTTTATGAAGTGTTGCATTACTGCCATCTGCTGGATTGTGACAGCTTCACAGTGAAAACAAAATGCTATAACGCTAAGGCACAAACAACTGGTTACACATTTTTGGTTTTTATCATGCCTGTGTACCAGTTACGTGCACTCCCGCCTTCAGTTATATCAGAACTGGAGAGTATTTGTTCACTGAGGTGGAAATGTTTGACATGGTAAACATTATACCCGCTGAACATCAGCATGTTCGTATTGTCCCTGTGAGCGTGCTAGAATGCTTGTGTTAGCATTTAGCTCAAAGCACTGCTGCGCCACAGTGTGGTCTTACAGAGTTGCGAGCATGGCCAGAGATTCTTATGTTGTTCCTGTCGAAAGTAAAAAGACAGAAACTCTTGTATCTTGTATCTTGTACAAGGTTTCTGTGATACAAATGGAGACAGACTGGTAGACAAAAAGCAAAATGTAAAGCAAAATTTATAGTAAAAAATGATCTATTAGTGATCTAGATCTTTCTGATCTGGTATGGATCCAAAACACACACACTATTGTGCATTCTAATATGTACTTACACACATAATGTGAACACACATACACACAGCATCGGCCTTGTCTGTCAGCATAGGTGTCTCCTCTCTTGCCCCTCAGACATGGTTTGGTTTTTGGCTTGATTAACCACTTAGTTCAGTCTCTCAGACACAAGATTGCAGGGAAAAAGCAAGTAATGAAGTGCTTTTGAATTTGCATTCCTGAGAGCTTTCACAGACGCCTTGATTTCAGTCTGCCTTTGCTGTTTGTTCTTCGTCAAGAGATGTCTGCTATTTTAACGGTAACACATAACAAGTGTCCATCCAACCTCCTCCATATTGCTCCCTCATCAACCTAACTGCCATGAATAAACACAATCAACATGCATCTGAAGGGGAATTTGGAGGCTTTTTCTCTCAAATGGTCCCTGATGGGTTGTTCATCATTGTCATTATGCAGATTACAGTGTGACCGTGAATGCAGTACTGGAGCCCTTTTCCTCTGGAATGAAATGTCACCGTTCCATAAAGCTGACCAAAAACACTTGTGTGTTTTGTTCTTACAAGTCGAGCAGTGCTGATCAGTTATGGACAAACTGTCTCAAGAATATGAAATTAACAACATTCAGTCGACACTTGAAAGTCAAGCCTTTATTTTTAGTATCGACCTTGACAACAACATCCGAGTGTGCGTGCTGCATTATCAGCTGAAGGGTCTGTTGTAATTTACCAGGTAAGTACCATGGTTTGGTTGAGAATTTCCGGAGAAATCTCATAACAAAGTGAGACAATTCAGTCAGCATTAAAACGACTAACGCTTACTTTGTGTAACTTTTCTTTTTTGATTTTTAACTCTATTTGATTCCTTTGTGGGTAACCATGCTTGTGTAACATGATGACTTGCCAGAATCTGCGATTATTTCGGTCACAGATTTGGGACAGTTGACGTAAAAGCTTCCCTTTGCACCCCGCTCCTGGGTGCTTGAAAAAGAGGAAACACAATTTGGTTTAAATCTGGGGCCCTTTCACTAGTCCATGCTTCCAGTAATGATTTAACAACAATAGGAGGTAGAATACGAGGAAAGTTTTTGCAGGATTTGCACAATTTGAAGTTGGACTTTGACGTTGATAGGCAGACATACAGTACACCAACAGGACCTGTCTTCCATAGCCGGCAAACTTCAGGTAATTTAAGATTCATTTCTTTTCCAAATACACAGAAATGCAAAGAATATTTTCCTGCAATTTGAGGTGTGCTGTAATGTGACTTAATGTTAATTTTATTAAACCTGCCCATGCTGATGTTTATAGTGAAGAGGGAAAAAAGCACCTTCACTTCTCCACAAGCAACATCCTGTTGAACAGGAAGTTCGTTAGCAGCAGGTTGGAGTGTTATTGGATATAAAGAACAAATGTCTGTATTTTTCTTGTTCATAGAAATTTAGCTGGAACACCAAATTAAGAATGAGTACAATAAGGACACACAAATATCAATTACAGACACTTAAAGACATAAATCACTGAACTCTGACCAGTGGAGTCTTTTAAGAGAACCTGCATGCTCTCAATCTTTTCAAATTAAAGTTTCATGTGAACCCATGTTAGGAGACAAAAAGTCTTCCATGAGATGATTTCAGAGATGATCGTGAATGTCTGTTCCTGGTTATAGTTGTGTTTAAATGAAAGAGTTTTCACTATCAGTATCGTCATTACACTAAACTCCTGAGTGCATTGTTGTCCACTGTGTTAAGATGTAAAATCTGACATTTGCTCCTCTCTCTGCTGATATTATTTCATGAATTTGTAAAAGATTACCGTGCTGCATTAAGTCTCATAGCATCCGTTGTTCCCTGGTGTCCCTTTGACAACATCTTGTTCTAGCGTGGGTGTGTTACATATTTGTTTGAGTGCAGCTTTGAGACATCACAGTGACACAGCGGGAAAATCTTTAAAGTTCCTCATGGGCTACTTCCTCATTTTTAGTCACCTGATATTATTTACAATATATGAAGAAAAACCCAGTGAACTTCTCTTATCTTGCATCACGGGAATGCTGGTTTCAGAGTTGAGCGTGTGCAGGTTGGGGGCTGGGGAGGGGAAAAACTGTGACAGGATGAGCAACATGGCAAAGAGGGTGGACATGTGTAAAGTCCTCATGGGACGATGAGTCACAGCCAAGATGACTCAGTAGTATTTTTTTTTTCAAGACTGCTGAACAAAATGTCACAAGTAATCCTAGAGAGCAAGAAGTATTCGATAAATGATTAATTTTGGGATGAATAAAGGATTTTAAGGTATTATTACATTTTTTTTTTTTTATAAAAGATGAAGCCAGGCGTGCTGTGTGCTGTGCCACAGAGCAGGTGTATGTTCAGAGGATGGGGTGCAAACAGCATAATGGAAGTGTGCAGTGTTACTTTGACATTCAATTGGACAGCTCATTCTCATCTGAGTCATGGCTTACCAGTACCAAGTCAAATGGAAACAGGAGCAGTTCATGACACACACACGCCTTCTCAAATACTTTGGGTCTTTTTTTTTTGTTTTGTTTTTAATGATATGGTGCAGTTTCAAGGGGGAAATGCAAGTGTGAACAATGTGTTTTTAGAGAAGTCGAATGGGTGCATACAACACCATCTTGTGGTCAATCTGGAAATGACAACTTGGATTTGATTTTCAAGGAAGCAGAGTTGTGCATTCATTCAGGCCCTGTCTATCTCAGTCTGTTTTAGCTTTCCATTTGCATTAATTACCTGAGCTTTCCACAACAACAACAACAACAACAACAACAACAACAACAACAACAACAACAACAAATATAATAATATTAATTTCAACCATGAAAACTATTAGGAGTTGTATCAGTATTCTAAGAGCAGTGTGATGGAGAGATGTGTGTGAGAAGCGGTGGGCTGGGGGGAGTAATTTGCTGGAAGAATGTAAACACTGTCTGCTCTGAGGGCTGACTTCAAAGTGAGGCTGTGGTAACCTCCTCTCAGCGGTGGCGCACACCCTTGACCGATGAAAAGCGAAAGTGAATGTTCATCCACGGTCTACAGCCTCTTCCTGAAACCACTCTTTGAAGTCACAAAATGGATATGATTGACTCGTGAAGGAGGCACATATACAGAACAGAATCGAGCAGTATTTGACAATGCACACGCAGTCCGTGTTTCCTCCACAGTTTAAGCATAATGACATTGTATAGAAGCATATCAAAGCTCCCCTGAGCGCTACCTTACTAAGTTTGGGTTCCCATAATGCCAGAAAGACTACAATACATCATGTCTGGTCATGCTGGCTATTTTAGCAGTTAGAAAATCTATGTGACAGGTGAGAAGGCAAGGTGCTTCATGACAGTCAGTGTGTGATCATGCAGAGTTGTACCATACAGTTCCCGGACACTCAAATTTCAAATTATATGTATGGCATATGTATTCAGTAAATCACTGAATTAAAACCAAATATCTGTACTGTTAATACAGGTAATATCTGCTCTAAAAATACTGTAAATGTCATATAAAAACAGCATGTTGGAATTTAATTTCACACTTTCATACTATAAAATTGTCTTGGGAGCACCAACAACAAGTCATCTAAACAAAGTTTAATGGATCCAACTCAAAAATGTATATTTATAGTATTTGTTTGTGCTGAAAAAAATAGTATTAGTCAGACACTTCATGCTGCCAGACAGCGGTGTGAGGACTTAAAGAGTTTTGGGACAACTTCACAGTTTTGCTTACTGGTATATTGGACAAACAATCATTGGAAACCTGCTTTCTAACACATTAATCACCTTAAAAATGTTTCAAATTCACTGACTCAATCTAAACTGTAAGTATAATTAAAATACATCCACATGCAGGCATTACAACATCTGACTGATTTGTCTTTGCACCGACCCCCTTTTGAGTGTGACTCAGACTTACTGTAAGCATATCTAACATATCCGTGTGTTTAACCAATTTGTCTATCTTCTAGTTTGTAGTAGTATGTATGAGAGATGAGAGATGAGATTAGAGTCTGTAACATCACTATAACACACTCAGAGGGACACTCAGAGGTAATGGAAGTTATGAGTTTTAGTTCCTTCATTTCTCAAAATAGAAAGTCGAATGCAGTTATGCTTTTTTCAGAGGCAGCAACTGAGATGAAAGCTTAAATTTGAAGTCTGAATATGCATTATAGTTACTGTACTACATACTCATGTATATATGTGGAGATGATAGAAGTGCGAGATCCCTGCACCTCTCCTGAATTTAGACTTCAGCAGCCAGTGCAGCTGGTTATGATTTTATGGAAGTGAAAAAAAAGTCAAATAAAAGTGACATGATGAAATATAAAAGAACTTTTTTTCTATGCAGAAAAAAATGTGAACAGTCGAAGAACAGCTAAGCCACACAGGTTTAAAACACAACCCTATATGGTGATCTCTGCCCTTCGCCCAGACTGAATACACTCTGTAATAATGAGATTTTGTGAGGGGTGTATGTTAAGAAGACTTTGCCGGTGTGATCAGTGATAGAGGCTGGATCTCCTGCGTGTCTGAGCTCTTCATCATTATCTTGGCTCGCTGACTCATGTCTTGAACACAGGGAACAAAACTCTGGCGGTGGCCTTGGTCCAGACGCAACGGGACGCCAGGAGGGACAATAAGAGAGAATTAGCAGTGAAAAAAGCAAATAAATAGGTGCTTCAATACATGACAGGCCAGCAACAAAGCCCACTGTGGATGAGAGGGGGAGTGAGAGAGATAGAGAGAAAGAAGAGAGAGAGAGCGAGAGAGGAGCCTTGATGAAAATAAATAGTGGAGCTCAAAGGGAGGCAAGGGTTGAGCGGATTGGAGGTGATGATGAGTGGAGAGCTGCACAAAGTAGCACATCTATGGGAAAGGTTTTAATGAGGCAGACGTTGGTGAGTGTGTGTGTGTGTGTGTGTGTGTGTGTGTGTGTGTGTGTGTGTGTGTGTGTGTGTGTTTTCTCATCTATGACATAGGCACTTAGAATATTCTCAGCAATGATACTTCCTGTCTCCATGTGGGTGGGTGAGGCTTTGTGTAAGTGTGCACAGATGGACAGACAGACGGACAGATGGACAAACACACAGCCAGACAGACAGGAAGACAGAGAGACAGACAGACAGACAGACAGACAGACAGACAGACAGACAGATGGACAAACACACAGCCAGACAGACAGGAAGACGGACAGACGGACAGACAGACAGACAGGAAGATGGACAGACAGACAGATGGACAAACACACAGCCAGACAGACAGGAAGACGGACGGACAGACAGACAGACAGACAGACAGACAGACAGACAGCCTACCAGACAGACAGACAGACAGACAGATGATTGACTGACTGACTGACTGACTGGCAGGCAGACAGACAGACTTTAGGATTAGATTAATGCATTTACAGTCAAACAAAGCCTAATCCATGACTCTTGTATCAACAAAAAGGGCTCAAGAGGAAAAACTGTCTCCCTGGTTCGACTGAAGACAATAAGCCCACCTTAGTAGCATGATCAGGTTTTTTTTTTCTCTGTAGCTAGTCCAGCTGCTAAAACACCTGCTCAGGTGGGACAGGAGCATACATATCCTGTAACGTCTCCAGATATGGAGCTTAACTCCACAGCCTCCCACACAACAACTAGTGGTGATTGGGATGAAGCTAGCAAATATGAAATTTGATTAGCCTTTATGAACAAATACAATTTAAGATCGTGAAATATGATTCAATTTTCCTTTAATTTCTGACTAACTCGGGGGGAATGTTAAGGAAATAGCAACATAAAATGATAAAAATATCATGAAAATTGACCCTAAATTTTACCTCAGGAATACAAGAGTGTGATGACGGGGAGTAACAATCATTTCCTTAAAGGGCAGTGACCACAATATTTTTAAAGGAATAGTGACCACAACAGTAGGCTGAGGTTGGCTTGCACACCCCAAATCCTCAGTATAGCAATTTATACTGGTTGTTATTTTAATATGTCACCCATCTAGATCGGATTTTGTCACTGATTTCAAACACATAAGTCGGATCTCAGACTGTGAATCAGGCCTGCAGCCGGATGTAAAGAAGCGTGAGCAGAGCACCGCAGCACTGCTACCTGTTGTCTTCCAACGGCTCCAAGGCTTTGTATATCTGTAAACCCTATCATCAGAGCAGCAGGGGGCCTTTAGCTCTACTATCAGCTCTCTGTTGGATTGAAAGGAAGTCAAACAAACTCAAAAAACAATATAAAGAACCAGGAACAACCAGGGAATCACACAGTGGTGGTGCCATGAGTTCAGGACATCACAGTCACACTGTTTATAGCATTATGAGGCCATTCAACAGACAATTGATAATGAGCCACGTTAGCTGAGGTGAGCTGGAGGACAGGACACATGAGACCCTCAGGGCCAGCTTCCCGGTCAAGGTTTATACTAAACCAGGTGCAGGCCGTCATCTAAATCAGTTAATTATTGTCTAAAAAGTGGATTTCTGAAACACATCCTGAATTTTGATTTCTTGGCTTTGGGGTCCCGCACTACGTTCAGTGACATTAATGACAACAATCTATGTTTGTGTTTAATAGTGAGAGTGTGATGAGGTGACGAGCTGATAGCATGAAAATCATAAAGGCTGTGATTTTTATTTGGTTTAATCCAAAATGCCTCCTATAAATATAATGGTGGTATAAAATGAAAGATAAATAAGGCGAACTGAAGCACATTTTTTTAAACCCGTGTAAGCAATATTAATTATTAGGCAATGTTAATGGAGCAACATGCCACATGCTAATGAGGTTTTTTCCTCTTCTCAGCCGGTGGTCTTATTCCCATCTAAATCCCTTATATCATCTCTGGAAATTAAAGCAAAAAAATGGATTTAGCAATGATCACATTCTGCTTTCAGCCACTGCAGTCAAAAAAATACAGTCCTGACTTTGATGCATTTTCTAAAATAATCATTTTACAGTCAGCGGTTCAGTGTGGGCAGGCAAATTCAAATGTATGTAAATTCAAAAACAATCCCTGCAGGTACATATTTCATCTCTTCACCTAAATACACACTTTCTAGGTTTGCGATGAAGCAGGAGTCACTGGGTGACAAAAGCCTGGTTGAGTGACATTCCCATACCCGTAAAACACTCTTCGTGTGTTAAGCCAGTTAATTGTTATTTAAGAAAGATGCCTTGCTCATGGGCAGACAGAGGAGCTCACAAACCGCAGACAAAGAGTCCGACTAAACCCACACAAACAAACCGGTTGTTCCAGATGACCGTTCTTGCAGGAATGCAGCGAGGTGGACAAAACCCTTTCTCTACAGTTACAAAAACCTGTTTTCTCATGCCCGGTCCACGTCATCCACACATTTCTACGCAGTGCCTAGAACTGCCTGGCAAATTCTGCAGCAAAGGTATTCTGCAATGTTGGCGACAGAATAAAGGCAATTAAACGCTGTTAGCACCATGCTTGGACAGGCAGGCAGCCGTACGTCTTGCCAATTAACCTCCCACATATAAGGAGAGAGAAGGAGAACGAGGAGAGAGGCAGAGACGCTGAGATTAGAATCGCACACATTCCACCACTTTCCTACCTTCCTTCTCTTTGTGTTCAATCAGTTCTGCACTGTAGCAAATGTAAGAGTCTTGTATTTTGCATGTGTCCTCTATTAGGACTCCAGTGGCAGTGACAGCTAATTTGCACTCAAATATTGTAATTTAGATATGAAGTACTTACTTTCATACTTGTGCCCTTGGCTCCCCGTGGGATCTTCAGCTAGTGACGCCTTGTCCCCATCCTACCCACTTCTGAGCTTGTTTCTCCAGCGCGTTCCAGCTGTGGCCCACGACCTTTATTTCAGCCTTCAACAAAAGAGAATTAAGTGGTGTGTTTTAATTTGTATGATGGCACCGGCGATTCTCAATGCAAGAACTTTTCATGCATCTTATGTGGGCTTTTTTTAGCCCACATAAGATGCACTGCAAATGAACTGCAATAAAAATGATACAACTATATGATTTTCCATTTTCATTTCTCCTTTCTAATCTCTGATTCACGCCTCTTTCGACCATTCAGTAGCAAAAATGACATTGCAAAAGAATATTGATGTCACAAGAAAGGATTTTTTTTTTTTTTTTTGGCCATATTTAGCTGAAACGTTGATATAAATTATTCATACAAGAAGGATATTTGGCAGCATTTTTCCAATCAAACTGGCTTTTGGTCATATACATGTGTCAACTGATTCTGGTTAACACAGCCTCCAAGACGCTTGATCTGAGGCATGCTGCTTGTTGTTACTTCAGTCATGCCAATAATCAAGTTTGTCCATCCATTCACTCCACGATGGAAATACAAAAATTTCATAGAATTAAACTCATGACAAATTCAATGAGGGGCCATTTATTCATTGCACAAATAAACCCCGGTGAGATACTGCTGTGCCTGAATAGATCTGAGGGAATCCTCTGGAAACAAGGCAAATTTCCTGAAATAGTTTAAAGAGAAACAATGCTATCAGAAACTCTATCTATCAACTCTGATGGCAGACACTGAGGCTCCCAGGCAGAAAGTTTTATAAAAAAAAAAAGAATATGGTTAATGTTGGGTGCTCATTGATGACACATACATCAGTTGAAGAAGAAGTGAAGGATACAGAGAACATAAGTTGTGTGGATGTGGCAGACCGCATACCGTGCTGTGACTAACACGTGCTAATGTGGTTGAAAAATGTTCCTTTAATGTCTTCATAACAAACTGTCCAGCTTTCAAGATTAGCAACCACTAAAGCTGTAGAAACCCTTGTAATCTGCTCCTGCCTAAAGCCGTCTAAAGGAACTGGTGGTGACATAACCACATCCACCTGTGCTTCTCCCTTGCGCCCTCTTGTTTCCCTCTTTTAATATTTATTCAGTGAGGAATCCAAGAAGAGGTCATGATTTAATAAGGTTAATAGAACAATTGCATTAAATGACTGGTTAACTTACTGACTAATTGTTATTTCCTTTTTGTTGCTGTTGTTGCTTAGATCCAGTTTCGGGCTGTCAGAAATGTTCCAGTCGTGCTCGGACAACCAGTGGATGACTGGTCAGGGAGACGACGGACAGGGTTTCTACGATTCTGGACCACATCCGCATAGCTGGCCTCAGTTCTACCACCCTCGGCCCAGCGGCACCGTTCATCATCCCCGCTCTCAGCATCCCTACGCCAAAGCCTACACCAGAGCGCAAACTCCTGTTTGGTGCCAAAACACATGGAAGGTAGGGAGCTGCCACAGAGTGTCACGGTAACACTGTATAAATCAAAACCAAAGCATTATTCATGAGTTACATATCAACACGACTCTACAGCCATGCAAGCAGCTCGGGGTGTACTTAAGCACTGAGCTAAATGCTAATGTCAGCAGCTGTTAGTAACATAATGCCACACAACAAAATACAAACTGTAGTTCCTTTATGGTAGTCACAAAACAAAAACTATTTTCATGGTGGAGGATGAGTTGTGGAATTTCACAGTCTGACGAAAGAGGCTGCTCTGTAGTCTAGTGGTGCAGCAGTAGATTCTTCTGTATTGCTGGCCAGATGGGAGCAGGGTGAACAGACTGTTGCTGGGGTGGGTCTTGTCTTTTAGTTTACTTTGGGCCGTGTGCATTAATATTAATGTGTTAAAATCCAAGGCTTAAAAAAGCACAGTGATGCAGTTCTGCTGTTGTGAAGATCACTCTCTATCTGTACCTCGCTCTTCTCTATACATCAACTGGTCTCCAAACAGCTGCCTTGTCATTCTCTTTACATTTTCATGCATGGTGTCCAGACAGAGAACTGATCACAATGCAAACAACTACCACCTCCAGTTTAAAAGATCCACCATTAGCGTGAGTTGTTCTCATCCACACACCTCCCCTACTAGCCCATCACCAGCAGCATACAATTACTGAGCTGTCAGGTTACAGTTTTATCACACGTATAATTACAGAGCTCCAGCAAATGGATCAGCTGTCATAAATATGAAACCCAGCCAGGTCGTAAACACAGCAGGCCTCCTCTGATGAACCTCCTCCTGCCTGCTCCATGTAAACAACATCAGTGACACATTGTTTTAGAGGCCTTTGAGAAACAAAAGGTGAGCGCTGCTCATTTGCAGGCTCCCGATTTTAGCGATATTACTCTCCTCAAATGCTGCTTTCAGTGACAATACATAAGTGTGCTTACAGTATGTGTGTAACCATCTGCTGCTGATACATAGTGGCCTAATTGTGACCATATTGCTGTTGTTCACACACGTCCAGAACCGTTTGAATGAACTCTGTGTTTTAGGGGTCATTTCTTTGGAATTCTGTCTCTGGGGATTGTAGCACCATTGTCCAGCCAACTAAGAACCACACACAATGTGCTGACAGATCACTGAGCCATGACTGACCACCGCAATTACTGTATGCCATTCGATGTATGCATACTGTGTGTATTCATGTGCTCTTGCATATATGTGCAGTTTTTTAGATTGCACAAAGATTGCAAACATCAAGTGGGATTTCAAAAAATTGGATCTATTTTCCTGCTTTGCTTTGATGCAAAAGTGAGACTGAATTTTGGATGTTAGGGATACATTTGGACTATTGTGAAAGGAGCCAAATGACTCCCACATCGACTGGAGCTGTCTGTTCGGCTTTAGGGAGGGAATATGTGGAAGGGAGATATGAATCAGACTATTCAAGGAGGAGGAACAGAAAACATCCCTACATTAGAAGGATGACTGATAAACTTCAAAGCATTGTTGCAGTATGTTTCTCACGTCTGTAGGAAGCCTTTCATGTGCTAACGCTGCTCTGGTGTGTGGTGTGTGTGTGTTTGTGTGCATGCAGAAATGCATATGGGTGTTTGTGAGTTGACTACTGCTGTAACGTACAAACTGCCACCTTCAACACCTGAGACAGAGAGGTTAGGTAGATGAACTACTCCCAAATCCAAACCTGGTGTGTTCCGAAACTACTGTCACATACAACACTGTGAGTAACACGACAACTAAAGGCTCATTGGTCTAACATCCGTGGCAGAGCCTGTGAGTCACAGTGGAAACAGAAACATAGCTGTTTTGAGTGGTGAATGAAGCCATGCAAACATTTCCACATATTCAGCTGGTCAGCTTGTACACACTGCGGCAATCAAAGGCGTATGCAGCTGTTTGTTTTAAACTGTCATTTTGTCTGTGCAAACATGCTCAATTTAACCTTACAACACAACATCATCTGGAACCATTAGCTGAGAAAAACCTTGGTTTTGCACAGTGGAATGTTTGGTTGTAGATTTCAAAGCGTGATCAAATGACCATGACGATCCACACTGGAAAACCCTTCCTCGGTGCCTGCACAAGGTCAGCTACAGCTCCATTACGAATAGTAAGACATTCAGGGATGTGCTTAAGAACACTCCAGTGGAGCAGATGTTGGCCAAAAACAGGAACTGACACCTGAGCACTGAGGTCAGGTTTTAGATTATGCCACCCTGCTGTACCAGTGACAGACAGGGAGAGAAGTGAGAATGTGTGTCAGGAAGAAAATGGTCAAAAAGCAGTGAGAAAGAGGAGGTAAGGCAAAGATGGAAAAGAAAAGATGGAGATATGGGAATGGAGTAAAGAAAAAAAGCAGGAAAAGTGGAAACATAGAGATAGCAGAGAAGTCAGCCCAAGGAAAAGGGAGAGAACCAAGATATAGCCAAGATTGTTGCGAAGGAAGGGAGGAGAAGAAATCAGAGGAATGCGTGAGACAGTGAGAGAGCACAGAAAAAGAGGAGGGTGTCAGGGCAGCAGGGACACTAGCGAGGTAAAGCATGGGAGAGTAGCAGTGATTGGTTTGGACCACCCATCTGGACTGGCTGAGCGCCGGAGCCGACTGGACTGCGGTTTGCTCACTGGACTGGATGCATGGATGAATGAATGGAGGGTTAGAGACAGACAGGAGTCCCGTGTAATGATTCAGATGGATGGAACAATGTGCTGGAAACATTAAATATGTCCATGGAAAATACACATGCAATCACCAGCAACTGCACGCAATTAAGGTTTGTTCCATATACACTATATCAGTTCAGCAAGGTTCAATTGGATCTTCGTGTGTTGTTCATGTCCCTTGAAAATTTGATGACACATTAACCACATTGAACCCAGTTACCCTGAAATGCTGGGAGGTGACAGCATAGACCCCCTTGTATTATATAGAAATTAGATGATAAGTAAGTATAAGTAAAAAATAATTAAATTAATGCAACACAATGTCACTATTTACCTGAAAATAACAGCTTCAGAATCATTACACTGGTTCACTGACTAGTAATAGGTGCCCCCAATGCCTGGTCTTGCACTATGTAACTTGGTTTGCTGGGTATGATCCCCCACTGGAAGTGCATGACACTTTACGGCACTCAGTCACACACCACCAACTATCACAGATGTTTTTTTTAAAGCAGGTAATAATGACCATTATTAAATAGCAGTGAATAATTTTGGTATGTTTTTTACAGGCTGAGTTTTTGACCCCTTCTTCATTCTCAATTAGCAGTTCAATTTACGCAGCATACTGCAAATGGAATTAGCTAATCAAATGAAGACTCAGACTCAAATTGTGTTTGCTGTAGGACCTGAAACAATTAGCCCGAATGGGACAACAGTCTCACTGTTTTTACCCCAAAAAAGCAGAATTATGTAGTGTACAGTAGTTAGGAAGCTAATGAGGAAGGCTTTTTTAAGTTGTTGCCATGAAACTGTCATTAACGTGTAAAGGAAACATTGTTTGCTTCTCTAAACATCTTATATTCACTAATAAATCGCTAATGGCTCAGAACCCCCATAGTACTCCAACAACCATGTTTTTATGAGCATAAATCAGATGAAAAGCTTGTCTCCCACTTGAGAAATCAACAATTACAGAAGTTCTCAAAGAACAAGCTTAAACATACAGTTTATGACAAAAAAAGGAAACAAGTCAACGTTCCAAGTAGATTAACATGAACGCTTTCTGTGTCATTATCCAGTGTAAGTCTGGAGCCTGGCCTAGTGCATACTTACAGATCTCATTTTAGATCGGCAGCAATGGACATATCATTCCTCAACAAAATAATTCTTAGACATCATTGCAATCACCTTTTAATGTTGCCTATGATACAAATTCCATGTTTTTTTTTACACAAGTGGGCAATGAAATTGCTTTGTTTTGGAGAGATTTTTCACGGAGGTCTTTCTCTTGACCCCTTCTGATATGGCAGGGTTATCTAAGACACTAATAGGATTAGACAGAATGGCCCTCCAAATGTTTCATGTTCAGTTCTTTAGTGTCTCACACTGGACGTAACTCCATCCTAACAACATACACATACACACACACATCACCACCCCTCCAGCTCACCCTTGACCTCCTCCTACGCCGATTGTTCTTACCACAGCCGAGATCAAGCCATTGAACTGTCCCGATAATTGACATGCAGAACAAAAACACAGGCCACTTCTGGATAAAACATATCATAATCCCCAAAGGTGGGGTGGTGGGGGGGGTTTCAAGGCCACCAAGATAGCTATTCACAGCATCCAGAGACATGGAGAGACCTCCGGGAAAGACATTGTGAGGTGTTGGTATGAGACTTGGTATGACACCCCTGGGAAGAATGGTGATTAGTAACGAAGAGGATAGACTACACTCAAGGGCATTTGTTACCGTCGTTAATACACACGGAAACAGACACATGGCATTGACTAATGCTTGCTTAATGCTACTAATGTGTAAAATAGCGAGCAAGTAAAGATGGTGCTTTTTTGGAACAAGCTTGTTCTTGCTCTTGCTGCCACTTCAGCTGGAATTATACTTGGTTGATCCAACTATCTGTCAGGAAGTAGGTTCAAATCTGACATGTCGATGTCATATCCCCAGATTTGTACAGAAGGAAAATCTTTGAATATCACCTGTGCATGGCTGCCGTGCAGATGAAACAGAATGGGAGCACTGAGGAAAGATCATGAGGATGGCTTTCTTAGTTGCACAATCCACATTTCGGACTCCAACACACTACACACAGCTTTTGACATTGCAATACAGTATCTACTTTTAACTACAACATTATTTACCTTCTTTATGTAGCACTTAGGAAAGATCACGGTCTTGTTTAATACAGAAAAAGTCAGCAGCAACTTGAGACACAACATGTTTATAAACCATCAACCAAAATCACGATCTTTGCCGAACCTTCATCAGTGTGCTTTTATTGTCCAAACAACACACAGCACTCTGGGAGTGAGCCCCAGCCTCCAGAGTCCACTTAATATATTTGATTAATTTGCATTACTGCTATACAAATATAAATGCTAAAATAATTCAAAAAAGTTTCTCTCTACCTCACATAGGGGGGTGAGTGTCTGGGTGACAAGTCTGCAAGTGATTAGGTTTTGTGTGGATAAGATTAAGCAATGAAGTGATCAGTGACACGGTAAAAGTCCTAAGTACTGGGAGACAATGGCTGTTACTAATTATCTTAACAGCATAGGCCTCATCAAGCCCTCTAGTCTCTACTGCCACTGTTATCTATCCACATCTCTTTCACATGCATGCCTTCCTTCCCCTTGACCACCATCCCGAACATCACCAGAATGGGTTTGTGTCCTGTGTCTGTGTGTTTGGCTACAGTCCTTCAGTCTCGTCTCTGTTGTCATTGTAGTTTATTATATTTGAGCGGCATTTTGAAGGTGACAGTGTGGCTACAACTGCTTGTGTTAAAAATCTGAAAAATGAAAAGATTTGTGGCGTTCACACCCTTTTGGATGCACAGGAAGAAATGTCCCATTAATTCCAGCTTTGGAGGGATCATGCTTATTCCAACATTGTTACACCCCCATATTATGGGGTTCGGTACAATTTTATCAAATCTGAATCCTTTCGTATTCCTTAGTGAATCATACTAGGTTAGTTAGACCAATGCAGAGATGTTTTAATCAGCTGTTGTTGACTGAGAAGGCAGAAACACTACAGTTCTCAGTGGAAGCCTAATTAACTTTCACAACTTGTAGCTCCAACCTGAAAATGAAAGGAGCAGCATAATACATGAAATGTTCATTGAATGTATTTGACACATTCAATTACCAGTTGTACTCTGCTGTACTTCACCAGCCACCTTTTCCAAATACTGCAGGTCCTGATTTACAACTATTAAGTTGATGGAATTAAAATGTTGATAGGATGCGAGGAGAAAGATGGGAGGTCATCAGTGAGTGTCCTTGTTTGTACTTTATATGAAACCTTTTTACTTTTTTTCTGCTGCCGTCTTGACCAGAACTCCACGGCAGACGAGATATTGTATCTATAAATAAATACTGTCATGATATAATTTTACTGAAAGCTGATAAACAGCAATATTGTAACCGTAACACTTCTTGTATTGGCACTAAGCCTTGGACAACAACATACATTGTGGCCGCTGTAGCTACCTACATTTGATTCACTGATGCCCTCTTTCCACCACTGGGCCACACTTCCTCTGGTACTCATGCCATCAGTGCTACAACATATACATCCACTCATCCAAACATTCAACCTTGGGCGTCACCGGGGCCCCTGCATACTCCATAGCCTTTATAAGATTAATGCAATAGATGGAGCAGGTGTCTGCCAAAATTCCATTCCTATTTAAACCTCCAAGCCCATACCAGCAACCTAATCCTATTAGGCCTAATTGAGTGAAATCGACAGTCTTTTTCAGTTAAACTAAGTTCACGCACTAATAAGATTGAAAAGGGGGGAAAAAAAGGTATAATGTGTAGGGAGTAGTAGTGTTAGTGTGTAGCTGGGGAAGTGGACAATGTGCATCAGGGAGCGAGTAAGCAGGGACTGTGTGTTGGGACCAGCATAGGCTTCCCGCTGGGTTTAGGGATCTGTGTTTAAGGAGGGAGGGAGTGGGCTGGAGGTCTCCCCAGAGGCTAGATAAGCTCAGAAGGGGGGACAAGAACAACATAATTGGTATTTGGAAACCCCTTGTATGTTTGTGTTCACGATGCATTTGTAACAAACTGTGCGATGTATCCTTTGATACTTTATGAAGATATTGGGGCGTTAAGTGTCATATTTAAGTGCATGTGTGAGTTAGAGTGGGCATGAATAAAGTCATGTAACCACACTGTCACATCGCAGTAAACAGCAATAGAACAATTCCCAACAATTCAGATAGAAAATGTAAAAAAGACAACAACAGTCATAATAAAACAGATTAGACATGCTGGAAATGATATGTTAGATTAATAAAAGACTGCTCGCCTCAGATTTTCAGTGAGGAAATTCCAGGACTGAGGGGCTTTACACAACATCCACACTCATACGTTTTCCTTTTAAATATCTTTTGCTATGTTTATGCCCAGTGTCCACACTACTACATTTTGAAGAGTTTAAACACTCTGGCACTGCGTTGTAGTCTGGGTTGTCATCTGTCAGCCGAGCAGGTGCATTTTGTGAAGGCGCAACATCACTTTTTGGCTTAACTCTGAATACAATGATACCATTTTTACACCAAAATTAGTGCATATATGCAGGTTTTTTTAAACACGGAGACACCTGCTAAAAATTGGTAATTGGCTTCTTTCCCATCACCAGTAGATGTGTTTGCTGTTCTGTTTCTTTATACAGTGTTGATGGAAATACAGTGTAATGAGTTGACAATTCTGTCTGATATCAGGCAATATTTATGTGGCAACATCAAGAACTTCAACATGCATCATAATAGCATGTGAAACAGGGCAAAAATTCACATTTCCACCTGGATGACGTTTCCTTTACTGCCTTCACAAAAACTTGAGTGACTGTTTAGAATTTGTTTTTCAAATGAAAGGTCAAATTACAATAGATGAGGATATTGTATTACTCCCCATTAACCAAATCACAAGGGTAATGTGATTTTTTTTCAATGAAGTCATTTGCAAACAAGGACTGCCGTGCAGGAATAGGCTTAAACTGTGTTTGCAAGAAGGTCAAATTTGAAAGTTGGTATATTTATACAGTAAGCACATAAAAATAGTGTGCACTGCAGCTGATCAAACTTTCTTTGACTTTCCTTTTATCTATACTAGGAGACATACTTCCATCAAAAACTTCCTGGTAAGAAAGCAACCACAGGATATGATCTACAAGTGGTCCTCAAGCCAAAAGACAGTAAGAAACGCCAGGCTAGGCCTTAAAAAGATTAAAGAGTGTGTCGCCTCAATGAATCCTTCCTGTTTTTGGCTTGTGGCTACTACATGATCTTATCTGGGCCCTTTGTTAACATCTCTTCCCCTTTGTTCCCTGTTGAAAGACAAGATGAGCAGTTGTGATAGCAAAGCTTCACACACACAAACACTCTCTCTCTCTCTCTCTCACACACACACACACACACACACACCAAATTAAGGAGGTCAGAGTGGGACACAGCGTTTAGCCAGTGGCGTCAATGACACAGACATGGCCCAAGGGCCTAACCTTTCAAGGTTGCCCATGGCCAGAGGTGCAACATGGGACTCCCTTTGAAGACAACATATCCAAAAGGACTTAAAAGACAAAAGGTTAGCATAGGCTTTCAGGGATCCTACATGGCCTTCAGGGATAAACAGGCGACAAAGGGACTGAGGAGGTAGTTGACATCTAAAAGGAAGTGATAAAGCAGATGCAATAGGTTTTTTAAAGTAAAAGCACTGAGTTAAAAGATAATGAGTTAATGAGAGATTATTATTATTATGTCAGTTTGTTTCATTGTCACATGATGCTGATTTCTCACTCACTTTAGAGATTTTTTTACTCAACGAAAACTTTGTGTTTTATTCTCACACACATTTTTATGTCTCCCAAGCATTCTGCCCTCTATCACAAGGCAGCGTTCACTTCTGTTTCATCCATTCATTTATTTAAATCTTGAGTCATTGAGGGCATGACCCCATTTCCTTTTCCTGACGTCAGGAGCACAGTAAAAGCAGAATGGGTCAAATAACGACTATGGGACCAGTTTAACAAGGAATTGGTGTCTGATGGCATGTTGCCATTATGGGTTTTATAATTAAATAGAAGCCAATATTGCCAACTGAAATAGGTCACACAGGCTACAAGATACAATGTGTGCAGGTCCATGCTGGTTGTTGACATCTTTGTATAAAAACAGCAATAATTTCATTTGTCCGTTCGTCCATCCTCCATCACTTACTTTTACTTTATGAAAAATGTACATTTCCTCATATGTTAAAATGTTTTTTTTATTTAGTTCGTGCCATCAATAAATATTTTTCATCACAGTTTTTATTGATGAAATGAATGGTTCACAGATCAGGGAGTGTGCTATTCCATATCGGTGTATTGCATCACAACAAGCTGTTGTGCTGCAAATCAAATCAGCACAGCACATCTCTTTGTACATACATGTCAGCCGACATATGTTTAGCCTGCAGTTTATCAAGAATTCCCTATCATTAGTTAGTCTCGTTATTCACTATCATCACTTTTCATTGGCTGCATGTTTATCATGAAAATCACAAAAATAATAATGAAGACATGAAGAGGTCTGACAAATATGGTGGATTACTAAGAGAAATCCCTCTTTACATACATTAAAAACAACTTGTCAGTAGGACAGCTGATTGAGAGCCATACTGTATAGAGCGTAAATGTACATATTAAACAATGCAAAAATTGTTCACTTTGTTGAGTTACTGTGCTCAATATTAAAATGTTAAGAGGAAGTCTTATTCTTGAATGACAAAAGGACAGGAAAGATGGGACTGATTTCACTGAATTTCAATCAAGAAAATGAGCCCTAAATCAAATAATGTTGATTTGGACCACAAACCAGTGAGATTCTGCACTAATTCCAATAGTTAGTGTTTTTTTCCTGGTTTTTAAAGTGACCTATGCTGTGGAGTCAGCCTGAAGTGACCTTTTTAAAACAATAAATTTCTGATACAACACTCCACATTCATAGTTCAGATGAAGGGAATTACTAACTGCCCGACAAATAATTAAACCATTATACGCTGTCTATTCTCCTAATCATGTCAGAGATGGGTTGCCTTAATAGACATTTCCTAATTTGATTACATTTCTCCTTTTCTTCTGATGTAGTTGCAGAATGGCATTGCCTTTGTTTCCTGTTTTTTTCATGAAATCCTGCGTAAATGTTGAATTGGTTTCCTCATGAAAGAATCTGCACAGCCACTTCTTTTCCACAGAAAGCAAAGGAGAAGACAAGATTCAAACAACAATATGCCCATTGTATGCCTAAAGTAAAAGGCTCTGCATGTGTACAGACTGTCCAGCAACTATTCCCATATTAAAGACAAGTGCAAGATATTTTGTAAACTCTCATAGACTCTCAGCTCAATTTGACCCTAAACTAAGAAATGCGTTTCAAATTGCCCGTTAAAACTGGCTGAGACTGTGAAAAATCCAGAGGTACAAACTCGTTCATTACTTGTGGGAACTTTAGAAAGACTTCATTCAGTTTGAAGGCCAATACTTAACATGGAAGAGAGTGAGTGAGAAATGACACCAATCTCTGTTGTGATTAGCAAAATAGTAGTGTGTTAATCATCCGTGTTTTTCAAATATCAAACTTTTTTTGTTAAAGGTGTAGTTTGACACTGCTTTCTTGACACAAGTTGGATGAGAAAATTGACATCACTCTCATGTCTGTCCACTAAATATGAAGCTACAGTCAGCTAGCTTAGCATAAAGGACTGAAAACAGGGGAAACAGCTATCTTGGCTCTGTCTAAAGGTAAAACTAGAATTAATGCCTCGTGACCAACCAGTCAAGAAGCAGTTTACAACCCTGTCTATTTGAAGGAATTTAATCAAAGGTATTAAGTGTCACTATTTTGACACGTATGATTCCAGGGATAATTTCCAGTGAGACACATGCTGTCTTCACTTAGAGACTATTTTTACAGAGGAGCACAGAGGACTGATAGAGAGCTGCATCACCTCAAGCTCAAAATCAGCAAAACCAATGAGCTTGTGGCAGACTGTGAGAGGGACTGAAGGCCCAGACTGGGGTGGTGGCATCAAGGCTTGGAGCTCAGCGGCTCAACAAGCAGTTACCGAAGGCTAGCTACGTGTCAGTAACTCAGTATCTGACCAAATGTGAAATATCGTCACAATCCCCACTTGTGTTCCTGAGCTATGGCGTTGAATAATGGCCAGAAAAGGGTTAATACAGAACATTATGATGTAACAGTGAAGTTGACATTGAATGTCATCCCGTCATCATTTTGTTCTGTGAGACATTTGTGTGAAATTGTGTCATAATTAGTGTGTGAATTCTTGAGTTATCGCCTAAAAAGTGTTTGGTTGGGTCACAGTGACCTTTAACCA